>CM039735.1:23936441-25136441 GCA_022539455.1 Dendrobium nobile | reverse complement strand
GTTTCGAGAGGCAACCATTTCGAGAAGTTAGTAAAAGACCATCCAAACCATATTTTGTTAGAGATGAACGACCTGGATCAATTCCCCACTTATCTTTAATGTTATATTGCTACAGCTAGTGGCTAAATGAAGAGCAAAATGTGAGAAAGGCTGTGAAAACCGCCCAAGTCATTCTCAACTGTTGGATTGCTCATAAATTGATTGGGAAAGAATTATAATATAAACACAACCCAAAATTTAAAAAATCAGGTAAATTTTATTTGAAATGAATATGATTATTATATAAATATAGTGTGTGTGTGTGTTTTTTTTTGCGACAAAGAGAGTTTTTTTTTAGTAAGGAAAAGAAATTTATTTAATTCTTTTTGTTTTGTTTCTTCTTTTTCTATATATATATATATATATATAATCTAAATTTATATTATTATTTAATGTATTTATTTTATACATATTTTATCAAGGCTGTGAAAACCGGACCGGACAACAAACCGGAAGAAAGAGAGGTTCACGGTTCGACCGGTTCAACCGGTCTAACCGGGGTCGAACCGGATGACGTAATAAATAATAAATATTATTAAAATCTAATAAAATTAACATAATAATAATGTTATCATTCAAAGTTTGAGGCAAAAAATTAAATTAAAAAAAAAAACTATGAAACATAAATTTTATATAATTAAGTAAAAGAATTATATTAAAATCTCACATAAAAGAAAAAAATTCTAAATCTCATATTTATAAGAATTTACACTCATAAAAATATGATAATTTTAAATTTAAATATTTTTTTGAATTTTAAATTTAATTTTTAATGTAAATTAAATTTATATATAACCATATAATTTAATATAAATACATATTTAATATAAATTTAATTATAACATAAGTTTATAAATTTAATATAAATTATTCTTATTTTATATTATATAATTAAATATATTTTACATGTTTATGTTGTATATCAAATTTCTTTTATAAATTTATATCTTAAATAATTAATAAATAATTAAATACATAAAATTATTTTTATAGTGTATAAATAAATAAATTTTTATTATTAACTAATAAATAAGTTTCATTTACATAAAAAATAATTAATTAAAAAATCTGTTTAAAAATAATTTTTATATGCATTATATATGTTATGAGTTCATTTACATCTCAACTCTTTTCTTTTGTCTCATACCACTTGAGAATACTTTCTTGATAGTGTTTACATAGCATTTTGAGTTCTCTTGTGTTAGGAGCTCACATGGTACCACCACTCCATGTGAAATGCTTCATGATGATTTGGAGATAAATGTTTTATAATAAAAGATATATTATTATTAAATAAATTTTTTAAATATATGTTAAATTATTTATTTAAAAAATATTTAAAATTTTTTAAACCCTAAACCCTAATAATAGTGTGTTTAATTTAATTTAAGAGTTTTAATATTAATATTTATATTGATAATGATTAAGTTTAATATTTATTTAATATTATATAATTTATTTAACTAATATTAATAAAAAAACTTGAACCGGCCGGTTTAAAAAAACTGGGACCGGTTCACCGGTTGAACCGGCGATGCTACCCAAAACCGGCCGATTCAATGTGAAGGCGGTTTTCAGATTGGACCGGACCGGCCCTTAACCCGGTTCACGGTTGAACCGGTCGAACCGGCCGATCCGGTCCGATTTTTAAAGCACATTATTTTATTATTATGTTTTATTAATCTTACTTTTTCTAATTTAAAAAAAAATAATTTTATATTCTATATTTCTATTTCAAATTATTTCGTTACGGCGATTCGGATGTAATGATGCAATCCATTTCACAAGCCAAGACCCAGATAAAAAAAATTAAGTGTGATGACCTTTAACATGAAAGCTTCAAACATACAAATTTAGGTAAATTTTTTGTTAAATTTCCATCAATTTTCATCACTCATGTCTCAAAATATAGTGTTGAATAAAATATGACCAACAAAATCAAATTCTAAGGTCAACGATGAATTAGACTGAAAGTGTGTGGCTCGACCTGCCATCACACACTATCGTGCAAAAATGTTGAATGTGGACTACCTGCACGACATGTAGAAAGACCATGCCAATGATCAACACCAGAAAGGCACTCAACAATAATTTGTAGAATTCAAGTTGGATAATTGAAGTGGAGGAATGCATTAGGCACATTGTTTTTATGAAAAAGTGCCCCTTAAATTTTAGGCAAAATTATATATGATTGTGGTGAGATCTATATTGTTTTTATGGCACAAAATATTTGCCATTAAAAGGGAAGCACATAATTAAGTTAATTTGTCTAGATATGAGGTTGCTCAGATGGATGAGTGTCTTTAGTTAGATACAGAATGCGAAATTAGCACATACAAAATGTTGTGGAGTTATTTGGTGTGAAGCGATTGCGATATATATTAACTTAATTATTTCATATTATATTTAAGAAAGCTGAATTTGATTTAGAGGAATTGAAAGTCTAATCACAGATAGCTACCCATGCCATTGGATAAATGTAACCACCGAGTAGACCTGTCAATTTCGGGTTACGGGTCGGGTTGACCCGAACCCAAAATTGACCCGGTAGTATTCGGGTTCGGGTTGACCCGACCCGATTTTGCAAACGGGTCAATTTTCTGGACCCGAACCCGACCTGCTTTGGGTTCGGGTCAACCCGACCCGACCCGCGTAGCCGCGGACGCGACATTGCCTTTGGACGCCGACGCGGATCTGCGGACGCCGGCGACGCCGAACTGGCCTGGGCCGCCCGCCGCCTAGCCTCGCCGCCTCGGGACGGAACGTGGAACTGGCCACTGGCCGCCGTCTAACTTGGTCTGGCCTGGCCTGGCCTGCCTCGGAAATGGGCCAAATGGACTAGCCTGCTTCGGGAGTCGGGAGTCTTGGGACGCTGCGCGCGGCGCGCCTGCGCGGAACTGGCTTGGCCAGTTGGGCCTTGGGCGGGGGTTGGCGTAGCTGCGGACGCGACATTGCCTTTGGACGCCGACGCGGATCTGCGGACGCCGGCGACGCCGAACTGGCCTGGGCCGCCCGCCGCCTAGCCTCGCCGCCTCGGGACGGAACGCGGAACTGGCCACTGGCCGCCGTCTAACTTGGTCTGGCCTGGCCTGGCCTGCCTCGGAAATGGGCCAAATGGCCTAGCCTGCTTCGGGAGTCGGGAGTCTTGGGACGCTGCGCGCGGCGCGCCTGCGCGGAACTGGCTTGGCCAGTTGGGCCTTGGGCGGGGGTTGGCGTTGCTGCGGACGCGACATTGCCTTTGGACGCCGACGCGGATCTGCGGACGCCGGCGACGCCGAACTGGCCTGGGCCGCCCGCCGCCTAGCCTCGCCGCCTCGGGACGGAACGCGGAACTGGCCACTGGCCGCCGTCTAACTTGGTCTGGCCTGGCCTGGCCTGCCTCGGAAATGGGCCAAATGGCCTAGCCTGCTTCGGGAGTCGGGAGTCGGGAGTCTTGGGACGCTGCGCGCGGCACGCCTGCGCGGAACTGGCTTGGCCAGTTGGGCCTTGGGCGGGGGTTGGCGTAGTGGCGGGCAACGGGCAGCGCGGGGCTGGCGGGCAGTGCGGGGGCAGCGAGCGGGCAGCGCGGGGCTGGCGGGCATTGCGGGGGCAGCGAGCGGGCAGCGCGGGGGCAAGGAAATTTGAATTTTATAAAAATAAACGGGTTTTCGGGTTGACCCGGCAACCCGTCTGGTGAACCCGAACCCGACCCATTTTTGCAAACGAGTCGGTTTTTCGGACCCGAACCCGACCCGCTTCGGGTTTCGGTCAACCCAAACCCGAAAATTCCGTGTCGGGTCCAATATTGACAGGTCTACCACCGAGAGAAGTTTTATCTTGACTCGTTAATTTTGACCAAATACCAAACCTAAATTTTATTTTATTTTTTATCATTATAAAATTTATATTTTTTCATGCATATAATCTTTTTCATTAAATTCATATAATAATATATTAGTTTATGTAGATATAAATAAATTTCTCCATTTAAATTGAGCAAAAATCAATTGTCAATTGGTTGAGTTAAATAATCGATCAAATTGAGATACAATTGTGGGCTCCAAAAATTTGTCCCGGCCTCCTCTCTTTGAAAAAAGTTTTAATAGTGTTTCGGGTCAAATTTTCAAAAGGCAGATTGAATTTGAGTTTGAGGAATTTATAATATTGTTCTAAGTTTCTTATAGGCACAAGCATCTATGGTTAACTACCCTCCCGATAATAAGAGAGAACTTTTAATTAAGACAAGTCATTAAGTTGCTACAAAGTACCTAGCATATAATGGTGCTATTTTACAACAAAATAACTCGGTTAGAGGCCACGTTCCACATCCCTACTGGCGAGAAATCATTTGAAAATGAATCAAAATGATACATTCAACAAGACATTTACTCTTTGTGAGCTGAAGTTATTATTAAATTTAGCATCCTTAACAAACATTTGTAGAAAATGGATGGATTTTCTCTTTAAGTTTTAGATAAATTTTACTTCAATATTTAGATTTTAAAAATTTTTAGTTTCATATCTTTAACTAAAATTTAGATTTAAAAATGATTTACTTTTGAAATTTTTGTGGGGTAATTTTGATAAGACCCCAATGCAGCATTCTCAAAATTTATATTTGTATATTTATTGTATTTTGTTGGAGCACATGCGGGATTTAATTACAAAAATCAAATTGGAGTTTATATTTATTTCATCCCATGCAGCATTCTCAGACCTAAATTTAGAAGTTTTTATACGACGGTTAGAGCACAAGCAGGATTTTTATGCAAAACTAAATTGGAGTTATTTTTATTTTAACCCGCACAACATTCTCAACCTATATTTAGGATATTTTGTACGACGATCGGAGAACATGCAATCATTTTTAATTTTGAGTATTTTTGCATGAAATTTTATCATTGATATATGTGTAATGTTTCAATTTTATAAAACATGATATCTTCTAATGCTTGTATATATATTGCGGATTTGGTGGCATACTTTTCAAGCAAACATAGCCAAGGTGCAAAGATGATGGTATGACGGAGAGTAACTGAATAGAAGTTTTATGGTGACTTGTGATTGGTGATATGAGACAACATATGATTTATTAAGTACATAATAGTGAGAGAAGTATATGGCAATACATGATATGAAAGGTGAGTGTTTTTTGAAAATGTTCTTGTGATTTCAATAATTTGATGGTGCATATGCTCCGTGATCAGAGGCGGTGGAGTAACCTGAAGAATATTGAATATGCATTAGGACTCTATCAATCCCTAAATAATGCTTAAGTTTTCTTTGATATAAAAATTATAAAAACCCCACTTGATATATATAAGTATATGTGCTAAATCAAGTAGTATAGTGATAGAGTGGAATATCGATCCCACGAAGAAAAAAATTTACATGCAAACATTAGTATTGTCAACTACAATTACAATAATTATCATACTCAATAAAGTTAAGGTTTGGTGGAAATTCGATCACTTTTATAAAAATTAATATTAAAATAAGGGATGCACTTATATAAATAAAATATTTTGGATTGTTGAAATGCAAATAAATATGTTTTCTATTGATTCTCTTTCTAATATGATGCTATTTAGAGCATTTGTATCATCAATCATTAAGACAAGCGTGAAGAGATAAAGGAAGGGCCTAACTCAATCCACTCTCAATATCACTTTAAACTACCATAGTCTGTCACCCTATGAAAATCATAGAAGAATAAATAAAACATGCATTATTAATTATCCCCACATGACAATCCATCTCTAAAGATTTGATAAATAACAAGCACAATGCATATGCTTGCATCATACTAATCTAGCATACCTATTTGTGCTTGTTTTCCTAGTCATAAGCTCCATATTATATCAAATATTAACTACACATATGACCACTATATACATTAAATAAAGATTTGGAATATTAAAATTATTATATCATCACTTCAAATATTAAGAGAAATTATTAGTACTCTATATTTAATTTACATCATTAATTCAAAATTAGAGAATTTAGCGAGACATGAAAAATAAATAAAACAAACTCATTTTCATTAATTGCATAAAAGAAAGGAAGTTCAGAAGAAAAGATATTATAAGATGGTTTAACAATTTCCTATCACTCCTTGAACTTATAGAATTACTTCCACAAATATTGACCAAATACTCTAATGAAGTGGATCTAGTGTTTCCTGAATTTTCTTAGTTGTCACTCCAAAGAAAAATTTAGAGAGATGCTCTAATGTTTGACTTTTACTAAGTGAATAAACTCTCTTACAATTATTGCAAACGTGCTATTTATAGAAAAACATAGAAAATGAATTATGGCACCACGGTGCTCGAAACACTTGTGCTGTGATGCCCATAAAATGAACTAATGCCACAACACTAAAGGGTTTCCTCCGTTGTGGCACTTATTGACATGGACTAGTTGTTCAATGAATTGATGCGTCGCTTCACTAGCGGAATGTGACTTGAACGGTTACAACTGTAGCGCTATGGTGATGTTGAAGATAAAGCATTGTGGCATCCAAGTGGAACTTTCTTGTCTTAGCGAAACTAACTTTTGGCGCAACGGTGTTGTACAAACAAACACTAGGATTTGCGGCACTGACTTATCTGGCACTATGGTGTTATCCAGATAGAGATTAGGCTTTGTGATGTTCACTCCTCCAAAGTTGCGGCGCTTTCCAGACATAGATTGGTACCACCATGTCCACATTTTGGTGCTCCCATGGTGTCAATGATGGAGCTGCGATGGTATTATGTCCGATGTCGTAGCACTGTACCTGTACTTAAAAATTTTCCCATTTCCTATATTTCTTTTGCATAAATGTAATTAAAATAATTCATTTTCATTAAAACATTAACATATAAAATATAACATTATTTACACTTATCACTTAGCTAGACCATTTGTTTTGGAGTATATGGATAGCTTGTTTGGTAGAGTATGCAATGGGTTTGGAGAAATGATATGAGAGTGATGTTAGGGAACTCAGTTCCACAATTTGTATGATGGATTTTTATTTGAGTTAATAATTATTTTTAATCAATTGTTTAAATTTAATGAAATGTTTGAGACTTCAGATTTGTCTCTCATTGGATACAACCAGACATAACGTAAGAAGTCATTAATGAGTAGAAAGTAGTAGTATTTATAAGATCGAGAAGATAACATTCGCGAAGGACCCTATTCATCTGAATGTATTAGTGCTAGAGGAATATATTTATCATTGTTAGAAGGTAAGAAATGTAATTTGTAGCTCTTAGAGGCTATACAAGAAAAACTTGAAGAGATATGTTTTGGAATATATAAGTTTTGATTATGTTTGGATATGATTGTTGTATTTTGAGAATGTGGATGTTTGAGATGTTGGTGCTAGTAGAGGTCTGATGAGAGGGAGGTAACAAAATCTATGGGAGCAGTCCGTGTAGGAGAATGTAGTGGGCATAGGCCATTACGAGCGGGTCCCGGATCCAAAATTTAATACCCCCATGCATCATAATAGATGTACATGTTATTATCATGAGTGAGCTTGTATATAGATAGGAGATTATGAGAGATATGAGGTGCTTGAAGGAGTTTTGGTAGAAGTATCTTACATGTAGGGATAGGTAGTAAGTCTTGCTCAGTTTGATGTATGAGTGTACTATTTTCATTGCCGATAATTAATTGATTATCTCCTATATAATTAGTGGGATAAATAAGATTTTCTATATGAGGTGTGAGATGAGAAGATGCACTAGAATCTAGAATCCATTTAGTTTTAGGAATGGAGAAAGATACTAGTATAACCTTGGGTGTAGAGAAAACTGGGAAAGATGTATAGTTCACATTTAAGTGATGCCAATAAGTAGAGGCGGAGTGTCCGTACTTATTGCAAATTTGGCAAATGATAGGTGTAGATGAGAATTAAATGGGAGCAATAGCTCTAGTTTAGGAGTTTTCTGAAAATGAGGACGTCCCCAATATATTAAAAAATCATGGTTGGTAGCAATTTTTTGAGGAGCCCCATTCTACTATTTTTATTGTTGTGAGAGAATTTTTTTCCAATGATCAGGAGGCTGTGAATAATAAGTTTTATGTGAGAGGTAAATTGATACCTTTTGATTCTATCTATTAACTACTGTATAAGCTTCAAAATTTTTGAGTGTAATGACTAAACCTCCTTTAATTATGGAAGGAGACTAGACATAACCATAGTTAATTACTTAATTAGTTTAAATAATTAATTAGTTAATTTAACTTATATGATTAGTTAATTTTATTATTTCTATTATTAATTTTTAATTAATTAATTTAACTTAGTTCATATAGAATAGTTAATTTAATTAACTATTTAATTTGTTAATTAGTTTAATTTAGTTAATAAGTTAATTTAACTTATTTAATTAGTTAACTTAAGCTAGTTAATATCATTATTAGTTTTATTAATGAATTAATTAATTCTTTCATTTAAATTAGTTAATTTATTAATACTATTTTATTATAAATATATGATTATTAACAATTAACTATTCTCTCCCTTTAAACAATATGTAATAAGCATAATAAATTGCTAGAATTTGTTTCTATATACAATAAAATTAAATAATAATAATAATAATAAACAATTGATGATTACACAGTGGAGCTAATTTATAAAAAAATAAAAGTATTATAAAAGTCTCATTAGACCATCAAATTATAAAAGAAATGAGATATGTATGTGCTAATTTTATTTTGCCATCATAATGGCCATCATATGTATGATGAGCAGGCAAAATAATTAATAAAATGATAGACAAAAATTTCTTCATGTTAGACATCAAAATAAAAAGCAAAAGTTTTAAAAGTAAACAATTAATTCAAGAATCAGGATCTACATATTGTCTGAACCCAAATGACACACATTAAAGTTACTAACTCAAAAGAACAACAAAAAACCACTAAAATTGCTTCTTATGATGACGTTGGATAACTGTGAATGTAGTGACAATAATAGTAATAATTATTGAGAATAAATAAGGCGAATAATTTTTCTTCCGTCATATTTTCTTTTACTCATTGTTTTTCAATAAGATTTTCATTTCCTCAAAATTTTCAATCATAAATGCAACATTTTCTTTCATCTTTTCTCTCACTTTTTTTTAACTCATTCAAATTATCATTATCATTAATCTTCATATCTATCTGATACTCATACTTTTTAATAAGAAGAAATAAGTTACTGTCCATGACACTGCACATTTGCAAGCAAATATTTCACATAACTGATTTTAATTCTTTAAAAGATTTATTGTTATTACTGGTCATACTTATTTTCCTGTAATTATAAATGATTGAATGTTAGTACAGTTAAAAAAAATAGAGAAAAAAATAATTATCATTTAAAATATTATTTTTTCTTTATATTTAATTTATTAGAGACAAATAAATAAACAAACATCAAAATATTTTGAATATATATATACATATTTTGTTATATATATCAAAATATTATCATTAAAATATTTATATATATATTCAAAATATTTTGATGTTTGTTTAATTATTTGTCTCTAATAAATTGAATTTAAAGAAAAAAAATTATTATTTTGAATTTTTTTTTTGTTTTTTTTAACGCACTAACATTCAATCATTTATAATTGCAAGAAAATAAATATGACCAGTAATAACAATAAATTTTTTGAAGAAATTAAAATCAGTTATATGAAATATTCACTTATAAATGTGCAGTGTTACGAACAATAACCTATTTCCTCTTATTAAAAAATATGAGTATCAGACAGATGTGAAGACTATCTAGAATGATAATTTGAAGGAGTTAAAAAAAGTGAAAGAAGAGATGAAAAAAAATGTTGTATTTATGACTAAAAATTTGGAGGAAATGAAAATCTTATTGAAAAAAAAAATGAAGAAAAGAAAATATGGTATAAGAAAAATTATACAACTTATTTATTTTTAATAATTACTACTATTGTTGTTACCGCATTCATAGATTATCGAACGTCATCATAGGGGGCAACTTTAGTGGATTTTTTTCTTCTTTTGAGTTAACAAATTTAATGTGTGCCATTAGAGTTCGGACGTATGCAAATCCTAATTCTTGAACAAATTGTTTCTTTGTAGACTTTGTTTTTTATTTCGATGTTTGACATGGAGACATTTTTTTCTATCACTTTGTTAATTATTTTGTTTACTCATCACACATATGATAGCCATTATAATGGCAAAATGAAATTAGCACATATATATCTCATTTTCTTTATAATGAGATGGACTGATGAAACCTTTATAATACCGTTATTTTATTATAAACTGGTTCCAATACTTGGTCATCAATTATTTTTTTATTATTATTATTTAATTTTATCATATATAGAAACAAATTCTAGTCATTTACCATATTTCTTATACATTGTTTTAAAGGAGAAAATAGTTAATTATTAATAATCATATATTTATAATATAATAGAATTAATAAATTAACTAATTTAAATAAACTAATTAACTAATAAAACTCATAATAATATTAACTACCTTAAGTTAACTAATTAACTAAGTTAAATCAATTAATCAACTAACCTAAACTAATTAACAAATTAACTAGTTAATTAAATTAACTACTAACTACGGGTTATAGCTGGTCTCCTTTCCCCTCTCTTGCAAGGCAAGTGTCACTAAAATCAAGTTTAATCTCACGTTGCTATTAAAATTTTTTTGATTTTGCTGTATAAAAGGGAAAAAATGTTAAGGCTTTTTAAATTCAAATCAAGTCAATAACGTAGATGATTTTCAAACTATCATCTAAGAATTTATTATTATCATTATTTTTAGATAATTTTTAATTATCATTTTTATTTAAATTAAATAAATAATCAAAATGTAAGCACTATACAAAGGACAAATATAACAATTAAGCATGTGAAGGATTTTATCAAATATAAATTATACACAAATAAGAACAATAACAAAGTAAAAAACATTAAGAAAATTAGGCATAAATTAAAACTTATCTTTTCATTTGAATAATAATAGGCTTGAAATCATATACAATCTATTGAAAGCATTATTAAAAGAAAACTAGTGCAAGAAGCACCATTCTCCCCATCCATTCTCCATTCTAATGTCTCCCAATCCAGTTCTTACCAGTAAAACATCAAATGTCTCCCAAAACCATTTCTTGAAACACATCCATGGAATTATCCCCAAGCCAACTTATAAAAGAAATTAAAAATAAATAAAATATAAAAATGCTTTCATACCCCATAATATCTCTAACTCCATCTCCTTCTGGTCACAAAAGAAAAATAAAAACAACTACCACAAACTCCCAAAAACAAAAATAAGAACTACTCAGAATCTTGATCCTCCTCCTCATCATCATCATCATAATCAAGATGAGTCTACCCAAATGACTAATATTCATGAGCAATAGGGAATTGCAGTTGATCTAAATTTTTAATAGGTGGGATCCTCATAAACATCCCCATTAATTCCTCATTGAACTTAGAAGGATAGTGGTAGTATTTTTTTGTGCATTCCAAAGTAGTGAGTCTGCCAATGCTCACCTCATAGAACTCAATCACACCCTCCATCTTCTCCCTCAACTCAGCCACCTGAACACTCCGCCTCTACCTATTGGCATCACTTAAATGTAAACTACACACCTTTCCCAGTTTTCTCCACACCCAAGGTTATGCTAATATCTTTTTCCATTCCTAAAACTAAATGGATTTTAGATTCTAGTGCATCTTCTCATCTCACACCTCATATAAAAATTTTTATTTATCCCACTAATTATATAGGAACTAATCAATTAATTGTTGGCAATGGAAATACTACACCCATACATCAAATTGGGCAAGACTTACTACATATCCCTACATGTAAGATACTTCTACCCAAACTTCTGCAAGCACCTCATATCTCTCATAATCTCCTATCCATATGCAAGCCACTCATGATAATAACATGTACATCTATTATGATGCACGGGGGTATTAAATTCTGGATTAGCAATAAAACTACAATCCTCCAGGACACGCCCGTAATGGCCTATGCCCACTACATTCTCCTACACTGACTGCTGGTGGAAAAAAAAAATATTTCACAATGCAGATTTTGATTTCTTCTATTTTGTAATCAAATATTGCATTGAGAATAAAGTATAATATCAAGATATTGACACAATATTCTTTAATAGATTCAATATCAAAATAAGATTTTGAAAAATAATATTTATATAATCAAACACAATTTAAAAAATAACATATCATCTCAAAAGATAAACATAAAATTCTAGAAAATGTGTTTAAAAATAGAAATAAATTTTTTAAAAAGTTTATTCATTCTTTTATTTAGGTGTAAAAAAAAGAATATTATATCTTAAAAGACAAACATAATATTCTTTAAAACACCCAAAAAAAAAAGATTGGGTTTTATAAAATTCGTCAATTCTAAAACTGAATATAACAAATAGAATATTATGCTATCTAGAAAGATAATAATAATATTAAGTATATTTAAAATTAAAAATTGGGTTTTTAAAAAATAGTTGCGTTCCCAAAAATTTTTCCTTTATTTTATAGAAATAAAACAAGATTTATTTTAATCTGGGTTTCTCAAATCCCTATAGGGGCAATCCCCTATAATAATTATATCCTAGGAGGGATGCTCCTAAAAAAACTCTTGATTAAAATAGTGATTTCATACACTTTGACTATAAAGTAAAAAACAAAGAACATTAGTAAGAATTTTCCAAGGAAAAAGCTCAACGTTGAACAGTTCTTAACGAGTCAAATGAGAAAAGGTAGGAGATGCCAGATTCTGAAAAGCTCAGAGGCAATCTCAATCTATCATATGTTAGGCTTTATATTTTAGAAGAAAATTTTTATGTTTAAGTTGACATTTTATTAGAAATTTCAAATTATATTCCCAGGGGGGTGAGAACTTAAGATCTAAAAAAAATCTGCCTCAAAACCTAAATCTAATTTGAGCATTACAAAGTAGTAACTCAAACCTAACTAATGAAGTGCAAATTTAGATTTGCCCCAGCCTGAATTGGGAAGTCAGCTACCTACCTCTTTATGAAAGATAGGTAGGGACGTTATTTAAATTTTAAGGAATTGGAGGCCGACATTTAAGATAGATCATAATTAGCCCCTCAACTTATATAGGATGAGTGATGCCTAAAAAAATGTAATTAACATTTTAGATTTTTTTTTCATTTGTATCTAATGCAATGTATGCTAATTGACTCAAATGTATAAAATGAATATGAAGTAGTTTTAAAATTAAGCTTAGAAAATAATTTTTTTCCTAAAGATTGCACAACATCCTCTTGATAGAACTGCACCCTCATAGGCCAAGTGGTATGTCAAAACCCGCAGGCGGGGAGGTGCCTAACAAGAAAAAAAAAGTAATAATATACTTATGCTGACTCTCAACGATCCCAAGCTTATTTCTTAGATCGTTAGAGTTACTATGTGAGCCTAAAAATTTTAATTATGATTTCAAGTATAAGAATTTTATCATACCCTTACAAAAACTACGATCATATCCAGGCTAAAATAAAACATGACATGCAAGAAAACCTAAAAAAATAGGCAATTCTACTGTGCAAGCAATGTTAACAATCAAATTAAATTATTCAAAATATAATGTCTAATGTCCATATGACAAATGTCATTTTATTTACAGCTAGAATTTGTTGAAAAAGTAAAGTGGCAGGGCACCACTGACAACAAATCCGAATTCTAATCCTAAAACTAACGCAAGTGATTTTGAATTGGGATATACTCTTTCTTTGTATCTTCATTTCTTCATCTTCTTTCTTTCATCTTCTCTCTCGTTTCATCTTTTCTTCTTTTACGAGCTACTTGGATCCATCGGTCCTAAATATCCAAATGAAAAAGAAATTCATATCCGAAGGGAATATTTTCTTTTCCCTTTAGATATCAGTATCATCCTAATTTAGCTTTCCAAACAAAAGAGAACACTCTCCTAAGGGTTGTTCTCTTCTCTTTGGATTTTAGGTTGAATTTAATATCTCACTTCTAAATCACTTTCACAATATTTGACTTTAACAAGTTACATTTACATTTCATTTTACATCTCAAAAAGAAAAAGAAAATATAAACCACCTGCAAAGTTATCCTAAGCATTTCATAATAAAATCATTCCCAAGCAGTTATACATTTACATTTAAATTAAATTTCACCAGCCATACTTGATCATACTCTTTTTTATTTGGTGGCTAAGCAGCTGAAACACCTGTAGTATTTATATAATTATTAATTAATTAGCCCCCTTTTATTGTCCTGCACGAGTGTGACCATTTGTAGTAAATTCTATAAACAATCAGATCGCTCCTAACCTATGAATAATCTAATCGTCAATCAAGTCAAATCACAGAGAGTAGTAAAAGTAAATAAACACTAACATCAATTACAAACAGCATGCAATGAAAATCGAAAAGCCCGTCACACGGTAGTAGAAAAGTAAACATCGACCTAACTTAAAGCTAGAGTCGGTTGTCCTAACAAACAAATCAAGTGTATGCAGTAGACTGTGTGCTTTGGATGTGTCCTAGGTCAATTATTGCTTGAAGTTTTCAAGTTGATTAAATTTAGTTTATTGAAAGATAAAAGAGAATTTTTATATTAAGGTTTAAGTTTTAGTACCTTTAATATTTTTAGAGTTCATTTTAGGTTGAATTTTAATCATTAAAGTTGATTAATAATATTGGTTCTTTAGTGTATTTTAATTAATTTTTTATCTTTATATCATTTAAGTTAATTATTTATTGAGTTTTTAATGAATTAATTATATTTTAAATGATTTATTAACTTTAAAAATAATTTATTAAGTTATTAATGATTTATTAGAGTGTAAATATTTTATTAAATTTTTAAGGGTTATATTTAATATTTTAATGATTTATTAATTTTAAATGATTTACTGAATCCTTAATTGATTTATTAAAAAATTAATAATTTATTAAATTTTAGAGATTTCATTTAATTTTTAATGATTTATTTAATTATAAGATGATTAAAATATTAATTAGATTCAATTTTAAATTTATGTTTGAATTTGATCTCTTAAGGGTTAGGTGTATTAATTATGATTTGGTTATTAATGATTATGTAATTTTCGTGTATTTTTATTTGAATTATCATTAGTGTATTTGAAATGTTTGTTAATTGATTATTTAATTTTGATTAGATTATATTAATAATATACACTAAACCTAAAGGGAATATTATTAAGTTCCCTATGTTCTGTGTTTCTACCCTAAAATATGCATGCATCCTAAGTCTAAGTTTTCTAAGACTCGATCCTTAATTTTTATCCTTAAATGTCACTAATGTTGTATGGGGTAAAAATTTTTATTATTACTAACCCTTAAGACATTACGCGCGTGTAAAGGGATTTAGGGATTTAAAATAAAATAAAAATAATTCTAATAAAATTGAAATTACTGTAGGGACCTAAAGGGGAAGGGTTCGCACAAACCATATCAAGGGCTTTCTAAGTTTTAGAATACTTACATTCACCGGGGGCTACGACCCGGTGGTTCCGCCCGTAGCACCTCCACCCGGTTGGATGGAGGCGACTAACGCCTTTAGTGTCTTGTATTTTTGTTCACTCAACTGGTACCATTCCTCACAGCTCATGCAAATAAAGAAAAGAAAACATGGATTAGAAGTACATTTAATAATTAATAATAAAATAATTAAAATTTACTAAAAAAATGTACCTTTCTTCGAGCTTGATCACTGGTTCTGTTGACTTTGCTTTTGAAATCTTTTACTTTTTGAAAGCACACTTTATATCTTTTCAACATTCACCCCGAGGCAACAAGAAAGGGAAAGAAGAAGAAAAGAGAGAGGTAGAGAGAGAGAATTTTTGCTCTTCTTTAAACTTTACTTTCCAAAGATCATTCAAACCATTCACTCTCAAACATCCACATCCCCTCTTCTTAACACATATACACACGATTCATCTTTAATACTAACATTCACAATTTACTTTCAAAACATACACCTTCATCTTCCAAAGATCACTCAATCACCTTTTAAAGCACATGCACAAATCACTTTTCAAACACATCATTTCACTTTCCGAGAGATACACACACCTTTCAAAATGTACACTTTACTATTCAAAAGATCACACATTACACTTTTCATTTAAACATAAACTTTTAACCTTTCAAATACAAACACACTTCTCCACTTTTTCAAATTATGCACTACAAGTTATACTTTTCACATGTTTCATCTCCCAAAATACAAACAATTTCATAAAACAAATACTTTACCTCTCACACTTACACACTTCTCCCTTCCCAAAAATCATACTCTACACTTTTCCTTATCAAAATATTTTTAAACACTACAATATTCAATGCACCTTTCAATACACACAAATTTTACCTCTCAAGTCAAACTTGACACCCTTCCCGACACACAAACAAGCTCATATACATACAAATTCCACAATTTCGCTTTTCAAACACATACAAAAGTCACTTTTCACTTTCAAAATAACATACTTTTTTTTTTTTAAACTCGCACTTTATGCAACTAAACATCTAAGGAATCTTTCCAATCTAAATTCACAAATTTCCTTTGATGTCAATTATACACATATAACACTTGCCAAGAAATCATAGCAACACATTTCATTGTTAATATGAAGGTACTGAAGCTTCAATTAGGACTTGTTTGAAAATGAATGCTTATATAACATATGACTTCCACTTAAATACCTATGCGACAATTAGATGAAACAAAATAATTACGAAACACCTCTTCCCAAAACTCATAAAACTTTTCAATAGGGCCGAAATAACCTTTTATTACAACTATGAAAAAGCTCCATGCTATTACCTCCACAGTTGTCATACTTCAAAGTAGAAAGAAAGTTGGAACTCAAAAGGGTCATTTTATTATCATAAACTTTCCTAAGAGAAATCCCAACATGTATGTATGAAGTATATTTATTTCTGAAAATCAAATAGAATGCTCGTCTTTCAATCTTCTCATTAAAACAAATGCTAATACCACAAGTGATCAGAACCAATAAATTCGGTTTATTGAAGGTTAATTGGAAAGAATACTTGTAAACATATATTCACCCTTTTATTGTGAATAAACTCTTCATGCATAACACAACTCCTATACACATATATCTTCTCTTAAAACTGGCTAATCATTCGACAAAATCCAGAAAGCATTCTCATGTAAGGAAAACCTCATCAGGCTTATGCAAACATTTGAAAAATCAAATAAATGTGATGTTCAGGAAATGTTTAACTGCAAAATTTACGAAGCATATAGGTTTATTCCTTTTCTTTTCTTTATGAGGTTGCTCATGCATAGATCCCAACATGTAAATCACAGCATAAGGGCAAACCCTCAACGGGTCTCAAGCAATAATAAAATTATATGAATGTATTAAAATTTATGAATATCAAAATAATGTATAAACTGAGTTGTAATCAATTCATATAGAAACAACAATCCCTTCAGGTTTTCATCACTCCTCTAATCATCAAGAGAGATAGAAGACAAGATTTGCTTCAGATTTTAACAAGAACACATCACATTATAACTTTCAATGCTTCATTTAAATGCAAAAAGAAAACTCTAGAATGAGAGGAGGAGGAGGAGAAGATTGGAAGCAAAAGAACAAAGGAATGAAGAAGATGATGATAAGAGATGAAGAAAAGGAAAATGGTGAAGCAAAATGTAGAAGAAATACCTATAGCAACAGAGGGCCGGTGACTAGGCAAATCGGCGAGAGAGAGGAGCGAACGAACTAGGGCAGACGACGGCTAGGGCGACGTCGACTACGGCAGCGTTCGGCCTTGGCGTCGCACGAAGCAGAGAGGCGATGGGGGGCCTGGGCTTTCGCGAATCAAAGGGAGACGGAGAGGGGGTTCGTTTCTTGCTTTGCGAATGGAGAGGGAGATGGAGCCTTGGGGTTTCACGAACTAGGAAGAGGCGAGAGCGTTCTGTCAGAGCGTGGGGAGGAGTTCCGAATGAGAGCCTGGGAAGAGGGAATTCGTTTGGCGAAATTTTAGAGGGAGTTCGGGCGGTTTTGCGAAATAAGGAGGAGATCGTGGGGAAGGGCGGTTCGAACCGTCCCTAGCCGAACCCATCCATGATACTGAATCAATTTTAATTAAGAGTAATAATTTATTTACCTTACTTTATTTTTATTAAAGATTTGATCAAATTATTTTAGCTGATATTCTTTAAATTTCATTAAATAAGTTGATTTATTTTTAGTAAATTTATCCTATTAAAATTTCTTGATTAACGATACATTTATTTAAATTTTATTTTTATTGATTTTAGCATTTTATTTGAGTAAATTCTCGATTAAATGTAATCAGTGAAGAAAAATAAAATGTGGATTTTCATATGTATGGCTGAACTCGTCGAGTTTATGTTGAAGTCGAATCGGACCCAACTAGGCTCGATGATGTTCGATTAGATTATTATGTCCGAATTCACATTAGATTAAGATTGAATAATAGGGTTGATTCAGTGCTACGTCAGTGGGTATCCAGCTAAGGGAAATCCTAAATATGACGTCTACACTAGGCTACAAAAACCTATACGCTAAAGATTGAATCGGAGAAATTGACCTCAAATAATGATGTTAACAAATGCTCCCATAGATTTTGCTACCTCCCTCTCACCAGACCTCTACTAGCACAAACGTCTCAGACATCCACATTCTCAAAATGCAACAATCATATCCAAACATAATCAAAACCTATATATTCCATAACATATCTCTTCAAGTTCTTCTTGTATGGCCTCTAAGAGCTATAAATTATATTTCTTACCATCTAACAATGATAAATATAATCGTCTAGAACAAACACATTCAGATGAATGGGGTCCTTCCTGAATGTTATCTTCTCGGTCTTTTAATACTACTACTTTCTACTCATTGATGACTTCTTACGCTATGTCTAGTTGTATCCAATGAGAGCCAAATCAGAAGTCTCAAACATTTCATTAAATTCAAACAACTGATTAAAAATAATTAACTCAAATAAAAATCCATATTGTGGAATTGAGTTCCCCAACATCACTCTCACGTCATTTCTTCAAACCCATCGCATACTCTACCAAACAAGCTACTCATATACTCCAAAATAAAATGATCTAGCTAAGTGATAAGTGTAAATAATGTTATATTTTATATGTTAATGTTTTAATGAAAATGTATTATTTTAGTTACATTTATGCAGAAAAATATAGAAAATGGGAAAATTTTCAATAAATAGGATTTTCTTTCATATATATATATAGAAAGAGAAATAATAAAATCACATAGATTATATTCTTAATGAAATATAAGAGATATAACAACCCGAGCCTTCATCTGATTTATTTACTTCAAGAAAGAAAGAGAGTGACAAACCATTTTGATGATCATCATTTTAAGCCATGAAAGAATATATTACATTAATTCCAGCATTTCTTATAACTAAACACTGATTTATTTGTAACGGAACGATCCAGATAACTTGTACAGTTTCAAGAGAGGAAGGAAACCAAATACCATTCTAATTTTATTTCAAGAGAGAAACCTAAGCAATAATGTTCTGCAAGTTATAATGAAAGAATATCCATCAACACTTTCTGTTTTGCATCGGAAGAGTATCATCTCTTTCGAACTAAAAGAGAAATGTAGCCATTGTTCACTTTACTACCAAAATTTCATCAAAATCATATTAAAGAAACCTTCTTAGAATTTCTTTTTTTTTTTTTAATCAAGAAAGCTCTCAAAAACCTGATCTGCAAACAAATAAACCTATCATAAAGATATTAAGGAAGAGTAGCAAGAAGTTGAAGCAGATAGTTGAAAGAAGAAGATTAAAGGGAAGAAGATGAGGAATATCAAGGAATGGGGAAAGTGCGAACTGGGAGCGAGGTGCAAGGGCATCGTGCGAACCGAGAGGGAGGGGAGGAGTGGTTTTGCGACTGGGGAGAGGTGAACTCCTGGACTTTGTGCGTATCAAAAGGAGACGAAGAGGAGAGGGAGTTGCGCACTGATTAGCCTATTGAATATGGGTCACGTTTCAATCTTGCTTGCCCCTCCTAATTAATGGCTGCGATTAAGTTTTGCATGCATTTTAAGAGATGATTGATTTAAAAAAAACAATGGGTTAAATTAATGAATTTTATCTAAATTTAATTTTATAATATTTCGATCTAATTGATTCAACTCAACTAAGGTTGATTTAAATTTAAAAGGTTTAAGACGAGTCAATTTGGGTCAGACCATGGGGTTGATTCAATTTTTATTTTGGATGCTTGAAAATTATTTAAGGATTAATTCAGAACAAAATTGATAATTTAAAATAATTGTTTTATGTCAATTTTAAAATTAAAATAATTTAAAATAATTAATTTAATTCTACTAACGACAATTTTGATTTCAATTAAGTCAGGGTGAAACAATTTGGGCAAGTCGAACTCATGTCGATCTTAATAGATTAGGCCCAATTAATGTCAATTTTACTGAATTTAATTTTTATTAAGTTTAAATGGCTTTGTTCGATTTAGGTCGAACTAGGAAGTCAAGTTAATGTTATGTCAGTGGGTATCCACCTAAGAAAAATCATAAAGGTGACGTCTACACTAAGCTACGAAGACCTAAGTGCTAAAGATTAGTTTCAGAAAAGTTGACCTTGAATAATGAGGTCAACATATATCATGTTTTATGTAACAATAAATTAGAAAGTATTAATAATAAATCAGTATAGTAATATGAACAATGCCTCAATAACATTTATTTCAATAGTCACACTAAACAAGTAAGATTTATGGCTATCATGGAGTTTTTCAATATTGTATCAGTGTCAGTAAACAGTTGGTTCAATAAACAGAGTCTTCATTCTTTGCCCGTCATCAAAGAAATCATCTCTTTATAACTCTCAATCAGTGTATCACGTGAATCAGTATACAATAATACTAAACTATAGTATTTAACGGAAAGCTCATTGGCCCACCATCCTGTACAGGTCAATTAGTCTCCAAACAATAAGTCAACCAATATTTACTTCTCTTTTACATACATTATTATTACATTGGTATAACATTAATAGCGACCTGCTAGTACTCAAAAAGTACCAAAATGTCTTAACGGTAAATAACAAAAATCATACTAAGCAAAAAATTCACATTTTTAAAAATTTAACCAAATTATCAAATATTGTATAAAGTAACATTCTGAAGCTTTAAATGAACTAAATCACTATTTTTAAACATCAAAATAAAATTTTTATTAAGAAAAAATTATTGTATATTTAAAATCACCTAGCGTAAATTCTTAAATAAATACTCAAAATGTTCATAATCTCAATCTCTATAACATATAAAAAATTATAATAGTAAAAGTTATACCAGTATAAAATTATTCTCATTTTTCAGTATCAGAAATGTAAATTTAATCGAAAAAATATCAAAAACACAAAATTCTTAAAATTAGAAATAGGGCAATGGTTCCTTACAATAGGACGAGTAAATCTTCCAAAATGTCCTACCAACGAAAATCACTCTGTGACCTCTAAATCTTGATTTTCTTTTCCTCTCTTATTTTTTCTCTCAAATTCCCTATTACTCCTCTCTGTCAGTAGATTAAAGAAAAAAGAGAAGAAAATTAAAGTAATATAATAAGATATTTTAATATAAGTAAATCAAAAATATTAGTAAAATTGGTTTGCAAAACGGACACCTGACGATCCCAAAATCCTCATTTGTATCGACATGTGTCAATTTCTTAAAGATTTTTCACAAGAAAATTATAAAATAAATATTGCAAGTTAAATACTACAATAATAATGTTTTGGCGAAAATAGTTTGTAATTTGGACTTATAATGGCTCTTGAAAAAATATATATTTAACAGAGTCAACATACGGGTTATTATAAAAGACCTTTTATTTTGCTTCAAGAAATACACCCATCTTTCATCGTGAAAAAATCATCAATAAAGAGAAGAAAGTAATTACTTTTACCTAGTGAGCCTAGTTTTATTGGTCCACATACATCTGTATGTATGAGCTCTAATGGATTTCGAGCTCTTGAACTTCATTCTCTTAAAAAAAAATTATGAAATGTTTCCCAACTAGACAGCTTCACATACTTAATCATGGTGCTTGATGAAGGGAAGACATCTCACCATCTCTTTCTTTGAAAGTAGCTTCAGTCCTCCAAAATTGAGATGACTAAATTGAAGGTGTCATAACCAAGAAACATCTTTATAACAAGCCTAGAAGTACTTGACAACAACATTTTAAATGGTTAGCAAAAAATATTCTATTTCTTGATATACTTTTGCAATTAAAGTGCTGATATTATCTTTCATGAAAAAATAATTACATTTTAAATGAATATTGTATCATATCTTCAAAATTTGCCCCAAACTAAAAATATTACTCTTTATATTTAACACAAAACATATAGTAGAATTGAATTAAGGCTTCCGTTGTTCAAGTGAATTAGGATGTTACCTTTGTCTTTTACTTCTATTTTTGAATCATCTCTGAAGGACACATTATCGCTCACTGATTCATCAAGCTGTACGAGCATGTTTCTTTTTCCGCATATATGATTGCTTGCTCCAGTGTCTAGGTAACCATAAATCATCTTCACATATTTCATTATCTTTATGGCTAACAATAAGGTGACGTCTTCTTTTCTTCCTTCTTCTATATAGTTGATTCTTTCATTGACTTTGCTTCTGGGCGCTCTATAATCTTTAGCATAATGTCCAAATTTATTACAATTATAACACTTCATTTGAGATCTCTCATGCCTCAAGTTTGAGGGTCCTCTACCAAGCCCTCTTGAGTTTTGTTCTCTTTCTTAATTGTTGTTGTTGTTGAAATCCCTTGTTTGTTTGCATGATCTCATCCTTTTCTACGACCTCTTCCACGATAGCTTTTATTACTACTATTAAAACTTTCCTCTTACTTAATTGATTTAAGATCTAGCATGAGAAGTTTAGTAATCCCTTCATTCATCTTCTTTCTTTCTTCATAAGCTTGCAAAGAACCCAAGAGTTTCTTGATTGTCATCTTTTGTAGGTTTTTGGTCTCCTCGATGATAGTTGTGATACTATCAAATCTTGATTCTAATGATCAAAGAATCTGATAGAATGCTTGTAGATTTCAAGCGTTATGTATCAATCTTGGAAAGTCAACGAGAAAACTCCACCAAACTAAAACAAAAAACAAAAAAATTGTAAATATTTTTTTTATTATTAGATGAAAGGAATAGGAAAATACGACTATAAAATTGATCCTCTATTCAAGAGGAGGATTTATCTCTCCAAATTCTCTAGATGCTGCAAGAGCCCTAGAATTCCAAGCACCAAAATAGAAAATAAGCCACCAAAAAGATGCCCTAACCCTAATACAAACTTTCACTTAAATAAAATAACAAAATAATGCAAAAGGACTAAACAATTCTACATAATCCTTTATAGAAAGTGGACCCCACCCTACTAGGGGGTGATTTGTGTAATAACCCGTATCATGACCCAATATTTTTTTCTAAAATCATTATAACTCCAAATCATAAATTGTCTTTGCCACGATTTTTTTTGTAATTTTTTTGTAATTTTGTAATTCTAATGATCAAAGAATCTGATAGTATTTTGATTGTATTATTTTACTTACACGATTTTTTTTTGTAATTTTTAGACACCAGTGAAAATCCTTAAGAAATTGACATTTGCTAGTAAAAGTGGAGATTTAGGATCCGTCAAGTGTCCATTTTGCACATCAATTTCACTTATATTTTTAAATAAAATGATTTATTTTAAAGATATTTTTCTTTAATTTTTGAAGTTCTAAAATAATTTATTTGAATTTTATACTAAAAATTTTTGATTAAATTTATTATATAACATTATATTATTATATTATTAAGAAAAATTTAATTCCACTAACATGTTTCATTAAAAAATCTTTTTATCTTATTTAGTTCGACTAACAGAGACTTAGTTTGAGAAATTTGAGGAGAGAGAAAGTAAAAGCTTGGATTTCGAGTCTGTAGAGCGATTTTTGTTTATCGATGTACTTAGGAAATTTGCTCGTCTCGCTATAAGGAACATTTACCCTATTTTTAATTTCAAAAATTATGTTTTCGTTACAAAAAAAAATTTTTAACGTTTTATACATTATATATATTGAGATTATAAATATTTCAAGTATTTATTTGAGATTTTTCACCTCATGATTTAAAAATACAATGATTTTTTCCCACTCAAACATTTATTTTTTCTTCTAAAATAGTGATTTAGTTCAACTAAAACTTCTGAATGTTATTTTATGTAATATTTGAAAATTTGATTAAATTATGAAAATGTGAAATTTTGTTTAAAATCATTTTTTGTCTATCATTATTACATTTTCTAAATTATGCTCAATTATATTTTATTTGTTGTAATACATTAAAAATGAACGTGGATATATGATTGAGATTACTATTATGTTGTTGTGATAATATTATGTGTGTAAAAGACAAATAAAGGCTAGTTGACCCGTTCATTAAAGACTGATTGACTTGTATAGGATGGTGGGCCGACATGCTTCCCTTTAAATATAATGGTTTGATGTTATCCTCTGTGGATTCATGTGATACTGATTAGGAGTTATAAGGAGATGATTATTGTGCCAACGAGTAAAGAGTGACGACTCTGTTTATTTAGCCAACGATTTACTGATACTGATATAATACTGAAAAATATCGTAATAACCACGACTTCTTACTTGTTTAGTGTGACTACTGAAATGCATGTTATAGAGATATTATTCTTATAATTGTATTAATTTATTATTATTGCATGGATTTATAATTATTGCATTATTCTGCTACTTTTGCCACTGAATTGTTATTGATATAGATACTGATATTATTTGATATTATTAATTCACTGTACAAGAAGCATGTGACATACAAAACTTGTAATATATTGATTTGATATTGATATAGAATAATTTGATAGCAAATATACACTTTTATATGATTTTAATACAATGATTTGATTTCAATAGTCTTTGCTGATGTTTGAATTTAATGCTTTATATATTTGACACTCGTATTGATTTACTCATTTATTGGCTTCAGTCATGAAATATTTTATTGTTTATAGATTCTACTACTACTGCATGTAAATTTTACTATTTTTGCTATGATATAATTGTTGACATGCATATTGCTCATTTATCTTGCTTTGATTTCAATTACAAGCTTTGATGATATTCTAAACTTTTTAGGCTCATTGTATATCATTAAGTGATTTCAGGTCAAGGCAGGAGAGCACGAGTGTGAGGCTGGTCAAGATTCTTTAGGTTATATTTCTTTTTATTTTTCTTTTACTCATGACAGAATAGTTATGATATGATTATATATATCATGAGCATTGTATATAATTTTTTGGAATGAAGATATGTACATTGATGTTTTAACTTATAGAATATGTTTTACTCTGATAGATGATATTAGATAGTTTTGATTATTATTTATTAAAAGAGAAATGAATAATTTTTTCAAAATAGATTATGGGCATCACAATTTTAGACCGGCGGTAATAGCAGGCTTGCGCTTGCTGTAATAAGTGGGTCAGCCAAGGGTTGGGATGGCTAGACTGGTCCCTCCTAGACTGGTATGTTTATATCAATACCTAGTTCCTAAAGAACAATCTCATCCTCAAGGTGCAAAGATGGTAATTGATGTCTCCCCCTCTCGTAAGGCTCCCATGTGACTTCGTAGTTTAGTAACCCCTTCCATTTAATCAGAACCTCCTTAATACCCTCCTCTCCTCCCTAACGAACCCCCATAACCTCCACTGGTTCTAATATCACCTCCAAGTCTTATGTCAATTTCTACACTAACCCAGAACTAGATGTCTGATCCTCGATTGCTTTCCTTAACTATGATATATGGAATATTGGATGTATAATCTCCGTTGGAGGTTATGTCAAATGATAGGCTTTTGCTCCAATCTTCTCCAGAACCTCATATGAGCATAAGTACATTTGGGCAAGCTTCTCATTCCTCATATTAACTACCATCCTCTACTTGTAAGGCAAAAGTTTTAAGAAAAATTCAAACCTCCGTTGTGGGATAAATAAATATTTGTCCAATAAAAGCAAACCAACAGTGACCCACAAACTTCCAGAAAGCAAACAAATCAATAGAATAAAAAAAACAAAAGAAATTAAACATCATGATCATTGTTTTATCTCAATTGTCACTATATTACAAATATATTTATTTTTTATTATTTTGGCATTGAATCATTGTGAATGCAATGGCAGCTACACCTATTATTGCGAACAAACAAACTGTATATTTTTCCTCCCTATATTTTATCCTCAAAATTTTTCGATAAAATTTTCATTCTCTTATTTATAGCATAAATGTTATAGTCTCTTCCATCTCCTTTTTCATTTCTCTTAATTCCTCCTTCAAATTAATATTCTCTACAATTAGCACATCTAACTCATTCACAAACCTTTTAATAAAAGAAAATATGTTATTGTCGACGACATTGCACATTTCCAAGCGAATATTTATCATAACTGAAATTAATTCACAGGAGCATTATTATTGTTACTGGCCATAATTGTTTTCCTACATTTATAAATGGTTGAATGTCAGTGCAGTTTAATAAAAAAATTCATTAATTATCATTCAAAATTAAAAAAAAATTATAGATTCAATTTATTGAAGACAAATAAATAAACAAACATCAACACATTTTTAATATATATAATAAATAAATAAGCATCAAAATATTATATATATATGCAACTCTCATAAAGCTAATTTAAATAGAAATTAATATGAATTTTAAAATTCATATAAAGAAAGCTTAAGAAATCTTATATAGTTAATTTTTATTTTCTTCAAAAAAATAACATATTTATTACCATTAGTTAATAGCATGCAAGATATGAAGTGACATAGGATCTCAAACTATTTTTTTGTAAACCAACCAGTAATATAAAATGTTGTTAAAATTTTATATGGTATATAACATATAGTGTGGCTTGTAAATCAAAATTTTATTTGAAGTCGATATGTGATATTTTATTATGATTTGGTTGCTAAATCCAAACCACTTGGATATATAAATGGATTTATTCTTTTGCTAATTGTGAGTGCAGACATCATCTAAGAATCTCTTTGGTTTCTAATTCATTTGAAATTTATTGGCTAATGTTATGCTTCATTATATGCAGATTTAATTTGGAGCACACATCAATCGAAGCCCTTATGTATAATAAGTCAAGACCTCGTTTCCTTTGGTGGGTGACTTAGTTTATAATGAAATAGAGGTCTCTATATTATTTCATGAGCTTGAGGATGAACAGGTACACATACTTCCCCACATATCATATTGAGATAGATAATTTGATTTGTTTGTGAGCTTATTGTTTATCACTATTATGCAGATTTTTTATTCCCTTTAGAGAGTAAATTATGAGAAAATAAACATGCAGAATTCTCCATCTCATTTTCCTCAAAAATCCCCCTTCTCCACCTTCCATCTCCCTTCAAACCCTTAGCAATCCCCCTTATTCTCCTTAGAAATTCCCCTCTCCATCTAAACGAAAGAAGTCATCAAGAAGCATAGAAACCCTACATGCAAATGTACAGAGCTTCCAACAAACCATCACAGAATTTGTGCATAGTGTGCAATTCGATGCTGATAGGGATGGACAAGCTTGGCTCTAGGGTTGGCCTGCATAAAATGTGGATTGCTGCTATTGAGGAATACATGTTGGAACATATGCAGTTGGAGATTAAAGTAACTACCATTGAAAAGAATTTTTTGGAACATGTTGCATATAAAGTTGATAAAATGCAACATCCGACAGAAACATTCTCAACTAGTCCATCAACCCCTAATGTCATCATTCAAGCCCCTTTTGTAGTAAATCCTCTTATTGTCGACATCATTGAGGAAGCCCCTGCTACAATAATTCCTCCTGATGTCGGCACATTCATGAGGATGAATTGCTAATAGTACATTTGATCAAGTCATCTGCAAAAAATGTATCAGCTCATACTACATTCAAAGATAAGGATGAATTATTTATTGCAACCCCGAGAATGGGTATAGCACATCATATGAACGATAGAGATGATCGACGTAAGAATGAAATCAAGACACCTTACACAAGTGGTTAGAAGAGGAAAAGTGGCAATCAAATAGCACAAAAATCACCTAAGCAACAAGTATCTATACCTGTTACAGTTATTGCAGTGGATGAGAGAGTATCTGTCATCGCCAAACTAATAAGAAATAAAACAAAATTTATTGGCATGGAAATGATAACTGAGGAAATGAGAGAATTCATGGATTATTGTTTTGAAAAGTATACTGACTAGTTTCAATTATGTTGAAAATTTGTATTGTTGTTTATTGCTTGTATTGAAGCTTGTACACAATAATACATAGTAGGTAATTTGGTTTTTTCTTTGATACTTGTTTTGTATTGCTATGTATTGATGTGTATTGAAGCTCATACACAATAATACATAATAGAAAATTTGACTTTTTTCTCTGATATTTACTTTGTATTAAAATCTGAGTTAAACACTAAAAGTATGGAAATAGAAAATTTTTATTTCAAAATTATGTGTTTGGTGTGTTTCATTTCAAAATTAGAGTTAGTCTTTAACCAACGCGTGTCTCAATATGGTTGAACTAGATGTGCAAGTAATTTTTGGTTAAATAAAATTTTAGGTAATAAATAAAATTTCATATTATCATTATGATTTTATAATATATACTTAATATTCAATTTGGTCCTAAATACCTTTATATGACTTAATAGATGAAACATTATTTAAAGATGAAAGAAAGAAAAACTATTTGGTCATGGTGGAGAGCATAATAGTGAGCATAATAAAGAAAGAAAAAAATGTAAATTTTTGAAGAATCAAGAACAGAAACTTCTTGCGTTATGGTTGAGCAAAGAGGAGAAGAATAAAAAAGATTATGTTTTTGGTTAATTGTTGCAGTAGCTTGTGTTTGATTTCTCTTATATCAAGGATTATCATTTTATGGGCATGATGAGTCATCCGGGTCAATTAATTAAGGAAATTATTTAGAACTTCTTGATTTCCTTGCTAACCATAATGATGAAATTAAAAAGGTTAGGCCTGCATATACAAGCTCTAACATAAAGTTAACTTCATCAAAAATCCAAAAAGAAATTTGTTCAGATGTTAATGTTGAAGCTTTGACACATATTATGAAAGATATTGATGATTTATACTTCTCAATCATAGTCGAAGAATTATTAGTAAGTGAAACATATATTTAAGTTTACTTCTAAAATTATAAATACTATTGGGGTTTCATGTAAAAGATCAATTACTCTTAAAGCTATTAGCATGATAAAATACTTTTATAGCTTAAATATGATAATCTCCTAAGCGATCAAAGTTTAAATCAATAAACTAATTTATAAAGATCTAGTGATACTCGATGAATTTCACATTTTCATTCTTTAATTAGTCTCATGAGAATATATGATTATATAATTGAGGTGCTTGAGATTATTATAGAAGAATGAGTACATGATCAACAGTCGGTTAAAGCAGGTGTTCTGGTTGATATAATAAAATACTTTTATTTTATTTTCATAATGCATTTGATGATTGATATCTTGAGGATTGCACATGAGTTAACATAATCATTACAAAAAAAGATCAAGACATAAAAAATACAATGAAATTGGTGAAAGTATATAAATGAGTACATATTCCAAGGGAGAATGGATAGAGCATTTTACTAGAGAAAGTATCATATTTTTGTAGTATTTTCAAAGATAAAGTTCCAAATATAAATGATACATACAAAACTCGTTGTCAATCAATATGAAGAGGTAACTAAATATCAAACATATATCATTATTGTGTTAAGTTGTTCTACACTGTGGTTGAGTTGTAACTTCAAGAGCTAAATAATCATTTTTTTAATCTAGTACCAAGTTGCTTCTTTGTACGACATTCTTAAACTCAACTAATTCCTTTAATGCTTATGATGAGAGGAAATTAACACGTATAGTAGAATTATATCAAAGTGATTTTTCTACTATTGACCTCGTGACTCTTAAAAGTCAATTATTAACTTATAATATTAATATACGTATCGATATTGAGTTCTTATCTCAAACAGTATTGTTAATTTTGTAAAGTAAATTGTTAAGATTAAGAAGGATCATGTGCATTCTCTGATTTACAGACTTATACTTTAGCATTAATTTTATTAGTTACTACTGCCACAATAAAAAGATTATTTTATACAATGAGGATTATTAAATATCGATTGTATAGTAGAATGAGTGACGATTGGCTCAAGGATTGTATGGTACCTTACATTAAAAAAGATGTGTTCGATTTGATTCCTAATTAGGTTATAATGCAACATTATCAAAAGAAATAAAATAGATTAATAAGCTTGTAATAATTTTCAATTTATTTATTATAATGAAATACAAGATTTTTCTTTGAATTATGTCTTCATTTTATTTTATTTTTTTAGTTTGTTCCATTTTTATGAAAATTTCACCTCCCCCCCCCCCCCCCCCTTAAAATGAAAATTTTGCACATCTAGTTCAACCACGTTAAGGCACGCATTGGTCAAAGACCAACTATAATTTTAAAATGAAACACACCATACACACAATTTTGAAATAAGAATTTAATATTTCCCAACATTCAGTGTTTAACTCAGGTTTTTAGTTCTCTATGGGCTTACTTACACTGCTTTGTTTTCATCCAAATCTTGCAAATGAAAATGACCTTTTTTCTAAAGATGGTAATCTCTAGTTATTATAACTTATGAATGTTTTCTCATTTTTAGTCTCTTATGTAAATCAAATTCATGAAGTGAGGGCAAAAATGTTTAGGTTTGATCTACTTGTTCTTAATTCTTTTAGAATGGGAATATGGGATTATGTTGTACCTTCATGATAGTTTAGAGGTTTTGTTTAAGTTTCAATTTTATTATTCATAAACTTCCAAACTTGCCTTTGATTGTGGGATGCATGACACCATTTCGCATGTGTGTTCTCTATTGTTGGTTGAATATGAGTGATATATTACTGCAAATTGAGGTTTATTGAATTCACTCTCATGTTTTAAGATCACTAGCCGCACTAAGAAGAGCGAAGCGGGTAACATTTTTGTAATTATGTGAGGGTGATTACGGTTGGTTATGATAAAATGGGGGAAAAGTAAGAGGCTTAGGGTCAAAAAATTACTTAAATGCCCCTCTATTATAATTTTTTTAAGGGTGGGCAATTGCCCCCTGAGCGAAACATGGTCCCGCACATGGATTTCATCACAATCACCTGATCATTACTATTATCTATTGACCTTGATTTTGCCCAGACTTGGGCATGATGGCCTGAGTTGACCAAGTCAACCTTTGACTTGGTCAACCCAAGCCTTAATGGGTCAAAATTGACCCATTAGGCCTATTAAGAACCCAATTCAAATCCAAATCTTCTCATGGCTTGATCCCCACTCCCCATTGACCTAATTGACTGATTTGACCAAGTCAAAACATTGACTTGGTCAAATCAAGCCTTGAATAGGTAATAATACCTATTTAAATCCCAATTAGAGCCCAATCATTGCTCCAATCAATGCCTATTGATTCCCTTTGAATTTTAAATTGAAACCACGGCCTAATCACTGCTAATTCACTCCAAATCCACTGGTAACTGAATCTTAGCCGTCCACTCTAAGCCTAGGGCTTTAAATAAAAAAAAAAAGGTCATTGGGGATCTTTTTCTAAATTCTCTGGCACCAAGCCTCAAAACAATCTGAGACTTCGTGTGAGAGTTCCTGGAGTCCTCTACCACCTTCCCCAATCAAAACCCAACAGTGACACCTCGTTGGCGGTGAGATTCCGGCGACCCGAAGGCTTGGACGCTCAAGGCTTCAATCTGACTGATCTGTGGCTCGTTTGATCGTGGTTTCAAGAGGAGAAACATAGGAGGACAGTCTAGAATCTCAACCGTGTCAAAGATTTGAAGATCCAACAGTGAAATTCTCTAAAAACCCTTAGAATAGGTCAAAATACTTAGGTTTAAATAACTTTTTAAGAAGCTGATTATTTTTCAAACAAAAGGTCCCCCATAATTTCTATTCATGTCTAGGGTCTAGGTTTAAAATTTCATGAAATTCCATCATGTAGATCGAGAGAACGAGAGGCTTTTCTATTTAGGGTATTGGTTCGGCCGGATTCCCACTACGGACATTTTGGACCATTGATCTCGCCGATAACGGTCCAGATCCGGCTTCATCGCGAGTCCATCCGACTGCGAAAGCCCTCTGTCAGATCGAGCCCCCGTGCGGCCCGATCTTGGTTGTTGATTTACTATGGCGTAGATCCAATGGCTGAGATCCCGCGCTAACGTGGTTAAGTCGTATGGGATCATTGCTTCGCCGCCGGCAATCATTAGCAATGATTGCGTGGTGGCAGAATCATTGCTAATGATTGCCCCACATTTTAGGAGCAAACCAGAGGCTGCCACGTGTCATCCAGGGTCCCGCCGGCCGACTAATTAGTTTTATTTTATTTTAAATCTATTTTTAATGCTATTCTCCTCATTAAATCATAATAAATTGAATATTAAGCCTAAAAATGTATGCAATACCTCGTTTTGTTCGTATTCGTGGCCCCGTTAATTTAAAATTATTTTTAATTAAAAATAATATGTGTATTTTTAAATATTTATAAAACAGTAAAAATACACTTTTATTATTATTTATTAAAATTGTTATTTTAATGATATTTATTAGTATATTATTATTTTAATTATATTTGTAGTAACTATTATATTTTAAATTATTTGTTACTGTTTTTAGTATTATTTCATTTTTAGTATTATTATTATTATTATTTAAATGTTAAAAGTTTTTTTTAATAGTATTATAGCTATTTTAATTATTTAAATTACTTTAAATATTATTAATAATTAAAATATTATTAATATATTTTAAATTATCGTTATATTTCAAAAACTTAATTACTTATTTTTAAATTAATATCATTTAATAATTATTTAATTATTTATAAATATCATTATTTTAAAACTATTTTAAAATTACCATTTATTGATTTTAAACTTGCAAAAATCATAACTTTCTCATTTTAAATCCGATTTCGGCTTGCAACCCCTCGATATTTTCAGAAAATTATAAACTTTATTTTAAATTTAGTTTCAAAAATTAATTCATGCTGTCTAGACAGTTCTCTGTTTGGATATGATTATTTGGGTATTTTAATATTTCTTATATAGTTATTATAATAATTATTTTTAAACTACAAATTATTTTCAAATTTTTTTAAAACTTCGATCGGGTGGTCCGTGAATCCCTCATACACATATGAAATGAGCTATATTTAATTATATTATTTTTAAAAATATATGTATATATATATTTATATATTTGTTTAATATATATGTATTTTTAACCTCTTTCAAGCTATATACTTTTAAATTACTTTAATATTGAGGGATTTGCTCAATAAAATTTTAAACATAGATCCTACACATGAAGAACAATCATGGGGGTGTGCATTAGTGGATGGTTGAGTTCCAATCATTCACTAATATCTTTATTATTTGTACCTACTTTCTTAATTTTCCTAGTTTGCTTGCATATGATGTACCACCACTTAGCTTAGGCTCTCCTAGATCTAAGAACATGGTGTGTTTACTATTTTTCATGTGTTACATGCATTTATTACCTTGAGGGTTAGTGAAAACTTTATTTTAAACCCATATAACGTAGTGACACCCTAAGGACAACAATTAAGGACAAGTCTAGCTAACTTCAAAATTTTTTAGGAGCTAGGGTAGATCACTGATTGATATATAAACTTCAACACTTAAACTTAGAGACATCATAAACATCCCAAAAATTTTTAGGAATTTTTAGGAGTCTTTAGACCTCTTAATTAACCAACCCTAATCAATCTGTTAAATAGGGCCCCGAGACCTTCTAAAAATTACAATAAATCTAGTTTAGGTCAGAAAATTACCTACTATACTTCAAATTATATAGAGTCTGACCCCCAACCTTAAATAAATAGGGCTCCTTAGTTTGACTTTAGGTAGGGCTCCTTAGTTTGACTTTAGGTTGACCCTTAATTTAACCTTAGATGGAAATTACCTTTCTACCCCTAATAAATTATTAAAAATTATTAAAAATTCCAAATTTTCTACAAACACTTGGGAACACCTCCTTATGTCATTTCTAACATTTGGAGGTGATTCCAATATGTTTGGAGTTGATTTGGATCAAAACCACAAAATTAGCCCTTTGTTAGATATTTTAGATAATTCCATAAATACTTTGAACTTAGAAAATTCATAACTAATTATAGAAAATTCCAAATTAGGCAAACTCACTTGAATTAGACTCCTATTAGGGTCTAGTATTTATTAAAAATATTAGGATTCTAGAAACTCACCTAATTTAGAAAGTCAACTTTTTAGTCAACCATAGTTCATTTAGGACCCAGAACTTTCCAAAATTGGCTAATACAACTTTAACTCCAAATATCATCACCCTTAGATTTTAAAAATGATCAACATACTAAATTAACTAAAATGTACCCTAATCCATTAAAACTTTGATTTTAATTAAAACTCCCTTTCCCATCCTTCCACAAACTATAACTTCAGACAATTTTCACTAACTACCCAGCTTAGGACATATCCAAGCCACACCAACCATGCAGACACATAGAATTGTTTGCTAGGGCACCACTTCTAGACTTAGGCTAGGCCGATGGTTTATTTTTCTGCTGTGTACCGGAGCTTTCCATGATTTTCACTGCATGCTATATGAAATTGAATTACTATGTTTGCTTACTTTTACTGCATTGTGGATGATGTGATGAGCGCTAGATCTACCCCTAGGTTAGGAATGATATATATATACTGTTCTTCCATGTAGGTGGCCATGCTCAAGCTAATAAAAGGGGGGGCACTATTATGATTTCTAATATTGTCTTGTGCAGGTGCTTGCTTAGCCCCTCTAAATAAATGAGGGCTAGATAAAAATAATTATAACTGCTACATGTGCTATAGGTGGAATGCTTAGCCCACATAATTAAGAGCATGGCTTGGAATAGTTTCAGTGGGTTGCTTTTATATAACTGCTTGAGATATTATAACTGCTTGCGATTTTTATTAGGATAACCATGCAGGTCCCTTAGAATTTTTCTGCTTTTCAATTTATGTAAAAATTTGTAATAATTGTTAAGAGTTGTGAAAACAACTGTGAGTTGGGATATTCTTATCCAACGCGGATTCCAAAAGAAGAAGGCATCCCTAAAGGGGAGAGTCTTCTTCCATTTGGAAGTTCGAGTTGGATGGCTTTAGATATCTAAAAAGAAAGGGCAATGCTCCCTACAGGAGAGAATTGTCTCTTCATTTGGATATTCAAGCCACGACAGATCCAAGGAGTCCAAGGAGGAGAGATCCAAGGAGTCCAAGGAGGAGAGATCCAAAGAGTTCAAGGAGAAAACATCCAGAAGACTGAAGATTGAAGGCCCAATATCCCACTCAAAGCTGTTTGCATCTGTCATAGGCTTAGAAATTTGGGTTGTTGGCAATGGTGCCCAGCCACTTTATTTTCTGCATACCCTAGATTATAATAAGGGCAGTTTGCCTATGGACATTTAGTTGATTATTTTGGATTTATATTGATGTGTTTTCCTGATGTGCGCAGTAGAAATTGCCTGTTTTTCTTAAGTTTCTTTCTTGCATGTCGCTTTTGTTTTCGCCTGGACTTCGTTAGGCTCCCTAAGGACTATAAAATGTTTTCTACTCATAACTAATTTCTAAAAATTTAAGTTTAAATAACATAGAAATTTAATGAACCTAGGGAATTGTCAGAACCGTCCGAGGTCGCATGCATATTATTGCATTTCTCTCTCCTTCTAATAGGACATCTCCCTTCCTGCGGGTAGAGTCCGGATAATCTGGCATATGAGGATGAAATGCCGGACCTAGGGAGACCCTATTTTTCTAAAAATTATTTTCTATTAAGTCTATTTTTAAAATCTATAGCATACATGATTTGGAAGCCTCAACTTGCATGCAATACATTAGTAATAAATTAATTAAAATTTAATTGCATTAGTTAGGGACATTCACCCAACATAAGTCCGGGACCAATTAGAAAATCCTCTAGATGTCGGTCCTATTTTCAAAGAACTATACCACCTACCCATCTTTCATAACTGACTTGATATCATGATTTTAAAACGATTAGGTGATTAACTGGCTCCCCAATCCAGGCCGGGGAAAGTCCAAGTTTTGCACTGCATTAGCTAGGACACGGGTCTTAGTGTTGCGTAGAACAATAAGCCCAATCTAGATTTAGGATTCGAGACTACTATATTCGGTCTCGTAGTACACCTTAAATAGTAGGTAGGTCTCTTCCTTTAAGGGACTATAAATCCTACTTATCCGCGTCACAGGATGACGCCACGTCTATCCTTTTCTCATGCATGTGATTGGATGCCTGACTTTTATTTTCTCCAGTTTCTGTTTAGTACCCTAGAGCCTCTGAATACTGGTATGAGCCACGCATGTTGATTGGGCCTTTTTGGGACATTTCTTCCTTTTGAGTAGGACTTCTTAGTGTATACCTTTGTGCCAATGCCATTTTGGGAAGGATAATGTATGATCCTTAATCGAGAGTTTTCTTGGGCTCTAGCTTGAGATGTAATTAACAACGGGGGCTTGCGCCCGTGGGAAACTTGGCCCTACATCTACTAAACACCATTTGAACTATTGTATCGGGTGGGGGAAACCCGTGATTAGGTTGTGTATATTACTACCCATCGGGGTGCGCTGGCGAGAGCAGCTATCCTTAATGGTTAGTCATACGCACGATCCAATCTGTCCCTTCCAATTAACCCGTTCGGGTGGTGCTCTTTCGGAGGTCCACATTATCATTGATGTTTATAGTAGTAGTGTGGTCCTTCGTCTTTATAATGATTTGCATATGTAATAAGACAATCAAACATATATTAAGAGATCCAAGAAAAAATCAATGAAATATAAAAAAAATGCAGAATAATATTACTTTGGTGAGAAAGGAGTAGAACTTAAAATGAAGACAAGTGCATGTTGGGAGCTTAAAATAAAAACAAATTTAGGTTGGGATATTTTTATAGGAATCATGCACCGACCTCTTTCATAACACGGGGCTGACCTCTCAAACCATTTTAAGCATGGAGGGAAGGTAGCTAGAATTTATATTTGTCCATTTAAAGGGTAAACAGGAGCAGAACCAACCATACTTTTTAGGGGGGAGGCGGGAAACATATAAGTAACTGTTCGCATATATATCACGGGGTCAAGGGGCAATGCACCTGTGGGGGTTTCTAGGGGTATTGCCCGCAGAACAAAATTTGATTTACTATTTCTCTTTGTATTTGATTCATCATTCCCAAAAAATAACACATCCACATAATATAATTAATAATATTGGGGGCAATTTCCTAAAGACTATTGTATTTTAACATTTTTAGGAGGGGGGGGGGGAATTACCTACCTAGTAATAAAGACTAAAAATTTCATAAATAAAAGTATAATGAGAATTGCGCCCCCCCCCCCCCTCCCCAAGCAACAAAGGGGTTTCGCCCCTGAGTGTAAATATGTAATTGAGAAAAAAATTCATCAAGTCAATGAAAGATGATGAAAGCATTCATGGCTGGTGTTGTAATTGAAGAATTTGTTTTTTTTTAATATTATGAGTTTAAGATGTACAATTTAAATTACAGTTTTCATCATTTCAAAATGTATAGATGACCATTTGTATAGCATTGTGAAATTTCAACTCCTACCATTCTGATAAGCTTTTTTACTGATAATCTTCTGATTATGGATAAAAATATAGTTGGTGAAAAATATTTTCTTCATATTGCATTTGAAGCCTTGGGATCCTTTATAAGGCAATGCTAATACCAATTAATTTAAAATATGCTTATCTAAAGTAGTACAAGAAAGAAGAAAGCTATAGTTTATTGGGCTTGAAACTTGGCATCATCTCCTGGAGTTATTGTGGTGTCCCTCTTTGTGTATGGTGCTTTCAGGATAAGGACCAGGAGTGGAGTCATGATTTTTTTCATGTGTGGGCACAAGTTATTAATGATATTGGTCAAATACTAAATATTATATTAACTTATAAATGACATCTATATTAAAACACATTGATGAGATTTCTTCAAACATCAAGATGGTTATTTTGAATGACATCTAATATACATAAAAAAGAACATGAATGATATTTCTGATATATTAGTTGTATTAAAATCCATTAACATTAACTTGAACAACAGAGTTGATATTAGATATCACTGATCCAAATAATCTCTAAATCATGTGATTCTCACCAAATATTTGGAAAGATGGTAGCATGGTTACAAAAATCCTCATTGAATATTTTGTTAAAAGATGACCCCATAGATTTAACTACGAATAAACAATTCAAACCAAATAGATAAAAAGACAAAAAGATAGACCACATGGAGATAGAGAAAAGAGGATAGCTCACCTGGGATATTACGCCAATCTTGAGTAATAAAGTTCAAAGGATGAAGCCTCCGTAGGAGGAATTTTTATTGTGTCAGGTTACCTGACGTAGAGATACATCAGGTAGCCTATAATATACCGCCACGTGCTCTTACTCTTTACCGCGCGGCCTGACGACCCAACCCGAAATGAATATGCGCGGTATTTACTCGGTATTGCTAGGTATTACTTGGTATTTGCTCGGTATTGCTCGGTATTACTCGGTATTGCTCGGTATTACTCGGTATTTGCTCGGTACTTGCTCGGTATTGCTCAGTATTTGCTCAGGATCGGAAGCAAAAACAAGATCCCGCTCGCTGTGGGGATAACCTTCTCCATTTCGCGTCCTTCTTCGGCTACACTCGTGGCTGTTCGACTTTTCTCCATCGACGACTTTCCCTTTCCACCGGATCGGAATCTACGAAGTTTGATCGGAGGCAAAAATGGGATCCCGCTCGCTGTGGGGATAACCTTCTCCATTTCGCGTCCTTCTTCGGCTCCACTCGTGGCCGTTCGTCTTTTCTCCATCGACGACTTTCCCTTTCCACCGGATCGGAAGCTATGAAGTTTGATCGGAGGCAAAAACGGGATCCCGCTCGCTGTGGAGATAACCTTCTCCAGGCAGGCAAATACCGAGCAAATACCGAGCAAGTACCGAGCAAATACCGAGCATTACCGAGCAAGTACCGAGCAAATACTGAGCAATACCGAGCAAATAACGAGTAGTACCTAGCAATACCGAGCAAATACCAAGCAATACGCGAACATAGTAATCCCGGATTCGTTCCGGGTTGGGTCGTCGGGCCGCGCGGTAAAGAGTAAGAGCACGTGGCGATATATTATAGGCTACCTGATGTATCTCTACGTCAGGTAACCTGAGGCAATAAAAATTCCCGTCGAATAATTATTACGTCCTCCGACTGGACGTTCCTAGAGGAACGTCCGGTCGGAAGCCAAATCCCGCCAAAAAATGAGTTGTGCCGAGCAAATACCGAGCAATACCAAACAATACCGAGGAATACCATCATTTGAAGACCCAATACCGAGTTATACCGAGCTAAACCGAGAAATACCGAGTTGTACAAAAGTTGTACCGAGTTTTTCCTAGAAAAACTCGGTACAACTCGGTATTTCTCGGTACAGCTCGGTATAACTCAGTATTGGTCTTCAAAGAGCGATATTTCTCGTTAATAGCAAATAATACCTAGTTGTACCAAGCCGGAAAGCGAGCTCGAACTCGAGCTCTGCCCACTATTAACGAGTTCGAGCCGATTCATGAGCCTCGGCGGTACGGGCTGCCTTTGAGTGAGTTGTCCTCGTCCGTGTCGAGCTTGCCATCGGAGAAGACGCTGAAAATAGTTTTTTTTTCATATGGGGAGAAGGGAGGAGCTTAGACAATTAATGAGATTTAAAAAAAAAGTAAAGCAATCTGTAGCTTTTTACCTTTCCCAAAAATATAATAGCAGTTGTTAGCAGTTTTCATTTGTTAGATTAAATAAAATTAACATTATTTATTATTTTATGGTAGGAAATACTGAATTGCTGCTTCCATTTTTTGGAATTCCTGCCCGATACCCCCACTTCATCATTTGGAATTGCCACCTTCGATCATTTATATATATATTTTAATTCAAATAATCAATCGAGCTCGAACTCGAGCTTGTTTAACAAATGAGCTCGAGTTTAAGCTCGTGTTATCGAGTCGAGTTTGAGCCGTCTCACGAGCCGGCTCGGCTCACTTATACCCCTAGATGTGAGTGAACGAGAGAGAGAGAGAGAGAGAGAGAGAGAGAGAGAGAGAGAGAGAGAGAGAGAGAGAGAGAGAGAGAGAGAGAGAGAGCTATTACCTTGAGAATCTGGAGGAGGAGGAGGGAAAACCAAATGAGCATCAGGGCGACTTTGTGTTTCCAATGTAGGTTTAGAAGTAAAATGTCTTACTTAAAAAAATAGATAATTACTACTATATAGAGATCAATTTGCTGAACATGAACTATTTGCTCCGTCATCTCTACCTCTCAAAAAATCTGAAAAACAAAAAAATCTCACTCTCTTGTTTTTTTCTTGGCATGGTTAGAAGTGTTAGGCCGGAAAGCTTTATAAGTAGCCACTTTTTTCTATCTTTCTTTCTTCTTCTTTTTTTTATTTTGTTTTTTGTTTAGCTCTACGAGCTTGTACCATGAATCCCCAGGACCCCTAGCATGAATCCACCCCTAATAAGTGCTACCATGTTTTATTAAATAGTGTATGAGTTGGCTATCTAGATCTAAAAATATGGCAATCTTTTTGTGGGAATATTTCAAATGATTAATTTGTCAATAAATAAATTATATCAACTATTGGTTTAGATAAATTTCCCTTTTAAAGTATGTTTAAGAAAACATATATTACATATTATTTCTTTTATGATGTGGTTTTCAAGGAAAATGCATTTGATATTTTTTTTGATGATATAACTTTGTCAACTTATAATGAGGAATCAAACTCATCTTAATTGCTACTCTTAATATAATATTATTTATAAAAACATATTATCAGTGTAGTGCAAATCCTCTTATTGCTCTTTATGGAATGGATATATTGAGAACTTATCGAATCTTTAGAAATAAAAATTTACATCATACAACTTCTTAATAGTGTTCATGGCCAATAAGATCTTTCCTTATTCACGAACTCTTAGGTTGGAGGATCACGAAAAACTAGAAGTTGATTTTCGAGGACCATTAGCAGTAGATTTATTTATTCTAACGATCGACAAATTAGGAATTAGTTGTAATTAAGATAAATTGAATCCTTGAATTTTTTTAGGAGACCGGCCAATGAAGAGTACCATCACATTATGATGGAGATCAATAGCCACAAACTCAATAACATAATGAGACTGACAGATTTAAAGATATTTGTATAACCCTCTCTCTATCATGGCCTCATCAAGATCTCTTGAATACTACTAGTTCAACCATCATTCCAGTTGGCCTAACCATATTCTTCTAGCAGCCATAAAGGGCTTACTTCAATATCACCTTATTGAAAATCAAAATCGATTTTAATAAACCTTTAGCAAGTATATAATTCATTACAAGAAATTAAGTGGTCTCTCAAATAAAAAAATTAGGAGCAACCGACAGCCCAAAAATACCCTTTGCACCAAATCAAATCGGAGACATCTAATAATATCGCATTAAATACATCACTGACTAATATTCTGACGAGGATTTAAAATTTTGAGTGCTTCAAATGACCAAAGCTAATAATAAATCCAAACAATGGAGACTAATCATAATATTATCACTTATACAATTTAAGATAACATTCAACAAAATAATTTCAATTTTAGGAAGAGATTGAATGTGTAATTCACCAAGAACACTTGGGTCATCAATTTATTAAAATAGTACATAGATTGCCATACTCAAAATAGATAAATTCAAAAAACACCATCACTAAAGAAACCCAAATAAGTTGAGCTTCTCATCCCATTAGAATTTCTAAAAGAATTTATATTTCAACTTTTATTCAAGATAAATATTTTTCTTTCAAGTTTTTATTTTATTATCAATGAATTTTGTTATAAATTACATGATGTCTTATGTCGATGGAAGCTAGTAGTGGATATAATCCTCTCTACCAAGATCCTATAAAGGCACCACAAAATCTTCGAAGGCATACTAGAAAATAAGCTTGATGAGAAGATAGTAGTGGACATAGTCCTCATTTGAAAAAGAAATTAGTTTATACGGCCTCCACTCATCCAAATATTTTTAAAGAAAAAAGTTTTAAGAGGTAAAAGATTCTTCAATTATTCAAAAATCTCAAAAGACTAAAATTCTCAAAAGATAAATGTTTCTTCAATTCTTCAAAACTTTAAGAAGGCTAATATCCTCGAAAGTTATAAGTTTTTTTTATTCTCTAAGAATCTTATATAGCTAAAAGTCTTAGAAAATACATATTTATTTTGATTCTATGAATTCTTAGAAGACTAAAATTTTGGTACAAGTTCTCTAAAAAATCTCAAGCATAAGGTTAGATTAACCTAAACAAAGTAGATAATATTAGAGAGAGTCATGTTAGCTGGTTTGTCACATAAAACATCAGTCTTTGAGGGTATATGTATTAGATCCGGTCTATATTAAAAAATGTAGAGGTAGACTTAAAAATACTTGGTTATAAAGTATTAATTTTTTTTTATTAAATTTAAATGATAATTTGGCTTTTAATAAGACCCCTTAGAAAAAGGATTCATGTAGTTAACCTACATAGTGGGTAAAAGTTTGTTGTTTTTGGTAATATTTTTATATGTTCTCTAAATTTTTTGAAAAGATAGATCTCAAAAGATATAATCTATATTCAAATTAAAAACATATGCTAACTCCATTTTCTCTACTTCTTAAAAAATTTTTATGAAGCTTAAGCCTTTATTCGACATGATTTATGTTCATCCCAAAAAATTCTTGAAATGCATAAGCTTCAAAAGGTCATTGTCAACTAAAAAATTTATTATGTGTGGGATTTGATTGTGTTGATCAATCGGATTGTTCTGTTGCCTCGGACCTTAAGTTTCTCGGGGGGCGGGTTACCAGCTTTGTATTAGGTGCTTTGCACATAATTTTTTTTTTACAACGCCCCGATACTAGATACCTGAGCACCACGACACTATGTTCCCGAGCGCCCCACCATTGAACGACAGAGAGCATAGCACTACAGCGGTATAAAGACGATGATGTAGCAGTGCAAGACAAAAGCTTAATCACTGCATTGCCCCAAACTGGCGCCACAATGCCGCGAGATGGACTGAACATTTATCTTTCTCATTTTTCTCAAGGGTTGCGTCTCTTTGTGGATATAACTGATTTTTCAATTGTATTTTTATTTAGGTTAGACATTGAAAATGGTGCATGTGAGAAGAGAATCAAGGGGAGAGTGAGAGAGAAGTGAGATCTGTACTTCTTTTTCCTAATTTTCATAGTAGATTTCTTGGTGTAGTGTGGTTCAATAGTTTTTTTTCCTATTTTGAATTTTTTCACGTTAAATCTTGGTGTCCTTTATTTTTTCGCTGCTTTTACTTTCTTGTTTGTTTCATTGTTGTGGTGTTTACTCCTCATCCCCAATAAAATTAAGGCCATTATATTCCAATTGGGAGAAAATAAGTTTTTGCTAAATCAAATATCAACCACTACATATTGGACATCTAATAAAATTTTAAGCATTCAAATACATCTCAAGATTACTCTTACATGAAGATGAAGAGTTATTTATTCCTAATAAATTGATTGCAAACATCAATCAAGTCTACATATTAATGAATGAAGAAGCATATATACAAATACTAACAAATAAAAAAAAATCAGTTTAAAGCTACATATATAACTACTGGATACATATGACGTCAACCCTCCCTCCATCATCATCATTAAGAATTTTGGCAAATGTAGATAACAAGTTGAAAATAAAGCATCACATATGCTAATACCTGAATATAATAAATTATATATATATATATATATCATCAAAAAATTATCTTGATCGGGCACGAATCTTCCAAAATTAAAATTGAGACTATCCGAACTCCGATTTTAGCAAACTTACAGTCGAACTAAACATATGAGAAATATGAACCTAACGACACCAAATTCGACTCAATCCGAGCCCAAATGGGTCCAAAGTAAGGGTCCGAAGCGTTATTGGAGGGTTTGAACCACAATTTGGGTTACTAACAGTTTCCAAGCATGATGTGATTATAGTCAAATCGAGCGGCTCGACGAGACAAATCCAATGAGCCAAAGATCACCAAATTCCGACATCATTAAGACCTTCAAATGTCCAATGAATGGTACATGATCAAGGGATTCAATATCGACCGTCCATTCAACCACTCCATATTTATCCTTGATCTCTCACCTATTTACTGGTCATGTCACTCAAGAAATATATAAATAGACCCCTCATTCCTCTTGAATGGGGTCCCAAGAAAGAAGGGAAGAAGAAAAGAAGAGAAGAGAAGGAAGAGAAGGTATAAGCTCCTCCTCGACCACCGCTGGACTTTCGCCGGACCACCACTTGAGGCCCTCACCTATACTGGATCACCGGCTGACGCCGTTGCTCCTCCGAACCACCACTGGAGGCCCTCACCTCCGCCGGACCATCGCCTGACGTCGTTCCTTGCCGGACCACCACTTGAGGCCCTCACCTCCGCCGAACCACCGCCTGATGCCGTTGCTCCACCGGTCCACCACTTGAGGCCCTCACCTCCGCCGAACCACTGCTTGACATCGTTGCTCTATCGGACCACCACTTGATGCCCTTACCTCCGCCAGACCACCACCTGATGTCGTTCCTCTACCGAACCACCACATGAGGCCCTGAGCTTCGCTGGACCAGCACTTGAGCCCCTCACCTCTGTTGGACCACCGCCTAACATTGTTTCTATGTCGAACCACCACCTGAGGCTCTGAGTTTTGTTGGACCACTACTTGAGGCCCTAACCTCCACCGTACTACTACCTGATGTCGTTGCTCCATCGGACCACCACCTGAGGCCTTGAGCTCTACCGGACCACCACCTGAGACCCAGACTATTGTCGGATTGCCACTTGATGCCCAAACATCTGCCAAACCACCACCTGAGGCCCAGACTTCTGCTAAACCATCACCAGAGGCCTGAACTTCTGTCAAGCCACCACCTGATGCCCAGAGTTCTCTCGGAACACCATCCTTCTACTACAATCTTTTAGACCTTGGTCTGCTGCCAACTACGGTCCTTCTGACCTCCATCACCTTTTATGGTCTTTCTGACCTCTATCACCAGACAATAGTTTTTCAGACTCCCATCTCCTGCTAACTATGATCCTTCCGACCTCCATTGCTTACTATGGTCATTATGACCTACATCACCAGACAACAGTCTTCCAGACCTCAGTCTCCTACTGACTACGGTCCTTCTAACCTCCATCATCTATTATGGTCCTTCCGACCTCATCACTAGATAATGGTTTTTCAGACCCCAGTCTCCTATCGACTATGGTCCTTTCGACCTCCGTCACCTACTAAGGTTCTTCTGACCTCCATCACCAGACAATGATCTTTCTGACCCCGATCTCCTACCAACTATGGTCCTTCCGACCTCCATCGCCTACTATGGTCCGTCCAACCTCTATCAATAGACAATAGTCTTTCTGACCCTGATCTCCTATCGACTACGATCCTTCTGACCTCTGTCACCTACTGTGGTCCTTCAGACCTCCATCAACAGACAACGGTCTTTTTGATCCTGGTTTCCTGCCAACTAGGGTCTTTTAGATCTCTGTCTCCTACCTACTATGATCCTTCCAACCTCCATTACCAGACAATGGTCTTTCCAACCTCTATCCTATCGACTATGGTCATGTCGATCAAACAAACACATCTATGTTGATTATTATAACTCCCACCATGTAATGCACTCTATATGATGTACATTTATATCATCAAGCCAAGGCCTTCTCCTAAGGAAGGGCCTCATTTATAATCGACTACAAATACTAGTAGATTCATTCAAATTGGGCCAGGCCCCGTGGTTTTTCCCCCTTTTTAGGGGTTTCATGTAAAAAATCTGGTGTCTCTTATGAACACTACACCTCCTCTCACTTATCCGATTATGTGCTGGATCTTCATATAATGCTAAGATGTTAAACTATATATTTCTCTACTGCCATGAATATTCCAAGACGCAATAATTTGGTGGCATCTCTGGGAAAGCGATTCCCAATTGGGGGAAAATTATTGCTCCAATCTCAAAAGATGGCCCTTATGATATTGTTGCATCAATATCATAAGAGTTAGATGCAGACTGAGGCGAAACTTTGACTCCAACTATGGTCAAAAAGATCCTCCAATGCTTTCATCATCAAGATGATACTTCAGGAAAATCCCAACAAATGCAAGGTTGCTTCTAATCAATTATAAGCTTTATACAGTCCCTTACGAGACTTCTACTCCTTGGGAAAGATCTTAATCTCGACCTCAAAAAGATAGTAACGATCTAAAAATAGACCATTCTTCACCTTTGATTTGGGATACATGCAGCATTCGCCCCTCCCAATCAAGGAAAAATCGATCCCAAGGGAATCCGATTTGACCTCTTCCATACATATTAACATCATCGAGCAAAGGCTCTTACATACAACCTCAGATAGGTCTTATATCCTTAGTGGATTCTCTTGACCTCTTCCATACAAGTTAATGTCATTGAGCAAGGCTCTGACATACAACCTCAGATAGGTCTTACATCCTTAGTGGATTCTCTCGACCTCTTCCAAATAGGTTAACGTCATCGAGCAAAGCCTATGACATACAACCTCGAATAGGTCTTACATTAATGATGGATTCTCTCGACCTCATCCACATAGGTTAGCATAATCGAGCAAAGGCTCTGGCATACAATCTCAAATAGGTTACACATCTTTGGTGGATTCTCTCGACCTCTTCCATACAGGTTAATTTCATCGAGCAAGGCTCTGACATATAACCTCAAATAGGTCCTACATCCTTTGTGAATTATCTTGACCTCTTCCATGCAGCTTAACATCATCGAGTAATGGCCCTTAAATACAACCTCGGATAGGTCTTACATCCATGGTGGATTTTTTTGACCTATTCCACACAGGTTAACGTCATCGAGCAGTGCTCTGATATACAACCTTGAATAAGTCATAATCCTTGGTGGATTCTCTCGACATCTTTCATAGAGGTTAAGCGAAAATGAACGAACCTAATGCTAGAATGGCAAAGGCTACCAATAATAAGTTCGTTGATAATAATAATAATAATAATAATAATAATAATAATAATAATAATAATAATAATAATAATAATAATGATAATGATAATAATGATAATAATAATAATAATAATAATAATAATAATAATAATAATAATAATTATTATAATAATGATAATGATAATAATAATAATAATAATAATAATAATAATAATAATAATAATAATAATAATAATAATAATAATAATAATAATAAAAGTTTTATCAAAGGCATGCAATGAGGTTAAATCCAATATTCAGCATATGAGATTTCACTAAAATTCATCAAATGTTCACTAAAATAAACGCATATATTTTATGATTGAAAATAATAAACTGCAACTATTTATGGGTTTTTCAATCTTTTTTTTTAACACTGAAAATTACAAGTGCGGATGTTATGAGATTATTTAGGGGCAAGTTTCCTTCTTAAAAAAAAATGACAAGGCATCTCATTTCATTCTTTTACATATAATGCTTCAGAAATTATTATGACAAGGTTCAATGTGATTTCAAAAGAAAAGTAGTTATCTAATTTAATTAAACTTATTTCATATTTTAATGATTTATTTAATTTCCTTAGTCATTTATGGAAATGAAATTAATATTTACTAATTGATAGACCAACTGAACTCAAAATGGCATGAAATTTAAAGCATAAGGTAATAATAACCTAAGGTTCAAAATGGCATGAAATTGGGTAATTAATTATATTCTAGCACTCGCTCGCTCTCTGGCGATTTGGAGGCAATCTAGGTTTCTATCTCCCGTGCTCTTCTCTCCCTGCTCCTAGCGTCATTTTTTTTGGCTTTTTACCTTGATTTATTCATCTGTTATTTATTTTGTTGGTTTTGTGTTTTTTTTTAATTTTTTTTTGTGTTTGCTTGTTTGGGAGATGACGGCTCCATCGTCATTTATCCCTCCGGCTATTTCATTTCCTAATGGTAAGTCTCAGTCTTTTAAGGAAGTTTTGGTCGATTCTTTCTCTTCTTGTACTAAGATTCAATTTGTTCAAACCTCATTTAAAGGATGTCTGACTTTGATGTTCAACGATTATGTTATGTCGTAACTAACTGCCCCTTTGCTCTTACTTCGGTTGGAAAGTTACTTCTTAGTCATTTGAATCTAGACATCATTCATATGTTCTTCGTTAATATGAAATTATCCGGATCTTTTCATATTGGATTGCTAGGTCAGAGCTATGTTGCGATTCAAATGAGTAATAATTTGGACTATAGTCATATTTTTTAAGGTGATCCTACTATATTCAAGATTATCAGATGAGATTACTCAAATAGACACAAATTTTGATGTACGTGAGGAATGTCCTATTTCCCCTGTGTGGATCTCCTTCCTGAATCTGAGACTTCCTTTTTTTATCTCTCAAATTTTATTTGGCTTGGCTTCAATTTTTGGTAGGCCCTTGCAGACGGATCAAGTTTGTCATCTGTGTCTCATCCGTCTGTGGCCCGTGTTTTAGTTCAGCTGGATATTTCTAAAAAGAATCCTAATGAGATTTGGATTGGTTTGGAATTGAATGGTTATTTCCAATAAGTTGAATTTGAAAATTTACCCATTTTGCCCTCATTATAAGATATAAGGTCACGGGTTAAATTAGTGTTACATACTACATCCACATCTTCGGAGGGAAAAGGATTTCTCCAAACAATCCATTAGAAAGGTTGTTCCTTCAGTTGATTATGATATTGTGATTCCTATTCTTGAAGTTATTCAGGGCAGTGTTTCTAAAGTGCAGGATAATGTTGAGGAATCCATACAACTTGCCTTACCTCATAATGAACCGCATTCCACTAATGTTATTGAACCTCTTATTGGTCAGGAAGAAAATCTCAACCCTATCTCTTATTTAGCTTATGGCTCTCAAAACGTGGATAAAAAATTTTTAGCTATCATTACTAATCTAAATAATATTCCTTCTTCTTCTACTACTCCTTGTGCTATTAAAAAAAATTGCCTAATATGGAGCTTGTATTATTAAATCTTAGTTGTACTAATAAGGTGCCTTCTCAATCTATTGTGAATGACTAGGAGGATGGTCATATTAGTTTGGTGGAGGCTAATGTTGGAAGTGAATTAAGTAGTAAAAATTATAAGGAATAGTGCGCTATATTTGAGGAGGGTGAACTACCTCAGGAAGTGAGGCAAGCAGGTATGCTCAATGATAATAAGTTTCACTTAATACTCAATATCATAGTGATGCCTTTATTGATACTAAGGATATGGATGTTATGTCTAAATGTTTTGCTAAAGATGATAATGACACTAGTTACATCAAGTTTTATAGTAGGAGAGGGAAGAAAAATAAGAACATCATTTTACAATCTCTTAGAACCCCCCGATCGCATACTAGTCATTAGCCCCTATTTCATATGTTTAATTCTATTATTTTGAATGTTAGAAGCATTGGGTGTCCCTCTTCTAAGTTAACAGTTAATAATTTATGCCGCATATAAAATATTTCTATTCTTATTTTAATTAAACCTCTTATTCCCTCTTCTAAATTACTTGGTACTATTTGGTTTTAAATATGTTATTTCAAATGTGGCAAATAAGATTTGGGTGTTATGGAAAGATCCAATTCATATAGATGTTATTGGAGATTTCACTCAAGTTATGCATTGTAATATTGAGGTTTTAAATTTACATTATTGTGCCTCTTTGGTTTATATTGCTTCTTCTTGTTATACTAGGAAAGTGTTATGGGAGTAACTTATCAACTTTCATAGTATTTGTAACTTACCTTGGCTGTTGGTGGGGATTTTAATACTATTTCTAATCCTTCTAAACATATAGGGGGATCTTCTCCTATCTATCAATCTATGAAGGATTTTAATAACATGATTATGGAATGTAATTTAGTTGATATTGGCTTTTCTAGTAATAAATTCACTTGGAACTGTGGTCATTTATGGCAAACTTTGGATCGGGTGTTATTTAATGATTGCTAGCTTAACTCTTTTAATTCTTTTACAGTTGAGCATCTTAGCATGACACTTTTTATTATTCTCCTTCGCTTATTACTCTTAAGATTAGGCATATTAACTCACCTTCTCAATTTAGATTTCAAAACATGTGGTTGCTTCATGATTCTTTTTTGGACTTAGTTCAGGAAAATTGGCATGCCCCTTTACATCCTGATAACTCTATCTTTGTCATGAGGAGACTTTGGTTTAAATTGAAAAGGCTTAAGCAAGTCTTAAACTGGTGAAATCATAATGTTTTTAAAAATCATTTCTCTAATATCTTGAATGTTGAAGAGAATGTGAACACTATTGAGACTCAATGTCGTTTGACTCCTGATGATGATAACTTCAATTTACTGAGGGATGCTAAAGATATTCTTTATAAATTATAAGCTCAAGAGGAAGCTTTTTGGAAATAAAAAGAGATAGCAAAACATCTTTTTGAAGGAGATAAAAATACTAAATATTTCTGTGCCTTGATTAAGAGGAAACGTGCCAAAAAATTCTATTAATAAAATTAGTCATGATGTGGCTCTGTTAATGAGGATGGCTTGGAAATTGCTAATCTAGCAGTTCATCATTTTCAAAAGCGTCTTAATAAAATTTTTAGTCCTACTCATATTGATAACCCTGATATTATCCCTAACGTTATTACTCAAGAGAAAAATGACTTTCTTTCTAAATCTCCTACTTTAGAGAAAGTTAAAGAGAATGTTCATGGTATGAATGGTGATTCTGTGGCAGGGCTGGATGGCTTCACCACTAAATTTTTTCAAAAAACCTTGCATATTATTAGTAATGATCTTTATTCTGCTGTTAATGATTTTTTTGCTAGAAATTCTATTCCAAAGTTTTTTTACTTCTACTTCTATTATGCTTATTCCCCAAAAAAAATTGTTAGTAACTAGAATGACTTTAGAAATATTAGTCTGTACACATTTTTTTAATAAATTGCTCTCTAAAACCCTTATGAATTTTTTAAGTTCTCTTTTTCCTAAAAGTATCTCGCTTTATATAATGGGGTTTGTTAAAGGGAGGGGTATAGCTGATAATATTCAGTTGGCCCAAGAATTTTGCCATGATATGGATGTTAGGATGAGAGGTGGCAATATGATTTTAAAACTTAATATTACGAAAGATTATGATAACATTGATTGGAACTTTCTTTGCAATATTTTGTATTTGTTTGGGTTTGACTTAAATTTTATCAATCTTATTAAAAATTGCATTGAAGGTTCTCACTTTTCTATCATTATTAATGGGAAAAGCAATGATTTTTTTAAATCTTCTCATGGTCTTAGACAGGGTGATCCGATATCTCCTGCCCTTTTCATTATTGCTACTGATTATTTATCTAAAGGCCTTGCTAGCCTCTTTGAAAATTTTCCTATTTCTCATTTATGTTTTGCAAATGATTTTATTATTTTTACGAATGCTACTGTTAATAGAATTAATAAACTTATGGACTTATTTCATCAATTTGAAATGGTTAGCGGTCTTGTTCTGAACAAACATAAGTGTTATTTTATTCCTACTAAGAAAGTGCCTATTGATCATATTTTGGCTATTAAAAATTTAACTGGTTTTGTTCATGACCATTTTCCTATTAAATACCTTGGGGTGCCTCTTTTTAAAGGTAAAAAAAAAAAGTCTTTTCTTTTTGATGATTTAATTACTGCTGCGCAGAACAAACTTCAATCCTAGGAATCTATTTTTTTAGTTTTTGGGGTAGATTAATTCTTATCCTTAGTGTTCTTTTTTCTCTGTTGGTTTATATTTTTCAAACTCTTTTTCCTACTTAGGCTATTTGCAATAGGATTGATAGGCTTTTGAATAAATTTTTCTGGAAGGGGGCTCGTGGCAATTCTAAAATTATTTGGTCCTCTTGGGACAAGTGTTGTGATTTCCTGGATGAAGGAGCTTTGGAATATAAGAGTATGAATGATTTGGCTTATGCTTTTTCTTTCAAGTTATGGTACAATTTTCATGCTAAAGTTAGATTTTGGGCTAATTTTATGTTTGCTAAGTAATGTGTGGGTAAACATCCGTTTACTTGTTATTTTAACCAAAGTGATTCTAAAGTGTGGCAGAGATTGTGCAAAATTAAATGGGTTGCTGAGCCCTTTATCAATTGGGGGCTTGGTGGTGGTGACATTTTCTTTTGACAAGATCATGTGTTGGGGGGCCCAATCTATTGACTCCCTAACTAACACCTCTTCTTCTGTGGCGGTTAATGTTAATTATTTCATTTGTGATAATTGTTGGGATTGTGAGAAGCTTACTAATGTTATTCCTTATTCTATTATTCAACAAAATTTGAACCTCCCCATGAATACCGACTCTGATGATTTACTTTTTTGTGGCCTATCCAAAGATGGTAGATTCAGATTAAAGGATGCTTGGCATGCCTCTAAATCTAAGAATTAGGTTACAAATATTTTTTACTTGCTTTGGCATAAAAGTAATCCTTCCACGGAGGCTATTGTTGTTTGGAGAATCTTACATAAGTTCATTCCTATGGATGATAACTTAATTAAAAGAGGTTTTACTTTATCATCCAAATTTCAATGTTGTTATCATGTCAAAGATGTGCATCATGTTTTTCTTTCGGGTCCTTTAGCTGTTAAAACATGGATTTATTTTGATGCATTTTTCACTTGAATTGCTTTATTGCTAAAATATCTATTAATGCTATGCTTAATTGTTGGTTTATCAAGTCCAAAGTTCATATAAAAAATGTTATTCCTTCCCTCATTTTGTGGTATTTATGGTTGGATTGGAATAATTCTATCTTCAATGGTGTTGGTATGAACCACCATAGGATTATCTAGAATGTCAAAGACAAGGTTGTTGCTCTTTATTTTGTTAAGTCACTCTTTGTCAAGAATTTCAAGAACTATCATTCTGCTGCGTCTAATTTAGAGATTAAGCTGGAGGTTGATCATCTTCCTAAAGACCCTAGGCTTATTTATTAGACCAAATCCCCTTTTAATTCCTATAAGTTGAATGTTTATGGTGCTATCCTTGGGTCCTCTTTGAGTTGTGGTGGGGTTATCAGGGACTATCATGGTAGTTTCATTATGGCTTTTGCTAGTCCTTTATAGAATTGTAATGTTAATAAAGCTGTCATTTTGGCTATGCTCTATGGTTTAAGGCTTTGTATCTCTTTTGATTTAACTAAAATTAGTATTAAAGTTGATTCGAAGCATTGCTTTAAAATTTTAAATTATGTTGAGGAGTCGATGCATAATTCTTCTCTTTTTTATCTGGTGAGGGATATTAGGAACTTGTTGATATTTATGAACTATTCTTTCTCTCTTTTTCATAAGGAAGGTAATGCGTGTGCTAATTGGCTTGCTAATTGGGGTAGTGGCCTACAGTGTATATCTAATTTTGCTGCTATTAACCTCCTTTCTACATTGCAGGGTCTTTTAAGATTAGATAAAATTGGTACACCTTATGTTAGAATCTAATTTGTGCTATTAGCTAGAGTTTTTTGTCCTGTCTTCTTTTCTTCTAGGGGCTTGCACTCATGTTTTCTCCTTGGTCCTATTCCTTTACTTTTTTCTTTTATTACTGCTTTGTTCTTGTTTGGGTTGCAGCTTTACTACTTGGTTTTGTGTTATGAATTCTAGATTTTTGGACCATTGTAGCCTTGTATTATTTGGATTTCAGGCTGCTTGGGAGGCCTTATCTTGCTGCTATATTTTCTAGTCATTTGGTCCTCATTGCAATTGCTTTATTCTATTGGAGGTCTGTTGTGAGTGTTTGGTTTGGGATCTGTGTTGCTCCTTGGTGTCTAATTTTAGGTGTTTTTGGGTTATTTTTGTGTAGTGATGGTGGGCATTTCCTAGAGCAATTCGGTTAGTTCTGTTGCCTTATGGTTGGATTCCTGGATTTATCTCTACGGCCTTCTTTCTTTTTTCTATTATGTTTCTATTTTGGTGCTAGAGTTATTTATCATTACTGCTCTTTAATGGCCATTTTTCTCTATTGGTGTTTGCATTTATTGGGTGATTCTGGGGCTTGGTTACCAGGTGATTCCTAGTGTCTTTGGGTTGTTGCTAATGCTAGGCTTTATAACTCTTTTATATGTAGTATTTTCCTTAATGTTTTTAGGGCTCTGATTATTGCTTGGTGGTTAAGCATGGATGACTGGCTGTGTAATCTGGTTATGTTGAGATAATTTTGGTTCATGGATCCCTTGTGTTCTTTTTGGGTGGCCTATTACCTGGGATGCCAGCTAGTTTTCCTTCTATCTTCCTTCTATTTCTCTACTTGTTTCAGATGGTTGGGCTTTTTTCCTATTGCTTCCCGTCCCTAGTTTTCATGGAATTCTAGCTACTATTTTGGGATTTATGGATCTAGGTGTTCTTTATTAATTGATGGTTTAGCTATTTATACTATCTTGGAGGTGAATAAGTGTGGTGAACCATCTAGCAATTCTATTGCCCTTGCTATTTTGAATCATGGTGTTGATGTTGGTTGCTCAAGTTGCTCTTTTGATAATGCTTTGATTCTTATTATTATTTCTTGTTGCCTCTTTTTTATTTGTATTATGAATAGCTGTAGGAACTATCAACCTACTAGAGGTTGCTTCTATTTGTGTTCTTTCTTTCGTGGCCTTCACCTTGTTTTGCAGGATTTTCTTAGTGCAGGTGTTTATTCTGGTGCCATTTTTGATAGAAAGCTAGAGGTCATTACAATTTTTTGTTGTCTTCCTTCTTTTTGGGTGCTCTTTCTTGTTCATCATATAAGGTATCCAGGTTTTATTGTATTTTTGCCTAGTAGGGAACTTGAGATCTTAGGATTTTTTGCTTTCTTTTTGTAGCTCTTATGAGATTTAGTGAGCTTGAGGTCCCTTTAAGGACTTCATAATTCTTTCATGTATTAACACGTAGGCCCTTCTGTGGGTTTCCCCTATAAAAAAAACCTAGCAATTGGGACCATCAAAGATTTTTTATGGTTTTTAATAACTTCATAAAGTAAATTCATCTATATATTGGAACTTTTGTTTTACGCTAACTAGACTAGAGCATTGGGTAAAATCAATAGCTAACTAACCCATGAACATTATTCTATCAGTACACACAAGCATTACCATAATAGATTTATGGATTTTTATTAAATTTTGAATTTCAAGATCATTTTGTAACCCATAATTTTATAATTGCAATTGAAGCCCTCTTTGAGCTCTAACAGCCTAGAAATAATTTTATACATGTGAAAAAGATATCCAAGAATCATCCCTATAAGTTTGAGTTTAAATGGATTTAAATTTAATGAATAATTCCAAATATATAATGTAGAATATTTTGAAATTGCTCTTCATGCATATCAAACTAAGTCACCAAACAATAGGGCTTTTATAATACTCATCAAGACACACCTAGAGAGCCTTAGATCTCCTAATTTTGTTAGGTGGTTGAGGCATTATGATTTTCACTACTTTAAGCAATTTCTATGTATATTTTCCTTAGATTCAAATATTTATACAATCATCTAATTGATTTTATATACAATTTAACATGTGATGGTTATTATAAATGATTGAACCTTGAGATTGATGGGCCCTCACAGAAAGCACAGATTACCTCATCCATGAGATTAATGATCTAACAGTTGGGATATAATGGCCCAAAATCATGAAGGAAAGGATAAAAATTGATATGACTAAATCAATACCATTTACATAAAAAGTACAGATTAACCTCAGCCATTAGAACAATGATCTAATAGCTTGGATATAATGGCCCAAAATCATGGGGGAAAGGATAAAAATTGATATGAATAAATCAACACCATACATTTAATCTGAATTAAATGGATGGTACTCATTTTGTCTTCAACCTCCTATCTTAATTCTCAATTATAAATGAATGCTAGCATGATCCATAAAATTCAAATGGTGGTACTTTCTCAAACTTAATCCAGAGCATCATGTGGAGGTAATCTTCCAAACTATCAGCTGATTTGTTGTGGATTGGAAGTTTACTTCACACTTGACCATACCTAAACATTATGAGGTTCGAGTTTGAAATTCACCTTCATAGAAGATTGAATTGAATGGGCTTTTGGTTTAACTACGATCGACTAGTCATGGAGTTCAAGTTTATTCATACTTTAGAAGCTAGGATGCAATAGATCAATATATGAATCTTTGGCTTAATGGGATGGCTGAAGCTTCATTTAGTTTTTAGAGGAAGGGGTTTAGAAGGCTGGAGAATAGTAGGGATCAACTAGGGAACTTGTAGAGAGTGTCTTAGAGCAGGAAAATAGAACCCTTATAATTCAAAATTTAAAGTAATTATAAGCAAACTCTTACTAGATTTTGTTCTAATGTTTTCCATATTTAGCCACGTTAAGTCAAAAAATTGGTTAGATATGCTCCAATATAAGCTAGATTTATATTATTAAAAGTTTAAAAGAACATGGGCAATTGGGAAAGGATTTTGGCTGAACCAATGGGAATCCAATGAATGTTCTTAGTTTTTTGGAAACGTCAGGCCACAACATGGCATGAGCTAAGGTGGCAAAGAGTTTGCAAGGTTTTTGAGTGAATTACATGGGTTAATCTAGCCTAATTGCTTTGGGTCTAAGTGATGGCTCAAGAATTGTCCAACAAACCCCCTTTGGTTCATTTGGGTCAGCCTAATTAGCTAGCTTATGTAAACCCAAGAACTAAATTTGTTATGGGTGGTATTTGAACCTAATAGATAGTCTTATGGGGTTTTGGTGCCTTTGGTTAGTCTACATCATTTGAATTAAAAATTGCGACCTCTATGGCAAGCTTGGTCTACCTATGTTTATTTGGCCAATTAGGTTTAACAAGCCCTATGCATTGGGTAAATGTGTTCTGAATGTTATATAAAACTTAGTGGAAATGGTTGTATTTCAATCCATGGTCTCCAAGCATTGAATGGTATTAAGGGTTCCTTTAGGTCAACTTTGGGTTCAATGTTGGTTTGGTCTAACAAGATCAACAATGTACACCAATGACTCATTTAGGTTTAGGCATATATAGTTTAATTTCTAGAAAGGTGTAAAGCATTTTGTAAGGTTTATAGGAGTTCATATGCATGATTGAAGGTGTATGGATTAAATGGTTCTTTTATGGTCAAAGTGACCGTTCATGTTCAACCTAGCTCCATCATGGGTCCATTTGAGTTGTATACCTAGTTGTCAATCTCAGGGTTTGCTTTGAGCTTTATAATATGTTTCATACATAGGATAAGGATTTAGGGTTTAAGAGTCTCATTGGTCAAACGTGGTCAACCTAGTTTAAACATTGTCAACCATGGACCCAAATGGGTTTAAATCACTGCAAGGATTATTTTGATCATGTTTGGACAAGTTCTAAAGGCTTCCAAGGTGTTTAGAGGAAAATGTTATGTTGAGTAGCATGGGATGTAAATAGTTTATGGTTTTGAATTCTTGAAGGAGGCTTCAAGTTTTAGGGCTTGGATGGGCATGGAGGCCTCCAAATTGATTAGGTAAGATCAAGGGATATGTCTAATCAAGATGTGAATGATCAAAGATAAATTTAAGGGCCTTACTTAAGATTTTGATTGAATTAAAAATTCCCTAAAAAGGTAAAATTTTAAAAGCCTTAGGGTTTGAACTTTGAACTAGATTTTTTTAAACACTCGATTTAAAGTGGATTTTTCTTGAAAGATTAAAAACGATTTAATCATTTAAGATGATTGAATGAGTGAAATATGTTTAAAGGTTGAAATGAGCTTGAGCGAACATGATTGAATGATTTATGTGTTGATTGAATGAATTTAAGTGTTATGCTATTGATAATCATTGAATGATTGAGCATTTTAAAATGATTCATTGTAAGTTTATTGATTGAACATTATGCTAGAACATAGTGATTGAGCTGGGTTTAAAGAATGAAATGGAATTCAAGAATTTGAACATCATGATTAAAGCTTTAATTGAAGACTTCACCTCATACAAATAAATGATGTCAACATATAGGTAATAACAAATGAAATAATAACCAACCTAATCCTATAGCTAAATGGAAACACCATCAATAAAATGTTGGAAATCTTAAATAAAACTATCCTCCTAGGTTTAAATCTAATAATCAATTAAAAGATAAAAAAAGCCTTCATTAGTGGATTTAGAGTTGAAGATGGGGACTCAATTACAAACACAAGCCATTATAATAAGAAATATAGAAAATCAACTTGGGAAATTGGCTAATTAAATAAATAATAGACCCTCATGTACCTTACTTAGCAAGACTAAAGTAAACCCTATAGAAAGGGGTAAAGAACAATGTAAGGCAATTAATTTGAAGAGTGGTAAGGAGCTTAAATAAATGATTAGTAAATATGATCAAGTTGAGGAGCCAATGTTTGAATCTAATCCACATATATAATAACCTAAAAAACATGTAGAGATAGAAAATACCATAATGATAATTATAAAGCGACCGCCACAACCATTTTTCCAGAGACTATAGAAACAAAACATAGAAAAGTAATTTTCAAGATTAGAAGCTAACTATAAATATCCTGTTTATAGAAGCATTGTAGCAAATACTAGGTAATGTTAAATTTATAAAAAAAATTTTAAGTGAGAAAAAAAATTGGGAATTTTAAATGGTAGCACTTACTAAAGAATGTAGTTCAATTATTTAGAACAAGACCCTCCAAAAGTTAAAATACCTTGGTATCTTTACCATTATTTGTACCATTAGAGAGTGATTCTATGGTAAAGTAATATTTGATTTAGGGGGCGTTAAGAATCTCAAGCTCTTATCCATCTTTAAAAGATTAGACATAAGAGAAGTACAACCCACCGTAGTAATCCTTCATTAGCACACGTCTTTCTTATCCTAGAGGAGTGATTGAGGATATGCTAGTTAAAGTATTTAAGTTTATACTTTTTATGGATATCATATTTCTTGATATGTAAGAGGATAATGAAATCCCAATAGTGTTAGGAAGATCTTTTAGCCACTAGAAGTGTAATGATTTATATTCGAAAAGGGGAACTTATTATGAGAGACTACAAAGTTACATTTAATATTTTCAAATCTATTTAGTTCTTCAATGATGCAAGTGATGACTTGTGTTTTAGAGTATAATTGGTAGGTTGATGTATGAATGATCATATGAATGGGTCTATTGAGAAAGTTTTGACTGAGGATGATGCAGGAAATCCTAAGAGTGAGACTTCTCTCATCTGAAATGTTGCACTTCTAATTATTAAGGAAAGTTTTGAGACCTTAGACACATCATTTTTAGGAAAATCATTAATAATGTGTATTATATAGGCACAAAAACTAGAATTGAAAGCTCTACATATACATCTTGAGTATTCCTTCTTAGATGCTAAATCAACGTTACCTATAATTATATTTGATAAATTGAAAGAATCACAAGTAGAAAAGTTAATGACAATACTTGGGACATAGAAAAGCTTTTGGTTATGCAATAGAAAATAATAAATGGATTAATGCATCATTATGTATGTATAAGATCTTGATGGAGAAAGAGCACCAACCAAAAGTTAATGTTCAAAGAATGTTGAACCCTATTTTGAGAGAAGTTGCAAAGAAGGAGATATTTAAATAGTTGGTTGCAAGAATTGTTTACCTTATTTATGATTGTGTTTGGGTTTGTCTCACTCATTGTGTGCCTAAGAATTGGGGATTAACTATTATGATCAATGAAAAGAATGAATTGATTCCTGCTAGGATAAAAATAGGTTGGAGGATTTGTCTTGATTATAGGATGCTACATAAACCACTACGAAATTCCTTTTTTTCCTTATAATATATTCGTCAAACACTAGATAGGTTAGCCAAGTGCCCATTATAATATTTCTTAGATGGATATTTAAGTTAACATAAAATTCCTATAATACCTAAGGACATAAGAATACTACTTTCACTAGCCCATACAGTACCTTTGCCTTTTAGAAGATGCCTTTTATATTATGCAATACACCTATTACTTTTCAATAATGTATAATATCTAATTTTTTACTTGAGCAAGGTAGTGAGATATTTATGGATGACTTTTTTTTTATTGTATTTGGAGCTAACTTTGACACTTACCTTGAACACCTAGCTAGTATTTTAAAAAGGTGTGAAGAATAAAACTTAGTACTTAGTTGGGAAAAATATCAATTCATGCAAACAAAATGAATTATCTTGAGACATAAGATATTAGAGGAGTTAAATGTGAATAAAGCTAAAATTTAAGTAATTAAGAGCTTGCCACCACATAATTGTGTTAGAGAAGTAAGAAGCTTCTTAAGGTATGAAAGATTCTATAGAAAATTCATTAGGGACTTTTTTAAAATTAATAAACCATTATGTTATTTATTAAAAAATCATCCTTTTTATTTTATTCAGGAATGTTTAGAAACCTTTAAAAATGTGAAAAAGCATTTAATTACTGCTCTAAATATCATTTCACCAAATTAGTTTTTATCTTTCCAAATCAAGTGTGATAATACTAGTGACTTTACAGTAGTTGTGTTAGGGCAAAGAGTTGATAACAAAATTCTTGTCATTTATTATATTTGTAAACCTTAAATGAAGCATAGATTAATTACATAACCATAAAAAAAGAATTACTAGCAATTATTTTTGCTTTTGATAACTTTAGATCTTATTTGATTAGCCCAAAAGTCATAGTACACATGGATCCTAGATTAATTTGATGGATTTTATTGTTAAAACAATTTGATGTAGAAATTTTGGATAGGAAACGAACTGAGAACCTACGTTATTGATCACCTTTCTAAACATGGGTAGTAAAAACTTGAGCATAATGAACAAGTTATGAATTGGTTTTTCCTTTTTAAGAAGTTATTTACATTGAGAAACCTTTGTGTGCTATAGTATGCTAATATAGTAAATTACATTATCAATGGTATTTTACCATTTGACAGGAAATATAACCAAAAAAGAAAGTTTATGCATGATGCAAATTTTTATTTATGGGGTTATCCATGCATATTTAGCATATGTAAAGACCAAATTATTAGGAGATGTGTCCCTTTAGAAGAGACTAATAATATGATATGTAAATCTCATTAATAAGAATATAAAGAGAATATTGAAAGTTTTAGAATTGCTTATAAAATCTTACAATCATGTTTTATTGGCTTACAATATTTAAGGTTATAAATGAATATGTTAGAATGTGTGATAAATATCAAAGAGTAGGAATCATATCAAAAAGAAATGAAATGCCCTTGAAATATATTAGGAGTGGAAATATTTTTATGTTTTGGGGTTAGACTTTAAGGGTCCTTTTGTTCAATAACTAGAAAATTGATTTATTTTATAGTAGTTGATTATGTTTATAAGTAGATAGAAGTAGTGGTAGTACATAAGAAGGATGGCCATGTAGTCATTCAATTTTTAAAGAGGAATGTTTTCTCAAAATTTAGAACACCTCGGAAACCTATTAGTGATGGAGGTAGCCACTTTGTAATAAGAGAGTTGAAACTACAATTTTAAATTATGGCATTCAACTTAGAGTAGAAACTTCTTATCAACCCTTAACAAATGGTGAAGTTGAAGTATTTAATAAAGAGATAAAAAATTTACAAAAAATTAGTAATCTAAATAGAAAGGATTTGGCTCTTAGATTAGACAGTGCTCTTTAGGCCTATAGAAATATTTTGAAAACCATAATGGGTATGCCTCCCTATAAATTAATTTTTGAAAGGCTAATCACATAACTTTAGAACTAGAGCATAAGGATTATTGAGCTATGAATGAATTAAATTACAATCTTAATGATGCAATAAAAAGTGACTGCTACAACTGCATGAGTTAGATGAATTTGAATGAATGCAAAAGAGAATGATAAATTTATTTAGAACAAATCAAAAGAAGGAATGATCATATGTTAATCTAGAAAGAATTTTCATTAAGATAAAAATTACTTCTATATAATTCAATAATGAAATTATTTCCAAGAAATTTGAAGTTTATGTAGTCTATGTTATAGCTCTAAAATTTTAAAATATATAATTAGACCTACAATAGTATTGGGAGTGATTATAATTCTAAATTACAAATCATCTTCACCAAAACATAAAATTTTTGTTCTCTAATTAAAATATTTTTTTTCTAATTTTTGGGAATAGTTGTAACTCCTTAAGGAACTGGCTTATGTCATAGGACGTGGGGCTTTTATGACCCTTAGGTGTACGTTTTGCAAAATGATTTCACCCGAGGATTCCATACATGCTTAATAAATTTTGAATATTTTTTCATAATTTTTGGATCTTCAAATTTGAAAATATAGAAGAATTTATATAACTTTTTTGCTTAAAAATTGAATAAATGGCTTAATTCCCTTTATACCCTTTTCTCTTTACATTATAAAAAATATATCTTTAAGCACCAAATCCCATTCCCTTGATTTATTTCATTAAAAGAGAGGAGATAAGGGAAAATGAGATAAAAATAGAGGAGGGAGAAAAAGAAAAGTTTTGGTTTGGCGGCCATAGACCCTTTTTTGTCATTAACCCAATTGGGAAATTTGCTTATCTCGAGCTAGTTTACATTTGCCTAGTTAGTTTTCAATAATTTTATATTTTTAGATTTCTTTAATTAAATTTGTATTTCCATTACCAAAAAAATAAAGATATCTTTGTTCTAATACAACTTTCATCACGTAACATTTATATGTTGTAAAGATTGGGATTATGAACATTTTGAGTATATCCTACAAATTTTATGCTGGGTGATTTTCAATAATTCAAAATTATATTTTGACTTTTAAAAATAATGTTTTGTTCAATTAAAGCATCATAATATTGTTGTACATGCTCTCAAACAAATTTGTTTTATTTTGATATAGTAATTTTTTGTTCAATAATGTTTATGTTAACAAAAGTTGAAGCATTTTATTATTTTTAAAATTTAGTCTAATTATGATTTAATTAATAAAATGTATAAAAATATAAAATAAATGTGATGTGATGTTATGGGGGTGCTAGTTTGCGATCGAGGTGGGATTCTATTTTTTCAGTGCCAATGGGTTGCTAAGGTGGGATTATGTTATGTCAGAGCTAGTATGCTAGCAAGGTGGGATTCTGGTTTGACATAAAATGTTGTGCCAAAGACAGTGGGATACCAAGGTCGGATTCTAACATGACATGTGATGTTATGCCAGATCTAATGGCTACTAAAATGGGATTATGATATGAGATATGTTATGATGTTAGAGCGTAAGGGCTATTTTAAAAATTGCAATAAGATATTTATTTATATTTTCATTTAAGTATAGTTCATTGGTTAATTAAATGTACTCAATTTTGAATATATGCTTCAGTATAAGCTTTCATATAATACACCAACTTATTATTACATCATAATATTTTTGAATCTTTTAGTTTTAGTTAATGATTTTTTAAGGCTATGATAACCTACTAAGCCATGTTAACTCACTCCTACTTTTAGTTTTATTTCAGGACAAAGAAACAGTAAGAATTGAGCTGAATAGTTTTGGATAACAAGCTCTGATCTGTATTATAGGTGCCCATCAAAGACTCTTCTACATTAAAGGATCTATTTATTAGTTTTGATTTTTATAGTCTTGGCTTTCAATTTATTATGTTATCTATTACTAAATACTACTGTAGACATATCTATTATATATATCGTTTTAGATAATAAATAGACAATAGTTTGAGATTCATTACTCTTCCCCTTTATTTATATTTAGTAGTGGATCGATGTTGTGATTATATTAAAAGTTCTATTTGAGTACTTCTTATACCGGATCTTTGAGTTTGAGCTTATCATAATCAGACATGATATGAACTATACAAATTTAAGTTATATTAGGTTGGGTTGTGATAAGCTTTTTGGTATCATAAGAAGTTCGGAGATGTGAAGTATAGCAGAGCCATATGATTTAATATGTAGAAGAGTGAGCTACTTATGGTTAGTTTTGGGATCTAATTTTATTTATTTAATGTGCATATGTTGCATATAACTTTGTTCACTATTTTTTATGATGGCTGATCAACCTTAGCTAGATTCAAATATAATTAATGGTGAAAGCTCTAATCAAGCATCTCATGTTTAGGGTTCAACTCTTGTGATCAGTTATTAGATGATTTTTCAAATTATAGTTATCATATCATAGTTGGTAGCTGAGTCTCATATATGGGTTTCTTGAGCTAGTTTTGATGATATGGAAAAAAATTTACAAAATTTTATGAGATTACAACCTCCTAGACTTTTAGGTACTATTAAGCCTAGAGCAAATGAGGATTGGTTAATGAGGATGGAGAAGACTTTTTGTGAAATGTATTAACCTCTTAAGAGGAAAGTTTTATTATCTATATCTCTATTATATAGTGAGGCAGAGCACTAATTGCTTGGCCAATAGAAGGAGAAGTTTCAAGGGCATGCAAATACCCCGATTATGTGGGAGGTATTTATTGATAAGTGTAAATTATGTATTATATATATATATATATATATATATATATATATATATATATATATATATATAGTAAAATATATTATTTTAATTAATTTTGTGTAGGAGATACATAAACATGGTAGAAAGTCTGTGGGTCCCACAACACTACAGGGTCTGAAAAAACCACGCTGCAACACTACCTTCAATACTTCCAAGGCGCCCCAATTCTGACATTGCAGCACAAAGTTCACTAATTACAAGCATTATGAAGGCAACAAAAATAACGTTGTAACATTATTTGAAAGTTCATGAAGTTTGTTAAACCTTAATGAACTAGCCCGAGGCTCACCAAGAGGGGGGGGGGGGTGAATTGATAATTTTAAAATTTTTCCAACATCAAAATAATAATAATAATATTTTTAAAAATGTTTTCAGATATTGAAAATACCAAATTCTAACTTATTGTGAAAGTGAATGAGTTTATTAAAAATGTTGATATAATATTATCAGTTCAAAAACTAGACCCATCCAGAATAATTTAAATAATTATTCAGATGAACAGTTTAATTTTTCAAACAAGCTGTATAGTATGATCTAAAGATCATCTAGTACGATATGTTAACTTTTCTCATTTATTCATACAAGATGATTTGTGGGGTGATTAGAAATTATCTCTATAAGTTGTACTATACTGTTATCATCGTACAATATGGTTAGTTTATTTGAACTAGGTCATCTAGTATGACATAAATATTGTATAGTACGATTAGTTCAAAATCATAGTTTTGATTGGTACGATCTTTGGGATGTTCAAATGTTATCTTTATCAATCGTTCAGTATGATCTATCATATACTACAATTTGATATCATTAATTAAACCATGATTTGATTGACTACTTGTTGGGGTTAATTTAAGTAAGAGTTTATTTTTTCATACAGTACATATCAGATTATACATTACAATTAGTTCAAAAATCAAATTTTTAATATCATACTTAATTTATCTAGTGGCTAGAGTTTTCAAATCATAACGAATCCTCTAGTATGATCTAGATCGTACAAAACTTTTAGCTGACTAAAACTAATTGTTCAATTAGTAGTTAAGCCTATTATTTTTTTATTGATTTTATAATATGATTATAAATCATGCTGTATGATTAGTACAAAAAATTTTAACTTCTAAAATTTATCTCACTCCCCCTATGTGTGTATAGGTAGCCCAATTGCATACACTCTTTTGTGGCCAAACTCAAGAAATAGAAAATAAAAAAGAATTATAAACTTTGTTTACTTGACATTCCTATTTTACCCATTCTTGAGCTTTCAATAGCCTAGTGCAGTGTATGTCTTACCTGCACTGTTTGTGCTCACAATAGAAGAAATATCGAAAACATTTAATAAGAAAAGTAATAATTCAATCACTAATATTTGTCAACATCAAAATCACAGAGTATGGATCCTGGATTGCAACAATCTCCCCCTTTTTTATGATGGCAAACAATTTTGTTTGTTAAGTAACATACAAATTCTTTACTTTTAAGCTCCCCTCACTAGGTGATAGTTTTAATAATTAGGGGTTGCAAAAAAAATATTAATAAAAGATAAAAGGAAAGAAAGTAATAGAAAATAAAGTAAAACACATAAGATTTTATTAAACTGAAACATATAGCCAAACATACATTTTCTGTCCCTTTAGACATCACCAAAAAGTGGAGCATCAACAAAAAAAGTGAACATTACAAGAAGTAAAAGTAGTAAAACATAACAACACACACTAAAGATAAGGAAGATCCTGATCAGGTAGTGGTGGTAGTGGATGAAAGTATTGATGGATGGAGCTAAATTGATTGTCAATTAAGGAAAACTTTTCTCCAAACCATCTCAATATTTCCCTATGCTATTATTATTATTGCTGAATGTGATAGTGGAGCCTAGTTTCTAATCACATGAGTCATTTAATTATGTCATCATGAAGGTAGGCAGGTGCAGGTCCATTTGTAGGAGCAGCTTCCCCTTCTTTAGCAAACTCTGGTTCATTGTGCTCATGCCCTCGATGGAAAAGAATTTGAAATGAGGCATCCATAAAAAATGGGAACATTATTGGGAGGAGTAGGATAGTTGATTTGGTATTTTTTTTATCTAATATATATCCTATGATGTGTCCTAATGCATTATTTTGCTTTATTTAGGTATTGAGATGTCGAATATGAGTCATATTTTGGATATAATCAACAATCATTTATGCTTCATCAAATTAGGTATTCGACATTATTTTGTAGGTAACTATGGAAAGAAGTGGGGCAATGTTAACCCGATCCCCAACTTGGGGTATACTTAAGGTTACAAGGACATGTTGGATAACCCGACATTCTAATTTAAGGTGTGGACTAATGGTTGATGTTGGTGAAGGTTGTTGAACCTTAAGGAATAGCCCATGGCTCAGCAAGAGGGGGTAGGTGAATTGGTAATTTTAAAATTTTTACAACTTTGAAATAATAATAAAAATATTTTTTAAAAGTTTCAAGAAATTAAAAATATTAAATTCTAATTGATTGCAAAAGAAAACTAGTTTATTAAAAATATTGATTTAACTATGATGATGTTTTGATTTACAAAATGGAGTGATAATTACCAAATTTGCCAAGTAGTTATAACATAAATAAAATATAAGAAAAATAAAAGCATGAAAAGGAAAATATGCATCAAAGATATTATAGTGGTTCCATCAATCTTGATCTATGTCCACTCCCCGGAGTCCTCCTCTATGAGTATTGCACTAACACTAAATGAGTCTTCTTTTGCTTCTAGAGCAAGGTGGAGAAACCCTTATAGATTCACTTTCATTAAACCTGATGCGACAGAGTACCAGATGCTATGTCACCATTCCAGTTGATGGCAATGGATCTTGAATCAATTTTCTCCCTCCTGGAGAAGGAAGAGAACCTTAGCTCCTTTTTCTCCCTCCTAGAGAAGGTAGAGTACCTCAAGGACTTCACTTAGAAGTGTCCCTCCCAAGACAGCTTTCAAGGACTCACCATGCCCATAGGAGGAGCAAGGTGTATCTATCCCGGAGCAATCTTATGATCCCCTCACACTCCTTATCCCTCACACTCAACCTTACCTTCTCCTTCCTATCAAACCCTTGATTTCTCAAAAGCTTTTCTCTAAGTGTTCCTTTAGTAGTCACACAATCCTCTCACCATTATAAAGAGAGTCTCAAAAACTTTGCTTAAGTATTGGGCATCAAGAAACCTTAAAAATTTAAGTTAGCCACCAATTATTTGTATAGTACAATTTGAGCTTGTATAGTATGATCAATTCAAAAATTAGACCCATCTAGTATGATATAAATAGTTTTTCAGATGAACTGTTAAACTTTTCAAACACACGGTACAGTACGATCCAAAGATCTTCCAATATGATTTGTTAGCTTTTCTCTCTTATATGTATAGGATGATTCCTGGGATGATTAGAAATCATCTATGTAAGTCATCCCATACTTTATCATCATACAGTATAATTAGGAGATTTCAACTAGGTTGTCCAGTATGATATAAATATTGTATAATACGATTTGTTCAAAAATTATGGTTTCATTTGGTACAATCTTTGGGATGACCAAAATTTGTCTTTGTCAATCATTTGGTATGATTAATATCACACAATATGATCTGTCATCATTAATTAAATCAAGATTTAATTGACTAATTATGAAGGTTAATTTAAGTATGATTTCAAATTTTTGTATAATACAAATCAGATCATATAATACAATTAGTTTAAAAATTGAATTTTGAATATCTTACTTAATTTCCCTGGCAGCTATGGTTTTTAAATCATAATGAATCTTATAGTATGATCGAGATCATATTATATAATTAGTTCATAGAAACTAATATTTCAATTTGTTGTTAAGCCCGTTCTTTCTATACTTATCGTACATTATGATTATAAATCATACAATATGATTAATACAAAAAAAATCTACTTTTAAAATTTATTGCACTCCCCTTATGTATGTGTGTGGACGGTCACTCAATTTCATTCACTCTAATGTGCCCAGACACAAAAAATATAAAATAAAGAAAAATAAAATTACATACTTTATTTACTTGACATTCCTATTCTACCCATTCTAGATCTTTCAAGAGCCTTAAGTATTGTATGTCTTACTTGCAATATTAGTGCTCACAGGCAGAAGAAAGATCTAAAATACTTAATGAGAACAATCATAATTCAATCACTAATATTTGTCATCATCAAAATTACATATTATGAATCCTATATTGCAACATTATCAGCACCAAAACCTTAGAAAGTCAACTTGGCAACATTTCATTCTCTATTTTTAGATGTTGTGGTTCCATAATTTCTAATGCCTTGGTGCATATTTACAACTTGGTCGCCTCAACACTCAATTCATAGCACTGTGATGTTGTAGTTGCAACTTCCAAGGGCTATGTTCTATCAGTGAAGAGAAGTGATTGTTTACTTTGTAACTGATCTACTTTAGCAAGCATTTGGCGGTGTAGAAGTTCTAGCACCTTGGTGCTAGTTCACTTCATGGGCACAGTGGTACTAATCTTCCAAATGTTGCAGTGTCATATTGCCATTTTGTGTTTTCCTATACATAGTTGTGATGTTATTTTGTAAGGAAGTTCAGTCACGTGTAAATTCAATACTTTTTTGGGTACTTCTCTAGTTCCCTCTTAAAGTAAAATCTATAGGAGGCAATAGGAGTACAGGATACAATAATTTGGAGTATGTAGCCTATATTTCTTGATGCAACTCTGTAAGCTAAAGGGAGGAGTGTAGAGAAGAAACTTTGATCCTTCTTGGTGATATCACTCTCTTGTATTTTCATTCTTTCAGGAGTTTAATAAAAATGAGTTTACTTGTTATTCATCCTATGTTTGGCTAATTCTCATATTTTGGATTGATATATAAAGTACATGTTAAGTACTAATAAAGACTCTTATTCTATTTTAAAAGATATTTTCAATATTATCTTGCTCTTTATTTAATGTGTATATGGCTATATATATAGTTAAAATATAATGTGATGTATTGCCTCGATGCAGGAATGAAATAACAGCAAAGAATACTTAGATAGGATGTTCATATGCCTAGATATAAGATATAAAACGCTCTAGGTTCTTAAGAAGATATTATAACTATAGGAGCTTAGAAGATATTCTTTTCACCCCTACAATCTCAAGAGATCTAGGGTTGCATATGTTATAAATCACTTATATAATTAATAATACAATTAGGAATGATATGCAATTTACACTCATCCTCCAAAATACTTTAATTAAATATTACATCAAATATTTTTACTATTTTATTTAGTGATAGAAACTCCAAAAATATCACTTTTAATTTAGTAGGATAATTACTATAAATATAGTTAAGAAGAGTAGGTTGTTACAAGTAAGGATACTTCCTCATGGGTTTGACACTCTACTCTATCACTTTATTACTTGATTTGGTATATATAATTATATATATTAAGTGAGGTATGTTATTTTTATATCAAAGAAAACCTAAGAATTATTTATAGTTGAAAGGTCCCTAGATTGTTATACATTTAAAAAGTTTACTCCATATCTCCCATCATTTATGGAGATCCTCAAGATATGGTTTGTACCTTCATCTCCTAGGAAATAGCTATAATGCCCTTTTTTAAAGTTGATTAAAGGGAGTTTGTTAGTGGTGTAGTAGGAGACTTAGTTTACTACTCTATCCAGCTTTGCTCTATAGTTCATTAGCACTTTAATTTTTGGAGGGACTTTGAGATGCTTTGAGGTAACTATTGCTAGAACATGATATTACTAATTTTTCTTAGAATGTTGAGTGGGAGAATATAGACTAATTTAATAGTAGTTCAGTAGTTATGGACTACGAGAGGAAGAGGTCTGGCAGTGAGATGACTTGTAGTATCCATTTGGGGAAGAAGAGCAAGTTTAAAACTTTTGAGTTTTGAAGGTGGGGACAATTAGTAGTAGTTTCTTCTGGATCAGATAGAGGTAGTTAAGCTAGTTCTAGGGTTCAATTAATGAGGCCTCATTATGTCAGCAATGTGGGAGAAGGTGTGAAGCCTCTTAAGCAAAAGAAACTAAACTCTTAAACATCAAGGCGCCTTTTGGTCTAAAGGTTAGAATTTAATTAAAAAACTCTATAGTTAAGCATGCTCATCCAAGAGAAATTTTAGGATGGGTGTCCTTCTAGTTAGTTACACTAAAGGATAAAACCATAAAGCCCTTAGGTCAAAGCAAAAAATATCTTAATAGTAAACTAAGTGTTATACATGCCAATGTGCTACACCATAGGAGCCACCTCTTGAACCCTATATTGGATAAAGTGGTGGATGGAGGGAGTTACCCCTTGAACTTGTAAGGGCCACCTCTAGAATTGTATCTTCTTAGTAGATGATTTTTGGATAAGGATACTAACGAGGATGTTAGTTACTTAAGTGAGGGGGACTATGAAACCCCTTAAGTAAAAGAACCTAAAATCTTAAACATTGAGACACCTTTTGGTGTAATGGTTGGAATTTCATTAAAAAACTCAATATTTAAGCATGCTCATCTAGGAGAAATTCTAGAATGAGTGACCTCCTGGGAAGTTACAAAAATATTATAAAATTATAAGGCCCTTTGGCCAAATTAGGAAATATCTTGATAGTTAATAGTTTTAGCTATTATAGGAGGCATAGTAGTTAGTATTAAAGAGCATTATTGGACACAAGATTACTGAGTGTCTATAGGGTGTATTTGATGAAAATTTTAATTTGAGAGCTGATAGTTACAGGCAACCTATTATGGGCAGGCTAAGGGTAGTACCACCTTTTTTAGACTTCTAGTAGCTAAGATATTGGTTGTGTTTCACGAGGTTAACATTCTAAAGCTTTATAAGGTGATGGTAGTTTTGTTGCTTTGACCCCAGTACAACCATGAGTTTATAGTTTAACTCAATAAGAGGCTTGAGATACTTCAGATATGGTTATAGATATAAATTACATTTTTACTTAGTCTGTAATATTTAGTTTGATTCTAGAGCTAATCAATCATTTATTATTGAATTTTTTCTCAATTTACTACACTTTCCTTTAATTTTATTGCCCTTTTCTCTGTCTATTACTTTACCAACTATAGATGGTTTAATAACAAGTAGAGTCTATTTTATGAGATTAAGATTTCTAAAAGGAAGTGGAAGTCCAGTTTAATTTTACTACTAACTTTTATATCTGATGTTATTTTGGGTATAAACTAATTGAGTCAATATGAGGCTCAAAGTAATTTTTTGAAAAAGCAAGTGACCTTATTTATAGGTAGTGAGAGTTATATATTTCAGGGAGTTAAAGGAATTTTATCATGTCTGATTTCTACTCTAAAAATTGATAAACTTTTGAGGAAAGATAATCTAATCAGTTTGGTATTTATTAGCTATCCTCACATCACTTCTACATCTGTTAGTAGTGTTCATGTATTTCAAGAATTTTTTAAATATCTTTCCTAAGGACTTAGCAACTTTATCACGAAAAAGAGAGGTGGACTTCTATATAGATATATTTTTTAGTATAGCCCTAATTTTGGAAGCTCTTTATAGGATGGGCACTTTAGGAGATTTAGGAGATAAAGGTTCAACTTTAGGAGTAATTTGATAGAGTATTCATTCATACTAGTGTATTTCCATGGAGAGCACATATTCTATTTGTGATAAAAAGGATGGTATAATGCACATGTGTATTAATTATAGAGAGTTAAATAAAGCATTATTAAAAGTAAGTATCATTTACCTAGGATTGATGACTTATTTGATTAGCTGATAAGATGTTTAGCATTTTTTGAGATAGGTCTATGATCTAGTTATCATCAGTAGAAGGTGAGAGAAGAAGATGTGGTGAAGATTGCATTTAGCATGAGTTATAGGCATTATAAGTTTTTAGCCATGCCATTTGGAGCGACTAATGCCCTAGAATACTTATGGATTTGATGAATAGTGTCTTTAGAAAGTATCTAAACCAATTTTTGATCATCTTTAAAAATGAAATTCTAATTTATTCTAGATCTGAGGAAGAGCATGCAGTAACACACTAAAGGAATGCTCCAGAGATTTAAAGATCATCAGTTATATACTAAGTTTTAAATGCGAGTTCTTATTGAGGAGCATTTTATTTTGCATATAGTGATCAATACGGGTATTGCAATAGATCCCTAAAAGGTTCATCCTATTTCTGATTGGATAATGCCTACTATTGCTTTTGTGGTTCATAGTTTCTTAGGCTTGGCTAGTTATTATCAAAAGTTTATTCAAGAGTTTTCTATAATTTCTTTGCCATTAACAAGACTAACATAGAAGTCTTTAGATTTTGTGTGGAATTTAGAGTATAAGGAGAGCTTTAGAAGATGAAGCATCATTTGTCTTTTACTCTGATTCTAACTATTCCTTCAAGTGCAGATAGATTTCAAGTTTTTAGTAATGCCTCACAAAAAGGATTTGGTAGCGTGATGGTGCAACATGGTAGTAGTATTGCTTATATATCATGATAGTTGAAACCTCATAAGAAGAACTATCTAACATATGTTATGAAGTTAGCAATTGTTATATTTTCTTTTAAAGATGAAGAGGCATTATTTGTGCATAATTAGATATAAGATCTTTACTAACCATTAGAGTTTGAAGTACATCTTTACTTAGAAGGATCTAAATTAAAGATAGAGAATATGGCTTGAGTTAATTATGGATTATGATTTATTTATTCAGTATAAGCCTCGTAAAGCAAATATAGTAGTAGGTTCTTTCTGTAGAAATGCACCAGGTGCTTCTCTTTCATTCCTTACTTCTAAGGACTTCCTTATTCAAGCTTTTGACAAGCTAGAGCTAGAGGTGGTAGTTGTTGGTACTGACTCAAGTTAGTTAGTTAACATAGATGATTATTTAACATATTTTGCAGGAAAAATCATGAAGCTCAGAAGTCATATATAGAGTAATCAAATTTGATTGATTTGATTAAAGCAAATAAGAAATTTGAACTATTAGTATTTAATTTGGGTATCATTTTCTATAAATATAGATTATGGGTTCCTTCTACTGGTGGCTTGAGAAATGGGATTCTTTATTAGGCACACTACTCTGGCTACACTATTCATCGAAGAAGTAACAAGATATATAAAGATTTAAAAAATATGTTTTAGTGGCTTGGATTAAAGAAAAATATAATAATTATTTTATCAAAGTGTTAGTTTTATCAACTAGTGAAGGCAAAGCATTAGTAACTAGGTGATCTTTTGTAGTCGCTAACTATTTTGAAGTGAAAATAGGAAGAGGTAATGATGGATTTTTCTATGTGTTTTTTCTAGATCAAGGTAAAGACATGATGATATTTGGGTTAATATCGATTGACTGACAAAATCAAAACATTTCATTCTGATATGACATAAAAACCTGATCATAGGTTTGCACAAATAAATGTCAGAGATATTATCATTTTATATGGTGTGCTAAAGGTGACTGTATGACAGTGATGGTCAATTTATCTATAGGTTATGGAGAGATATTAAACATTGACTTGATACAAAATTATACTTTAGTATAGATTTTAATTCATAAATAGGTGGACAATCTAAAAAGGATATTTAGGAACTATAGGATCTTCTAAGACTTTATATTCTAGATTTGTGATAGTTGGGAGGATCATATTCCATTAATAGAGTTTGCTTATGACAACAATTATCAGTTCATCTTAGGCATAGTTCCTTATGAAGCTTTGTATTGTAAGAAGTGTATGACCCCTTTATATTTGATAGAGGTGGGTGATAGATGGTTAATAGGGTGAACTTTTATGGATGAATATATAATAAAGGCCCATTTGATCAGAGAAAGGTTGAAAGTTACACAAAATAGGTAGAAGAAATATTATTATTAGAAATATATGTTGGTTGAATTTTAGGTTGGCAATTTTGTTTATGTCAAGATAAACCCTATGAATGGTGTCAGTATATTTGGAGTAATCATTAAGTTGAGTTCAAGGAACATTATATCATTTGAAATTATTAAGAGGATTAGTGGTTCAACTTACAAGTTATTATGATGGTCTAGATGTAGTGGAAGCATAGAGCAACTAGAGAGGTTACTTGGGAGAAGGAAGATGTGACAATTGTATCCAAGTTTATTCTAACTTAATTTGGTCTAAAAATGTCAAGGACTATGTTTTTTTAAGGTGGGTGGATTGTTATAAAACAAAATTTTAAAATATATAATTTCACATATAATAGTAAAAAAAATATTTTGGGAGTCATTATAAATCTAAATTATAAACCATATTCACCATATTATAAATATTGTCATTCTCTAATTATAATAATTTTTCCTAATTTTTGGGTATTATTGCAGTTTCTAACGAAATAGGTATATATTGATGGAAGTGAGGTTTTTGGGATCGTTAGGTGTTTGTTTTGTAAACTAATTTTACTTGAGCATTCTAGACATGCTTTGCTAACTTTTGAAAATTTTTCATTTATTTTTGGATCTCAAAATTTGAAGATATAAAAAGATTTAAATAATATTTTTGCTAAAATTGAATAAATGGCTTAATTACCTTTATACCCTTTTTTATTATATTATAAAATAAATATCTTTAGGCACTTAATCACATTCCCTTAAGCCATTTATTAACAAAGAAGAAACTATAGAAAATGAGAGAAAATAAAGGAGAGAAGAGAAGAAAAATTAGGGTTTAGCAATCCTAGAGATGTTTATATATGTTAGCCCCCCTGGGAAATTTGCTCGTCTCAAAGTAGGTAACATTAAGACTATTTCAATTTTCAATTATTTGGTTTTTTTTAATAGTTTTTCAATCAAATTTGTATTTTCATTACTAAGCAATGAGGATAACTTTGTTTTTATAAAACTTTTATCGTATAATAATTTATATGTTGTAGAGACTGAGATTATTAATATTTTGAGTATATTCTAAAATTTTTTTACTTGGTGATTTTTAAAATAGCATGGAATTTTATCATGTCAAAAATGTATTTTAACATCTAAAAATAGTGCTTTATTTTAATTAAAGTTTCATAGTGTTATTATACACACTCTATGGTAATTTGGTTATATTTAAAATAGTGAACTTTTGTTCATTAGCATTTAGTTGCCTAGTGTTGATAAATTTTTGGAAATTTCTAAAATTAGTCTATTTATGCTTTAGTTAATGAAATGCATCAAAAAATGTAAAAGAAATGTGATGTGATGTGATGTTATGTCGGTGATAGTGGATGACTGAGATGGGATTCTATTATGTCATTATCGTTGGCCTGTCGAGGTGGGATTTTGTTATGGTGGAACTAATGGGCTATCGAGGTGGGATTCTAACGTGATGAGATGTCATGTTAGAGCTAGTAGGTTAGCACGATGGGATTCTGATATGAAACATGATGTTATGTTAAATCCAGTAGGGTATCAAGGTTAGATTCTGATGTGAGATGTGTTATGATGTTGGAGCCAAAGGACTATTCTAAAAATTGCTATAAGAGATTTATTTATGTTTTAGTTTTAGTGTCATTCACTGGTTAATTATATGTATTAATATTTAATATAGTCTTTTTGTTAAGTATCATAGCACATTATTTTCAATTCTTTTGGTTTTAGTTTTTTATTTCTATTTTAGGCTATGATAGCATACTAATACGTGTTTGATCACTCCTACTTTTACTTTAATTTTTAGGCTAAGGATAAGGAGTGAGCTGAGTAGTTTTGTATTTGTTTTAATTTTTGTAGGCTTTGTTTTTATTTTGTTATGTTGTCTACTACCAAGCATTATTGTAAATATCTCAGATTATATATATATATATATATATATATATATATGGATGATAAATAAATAATCATTTTGAGATTTATTAGTCTTCACCTTTATTTATATTCAGTTATGGCTCTGCAGTGTGTTTAATTTAAAAGATTGTTTCAGTACTTATCCAACTGGAACTTGGAGTATGAGTCTTTCCACAATTGAACATAGTATGATATGTATAGTTTTGGGTCATATTGGGTAAGGTTGTAACTTCCAAGGTGTATCCATATGGAGTTGTAGAGATTAAGTATTACAAGATTTCCCAATATTATGAAGTGAATGGTAATAGATTAAATCCTTATCTATGAGGATAAATATAATTCCTTAGAATGACTATAGAATTGGTTCTTCCAAAATAAAATGAGGTGCAATTAAGCTGAGGACTCTAAATTAAGAGCTCAATGGGAGCTTACCCAAAATTATTATATGCATGTTGTTTGTGATTTATGCTAGTTTGTGATGTTCACAAAGTGAATACATTATTAAAATGCTATTAGATATTAAAAATGTGAAGTTAAAACTCTTGTTTAAGAAATTACGGATTCCATTGCCGCAACACTAGCCACTAGAGCACTACAACGCATATTATTTTACATTAATTAAATATTTTTGAAAGTGCCATAGTGCTTAGCTTTTGGAGTGCCACACCTTTGTGCTATCTATCATTATTGGATTTAGTGAGCATTGTAGAACTAATACATGGTAAACATTGAAGCATTGACCAATTAAAAAAACTTGATACTATAAATTCCAAAGTGGAGCAACACAGTGCTTCTTATACTAAGCATTACTGCATTATAATGAATTTTGACTAGAATTTAATGAGCATTTTCTTGCTGCCAATTTGACTGTTGAGCACCACAGTGCTCAAGCATACAACACCATATTGCTCAAACAATTTTTAGTAGAAGGCTGAGGGAGTTTAGTTTCATTACATTTAGAATTGATTAAAACTTTTTAGTTCTAGCTTGCTATTGTTAGTGAGATGACACCCAAGATCACTAATAAAAAGAAGAGGATCTAAACTTTCTATGATTCTAACAATATTACTAGAGATGAAGGGCAAGATAAGTACAACCATTTAATAGTTTGTAAGAAACTGATCCTTGGGCTAATATGATGGCTTAGAGGATATGGGAGAAGTTTTGTGAGGAACCCTTTACATGTATAGTTCCTATTGTTAGGGAATTATTTGTGAATGCGAAGGAGCCACAAAACATAAGGTTTATGTTAGATTGAGTGTGTTCCCTATATATAGTATTTCTCTTAATAATTTGTATGGAACCCAAAATTTATGATTTGATGACTATTCAACTTTTGTTAATGCCCTTATTGATTATGATGATGTTTTGAATTTTTTTTTTTTGGTTACAAATGCTAATGCCTTGTGAAAAAGAAGGGAGGATAGAATAGTGAACTTCTTTGCCTCTACTGTCTCTCTAGAGGCAAAGGCCTAGCATTATTTCATGTTTATCAAGTTTATGCCAAATAGAAATATTATTGATGTAACTAGAGATAGATCCCTCGTGATTTTTTCTATATAAAAAGATATAAACATAGATGTTGGAAAAATAAATTACTATATCTTATTATACATGATTAGAGGGACTACTTATGTTGGTTTAGGGTACCTCTCTCTTATTCCATATGTTCCCAAGTATGAGTCTTAGGAGATCCTAGGGAGGAATAAATCTTCCCCAATGCTCCTCTTATATGAATAAAATATAAACTATTAAGATTCCTACAACTGAGTTTGGTGAGAGTTCTAGTTAGCCTAGCTAGCCCGACCAGTCTAGGACTAGAGCCCACAATCCTTAAGAGATCAGGTGTCTTATATCACAAATCAAGTGAAATGGATGTAGCATAGGATTCAAGAAATGGAGTAAGGAATTTCTCATAAGATATACCACCTGATGTACCAATAACAAATGAGCTTTGAATATTATGTTAAATTTAACCAAAAAAATATGTAGTTGTTTTAGAGTTGTAACATCAATGTAGATCCAAATATGGTCCAATTTATAATAGCACCATAATATCACCTCGACAATAGCACTAAAGAAATAGTAGAGGAAGTTGAGGATGATGAGGAAGAGTGAGAGGGGAGAGTTATTTTATTAATTATTTTATTTTAACTAATAATTTTATTAAAATTAGTACTTCCAAAAAAATGAAACTCCTAGAGACTTAACCACTTGACTAGTTTTCTTAGGATTAATGAGTTAAAGGCTTATTATGAATGAAAAAATTATGTTAATATTAAGGCATGGTATAGGTGTGCACTAATCGAATCATGAAACCTACAATAAATCTTAGATTAAACTAAATTAGACGTAATAAATGGGAGGGACAAAAAGGTATTAAAAATTATTAAGAAGTAACAAGTAAGAAAAATAAATAAATTAAAAGGGAAAAAATAAAGAAAAGAAAGGGTCATTTAAAAAAATAGAAAAAGAAAGAAGTAAAGAAAAGTGTGCAGTTGAGTATTGTCAAAAGAGGCTCTAACTTATGAAAAATGTTAGGAATTATGGTATATTAAGAGATCTATGTTATTTCCAAATAACTAAATTTGAAACTCCCTTAAGTCTGAAATTATTAAGACCTTATTAATTTAATCAAATTTCATATACACCTTTAGGATTTTTGCATAAAAATAATACTAGTTGAGATTTAATCTTAAGCTATTATTGGTTAATTAATTTTGTTATTAACACTGGCATAAATTTCTAAATCTCATATGTAATTATTCATTGAATTTATATTTAAATAATAAATTTTTAAAAAAATGAGGAATTGCCAAAAATCAAGTGCATATTGATTACTTAAGGACAAATAATTGTTTAAGTTTGGGTGATTTTATTAAATTGAAAATTATCATGCTTGATGTTATTAAATTTTGCAATATGTGTTAATTTGTTATGATTGTGTAGGAAATCCTTAGAAGAAATCCAATTATGAAGTAAAATTAGGTGGAGAGTTGCGAAGCCACACCTTGTAGTGTCGTAGCACTTTAGTCAAAACTTTGAGGTTAAACAAAGAGCTCACCATCGCAACACTAAATTTTGAGTTCTGTTGTGCTCATAGAAAGAGAAAAATGAATGCCAAGAAAGTGGCCTTATTCGTTGAACACCACTACAACAAATGATGTGTCATAATGTTAGTGTTGCAGCACAATTAAGATGATAAATAAAGAGCTTGGCACTACAATGCAAATTTCCTCAATGTTGTAACACCAAATTGCCATTCGGAGTGCCATAGAGCAAAATCACTAGAGCATCATGATGGGAGTTATTATTATAATCAAAGGATAAAAATACAATGATTTACCTTCAATGTCGTAGCACTATAAATTCTCAATAGCGCACTGTGCCTTCAATCAGGAGTGACGAAGCCCTATGTGAGCAAATGTTGCAATGTTGTGGTTAGTTTTGGGGTTGTTTTATCCTTTACATATAAATATAGGGTGGAGTTTATAAGAGGGGTACAACTATTAGTGTTATTTTTTCTATAATTTCAATGGACTAGGAGAGGGAAGAAGATAGATCGCACAAGTGGAGTAAGAACATTCTTGAGTGATGTCAAACTTGTATTCCTTGTAAGGAGATCCTAGTTCTATCTTTCTCATCCTATCTCTTGAACTTTCAATTATCATTATCAATGAAGTTTGTGATTTTCGATTGTGTTTCAAAGTATTTTAGTGGCTAAAATTTTTATTATGAATTTATGATGTGAGATGGTGATATGTGTAATTCAAATTAGGTATAAGTTCTAAATTGTGAATGAAATATTGCTTTATGTTCTTCATGCTTAGTTTAGTTGTAGATTGACAAACCCCAAATTTAAAACCAAGTGTGATCAATAACCTTGATGGAGGCATGGTGGAATAACAAGAGCATGAACAACATTCTCAAAAGTATAGACATATGATTTTTGAGGTTTTGGAATCTCTAGGAGATATGTGACATATAGTAAAAGTGTGGTTAACCAAATTTTAAACATACATTTACAAGGATTCCAATAATTTCAATAGAAATGCAAAATTATTTATGACCTCATCCACAATTAAAATTAATCAAACTATTTTCTTCACACATATTTACCAAATCACTCATAAATTTAAATTTATTTTCAAAATGAAAAAAAAAATCTAAAATGATTTTCCATTTGTTTTCTTTCCTAATATTAAAGTAAATATTTGCAAAATAAATTTTGTGATTTAAAGAATTGGTAGTTAACTCATTAGATCAACATATTGATACTATGTGGGAATAATACTTAACCCAAACATTATATTACTTGAATGACTCATTCTTTTATACATAACTGTGATAAAATATGCAATCATGTGTACATAGTCTTCAGGACTTACATATAAGCAATATTTCCTCCTTTGCATGTTAAATTTCATATTGAATTAATTTGTTATAAGATAAGATTTTCTTAAGTAATTTTGAATCAATTTCATACACGTTACATTAATATAGTAGTAGAAAAAGCAATTAAGATACTACTAATGGATATTTGTGCATCAATGACATTCCTCTTGTTGGGGTTACCATCATCAGATTTGAGAAATTTATATGTATAACCAAAAATCTTTAGGAAGAAGCTTTATAGTTGTATTTTAAAAGGAGAAAGTAAAGTAGGCTTCAAGAAGAAGAAAACCTAAAAGGTCTTGGAAAAAAATATGGCAGTTTTTAGTAGTTTTTTTTTTTTTATTTTTTTTTATTTTTATTTTTTTTTTTATTTTTTATTTTTTTAGCAGTTTTTAGTAGTTGAGAAAGGAGAATGATTAATGAAAATACAAGTTAAAAATCTCTTCATTAGCCATATTAGTATTAGAATAATAGTAGCAGTATTACTAATAACATCAAAAGGTAAAGAGGAAGGAATTTTGAAATCCTTTTTATAAAAGAATAAAATGGACTTATTCTCTTAAGATAGAGAGGAAAATCTAATTAAAAAAAAACTTAATGAGGAAAGCATATTTTAACTTGGAAGCCAAATGAGGTGAGCAGGTATGGTAAACCTAATTACTATCCATGCCATCATATTCATTATCACACTATACAAGACAACTTCAACTTTAAGTAATAGTAGTTATGAAACAAAAGGAATACTTGATAGACTCTAGTCAAGGGTCAATCAAGGTTGTTTTTTATAAGCCTTCTAATCTTATTTCTATTTCCTTTTTTGATAATAAGTGGGATATTGAATTTTCATATTCATCTAAAACATTTATATATAAATCTTATAACATTTTCATGAAAGTGACCTATTATAAAGGTTGGTTCATCATTTTTTAAGGGCATCTTAGAGATGACTCATCTCCAAACCCACTGGAAGCATGAGTCAGCCATAGTCTAGTAGTTCAAGAGAAAAGCTTGAGAATAAACATGTTAAGATTAAGAATGTATTCACTATGGATGGGCTAGTGACACCCATCATCCCTTTTATATAGTACGACTTTTATTTAGTTCTACAAGAATAAATTAATCAACACATTTATTATCTATTTGTAATGAGAATGATAAAAATGACTTAAATAATATCAATAATAATTCTTGAAATGAAATAACTAATTTGTTTAAACTTAATGAATCGCATGAATCTATAGCTAATGGTGATGCCCTTATTGATAAAAGAATAAAAATGACTCCAAGATGCTTGACATGGTGGTGCCACGGTGTTATAAAATGAACTAGGGCTGATTTGGTGCGGCTCCATCTTTCATCAACTACTCTACCACGACACTGTAAAGTTGAGCATTGCGGCACTTAGATGTGTAACTTTGTATTGTAGCATTATAATGCTTGGCACTCCAGTGCTCAAATTTATGAGACTCATGTGCTGTGGTGCTGATTTCTAGCATTACAATATTGTGAAGTGTTGTGGCACTGACCTTGCTTTCATTGGTGCACTAAATTAATTTCCCTTTTTCCCAAGGCTTTGATGTGCAATTTCTAATTTGGCATCAAGGCATTGTGACATTATGGTGTTGGTAGTTAGAGTGATGTGGTACTATTTAAATACTTATGATTTATTCTCCATTTTCATGAGCATTTTCTACATAACATCAACCAAAAATAATTTTTTTACTAATATTTAATATAATAAAATACTACAAAATCACTTAAAATTTTTTTCCTAGCTTAAACTCTTGCTTGTCCTCAAGCAATGGTATAATCACCTATTGAATAACCTAATAGCCCAAATAAAAGTTTATGATTTAAGATTATCAAAATGTAAGAAAATACTTCACTATGTAAATGTAATTTAGAATGATCAAAGTTATGCAATTTTAATTTGAAGGATCATAAGTAATTATCCTAATCAATCATCCTTGTTGTTGATTACTTTGAACTTATCCACTACAAGTGTGAGTGTAATATTAACTAATGATTTTTAGATTTAAATAGTATGCCATTTAGAAATTGGAAGTGCTTGTAGTTAAATTTGAAATTTATTAGTCATATGTCCAATGTATTAGTTATATTATCCTATTTGATCTAAATATTAGGATGCTTTTAGGAATTAAGCTTTATCAAATACAAATTTTTGAAGTACTCATCTTCTTTTTCTTTTTCTTTTTCTTTCTTTTAATTTTCGTGTTTTTTTTTTCTTCATATTTTTTATCTTTTGAGTACTATAATAATTTTAAAAATAAAATAATTCTAAATTTAATAATTGTAAAGATATTGGTAAGCTCATTAATTCTATGGTCAACATTATAATTTTTTTCATAATTAAATCTACACACTTCCTTTCTTTGAATTCAATTATTCAATCTTTAAATCATTAGTTTGTACTTATGTGTATAGTTTTTTTAGTTCAAAGTAAGATAATAATTTAGATGATTTTCTTTAGTTAATTATTATGATCTTCAAATTAAAAATTGTAATTCTTTATTCATCGAATTATCACCTAGAGTTTAGTATTATTCTTTATTTTAAATAATTTTAATTACTATTATTACATTGGCCAAATAAGACATCAAAGTGCAAGCGTTATGTAGAGGACATTTTTAATAGATAAGCAATAGTAGGGATGTCATAAAATATAAATAGAACCAACACAATGATAACATAAATAAATAATTACAATAGGTAAATCACACTATTGATAAATATAACATTACCAAATACTAAAAAGAAACTAAAACTGCTTACAATGACACATAACATCATTGGGTTGCCTCTCATTAGCACTAAGTTTGTAGCCTTCAGCTAAACTTGCCAAGATTTATCATTTTGATTGGGATGCATCACTTCCACTCCTCAAGTGGCCCACACTATGATTATTCCCTTTCTCCTTTGGATTAATTTTAGTAAATTATCCATGAGGTCTGCTACTAAAAGAAATTATAAGTTTTCTTAGTTGATTTTCCAGGTTTTTGATTGAATTAGCTTGACTTTTCAATTGAGTCTCCAATTGAATCACTACCTCATCCAAAGGTATCTTCCTATCTCTAAATTTATTATTTGATTAAAACTTGGGGGATAATAAGGTCTAAGATTTACTAAAGGTTGTTGAGGATTATTTTAATTTCCTCCTTGATCTGATTGATCTGTGTTCCATTTATTATTACCACCAACATTGTTATAAGATAAACTAAAATTAGGATTATTCCTCCAACTTGGATTGTATGTATTAGAATAGGGATTTCTTTGTCTTCAAATGTCATTCACATTCTCAACTCCTTAAACACTATTCTCTCCAAAAAAAAAAAATCATGCACTTCCAATTTCATAGGTGATTTTGATCATGAACAAACTCCATATATATATATATATATATATATATATATATATATATATATATATATATATATATATATATATATATATATATATATATATATATATAATATATATATATATATAAGTTAAATGAGTAGTCAAAATAGAAAACACATCTCACTCTTACACTCTAGTTACTCTCTTAGCATTCACCATATCAGGAGGCCACTAAAAATAATTTAGAGCCATTTCCTTAATTAGTTTGTAGGCTTTATCAAATGGATTAGATATAAAAGTTCCTTTAACTGTTGTATCAATTATTGACATAAGGGATCCTATAATCCATTATAAAAGTATGAATAACCAAGCATTCTAAGAAAGCATGGTGAGGGCATTTCCTAAGCATCTCCTTAAATCTCTCCCAACTTTCATAAATTGACTATCCTTAAAATTAGAAAAAGTATGCAATACAATTCCTAAGCTTAACAGTTTTGAAAGGTGGGAAATACTTTGCTAAGAATTTGTGTGACAACTCATTCTAAATGGTTAAGGAGTCCGGGGGTAAGGAATTCAACAACAACTTAGCTTTTTTTTTTTCTTAGTGAAAATGAAAACCATCAAAGCCTAATAGTGTCATTGTTGACACCATTATACTTGATTGTTGCTTAGTTTTATAAGAAGCTAGCTAAATATAGGTTAGGATCCTCAGCAGGAGTTCCCTCAAACTTAAAATTTTGAGTCTTCTAAAGCATGATAGGTTTTAGCTTAAAGTTATTAGCCTAAATAGTAATTCTATTGATACTTTAGCTAATTCCATCTACTACAAGATTAACACACTCACTAAGAGGTCTAGGATGGTCTTGATCTTGAACTGGCTCAGCCATACCTAAACTAAAGTCTTTTTAAATTTTCTAATTTTTGTTGGACTCCTTTCAACTTTTATGTCAAACAATAAGGGCTCCTTACTAGACCTTAATACATGCAACAATAATGCAAAAAATAAATTATAGAAGATAAAATAACTATAATATGCAAAATATTTTTCTTTCTTTTTCAAAATTTTCAAAATAAAAATAAAAATTGGATACATGATAAAAGTAGGATTAAATATGCAATTTGTTTAACAATATAGGTCAACTTGTAATATGTGTGTTACTTCCCAAGCAATGGTGCCAAAAACTTGTTGGGGGTGCGGATGAGTTTGTATGGACTATATTCAATGTGTGTATTAAGTTTAAGCTCTGTGCTGAAATATGCTTTTCTTAGGTTTTCTTTTATATAACATACCACTTAAACATGCAAGTGTATGTGACAATTAAGTAACCAAGTGATTGAGTTAATGTCAATCTCACGAGAAAGTATTATGTTAACTTGCAAGTAAGATAGTATTGCCTTCTATAATTATAATAGCTACCTATAAATCAAAGATAAGGATTGAGAATCTGTTACTACATAGGATTATAAGAGAAAAGAAAAGATACCAACTAATAAAATGTTTTGGACTAATGAATAAAAATTACTAAAGTTTTCCAAGTGAGACTCTTTATTGTTAATGCTGATCAAAGCATATGCATCCTCAGATCTCTGTCGGGTTTTTAAGGATGTAAAGGAAGTTTATGGACTCTTATAGTGATTATATATCCTTAGACCCTAGAAAGTTAAATATTATATGTCTAAGCATACAGATATTTCATTCCAATACTCCAATTTATTCCAATATTTCTCCACTAAGGCTTTATATCACACTAATTTTTAATTACATACTTGGCCACTATATGTATTAAATTAATTTTGAGAGATATTGAAAACATCCATTTCTCATTCAAAGCATTATAGTACATTAGTACTATCATTGGATTCACATCATTAGCCAAAAACTATGGAATTAGAGATACATGATATACAAAGAAAGAAAAATAGATTCTATTGTTTATATAATTGATAAAATATAAGAGTAAAAGTTATTTTAGATGTCACACAAATAATATAAATACACTCTCCACACTCCTTTCTCCTTCAAATATACAATTGCCTTTAAGAGATAGACTAATAATTCTGATATATAGTATCCTACTCTCCCCTGGCCTCCCTTAGACTTTACTCTAAGGGGGAACTATAGTCTGTCTGAACTAAAAAGAAAAAAGTTGGCATAAATCTAACAAAACTCCCACTAAAATAAATAGATGAATTATTTATACTTGTACAGATATGGACCCTAGCACTACAACACTTGACATTATGGCATTATAATATTATAGAATAAATTATCACCTAGGAATTGGTGGGCTTGCTTCACTGTAGCACTGCACTAACTCGGTGAATCTAATGGTAGAACTAGTGAGTCACTTAACTGATTCAGTTCATTTTTATCTTTTATTAACTTCTCCACTATGGTACTACAAAAGTTTAGCACTGTGGGGCATATATGTGCAATTTGGCATAACATCATTGTAATGTGTGGTACTCTGGTTCTCAAATTCTTGAAGCTCAAGTGCTACAATATTCATTTTTGGTGTTACGGTGTTGTGAAGTGCTATAGTGTTGACCTTGATTCTACTAGGGCTTTGAATTAGTTTCCATTTTCTTGAAGCTCTAGCACTATAATTTCCTGGTCTAGCATCGAGGTATTATGACATAACAAAGTTGGTTGCTGGAGTGCTACTATGCTAATTAAACACTTGTGAATTTTTCTCCTTTTTCTATGCATTTTATGCACAATATAGATTAAAAATAATAATTTCACTAATATTTAATATAACAAAATACTACTCTTAACACTATCATTTCTATGAAGTTAGATAATTTTGGAGTTAGCTCTATTTCAAGATCTCCTATGCATTTGGAAGAGAATGATTTGAATCCTGTTGGTGAATCTATAACTTGAGGGGTTGAGAATATGAATTTAATTGAAAGACCTAATAATACCTATTATACTACTTATAATCCATGTTGGAAGAATCACCCTAATTTTAATTAGAGTAATAATAATGTTGGAATTTAGCGAAATGGAAGTGAATCAAATCCTAGAAGAAATTGGACTAATCCATAACAAACTTTAGTGAACCCTAGAACATCTTATCTACTAAACAGTAATCAAAATAAACATTTCAAAGATAGAAAGACACCTTTCAAGGATTTAGTAATTTATATGGGAAACTAATTATAGTGTCTTAAGATAGCTTGCAATATCCTTTAGTATTATGCCCCAAGACACCTTACAAAGTACCATTGAACTTAATCCAAAGGAAAAAAGGAAAGATCTTAGTTTGGAGAATATGAGGATTCATAAGGATGCACCACAACCTAAATGAAAATCTAAGCAAGTCTAGCTTAATACTATAGACTCATCACTGCTTGGGAGGAAACTTAATTATATTAATATTTAAATCTTAGCTTTGTTATTGGCATGTGATGTTTGTGTTCATTATTTGACTTTAATAATTATAAAAAATACCATATTTGTGTAATATGTGAGTTTAATAATTATGATTGTGACTAAAATAATCACATCATAAATTATTTAGTGTTTAAAATATTTGCAAAATTTTTCGAACACTATAATGTTGGGTCTTACAGCACCACAACATCTAAATTTGATGATGCTGTGATGAAGTCTTGGGAAAATTAGTTGCAATATAATTTCGCAATGCCTATATGTTTAAGTGTTGCATTGTTGCTTTTGCTTACAAAGTGCTTCAATGTAATCCCTATAGTTTCGCGATGCCAAGTCTTTATTTCTACAAAACTAAGACATTATATTCAATGCTATTATATGTCACACTTTTTCCAATATGATTCATTATTGAGCATCGAAGCACTACATTCGGCATTGTTATATTAGGAAAAATTACAATTAGACTGATATAGCACTACAAAGATGATCTTTACCCAGCGTTGTAGTGTTTGTATATGTCAAATGCCATGATAGTCCCATAGTAAAAAAGATGGCACTCAGAGTTCCAACACAAGCATCATAGCACCATGTGTTGTTTTACTTACGACATAGTTATCCTTTTAATTATTTTTCCTTCACTACTTTCTAGCATAGCAATGTCTCTCATCATAGTGCCATAGCACTAGTCGAGTTTTATAAATAGGCCATGTTGGTTTTCATTATTTTTATTGAACTTTAAATTTCTCTTCTCTCCTGTTATTTTGATTTTATATTTGTTGTGCTTCTACTCAATATTGTTTTTAATGGCCCCAATTACATAATCCCATAAGAAGAGGGCTTTTTTTTTTTTTTAAAGTAAAAGATTCATATCTATAGAAGTTAAAAGAAGGTATACTCTGTGAAACTCCTTTAAGTAAAAGAAATTAAAATTTTAAATATCGAGGCACCTTTTGGTATAATTATTGAATTTATCAAGAAACTTTACAGTTAAGCATGCTCACCCAAAGAAATCCTAAGATGGGTGACCTCCTAGGAAGTTACCCCAATAGGATAAAATTGTGAGGCCCTTAGGCCAAAGTTGATAATACCTCAATAATTAAGGGGTTGGAATATTACCAATGGAATCAGAGCAATACACCAGTAGAAAGATGGGAACTAAGTGTCATACAAGACAAAGTGTTATGCCATGAGAGAAACCACTTGAAACCTGTATGAGACAATGTTACATAGCGGGAGCCACCACATGAACTTCCACCTTTTGAATTCTATCTGCCTTGTGGATGATTATGGGATAAAGATACTAACAAGGATGTTAGTTACTTAAGTGGGGAAAGTGTGAAACCCTTTAAGTAAAAGAAGATAAACTGTTATGCAATGAGGTGCCTTTTGGTTTAACAGTTAGAATTTTATTAAGAAAATTAGCAGTTAAGCATGCTCATCCTAAAGAAATTTAAGGATGGGTGACCATATGGGATGTTACACCAACAAGACAAAACCGTGAGGCCCTTAGGACAAAGTGGACAATATCTCAATAGTTGAGAGTTTGGGTTATTATATAATCAATTATTTGTTAACAAGTAGTTAATTCTTATGACAAGATTATAAAATCATGAAGGAGAGGTAATGTCCATGATTAGGAGATGTTATGTTAATGATTGTCAGAAAGGGATGGGAAAACTTATGTGTGGATCTTGGTTCATAAGTTGTGAACATTGTGAGAGAGTTCTTTACTAGGACTAAGGAAGCCCTAAGATGGGTGATCTTCTAAAAAATTACACCAATAAGATAAAATCATGAGGCTCTTAGGACAAAGTGGATAATATCTTAATAGTTGAGAGTTTTGGTTATTATATACTCAACTATTTGTTAGCAAATACTTAATTCCTAAGATGAGATTATTAAATCATGGAGGAGAGGTTATGTTCATAATTAGGAGAGGTTATATACATTATTATGAGAAAGGGAAGGGAAACCTTATGCGTGGATCCTAATTTATGTGTTGTGAAGATTGCAAGAGAGATCTTTGCAAGCACTAAGGAAGCCTAGAATATTAGATATTTTGTATGGGGTAAGTGTGTATGTTTTGATCCCTCTTCTATTAATAAGATACACAAATAGAAAGACGTAGAGTTTGATGACTTATTTTCTTTTACTAATGCACCTTTTGACCCCCAGGAGCTTTAAAGAGTGTTTTGTATTCCTAAGAATGAAGCATTTTGGAAAGAAAGAGATGGAAAAGTCATTAATTTCCCTTCTTATTTAACTCAATTGTCCAAAGCTTGACATTACTTCATTTCTGCTAGATTCTTGCTAAGAAAAAATATTAGTGAAGTGATTAGGGAAAAAGACATTTTAAAATATGCAATTCAAGTGGGTCACTTGATTAAAGTAAGAAAATTAAAATTTTCCTCTTTAATATATATATTTTTAGGTGCTCTACTTCTATTAATTTAGGTCACCTTTTATCTATTCCCTTTGTATTCATGCTGGTGTATTAACCAAGTCTAATGTGGAGTAGCATTTCTCCATTTTTGTTCTCACCAGGAAAAATAAAAAAGAGAGATTTAGGAAGGGAGGAGAGGAGGATGAAGTAGGACCTAATGAACCCCATTTTCCCAATCTACCAAATTCAAGTTGGTTGAAGGCCCAGGTCACCAAATCTTTAGAAGAGTAGATTGCATATCTTAGGGAATAGATGAAGGGTGTTACTTCAATTTGTGAGGAGAGTATGGAATGGAAGTAAGGTATTTCCTAATGAGTTGCCTACTACATGGACATGCAAGAAAGGCAGTTGAACTATGCCTCATAATTCCATGAAGTGTTAGTTGGCATGTTTAGGAGGATTCCATTTTAAACCCAAATCAGCTTCAGTTCTTGCCCACCCTCACTTGTGTGGCACCTACAGGTAGCACCAACAACAAAATATGATGATGAGGAGGAAGAAGAGGAAGAAGGTTGGAATTAATCCTCATTGATTTATTTTTCTTTGTTCTACTTGTGTGTGTGTGTGTTTGTGTGTGAGAGAGAGAGAGAGAGAGAGAGAGAGAGAGAGAGAGAGAGAGAGAGAGAGAGAGAGAAGTCTTTTGTACCATCTATCAATTTAATTGAAATGGCATATGATATGTTCTTGTTCAATATTTGTTATTTGTGTTTGTTTAGTTAAATTTTCATTTCACTTAAAATCCCTAGTTTGCTTGACTACTAAAATGTTCTCCATTTATTGCACTTTGTTAACTAAGTTAACCAAAATGAAAATAAAAATAAAAATTTATTTAAAATTAAGAATAATATAAAACTTTAAGTGCTAAATTAAATGAACAAAGAAAAATAATTTATAATTTGAAGATATAAAAATCAACTAAAAAATTATATAAATTAATACTTCAGTTTAAACTTCAATGCTATAATACCTAAGCACTAACTATTGATTATAAGAGTCAGTAGCTAAGTTTAGGGAAAGGAAGTACTTAGATTAATTTAATAAATTCATTATAAACTCAAATATTGAATTAGTGAACTTATACGATTTGTATATAATTCCAATTTAGAATCACTTGAAGGAATAAAGCAAATCAGATATTCAAAATTATTATTTTAGTGCTCATTTATAATGAAAAAAAAGAAATAAAATTCAAAAATATCAAATGAATGGAACAAGCCAAAAGGTAAATGAATACCATATCATCAAGAATTGGTATTTGAGGATATTGAATTCCTAAAGGATCATAATACTTAATTTATAAAATGAGAGTGTAAACAAACTATTACATATGAAAAGTTTATAAATTAATTTCAAAATTAACCATTTGCAATTAAATTAAAGTTACCATATCCTAAATAATAAACCATTTCAACTAAAATCATAGTCCAATTGCACTTAAACTTATAATTGAGGAGTTCAAGTCGGATATTAATGATGGTAGTATCTTAGGGTATTTGCTCACGATTTATTTAAATTAAAGTTACCATATTTTGATCATTTCAATTCACAACTAAATGGTAGAGTATTATCGTACATTTTAATTACTTTTATATTACAAATTTTTCCTTAGGACTAATAAAGGCAATCAAAGTTATAAACATAACTACTTTAAGACAGACATGAGTCTAAACTTGGGAAAATTTATTCAGTAAAAATTATGTAGTGTTTTTATTATATTAATTCCAATAAAGATGTGTGTTTTAGTTCATGTTGTGTAGGAATGTCTCAAAAAACAGAGAAAAATTTGTAAAGTTTAGAGCTAGCACTATAGCGCCACAACAATAGCACCGCAACGCCACAACTACTAGCGGCACAATATCTTATTGGCCACGGTGCTAGATCAGGGCATTAAAACATCAGTGTATCAAGAAAAAATCATGTAATTCAATGCCCTAGTAAATTTAATGGAAGTTTCATAGCATCAAAATTAACATTACAACACTAGAGTCTTAAAAAATTGTAAATAATTTAACGTCGAAGTGCCAATATTAGAAGTGCCAAATTACCATATGATTTCATTGAGCACCGCAACACTCATATTTTATAGCACCATAGTAAAATAGTTATGGAAAAGAAGAACCATATTGACTCAGCAAAAAGTCACACCGGTTAAGTTAATAGCTGCGCTGGGTCAGCCCATCCCACAATGGAGCACATTTAGTAGTAGTGAGGCACTAGTTCATATTCTAACGGTGAGACACCACCTTTCAAGTACCATGACACTTAAGCCCATTTCAGTATTAAGCATGAATATTTTTTCTATCTTTTTATATGTTAGTTTTTTTATGTTTTTATAGAACTTATTTAGAGAGTCTGAGAGAGACAAGGGAATAGTCAGATACATCATTTAGAGTGGCTAGTAAATATTATAGTGAGCAAATAATCAATTAGAAAGGATAGAAGCGTGGAGAATAAATGTGTAAGGAAGATTCAATTTGGGAATGATCCCACGATAAGATAATTTTGGATTCTTATATATTGGTGATGTTTCTTTCATCTTCTCTACTTGTACTTTGTTTCTTGAGCAATTAATAAAATTTGTGTTGTTCAAATTTAATTCTATGGCCAACTAAGCTCATAGTTTTAGACTGATGATGTGAAAACCTTTGTAATTCCTAAATTCAACTCTTGTATTTTAACATATGAATAGTTATTTTCAATATCTCATGCTATTTATTTGATTTATGCACTGGTATTGTACAAAATTAATATCAAGTGTGATATATTACCTTGATGGAAGATTGTTGGAAATATTAGAGAATTTAAATGGAATAATTGCATTCCTAGACACAATACCTTTAATATTATAGGGTCTATAAAAATAGAATAAGTGTAGGAAGGCCATAAAACTTTCTTTATATCCTTATAAGCTCAATAGAGATCTAAGGATACACATGTTCTTATTTACAACTAATGTAAAAGAGTATGCATAAAACATATTTAAGATTTTCACTATCTTTAGTTCAAGTCATTTTATTTATTATTATGTTCACTATTTCTTATTTTTCTCATTAGATATTGATATTATCCCTGATTTCATTTATGAAAAATATTGTAGATTGAATAGACAATACTAGAAATATTTATGTGTAGCACATAATTTTCTTGTGGGATCGCACTCTCTCATTCAATTTATTACTTGATCAGCACTTGCACTTGCATTTTCATTAGGGTTCTATCTAAGAAAACATTAAATCAAATACAACATACCTCAAAAATTTTATCGTGGTGCAATCAACTTGACCTAACTCCACTCCCCAAAGTCATCATCTTTGGGTATTACACTAAACACTTAGTGACTATCTTTCAGCCCCCACAGCTATGCAGAAAAGCTCTTACAAAACCACTTACACCTCCTCGGTACGGTTGAGATTGAAATCACTTTCACCCTCTTCGTGAGGTGGAGCAGCCCAAGTCTCTTTCACTCTCCTAATGAGGTAGGTAGCCCAAATCACTTTCAACCTCCTAGTGAAGCAGAGTCGTCCAAATCACTTTCACCTTCTCGGTGAGAAGATAGCCCAAATCACTTTCATAGTCTTGGTGTGATTGAGCAGCCAAAATCACATTCACCCTCTTAGTGGCAAAGTAGCCTAAATCACTTTCACCCTCCTAGTGCGGTGGAGTAGCTGATGGCCCTTTAACACCAAAGAGGTCTTCCTGGAGCTTCCCTCAAGATGAACCTTAAAACATTGTGAAATTCAATTACAAGTTGGTTAAAGAAACCATGTGAAACTCACTCTCATACTCAGTTGAACCAATAAGAATTTTATCCCTCTCTCACAACTTTATCTTTTATCTCCCTTGCTCAAAGCCTGCTCTTCAAACTCTCACTTATTAAAGACTTGACCCTTAGACTGCTAAATAATTTGAAAAATCCTATTAAAAAGCTTAAAATATGGGCTTCAAAAAATTCTTATTATCCAATTCTATCATCTCTTTTTGAATAGTATGATGTATGAATCATACTATACAATTAGTTTAATTATTCCCCATTAGTATTATATGATAAATAGAGTCCATTATGATTAGTTCAAATCTTCACTTATCTTACAGTATAAAATTATTGTTATATATTATGATTAATTTTTTTTTATTCATAGTTCATCCATGAAAAACCTAAGATGATAAAAAACCATCTATGTTGATTAATTAGTATAATAAAGTTTGTGCAGTACTATCTAAAATTTGAATTAAGCAAGATTTAGTTGATTAATCAAAATAATTAAATTAAGCAATATTATAAAAATATTGCACTGTATGATTTGATTCATATAGTATGAATAAACCAAATTTTCAAAATATTTAAATGGCGGTGGGGATTCGTGAATATAATTGATTCTCATGTACAATTTGATTCATATAGTATGTTTAATTCATTTTACTTTCAAGTAATATTTTACTTAATTAAATATTTTAATTAATTTCAAATTATGTAGATCAAATAATATGATACAAATTATCTAGTATGATCTTAAAAAAATTAAAATATTTAATTTCTCTCCCCCATATGTTTTTGCACAGTTGTTAACTTAACATATACCATTTTACATACATTTGAGTTAAGAAAAATAAAAATTACAAATTCTTTTAAATAAATATATCATATGAAGCTCATTCTTAAGCTTTGATTCTTTGATGATGCTTAGTGTATATTGAACCAGAAATGTTAGTAGTGCACAGAAAATATATGAGTATATAGAGTAGGAGATACTAAATAAACATCCAACCAATAATATATGTTATCCTTAAATTATAGTGTTGGACTCCCAGATTGCAACAATGTAGGAATGTCACAAAAAACAAAGCAAAATTTGTAAAGTTTAGAACCAACATAATATAGCTCTAATTATTAGCACTACAGCACCTTCCATGCCCCAACACAAGATCATGATATTGTAGCATTAGAGCCTTGAGAAAATTTCATTTAATTCAACACCTCGATGAAGCAAAGGCCATTCCTGCAGCACTATAGTGCCAAGAGCGAGCATTTTAGTGTCATAGTTTTTCAAAAAAAAAAAAATTCGAGTTGTTGATGTAAGCAAGCACGATAGAGCCCATTTTTATAATGCCACAGAGAAATAGTAAAGGAAAAAAAGTATCATTCTAAATTTGCCAAAATTTGCATGGTTCATTCAACAACAATGTCGAGTTAACCCAGTTCCATAGTGAAACACATTTACTTGTGCCAAGGCACTAATTCATATTATAACATTGGGTGCCATCTTGTAAAGAACCATAGCGCCAAAGTCTATTTATTTATTATGTATAAATAATTTTTTCCTTTTTCTAGAGTTGTTTGGAGGTTGTCTTCAAGATTTTTAAAGAAGCCTGAAAGAGACCAAGGAATAGTGAGATACATCATTTAGAATGGATAGACAACCATGTAGTGAGCAAACAATCAGTTGGAGAGGAAAGGAGTATGGAGATCATTAAAAAGGGAAATTCACTTTGAAAAGCATCCATCAACCAGATTTGTTTATGATTCTTCAATCCTGATAATATTTCTTTCATCTTCTCTACTTATACTTTCTTTCTTGAGCAAATAAAAAAATTTGGGTTGTTCAATTTTAATTTCATGGCTAGCTAAACTCATAGTTTTGACTAATGACATGAAAATCTTTGTAATTCCTAATGTAGACTCTTATGTTTTAAAGTATGAATGGTTATTTTCAATATCTCCTACTCTTCATTTAACTTAGATAATGGCCATATATAAAATTTAGCATCAAGTGAGGTGCATTGCCTTAATAGAGGAATGATAGAATAATTAGGAGAATTGAATTGGAATGCTTGTATTCTAGATATAGGATGTTTAGTATGTTAGTGTCTATTGAGATATGATAATTATAGAGAGGTCATAAACCTTTTTTATATTCTTATAAGCTTGATAAAGATCTAAGGATGTATATGCTCTGATTCATAATAAATGTTGATGAGTTTGTTTGGGAATGTCTTATGATATTCACTATCATTAGTCCAAAATACTATACTTATTGGTATCTTCATTGTTTCCAACATTTATTATAAGAGATAGAGATTATCACTAATTTTATTTTATGAGATAAATATCATAGCTTGAACAAACACTACTAGAATATTTGTGTGTAGCACTTAATTTTTTCATGGGATGACACTCTCTCATTCACTTTATTACTTTGTCGACACATGCTCTTGCATTTTCATTGGGTTCCAAGAAAACATAAAATCAAACACAACATAGCCCCATCACTAGAAATGATGGTAGATTCTAAAATGTTACTTTGGGGAATCCTCTCATGTATGTGATAGCATGATCTTGACAACACTAAGCCTTCATGTAATATAGATCAATATTTTTGTTTAGTTTTAGGATCAACATTTACAAGATTATGTTTGATCATAAGTTTAATGAGCCATAGCTGAGTTTGGCAATAGTCTTTAGAACATACATCTAACATATGAGTGTGTTATAATACAAGGCTTGTCGTCTCAAATATATTTAGATTTGCCAATATTTTTGCTCACAAACTCCATGAGCATGACTCTAAAGTGTAATGGATGTACTATACTTCTTTACTTGATTTGTTCACTTTACATTGAAATGTCTTTTGTATTACATATATATGTAACTTCAACATAAATTCTTCTTTGCTCTCAAATTATTACTAAACCTAATTCAATAGGAGACAAACTTGAGCAAAATGTTTGCAAATCAACAACCATTAAATTCTAGTTACTTTCAAGCACTAACCCCTATCGAATGAGTGTTATCCATATACTCTTCATATCTTGAATTGTTAGTTATATTCCTACTATAGATGAAGACTCATAAGATCTTAGCTGCTTGTTAGTCTTGGACTAATCACAATTGAGATTGACTATCCAATATATACTTAAATTTTGAAGCATATATTATGTTGCTATCAACTGTAGCCTATACATCCACAATATTACATTTTTTATTTATTTGAAATGTTAACATCATCAACAATATTGTGAAAGATTGTTATTTTACTAATATTCCATTAACCTCATTTGCAAAAGGAACTATTTTTAAAATATTTTTGGGAGTCATGATCACACATATGGGAGCTTAATGTTTAATGAATAAGAAAATATCATCTAAGAAAAAATTAATTCCATATTTCATAAGTAACTTAGTTGGAGGAATTGATGTTGTTTCACCAAAGTGGTATATCACCTAAAATATCAGATAAAGTATTTCAAAACAGGATTTGTTATTTTGTATAGAAGATCAATTTGATCATTAACAAAAATATTTCTCAATATCTTTAATCATTTGCACTATTTTTATGTAAATATATAACCATCTTGTATCTCTCCACATAATATAAGAATGTTGTTGTTTAATTTATCAATTGAAAATACTTCATTAATATATGCTCTTTGAACATAGTTTGAAATGAATTTAACCATATTTGATCATATTAGAACATTATTTAAATAATGATCAAAACATAATAGATTATATATAATCCATAATAAAATTATACTAAAATGCATGATCATACTTTATTCAGACTAAGTTAAAATATATACTTAGTTAAGATAAGACTATATCTTACTCATTAAATGATGTTTTAACATGGTTCAAATATAATTCATGAACTTATTTTAACAACTACTTAAACACACTCTTTAATACTCTATCAAGATCTGAGTTAAATCTTCTTCAAAATGATCCAATCTACAATACATGATCAAAAATAAAATAAAAAAAATCACAGATAGATATGCTTAAGCCAACGATGAACAAAAGAATCCTCAACTTCAATGCCACTATCACTCATGAGCAAAAAAATTCAAATGAAAATATGACGAGGGAGCAATACAGATAGGAAGTTAAAAAGCATCATCTCTTATATATAATGAACTATGAATGTAACTAAGAGAATTTTCATCCAAATAAAATATTTTGATATATTATTAAAAAAAACTAATATTTGAATCCAATTTACTAAAGAAAATTATGATGGCCTCTACAATTGGCTAGTATTTCTTGTTAAACTTGTTGCCTAATCTGTCTCCTTATTGCCTGATATTCTTCTTTTTCTTTTTCTTTTTTTTTTTTGTTGTTGGGGGGGTGGGGGGGGGGGGGGGGGGGGGATTTGGGGCAATCATGTCCAATTCCATTAAAAATGAAAGGTGTGCAAGAGAATTACTACATTTGTAAGAAAAATAAAGCATCCAACTTTCAAGCCAACTACATAAAAATAATCTAATCACAAGTAGACTAGCAAAACCCAGAAACTCCCAATAGAGAGTAAAAAAGTAAATAAACCAAATGTTGACACCTTGCAAGACCAGACCTTCCTCTGATAGAGTAAATAGTAGACAAACTGTGACCCAACAAAAAATACTAGAAATACCCATATAAAGAGCTAAAAGAAGACCAATTGAAAAACCCATAGCACCACCAGCATTCAAGCCAACTACACAAAAGTAATCCAAACACCAGTAGACTAGCAAAACCCATAAACTCCCTATGGACTGAAGAACAACAAATATACCAAATCATTGCACAATCAGACCATCCTCCAAATGAGAAAATGATAGATAAACCAAGACCCAATAGCAAATACTCAAAATAACCAAAACCAACACCAGAAAACAAACCAGATGCAATACTAGAAACAACAAAATTCCAACTCTTGAACCTCAAAGAGCCAACTTCAGAGAACCAGAAGAAGCGAAGAATATAAGAAAAAAATCATAATAAAAATAAGAAGAGAGAAGAACCCCATTCCAAGAAATATTTGAATCTTTCAGATCAAGGAAGATAAGTAACAGTCGAGCTAATAATAGGTGATAGAAAATTTGGAAAATTCCATAAACCTTTAGAAATCCAATATCCCCACCTACTTTTACATAAAGAAGAATCCAAATTAATTCTAGTAATATCAGCAATCTCATGGAGAGATTTTCCCTTACAACAAGGATTCCAATAAAAAGAAAGAGATATATTAGGAAAAATATTGAAAAAAACCTTATATTTAATGTTTATAAAAATAGAGGTAGTATTCTTCCAAATGATAGAAACAAGTTGGGACCAAGGCTTCCAAAAGAGATGTACTTAAATTTTATTTAAATAGCCATTGGATCGGTGCCATTAATGATCCACCAAATAAGAGAACAACTATAAGAAAAAAAAAAAAAAAACTTACAAATCAAAAATACTAAAACCCCCAACATCTTTAGGCTTACAAACATCTTTCAAGGCAATGATATGAATCTTCCAACTAGAAAATTTTTTCATGAAAAACAAAAATTAGAACAAACCTTTCTTATAAATTCAAAACAAAATTTATGAAAAGAAATATCCCTAATCCAATAGGAAATAACATTGGAAATAGTAAATTTAACGAATTGAACTCTTCGTGCAACTTAGCTTTCCAACCCAACAAAAGAAAAGTAATACAACTAAGTAAAGGCTGGAAGTCATAAATCATAAGCCTTTTACCTGAGAGAGGTAAACCCAAATATTTTAAAGGATATCGAAAGTAATAATGATTAAAGTTTGACTAATAGCATCAGCTAAATGGCAATCTTTAGAAAGAATGAGAGAACTCTTATAATTATTAATGAACAAATCAGAAGCAAAAAAAGAAATAAACCAAAATATCTTTAAGCTTGCTAGCATTCTCAATAGAAGTTTTACCAAGAATGAGGAGATTATCATCATATAAAAGGTGAGATAAAAGGGCATTACCTACATCCACCCCCTTAAAACTTTCATTATGAGAATTATCATCAAGAAGATTAGAAAGAGTATTCATAACAATACAAAAAAGATAAGGAAAAAGGAAGACAACCTTGTCGAAGGCCCAAAGAAGAACTAAAAAACTCATGAAGAAATCCGTTAAGAATAATAAAGAAAAATACATCATCTATGTACCCTTGAATCCAGGAAATAAATATTTGAGGAAAACTTTTCTAAATCATTCTAGAAAACAAAAATTCTCTAGAAACAGTATCAAATGCCTTGTGAATATCTAGTTTGACATAAAAAAAAAACTTTTCTCTAAAAGAAGAATTATAGACTCTTAGAAGTTTAGCAGCAAAGATGATATTATCATAGAAATCCTATTTTTAATAAAATCAGCTTGCCTATGATGAATAATAAGAGGCATAACCCCTTACAACCTATTAGCCAATCTTTTAGCCATAATCTTATAAAAAACATTACATAAAGAAATAGGATTGAAATCTAAAATATTGGAAGAATTTTTCATTTTAGGATTTAGAGAAGTAGTAGTAGATTTAGCATCCCTAAGCATAAATCCATAATTAAAATAAAAAAGAATAGCTTTCCAAATAAACAGTCTAACAATTTTCCATGTATTCTTGAAAATTTTGAATTTAAAACTATCATGACTTGAAGCAGAAGACTTAGGTATATTAAAAACAACCATCTTGATCTCTTCAACGATAACAGGTTGAACTAGAGAGGAAATAAGAAAATTAGGAATAACATTCCCAGCCGGTATATCAAAAAAAGAAGAAAAGCTAGTTTAGGATAGTTAAAAGCATACTTAAAATGTTGCACAAAAAACATCATCAATGCCTTTAGGATCTAAGACAATCCCTTGAGAAGAAGATATACCATGAATCTTATTAGAATTTTGTCTGCACTTGATTTTAGAATATATGAAACCTAAATCATCTTTTTCATTAGACATCCATTTCCTTTTAGCCCTTAAAAAATCTAAGAAGATTGAAAAGACAGATTATCTTTAAGAAGAGAATTCACTTTTATAAGAGCTAATTTGAGATTTTGATTCAAGGGGTCCTTTTGAATTTGATAAAATAAATCACTTTGCTGCTTTTTAAGAGTCTATATAATTAGAGAGATGTTTAGAAGAAGCCCAAACATGTTTCTTAAAAAAGCCATTGCATAATACTCAATTTAACATAGAGATTATTAATAGGATTCCCAATAGTGGGATTATCAAAAACCTCAATAAGCATATCACAAAATTCAAAATTTGTACACCAATAATTTTTGAAAGGAAATCTACTACTAGAAATAATCCTAATACTATTATTACAAACAATAAGAGGCAAATGATTAGAACAGAGAGTTTATCAACCAAATAATAAGAAAATGAAAAAAAGGATCCAACCAAGGATTATTAACAAACACCCTATCAAATTTAATATAAATTGGATTATCACTTTGCTGATTGAACCAAGTAAAAAAATGCCCAATTGAGAAAAGCTAAATCAGACCATAATTAAAAACATAATTATTAAACTCCCCTATCTTGCTACAATAAATAGAACTACTACCAGATTTCTCTTTAGAAAATCTACATCAGCTAAAATATCTTGACAAAATCCATGAAAAGAAATATTTGAGGCTAAATCAAGAATATCTTTCTAGAGATTAATCCTTTCTACAGCCAAATCTGAAGCATAAATAATAGTGATAAAAACAGAAGTAGAACCCAACTTAAGAATACCATGTATGAGATGACTAGTAATAAGAATAAAATTAAAAGAAATACATGAAGCATTACATTTTGATTAAATCCTACCAGCATTAGAAAAATTAAAATTATGCAAATTACCTTTATGCTGAAAATATTTTGTGCTTTGCATCAAAACAAGGGATACCCATAAGATCCATCTTAACTTTAGTTTCAAGAATACAAAAAAATTCACATTAAATTTCCTAACAAGATCATTATAAGTTTTAAGTTTATCCAAATAATTAAAGCCTCTCACATTCTAGAAAATCAAATTGGGAAAATTCATTAATACTTAATATTCAAGATAGATGCCTTTCTGGTGGTTTTCGATCTAGTAGATTTACTATAAGTTAATATAACTTTAAAACCATAATGTTCAATAACATGAATTGTAAAGGAAGAATCCTCTTGATTAGATAAAATAGAAATAAAGCCACATTCCTTAAACTTAGGATGACCACCATCTAGGATTTCCAATACTTGAAACTTATTATGCAAATTAGAAAGAAACATTCGGATCCAAAAAAGAATTAGAAACAAACTATGCAAAATTTAAATTAAAGTTGGAAGGCAGTTCATCTGTGATAAAATTTAAATTAGGTAAAGCCTCTTTAGTACTAGAAGAGGAGGTTTCCGTTTTCATAGGATTAAAATCAGCAGATAAAACTCCCGAATCCCTCAAAATATGAGATTCTAATTGCAAACTATCTTGAAACTTATTAACAACTTGAACATGGTTTAGAAATGATGGGAGCATTAGATGGTAATTGAGGATTCATATCATAAATATTTTGAGAAGTGGGATTAGATGAAAGAGAAAGCTTCACAGGACACGAGCCTCCTTCCAAACCTTTCTACTTCTATATCTTCCCCTAGTAGGCATCAAGTTATCAAAGGAAACCTGCGGCTTAGTAGGACACAACGAAGAGGGGTGAACAAAAGATCCACAACCGTAACAAGGAATATACATCCAATCATGAATAACTTCTAACGAAAAAATATTATCGACTATCAAATATTGACTTCGTCATGAAGACTAGAATCTTTAGAAACTAAAATATAAACCTGAGTAGAGGTAAGTCGAGCTTGCTTGGCTGTTAGAGATTCTACATTAATAGGGATCCCAACCAAACTTGCGATCTTTGAAATATTCTTAGGCGTCCAACAAACTAAAGGAAGATCAAGAATCTTGATCCAAGGAGGAATAGAAGTAAATTCTTCGCATTTAGGTCGAAATAAAGGACAATTCTGAATAATGAATTGTTTTCCAAAAAAAAGAACCAATGTCCACTCGACCAAACTAAATCATAATATTTATGGAAAGAAATTTTCTTCAGAAAAAATCCTTCGCTTAAAGTAAGAATAGTAAAAGTACTTTCAACTTCTAGATCTTACGCATAGAAGATTTTCAAGTTTCAAAATAAGGTCGCTTACTCAATGAATATTCTATCAAAGTTAAACCCAAGGCTTTTAGAACCGGACCGGTCAATGAACCGGAAGAAGGAGGGGTTAGAGGTTTGATGGTTCGACCGGGGTCGAACTGGATGACATAATAAATATATATTATATTTAAATATTATAATAATGAAACAAATATTTATAAATATATAGCAAAATGTGAAGAAAATTATAATAATTTTACTTATCTAAGACACAACCAATCATAAAAAGATGCAAAATTACTTTATACCAAGTGATAACAAAAACATAACATATTCAGAATTAAAATCAAAGTTTCACTTTCTCAATTCAATAGTTTCAAAGATCTCCTAAATTAGCATCATTAAATCTATCTATATAAGTTGAGTCTCCAGGTCTCGCTTCACCAAAATGTTCAAACTCAAATGCATCCGATTGATCAAGCCCGGTTATGTCTCCTACATCTCCTTCATTCTCTAAATCACCTTCACCAACAAATAAGAAATATAAAATAAGATATTATTTTTGCTTTCAATTAAATAATATATTCAAATTTCATTGTCAACTTACAATGTCCTGGCTGATCAAATCATATATTTTGTTCTTTAACAACTAGTATTGCATCCTCTTTGTATATCTCATTTTCCAAATCCTGTAAGTCAAGTTTTGGAGTTGTTTCATCTTCAAGTATCCAAAAATCAACCATTTCAACACAAGTGTAATCCAGAGGGTCATAATGTCTTTTTTTAAGTTGAAACCTAATATATGAATAAATAATGTTATGTTAAGATTATACATACTACTTAAATTGACACTTGTACATAAATTTAATGTTAGATCGTACCTATTCTTTAAATTCAAATTATATTGAACATATACAAGATCGTTGAGTCGTTGATGCTCCAAATAATTGTCTCTTTGAGTGGATCTGTTAAAAAACACTCCAATTTCTTTCGCATCCTGATGAAGATGATGTTTGGCTGAGAATTCTTATAGCAACTTTTTGCAAGTTTGGAGCACTTGATCCAAACATCTTCCACCACTCATCTACATATTATCAAGTTTGAGAGTTTAGTGAATAAGCATATTTATATAAGTATATACACATGTTAAAAGTAAAAAAAAGAATTACCATGTTGCATTTCTTTCGCCATTGTCAGTGCAATTGGTTTTCCAAAGCTTTTTAAGCCATCACGAAATAACTGACTTCATTCATTGCAATGGTGGGCTTAGAGCAAATATCTTTATTTCCAATTAATTCAACTAAACCTTGTAAAATTCCTGTCTTTTGACAATAGTTCTCTCTATCATATTGAAAATTAGGATTGAGAAAATATGCTGCTGCATGGATGCCTTGTCTTAATTGAGTATCCCATCTTCTTTTTATTATAGTAGTAAAAGGCTTATATGATATCTTTACATTTCTGAACATAGCTTTAATTTCCTTTCTTGCTCTATACATGCCATCATATAGATATCCAAGAGATGGTTTTTCATCAGAGTCAACAATACGCAACAATCTAATCAAAGGGCCTGCTATCTTTGAAATAATAAGACAGTTATCCCAAAACTTCAAGTCTAAAATAATTGAAATTATCTCCTTTCCCTTGGAAGTTTTGGATATCTTTGAATCCACAAAGAACTTGCTTGTGATTAGTGCTTGTAGGTCATGATGATGCTCATGCACACTTTTCAAAGTTATAAATGTTGTTGCAAAACGGGTTGCTCCAGGACGTACGATCTCCTTCCAACCTGGCCTTTTCCTAAGCCATGCAAGTATGAAAATGTGATTATAACAAAAAATTGTCAACTTTGATGCTTTTTTTGCTAGGTCCTCTATAAGAGGCATATTGCCAATATCTTTCAAAATTAAATTCATACAATGGACGGCACAAGGAGACCAGTAAATATTATTGAATCTTTCATGTAATAGTTGACCTGCCTTTTTGTAATTAGCTCCATTATCAGTAACTATTTGAACAACACTCTCTGGACCAACCCACTCAACAACCTCAGCAAATAAAGGGCACAAAGTGGTAGCATCCTTTGTGATGTCTGAAGCATCAACTGATTTTAAAAAAGCTACACCACGTGGATAATATATCAAAAAATTGATTAAAGTTCTGCTCCTACTATCAGTCCATCCATCTGCCATAAGTATACAACCTGTTTCCTTCCAAGTTTGTCTATAACTATCAATGAGTAGCCTGCATTCTTCCTTGCAATCCCTAAGTAAGTTGACTCTCATGTTATGATAACTGGGGAGCTTGTAACCAGGACCTATTGCAGCAATAGCATCAACAGCTTTCTATGCATATATTGAAGTAAGAGCATTGAAAGGAATACAATAATAAAAAAACCACCTTGCTAAAGCCATATATGCACGGTGCACTACTTCATAGATGCTAAAGCACTCTTAATTGAAGGTTGGGCACCTCGTGTAGTTCTAGGAGCAAAGAAGGTATCTATATCAGAAGCTTTTCTTTTCCCCTTACTAAGTTCTGAAACATGTGCATGAGAAGATTGTGTTTTTGGTAACGAGCAAGAATATCTTTCTTCATCTATAACATCATCCACAGGAAATGGTGTACTGTCCAACTCTTCCTGTGCTTGTTGTTTTTTTCTTATAATTTCCTTCAAGTTTTCATTCATTTGATACCTAACATCATGTTGAACCTTTTTACAAGCAGCTATATTCCCCTTTACACCTGCTAAATGCTGTTTCATTCTATTAATTCCTCCTCCCTTGTATGAAATACCATAATGTAGACACTTAAATTGTTTCTTCCCATCAGGTCCTTTAACTTCAGCAAAATGGTTCCAAGCAATATCTATTTTCTCATGCACAGCATAAGTTGAATTTGAAGTTTGATTACTAGGTGCTTCCATTCTAATTTGATTTATCAAATAAAATCACATACAAATAAATTAAAACCATGCAAAGTAGAAAACTATAAAGTAAAAAGTATAACGTAGAAAACAATGGAAGATAGAAAAGTTTTGAAAACTATACAATTTAAAAAATCACAAAGCTAAAACAACACACAATCTATACCTCAAAGCCCCGAAATTTTATAACACTTGAAGTTCCACCACAACCTAAAGTCACCAACCTATAAGAAAGACAAAAATATTACACAATTCAATGATTGGAAAAACCTAGTAATAAAACTAAGAAAGACAAAAGTATCACACAATTCAATGAAGCCTTAAGGGAAAGATATTGTGTTTTGCACTTTTTTGTTTCAGATAAGAAATTCAATAATACATGAAATATTTTATGCAGTTCTATGATAAGTTATACAAAGATTCCAAAGATTGCTATGACAGATTTTAACGTGTAGAAACTCAAAATAAAATCTGAAAGGAAACATTGTAAGCAGTCTTGCATACACTTGATTGCTCGTACAATTCCATAAAAAGCTTGCAAATGCTTAAGGTTATAAACAATCCAGTAATCCACATGTTGAGGACTTCATAGAAAAACTGAAAAACTAGAAAATTAATTAGGGAAACCATTTAGCTGTTGGAAAAGCTCAAAAGCACGTAGAAAACATACGGGCCATACGACGGCCAAATGCAGAAATGCCAATCTCCATAATGCAACCAGCCAACCATTCAAACTTTGAGTAAATGTAAACAATACACATAGAAAAACTTGATAAAACAACCATTCAACCATTTCCAACCATTCAATCAAACAAAAGTCGGAAATGCATATGCACGGCGAATGGATTCACAACCTAGTGACCCCCAATGCGAAAGAGAGGAGAAAATGAGAGCAAGGGGCGCGAGCAAGCAGTCGATTTTACCTCTTGAAATAGAAAAGACACCAGAAGCGGAGAAGACACCGGAGCCGGAGAAGATGACGCCAAGGCGGAAGGAGGGCAGCGATACGAATACGTCGAATACGGTTTTTTTTTTCGCGTGACTTTGTATACCAAAGTCGTTTCGCGTTCGTTTGTCCGCTCAGATTGCATCTAAGCCGTCCCTTTCTCATTTTAGCGAACCGTCCGGTTAAATAAAACCGGAGCCGGTTCGACGGTTCTACGGTCGGACCGCCGGTTCAGACGGTTCCGAGCCGGTTTTATACAGAACTGTAACCGGCCGGCCGGCCGGTTCCAGGTCCAACCAGTTGAACCGGCCGGTCCGGTCCGGTTTTGAAAGCCATGGTTAAACCCCATTTTTCAAGGGAAGCCTAAACATCACATTTAGAAAAAAGAGCAAGATTATCGGCAGAAAAAAAAAAGAAGAATTGGGTAAGGATTGACCAAGCATCAATACGGGGACATTCTAGTTGTAGAGCTTGGATTCATGATTGATTTTAGAGGAGGAAAATCAGTGGAAGAATCCACGCATAACAAGATCTCCAAGTGAAGAGCCACTAGAATAGGAAGAAAACAACAAAAAAACCGCTAGGGTTTGCAAGAAACCCCAAACTCACGGGCTTGCCACCGCTTCTGCTATCTTACTTATGTTCGGGCGAAGTGTTGGGGAATCGTTCTTTTCGCGATGGTAAACGAAGAAGTCGGAAGCAAGCTTGTACGTTTTCTTTATTTCGTCGGGGCTGGAGGTATTGCCCCATACTTCTCGGTTCGCTGACCCTAATAATTCGTCAATTCTTTTCCTTGCATTGCAATTAATTAAAATCTTTCGTCAATTTTCCTTTCTCCAGTGATCTGCACTAAGGGCATCAATCTTTGGAGGGATCATGAACAGAAGGCTGCTCTTAAAGCAGCCGAAGCCTCTTCTCCAGCGAAAACTGAGATGTTGAACGCCGTCGTTCCGAAATCTTGAACCCTGTTTGGAGCCTTTTGCATTCAAAGTCTCGTTCTTTCATACTTCTGTCTTCCATTTTGTGATAAATGTTTATGTATGATGAATCTGCAAATTTTTCTTGCTGAACATAATTGATAACTGATAATGGTAATTCAACTGATCATAATTCGAGGAGTTTTAATTGATTAAGAATGGGCCTCCATCTTATATATGTGATGATCATTTTTTCTTATTCTTAGCCTTTATAATTAATGAAATTTCTACAATATCTTCTAGAAATTGTTTATATTTACTAATATTTCATATATTTTTAGTGGGGTGCACTGATGGTGCAACGGTTAGGTTGTCGTCATAGTATCCTAGGAGCATGAAGCAGGACAAATCCATATCCATTGATTGGATGAGGAATCCATGACCATGTCATCTATGCTCCTCATCGTTGGTCAATCATTACATGAAAGGGAGAGAGCAACAAAGGGATGGGAGTATCAAGTATGAGGGATTGCTACCATAAAAATGTATTATGCTTCTTTCTTTGTTGGATTTGTGGAAGGGAAAGGGTTTTTGAAGCTGTTGATCGGGAGAAATTAGGTAAAGAGAAATAGGTAGAGAGTAAGATAGGAGGAAGGAGAATGAGAAGAATTGTAAGGAGGGAAACTATGGCCAGCTGACCAAAGGGAAGAGGAGAGTAGAAGAGAGGGAGAGAATGAAAGAAATATATGGAGAAGAACGGAGCTGCATTCATATTTTCGTTCATTAATAATCCCACTGTCTCAAGGAATCTTATTTATAGGAGTGCTATAAAGTACAAGCTGTGAGTAAGCTAATTTAAACAAAAAAGAAAAAAAATCAAATAAAGCATCATACAGTATCTTATTATGCAATCCATGATCATCATTTTATTGAGTCACAAAATATCTTCTGTTGAAGAGTTGAAGTTAGTGGATATGATTGAAGGGGTGGTGGAAACAACTCGTGAGATTATGGATGATGTTGTCTAAAATGGCCTTCCTACGATGGATATGGAGGTTTGGCTTAGGATGAGCCTAAGGAGTCTACAACAAGTTATGAGGCTTGGGCTCAGGGCAATGTCAATGAGCTTGCGTTATAGTAACAAAATGATTGAGTGCATGTTATAACTCTAGTGGCACCACAAATTCTTTATGGGCAAGGTCAGGAGGCATGCATAATTAACATGACTTATGAGGGGATAGTTATTTGTAGTAGATAGTTGAGCAAGCACAAAACATCTAATTTAGTTCAACGGTTTAACATAGAGCAGAGTACTGAAGGAGGGCTGGAATCAATTGAAAGATGAGCACTGCAAATTCAGTGGCTGAACGCAATGTTCTTGTAGAAATCAGCGGTTGAAGATTAGCAGTTAGCATCATTATAAGTTATAACAAAACAAAGATTCTGAGAGACAGCTAAATAGCTGTTAATAAGTAGCAAATGCAATATGTGAAAGCAGTTAAAATGAGGGCATTGAAGTGACGGAACGGAAGCACTAATGCAAATATATGAATTAACGTTGCAGGTGCAGTAATTGTATTAGAGATATTTTAGCTAACAAGAGTTAAAACGTTAGCTAATAAGCACATTAAAACATCCAATAGGATTTATGCCAGAAACCAACAACATAGACTGCAGTTCGACGGGAAAAATGGATTTAAAGAATTGTTGGAAAAAACAACAGGTAACAAAGAACCAGATATATCAGAAATCAAGCAATATGGTAGCAATTCAAACCTCGTAACATGGAATTTGATGAAACTGTTCCATAGCAAACAAAAATCTTCCGGGTATTATATATTATTATAAATTTGGCACGTCTCATAAGCATGGACTTGTTTTTTTTTCTTTTTTTAATACAATAACAACAACATCAAGCCTTTATCCCACTACGTGGGGTCGGCTACATGAATTCTTTTTCTCCATTGTGTTCTATTAAAAGTCAAATTCTCGTTTAAATCTAATAAAGAAAGGTCATTTCTAATATTTTCTAACCATGTCTTTTTAGGTCTACCCCTACCTTTCTTAACATAAGTCAAATCTAATACCTCTACTCTCCTAATCGGGTCATCGGAAGGCCACCGTTTTATGTAACCAAACCATCTAAGGCGACTCTCTCTAATCTTATCTTCTACTAGAGCTACTCCAACCTTTCCATGTATATGCTCATTTCGTATCTTATCTCTAAGGGTAAAGCCACTCATCCACCTCGGCATCCTCATCTCTGCCACACTTAACTTAGTATTATGCTTCTCTTTTAATGGCCAACATTCGGCACCATAAAGCATTGCATGCCTCACTACCATCTTATAGAATTTTCTCTTAAGTTCGAGGGGTACATTTCTATCACATAACAAGCCCGATGCATTCCTCCACTTCAACCATCCAACTTGAATTCTACTGATAATATCCCCATCTATTTCACCATCACTCTGAACAATAGATCCAAGATATCTAAAATGTGTACTCTTATTAATGACTTGATCGCCCAAAGTCACAATCCCATCACTAGGTCTATTAATACTAAAATTACACTCCATATATTCCGTTTTAGATTTACTCAAGCGAAAACCTTTAGACTCTAAGGTTGACCTCTATAATTCAAGTTTACCTTCAACTCCCTCTCTAGTCTTATCAACAAGAAGAATATCATTAGCAAAAAGCATACACCAAGGTACATCCTCTTGCAAATGTCTAGTGAGAACATCCATGACTAAAGCCAAAAGATATGGGCTTAAGGCCGATCCTTGATGTAACCCAACCGAAATAGGGAAATACTTGGACAATCCACCTTGTGTTTGAACACAAGTAATAGCTCCTGCATACATATCTTTAATGATTTGAATATAAGCATTATTGACTCCTTTCTTTTCAAGAACTCTCCATAGCACTTCTCTAGGAACTTTATCATATGCTTTTTCTAAATCAATAAATATCATATGTAGATCCTCCTTATTTTCTTTATATTTCTCCATCAAACCTCTTAATAAATGTATGGCTTCCATAGTCGACCTAACCGGCATGAATCCAAATTGATTTTGAGGAACATTAGTATCATGCCGCAACCTATGCTCCATAACTCGCTCACATAGTTTTAAAGTATGACACATTAACTTAATACCTCTATAATTCGCACAATCTTGTGCATCACCTTTATTCTTAAAAATAGGAATTAACACACTCATTCTCTACTCATTTTGCATCTTTTTAGTATACAAAATTGTATTAAAAAATTTAGTAAGCCATGAAAGTCCTTCATCTCCTAAGCATTTCCACATCTCTATTGGAATATCATCAGGTCCAACAGCTTTTCCACCCTTCATTTTCTTTAAAGTCTCTCTAACTTCAGTTTTACTAATATGCCGATAAAAATAGAAATCTTTATTTTTATTTAGGGTGCTAAGGTCAGTATAGTCAATCTTATTTTCACAATTTTCATTAAAAAAGTTTAGCAAAATATCTCATCCACATTTGTTGAATATCATCTTCTAAGAAAAGTATTTTTTGATATTCATCCTTAATACACTTCGCTTGAACTAAATCCTTACTACTATCTCTTTGTTTGACTAACTTATACATATATATTTCTCCCTCTGTAGTATCTAATCTATTATATAAATTACTAAAAACTAATGTCTTTGCATCGCATATTGCTTTCTTAGCATCCTTACGAGCCACTTTATATATTTCCCATTATCAGAATTTTTAAAATTAAACTAATTTTTATAGCAAAACTTCTTATTTTTAATCTTTTCTTGCACATTTGGATTCCATCACCAACTATTTTTACTATTAGGAGATTTTCCCTTTGAAATTCCAAGGATATCTTTTGCAATATTCTTAATATCACTAGCCACTTTTTCCCACATAACATTAGCATCCTCATGCACAGACAAAATCTTAAGATCTAAAATCTTATTCTCAAAAATATTTTTGTTAATATTTTTTAAATGCCCCCATCTAATCCTAGAAAATCGTTTTACTTTATTTTTTATTTTATGCCCATTTATCTTAAAGTTTAAAACTAATAATCGATGTTGGGTACATAAATTTTCACTCGGAATAACTTTACAATTTTTGCAATTTAAACGATTTAATTTTTTAATAAGAAAATAGTCAATCTGGGTTGTACTATATCCATTTTTATAAGTAATGAGATGCTCATTCCTTTTCTTAAATAAGGTATTAGCAATTGAAAAATCATAAGCTAAACAAAAGTTCAATATAGTCTTGTCACATTCATTCGTCGTTACAAATCCATGACCACCATGAATGCTTTTAAAATCATCTACCTCTCTACTAACATGTCCATTTAAATCTCATCCAATAAAAACTCTTTCTTCAAGAGGTATCTTTTGTATTAATTCTTCTAAGTCATTCTAAAAATTTAATTTATAACTCATATCCAAACCTACTTGAGGAGCATAAGCACTTATAATATTAACAATCTTATCATCAACAACAATCTTTAAAGTTATAATTATATCTTCAATCCTATTAATTTTTATAACATTATCCTTTAAACTCTTATCTATAATAACACCTACACCATTTCTAGTACGACTCCTACCCGAATACCAAAATTTAAATCATAAACTATCAATTTCCTTAGCCTTCTCTTTAACCCATTTAGTTTCATGAATGCACAAAATATTTAACTTCCTATAAATCATAATATCTATTAATTCTATTAATTTTCCTGTAAGGAAACATATATTCCAAGTTCCTATCCTAATTTTAGTTTCATGGACTCGCTTCTTTGCCCACATCCGTCCTTGATGTGGGAACCCTTGCCTATTTAACACTGCACCCGGGCGTCGGTGCAGCGGCCCTTGTACACTTGTCACTGTATTCAGGCCATATAGCGCGTCGCTTCCAGGTGACGCCCTAGCATTAACACAATTTCTTAAAGGATTCATGTCATTATTGTTCGACAAGTTTTACACTGGCTGTCGACTACCTAACGCAACCCTCCACTTTTCTCATCTAGGACTTGGGACCTGGCAACGGCAGTGTTGGAGAGAAGGCTATTAAAAAAAAATATTAATAAGCGTATGAGCTTGGAGAACCACTTAAACTGATTAAGCATTATCAGTAAAGAGAGAGTGAGCAGTAATCAACACAGGCCAGCCATCGGATTTCAGCAGGCATTCTCAGCTTTTTAGAATAGAGTTGATTTCGGGAGTGTGATTTAAGATTTGAACAACTTTAGAATAGTAGTTGAATGCAGAAATCAGGCATTGGAAATCAACATCTAGCAATAGACATCATTTTCTGTTGTGTGAAAATCAAAAGCAGTGAGCAGGAAGCAGAAAATAGGAAGCAATAGCGACAATCGAGCGAACACTTGATGTGTGAAATGATTAAACAATGAAATTGAAGCATAAATCAAAAACTGAGAATCATGGTGATTTGGAATCAATTCTTGCAGAATCGTTCACTCTAATACTAAATTGATGGGGACCAAATTCATGAATTTGACGCGGAATACTTAAGCATGTCATCTATGTGATATGCTGCTGGCCCAGGAGGGGCTGGTTGGACCGGTCCAGGTGGGCCATGTGTGGTCTATTTCAAACATGGGAGGGAAAATTTGAATGAGAGGGGCTGTTTTAGGAAGTTTGTAATTGTCCTTTGATGTTAATTAGGAGCTTAGTAGGTAATTGGGGAGGATTTGGAATTTTGAATGAAAGTTTGAGATCTCATCAGGTGCTTGGGCTCTAGGGTTTGCTAGAGACTTGTGGAGAGTTGTTCTTCCTCTCAAATTGAAGAACATTATATCTTTTATTGTTTTCCCGCATCTACCAGTGATTTCCTTAGTTTTTCTCCAAGTTCTCGCTGTTTCTGTGCTAAAAACTGCTGCGATTGGGCTGTTTTACTGCTGTAAACAGCAGTTTTCCCCTGTTTGCTTGCTAATTTCGATTAGATTTGCTTGCGAACTCAAGTATTCCCTTAGGGTTACTTGCGAACTCAAGTATTTCCTATCAAATTAGTATAAGAGCATCGATTTGGGACCTTAGGCGGCTGAAATTTGGAAATTTCAGCGTGTTTTTGACAACGGGAAGAAGATCTTTGTGATCCGTGGGAAGAGACATGGCCGGGAAGAAGGTAGAGGTCTTGGAAGGCGAGATCGGTCAACTAAAATCAGATTTGGAGGGAAAGTTCTTTGACTTTCAAACTCAAATCACCTCCAACAATGAAAGGATATAGGGGAAATTCACGGTGATGGAAGAAATGTTGAAGAAACTGTTGGAGTTGAAGACAAATCCTACGACATCGAAAGCAAGAGAGACCACCGGAGGCCATGGTGTAGGAGGGAATCCGAACCCGTTTAGGGGGAGGAGAAATCTGGAAGTGGAGGTCATTGAAGGGGAGGATGACATGCCACCTCTAGAGCCATTATCTAGAGAGGAGATGAGTTTGGGAAATGACCAGATGGGTGCTGATTTTGTCGGGAGGAGGGAAGAATTTCATCGTAGAGGTGCTGATTTTGAATGGAGAAGTAGGGAATACGATGAAGGGTTCGGGTATAATCACCGGAGGGAAGATCGTGACAGTTGGGGAGCACCTCCTTTTCGAGGAATGGGAGGTTATGGAGGATTCATGGGACACTGGGAGACTCACGGGTGAGGAAACTGAAGATGTCTGTCTTTGAGGGTGAAGACGGCCATGGCTGGATCTACAAGGTGGACTGATACTTTGCTGTCAACGGGTTGACAGAGGAAGAGAAGCTGACGGCGGCGGGATTGTATTTGGAAGGAAAAGCCTTAGCATGGTATCAGTGGCGTGATAGGAGGGAGCCCATCCGGAGTTGGAGAGAGTTCAAAAATTGCTTATTAGAGCGTTTTCGAGCCGATGGGGAAGGAGACTTCTATGAGCAATTCTTTGCCTTGACTCAGGAGGGGACTGTGGCAGATTACCGGGACAGGTTTGAGTATTTGGCTAGCAGATTGGATCGCATTTTAGAGTTAGCCCTAGAAGGGAATTTCATGAAGGGGCTTAAACCTGAGATATGAAAAGCAGTCAGGGTGCTAGAGCCGAGGAACCTAGAGAAGGCTATGGAGCTGGCGCAGTTGGTGGAAGATCAGAAGAAATCAGAAAGAGGAGCTCGAGAGAACTATTCAGGGGGATCATACAAGATGACTATCACCTTCCTACCATCAAAAGCGGCAGTGCCATGGAGTCTGAAGGAAGCGCCAAAGGAGAAAACTGGAGGGGGAAATGGGGGACAATTCAAGAAGCTGGCGGAGAAGGAAATGCAGGATAAGAGAGCAAAGGGGTTGTGCTTCGGATGTGATGAGAAGTACATGCCAGGGCATAGGTGCAAGGACCGAACTCTTCAGGTTCTCCTTGTCTGTGAAGACGAGGAAGACGAGGAGGGGGGTGAGAGCAGATCTGAAGCGGAGGAGGAGAAGTTGCACCTTGACGTGGCAGAAGTCTCTTTGAACTTTGTAGTGGGATTCACTCCGAGTCACACTATGAAAGTAAAAGAAGAGATAGCTGATTGAGAGGTGGTGGTGTTGATAGATAGCGGGGCAACCCACAATTTCATTTCCAACTAGATCATTGAGTTGCTTGGGATGAAGTGTAATATCAGTTTTGCTCCAGGTTCGTCCGGGACGAATTTGGATCGTCCCGGGACGATCGGTACAGGTTTGGTCAGAATTGTGAAAATTGAGCAGTTCGTCTGGACGAAAATTTGGATCGTCTGGACGAAAATTCTCCCGAGGACCTGTCGCCGGGGACGATAATTAAATTTTGTTTGGACGAAATTCGTCCAGAGCATATATCGTCCGGGACGAAGTGCGATCGTCCAGGACAATCAGTCTGGATATATATAGAAATGAGATATTTTGAAGAGAGAGAAAAAGCTGAGGAGAGAGAAAAACGAAGGAAAAAGTAGAAAAGTGGATTTTTGGACGACGCCGAGCTGTTTTCGATCGACGAGACTGTTCAAGAAATTGCTGTACGCAAGGTAAGGCACAATCCGACTTTCTAAATTTTCAGAACCGTCGCTATTGACGGTATTTTCTGTCCGGATTTCGTTTTTGTTAGCGATTTTCGTCCGTATTTTCCGACTGGTTTAGTTTTTACCGCGTAACTTTCTGTATATCGTTGACGTGCCGGGTGTGCACATTTTGAATATATTTTGGAGATTTTTGTCCGGATCGTTTTGATTTGACGACATTTTATTCCGATTGTATTTTTCTGTGTGAATATTAAATGCTGTGGCAGTAGAATAAATGTTCTGAAATGTTGTTATCTACATTCTGTGTGAATTTGGTATTCTGTGATTTTTCAGGAAAATTGTGTAAATTTCATACGCTGTCGTTATGCTGCCCGATTTTTGGGTGATTTCTAATTTGTCCGGATTTCTTCTGATTTGATATGCCATCTGTATATGCTATAAAAAGGGAGTTATAAGGGGCCTGGATCCTATGAGATTCAGTTAGTGTCTGGGAAATCTGAAATGAGCTCAATATGAAATCCGTTATCTGTTCTGTTCCGGATCCGAGGAAATCTGTTTAGGTGCTATAAGCACTATATATGTATTCTGGTACGATAAGTACATTTGTTCTGGTGCTATAAGCACATCTGTTCTGGTGCCGTGAGCACAAAGGGAGGCTAAGGGGCCGGAATCCGTAGAGATTCCGTCAGTGTCAGGGAATTTAGCTATTAATTATATATCTGATATCTGATATCTGATAAATGATTTCTGATTTTCCGTATCTGTTCTGTAAGCGAATCTGATTCTGATTTTGATATGATTCTAATATGATTCTGATACGATTCTGATACGATTCTGTTCTGTTTCGATATGATTTGAATCTGATTTCTGTACGATTTTGATTCCGTTAATGTGATAGGTCTGATCTGTTCTGTTTCTGATTTGATATATGTCTGTTTCAGTTCCGATCTAATTTTGATCTGATATATGTCCATATATGTTCTGATTTGATCTGTTTTGTTATGAACTGTCCGATTCTGATTTCAGTACGAAGATTCTGATTTCTGTCTGATGTATTTGGTTTTGGATTCTGAGAATTTTGATTGGAGGTTTGTTGCTTTGCTAAGCTGTTGAGCTCACTCTTGTTTTCTGGTGGTTTTTCAGGTTCTGGGAAAGGGAAGGAAGTCCAAGACTAGATTTCAGAGCCTGATTAGTATAGGTATTTTGTTCTTTTTGATTTTTGTACAGTCATGGCTTTTCTGCTCTGTTTCTTTCATTCAGCCATGCACTGTATTTGTAGATGATTGTTTTGAGGAAAAGAAAGAAAAATGTAGATGATTTGTTCCGCTGTATTTGATATTTGTTAGTAGCTCTGGTCTGTTTTGTATATATAATATTTGGAAGATTCCGTTCAGTAAGCAAATTCCAAAGCCAGATCCTGGTTAGTCTGTTTGGCTGGTCGCGGCCCGGTGCGGGCGGGATCTGTCTTGGGTCGGGTCGTGACAAAGCCTTTTTGGTGGTATCAGAGCATTGGTTTTGGAATTTGGTTGGATTGTAAAACAGAGCTATAGGAAGTGATCTGTAGTGAGTTGGTCTGGGGTAGTTTTGGTTTGTTTGGCTTTTTGTTGTGTTGTTTTTGTGATAGTTTTTCGGATCTTCTGGATTTTTCTGTATGGATCAGCCAGACCCAGACATGACTGACGGGCAGAGTGCCAGTCAGGCAGCTCCAGTGGGGAGTACAGCCCCAGTGGCCGGTGCTGATACATTGTCTCAGTTTGCTACGCTTGTTGCTCAGATGATGAGCGAGACTTAGAGCAGAGCTTCTACTGTCAGATCTGAGGATATTGATAGACATCTGCAGTTGTTTTTGAGGTTGAAACCTCCGAGATTTGAGGGCGCTGTTGAGCCCAGAGCTGCTGAGTGGTTGAGGAGGTTGGAAAAGACTTTTGACGGGATGCAGTGTCCTGCGGACAGGAAGGTTCCATTAGCTGTTTTTCTGTTGGATGGAGAGGCTGAACACTGGTGGGAAGGCCAGCAAGCAGCCAGATTTCAGGGCAGATTGAACTCTCTGATCACTTAGGAAGAGTTCACTGAGGTGTTTCGAGACTGGTTTGTTCTCCCTTCTGCACGACAGCAGATGCAGGAGAGTTTTCTGAGACTTGTTCAGGGGAGCAAGACGGTGATGCAATACGAGGCTGAGTTTACTGCATTAGCCAGGTACGCTTCGCAGCTGGTTAGTACTTCTGCTGAGAGGTGCTACAGATTTCTGAGGGGATTACGAGATACTTTGAGGCAGCCCCTGATACCATTCCGGATCACTGACTTTTCTGAGCTTGTGGAGCGAGCTCGATTGATAGAGAACGACCTGATGGCTACTCAGCAGCGGTGGACTGCGAGTAGGAAGAGATTTGGAGGTGAGGCTTCAGGTAGTGGTTCCTTTGGAAAGAGGAGATTTGTATCTGGACCTGGTTCTGGATCCGGTGAATCCAGGAGGAGTGGAGGGTCGTCTGGTACTTCTACCAGTACGACGAGTTCTGGATCTGTTAGTTCGGCACTTGTGTGCCAGAGCTGTGGACGACGACACCTTGGCCAGTGCTACAGGATGGCTGGTCTGTGCTTCCGATGTGGTAAGCCAGGACATCGGATTGTAGAGTGTCCACAGATGGGATTTGATCGGCGTTCTGAGTTCCGATCTGAGGGCTCTGTTAGACCTGCTGGTTCAGTAGGGAGACCGAGGACTGTTCCTCCGCGTCCTGAGGGATTTGCTGGTAGAGGTGGTGGTTCTAGTTCTGGACCATGGAGACCACCTACTGTTCAGAGGGAGCAGAGTAGTTCTGTTGCTTCAGCTCCAGCTCCAGTGCAGCCCCGAGTTTACAGCTTGAGTCAGCAGGAGGCTCGAGATGCTCCCGATGTTGTGACAGGTACGATTTACATTTCTGATCAGCCCTGTCGTGTTTTATTTGATTCTGGAGCCAGTCACTCTTTTCTGTCCGAGCACTGTTTTGAGATTTTGCATTTGGACTCATTTTTGCTTCCGATTTCTTTGTCTGTGATTTTACCGGCTGAAAATCCTTTGATTGCTCGGAAGTTTTGCTTGTGTGAGATTGACATTTCTGGCAAGAAGTGGAAATCGAGTCTGATTCTGTTGCCGATTTCTTCGTATGATGTGATTCTTGGCATGGATTGGCTGAGTCAGTACGAGGCCCAGATAGACTGTCTGAGGAAGCAAGTGAGTTTGCTTATGGCTGGAAAGAGATTTGTATTTCAGGGCTTACGAGGTGTTCTCTCTAGTCTGATTTCTGTGTTGGAGGTAAGCAGGATGTGGAAGAAAGGATGCCCAGTGTTTTTGGCTTCGGTGCGGGATCTGAACCTGGAGGTTGGTTCTGTCTCTGAGATCCCAGTAGTACGGGAGTTTGCTGATATTTTTCCTGAGGAGTTGGTTGGTTTACCTCCGGATAAAGATGTGGAGTTCTCTATCGATATTTTTTCGGGTACCGCTCCGATATCAAAAGCTCCGTACAGGATGGCACCGAAAGAACTTTCTGAGTTGAAAGTTCAGCTTCAGGAGTTGGTAGACAGAGGGTTTGTCCGTCTTAGTGTTTTGCCCTGTGGAGCACCTGTTTTGTTTGTGAAGAAGAAGGATGGGACACTCCGTATGTGTATTGATTACAGAGACTTGAACAAGGTCACGATCAAGAACAAGTATCCTTTGCCTCGGATCGATGACTTGTTTGATCAACTTTCTAGATCTTCTGTGTTTTCGAAGATTGACTTGCGATCCGGATATTATCAGGTGAAGGTGAAGGAATCTGATGTGATGAAGACAGCATTCAGTACTCGGTACGGGCACTACGAGTTTTTGGTTATGCCTTTTGGGGTAACCAATGCGCCTGCTATTTTCATGGATCTGATGAACCGAGTATTCAGGGAGTATTTGGATCAGTTCGTGATCGTCTTTATTGACGATATTTTGGTATATTCTGCTTCTGAGGATGATCATGCCAGACACTTGAGTATTGTGTTGGAGACTTTGAGGCGGCATCAGCTGTATGCCAAGTTCTCCAAGTGTGAATTCTGGCTGAGGAGCATTTCTTTTCTGGGGCATGTGATTAGCGGAGAAGGCATTTCTGTTGATCCCCAGAAGATTCAGGCAGTTGCTGATTGGCCGAGGCCGACTACGGTATTTGAGGTACGTAGTTTCTTGGGCATGGTCGGATATTACAGGAAATTTGTGAAGGGATTTTCACAGATTTCGACGCCTCTGACAAGACTGACGCAGAAGTCAGTACCTTTTGTTTGGACACCGGAGTGTGAAGCTAGTTTTCAGAGACTGAAGGATTGTCTGACTTCAGCTCCAGTGTTAGCACTTCCGTCAGGTACGGAAGGTTTTCAGGTGTTCAGTGATGCTTCACTGAAAGGACTGGGATGTGTCCTGATGCAGCATGGTCAGGTAATTGCTTATGCTTCTAGACAGTTAAAGCCACATGAGAAGAATTACCCGACACATGATCTGGAATTAGCTGCAGTGGTATTTGCTTTGAAAATTTGGCGTCATTACCTGTATGGCGTCAGATGTGAGATCTTTACTGATCATAAGAGCCTGAAGTACATTTTTGCTCAGAAGGATCTGAATCTGAGACAGAGAAGATGGCTCGAGTTGATCAAGGATTATGATCTGACTATTCAGTACCAGCCTGGGAAGGCTAATGTGGTAGCGGATGCTCTGAGCAGGAAGTCTTCTGGATTATCAGGTATTCAACTTACTTCTGATGACTTTCTGATTCGAGACATGGAGCGCTTACAGTTGGAGGTGATTCCCTCCAATGGTTTGGATTTGGCTCATATGAGTATTCAGTCTACTTTGGAGACAAGGATTCAAGAAGCCCAGAAGTCAGATTCTGATTATTCGAAGTTGATTGCTCAGATTGGATCTGGTAAGACTCCTGAACTTCGAATTTCTGATTCTGGTGCTATTTTCTGCAAGAACAGGTTGTGGGTACCTGTGTTTGGGGATTTGAGGCAGGAGATTCTGTATGAATCTCATCATTCTGGGTACACTATTCATCCAGGCAGTGGTAAGATGTATGCTGATATGAAGCTTTTGTTCTGGTGGCCTGGGATGAAGAAGGATGTGGCGGAGTTTGTGTCGAGATGCGAGGCCTGTCAGTTGGTGAAGGCAGAGCATCAGCGACCAGGTGGACTGTTGCAGTCGTTGCCTATCCCTGAGTGGAAGTGGGAGGAGGTGACGATGGACTTTGCGATGGGTTTTCCTCGATCACGGCAAGGACATGATGCCATCTGGGTGATCGTAGATCGATTGACGAAGTCTGCCCATTTTCTTCCGATCAGACAGACTGATTCAGTAGATCGCTTGGCACAGGTTTATGTTAAGGAGATTATCAGATTGCACGGTGTGCCTCGCGTGATTGTATCTGATCGAGACAGACGTTTTACTTCCAGACTTTGGAAAGGTATTCAGCAAGGCTTGGGTACTAAACTGCATTTCAGTACAGCTTTTCATCCTCAGACTGATGGACAGTCTGAGAGGACTATTCAGGTACTGGAAGATCTGTTGAGGCTTTGTGTTTTGGACTTTGGCGGAAGCTGGGAAGATCATATCCCTTTGATTGAGTTTGCTTATAACAATAGTTTTCAGTCCAGTATCGGTATGGCATCGTATGAGGCTCTGTATGGCCGGAAGTGCCGGACTCCTTTGACTCTGACAGAGGTCGGAGATAGACAGGCTTTGGGTGCCACTTTTGCTGATGAAACTGTTCAGAAGATCAGCTTGATTAAGGAAAGATTGAAAGCGGCTCAGGACCGACAGCAGAAGTATTATAATCAGAAGCACAGGTTTGTTGAGTTTCAAGTTGGTGATTTTGTATATGTCAAAGTCAGCCAGATGAAGGGTGTGAGCAGATTTGGCCAGGTGAGCAAGCTTAGTCTAAGGTATGTTGGACCTTTTGAAATCTTGGAAAGGATTGGAAAATCTGCTTACAGACTGTTGCTTTCTGATTTGATGCCCGACGTGCATAATGTGTTTCACGTATCCACTTTGAGGAAGTGGGTATCCGACTCTGGGAAGAAGGTATCTGCTGATGAGGTTGAGATTCAGGAGAATCTGGCGTACAAGGAAGAGCCAGAGTTGATTTTGGCGTACGACGTCCGAAAGCTACGAAGTAAATAGATTCCGATGATTAAAGTCTAGTGGAAGCACCGTACTGCACGGGAAGCGACTTGGGAGAAAGAGTCGGACATGAGGAAGTCGTATCCGTATCTGTTTTGACGGAGTTTGATTGGACAATGTCGAGGACGACATTTTTTTGAAGTTGGGGAGATTGTAATATCAGTTTTGCTCCAGGTTCGTCCGGGACGAATTTGGATCGTCCCGGGACGATCGGTACAGGTTTGGTCAGAATTGTGAAAAATTGAGCAGTTCGTCTGGACGAAAATTTGGATCGTCTGGACGAAAATTTTTCCGAGGACCTGTCGCCGGGGACGATAATTAAATTTCGTTTGGACGAAATTCGTCCAGAGCATATATCGTCCGGGACGAAGTGCGATCGTCCAGGACGATCAGTCTGGATATATATAGAAATGAGATATTTTGAAGAGAGAGAAAAAGCTGAGGAGAGAAAAACGTAGGAAAAAGTGGAAAAGTGGATTTTTGGACGACGCCGAGCTGTTTTCGATCAACGAGACTGTTCAGGAAATTGCTGTACGCAAGGTAAGGCACAATCCGACTTTCTAAATTTTCAGAACCGTCGCTGTTGACGGTATTTTCTGTCCGGATTTCGTTTTTGTTAGCGATTTTCGTCCGTATTTTCCGACTGGTTTAGTTTTTACCGCGTAACTTTCTGTATATCGTTGACGTGCCGGGTGTGCACATTTTGAATATATTTTGGAGATTTTTGTCCGGACCATTTTGATTTGACGGCGTTTTATTCCGACTGTATTTTTCTTTGCGAATATTAAATGCTGTGGCAGTAGAATAAATGTTCTGAAATGTTGTTATCTACATTCTGTGTGAATTTGGTATTCTGTGATTTTTCAGGAAAATTGTGTAAATTTCATACGCTGCCGTTATGCTGCCCGATTTTTGGGTGATTTCTGATTTGTCCGGATTTCTTCTGATTTGATATGCTATCTGTATATGCTATAAAAAGGGAGTTATAAGGGGCATGGATCCTATGAGTTTCAGTTAGTATCTGGGAAATCTGAAATGAGCTCAATATGAAATCTGATATCTGTTCTGTTCCGGATCCGAGGAAATCTGTTTAGGTGCTATAAGCACTATATATGTATTCTGGTACGATAAGTACATTTGTTCTGGTGCTATAAGCACATCTGTTCTGGTGCCGTGAGCACAAAGGGAGGCTAAGGGGCCGGAATCTGTAGAGATTCCGTCAGTGTCAGGGAATTTAGCTATTAATTATATATCTGATATATGAGAAATGATTTCTGATTTTCCGTATCTATTCTGTAAGCGAATCTGATTCTGATTCTGATATGATTCTGATATGATTCTGATACGATTCTGATACGATTCTATTCTGTTCCGATATGATTTGAATCTGATTTCTGTACGATTCTGATTCCGTTAATGTGATAGGTCTGATCTGTTCTGTTTCTGATTTGATATATGTCTGTTTCAGTTCCGATCTGATTTTGATCTGATATATGTCCATATATGTTCTGATTTGATCTGTTTTGTTATGAACTGTCCGATTCTGATTTCAGTACGAAGATTCTGATTTCTGTCTGATGTGTTTGGTTTTGGATTCTGAAAATTTTGATTGGAGGTTTGTTGTTTTGCTGAGCTGTTGAGCTCACTCTTGTTTTCTGGTGGTTTTTCAGGTTCTGGGAAAGGGAAGGAAGTCCAGGACTAGATTTCAGAGTCTGATCAGTATAGGTATTTTGTTCTTTTTAATTTTTGTACAGTCATGGCTTTTCTGCTCTGTTTCTTTCTGTCAGCCATGCACTGTATTTGTAGATGATTGTTTTGAGGAAAAGAAAGAAAAATGTAGATGATTTGTTCCGCTGTATTTGATATTTGTTAGTAGCTCTGGTCTGTTTTGTATGTATAATATTTGGAAGATTCCGTTCAGTAAGCAAATTCCAAAGCCAGATCCTGGTTAGTCTGTTTGGCTGGTCGCGGCCCGGTGCAGGCGGGATCCGTCTCGGGTCGGGTCGTGACATGAAGTTAGTAGATATCGGAGGCTATGAGGTGATGATGGGTATGGGAAAAGTGAAAATGGGGAGAGGAATTTGTAGAGGGGTTGTGCTGAAGATTCAGGGGATCCAGGTGAGGGAGGACTTCCTTCCCTTGGAATTGGGGAGCACTGACTTCATCCTTGGGATGAAGTGGCTACAGACATTGGGGGAGAGCAAGATCAATTGGGAGCCACTGAGGATGGAGTTGGTGATGGGGGGAAGGAGGATGATTCAGGGTGATGCTGGGCTGACTAAGGCTGGTGTTTCTCTTAAATCTTTAATCAGAACCATTCAGGAGGAGGGAGGAGGCTACTTAGTGGAGTTGCACCGCTTGGAAGGGGTCAGACTAGAGGAAGAAGTCAATGTTCCATCTTCAGTGCAGCCGCTCATACACCAGTTCAGTGAGGTTTTTCAACCTCCCCAGGGTTTACCTTCTCAGAGGGAGTTGGAGCACGCTATTACCTTGAAGGAAGGAGAGACACCGATAAGCGTTTGCCATAACCGTTACCCACAGATTCAGAAAGATGAGATTGTGAAGTTGATCTTGGAAATGCTGGAGGTGGAGATCATCAGATCCAGCGTTAGCCCTTTCTCTAATCCAGTTCTCCTGGTCAAGAAGAAGGATGGGAGTTGGAGATTTTGTGTGGATTATAGAGCTCTGAATAGGGGCACTGTACCAGACAAGTTCCCAATTCTCGTGTTTGATGAGCTATTAGATGAGCTATATGGGGCAGTGATGTTTTCCAAGTTGGACTTAAAATCCGGCTACTACCAGATCAGTATGAGGGAGGCAGATTTTCCAAAGACAACCTTCAGGACATACGAAGGACATTATAAATTTCTGGTAATGCCCTTTTGATTGACTAATACTCTTGCTACTTTTCAGTCTTTGATGAACATGGTATTCAAGCAGCACCTCAGGAAGTTCGTCCTTGTCTTTTTTGATGACATTTTGGTGTACAACAAGACTGTGGATGAGCACTTGGAATATTTTAGGGTGGTCTTAGAAGTGCTTCAGGAGCATCAGCTGAGAGCCAACCTGAAGAAATACAGCTTTGCTCAGTCAAGTTTGGAGTACTTGGGACATGTGGTGTCTCAAGGAGTGGTGGCGGACCAAGCCAAAATTGAGGTAATGCAAAAATGACCACTGTCTAGGAACATAAGGGAGTTGAGGGGTTTCCTAAGGTTGACTGGCTACTACAGGAAGTTTGTGAAGGGGTATGGTACAATTGCATGGCCTTTGATTGAGCAGCTGAAGAAAGATAATTTTTCCTGGCGAGAGGCAGCGACACAGGCCTTCGAGAGGTTAAAGAAAGCCATGACCACTATTTCTGTTCTTGCTCTTCCAGACTTTAGCCAAGTCTTTGTAGTAGAGACTGATGCATTAGGATATGGGTTAGGAGCAGTGTTGATGCAGAACCATAAGCCTATAGCATACTTCAGTCAAGTGCTATCATCCAGGGCAAGACTAAAGTCAGTGTACGAGAGGGAGCTGATGGCAATTGTCTTGGCCATTCAGAAGTGGCGCCCCTATCTTTTGGGTCGACACTTCATTGTCTGTACTGATCAGAGGAGCTTAAAGTACCTCTTGGAGCAAAGGATGGTGACTGAAGAGCATCAGGGATGGCTATCCAAACTTTTGGGCTACGATTTCGAGATCCAGTACAGGCCCGGCTTGAAAAATAAAGCAGCTGACGCTCTATCTAGATGTGTGGGAGAGCTCAAGGAGTTAGCTCTGTCTGTACCCTATTGGGGGGCCATCAAGGAAGACAACATGTTAGATACAGAATTGGGAAAGATCAGGGAGGATCTGAGGGAAGACAAGAGTAGCGATCCTGGTTACTGCATCGAGGGGGAGAGACTATTGTATCAAGGGAGGTTTGTGATGCCATGAACCTCTACACAATCCCTACTTGTTGCAGGAGTTCCACGGCAGTGCAGTTGGAGGCCATTCAGGAGTTCATAAGACATACAGAGACTAGCAGCGGAGCTCTATTGGAAGGGGATGCATAAAGATGTTGAGGAGCTGGTGGCGAGGTGTGAATTGTGCCAGAGAAACAAATATATGACCATGGCTCCAGGAGGATTACTACAACCATTGACACTTCCAAACAAAGTTTGGGAGGAAGTGTCCATGGACTTCATCGACTGCTTACCACGATCAGAATGATACACTGTCATCATGGTGGTGGTGGACAGACTTAGTAAGTATGCACACTTCATCCTCTTGCGGCATCCCTACACCACAGTGTCAGTGGCAGCAGCATTTATTAGGGAGGTTGTTAGACTGTACGGGATTCATCGATAGTGTCAGATCGAGACAAGGTGTTACTTAGTCAATTTTGGAGGGAGCTATTTCGATTGCAGGGCACTATCCTCAAGAGAAGCACCACCTACCATCCACATACAGACGGGTAGACGGAGGTGGTGAACCGAAGTTTTGGAGACTTATTTGAGGTGTTTTGTGTCAAAGACCCTGCGGATGTGGGCAAAGTGGCTGCCTTGGGCGGAGTATTGGTACAATACCTCGTACCATTCTGTCGCCCAGATTACCCCATTCAAAATACTGTATGGAAGGGACCCCCTCCACTCCTAATGCACTTTGGGAGAGGTAGTATACCCGTGTCGTCAGTTGAGCAGCACCTAGAAGAAAGAGACAAGGTGCTAGAAGAATTGAAGAAACACCTGATGATGGCCCAACAGATCATGAAGAAGCAGGCAGATTCACACAGGAGAGACATTCAGTTTGAAGTGGGGGAGAAGGTGTTCCTGAAACTACGGCCATATAGGCAGAGGACAGTGGCTAAAAGAAGGAATGAGAAATTGGCACCCAGTTACTTTGGCCCCTATGAAGTTTTGAACAGGATTGGAGCGGTGGTGTGAAGTTACCCCCATCAGCCACGATACATCCCGTGTTCCATGTGTCACAGCTGAGGAGAGCCATAAGGGAGCATGCAACGAGTGAAGAACTACCAGATACTATGACAGAGGATATAGAAGTGGTTTTGGAACCACTAGAGCTTGCAGGAGTCCAATCAGATAAAAAGGGCAATAAAGAAGTGTTGATTAACTGGAGAGGCCTCCCTGAATTCGATGCTACGTGGGAACTATTTGATAGAATCAAAGATCAATTCCCTTCTTTCCACCTTGAGGACAAGGTGAGTCTTTGGGAGGGGAGTAATGTTATGCTGCCAGCCCAGGAGGGGCCGGCTGGACCAGTCCAGGTTTACACCCGACGGGCCCCACAGGGGGGTGGAAAGCAGAGAGGAAAGGAGGGGGGGGGGAGTCCTAGGTGGGCCATGCGTGGTCTATTTCAAACGTGGAAGAGAAAATTTGAATGAGAGGGACTGTTTTAGGAAGTTTGTAATTGTCATTTGATGTTAATTAGGAGCTTAGGAGGTAATTGGGGAGGATTTGGAATTTTGCATGAAAGTTTGAGATCTCATCGGGTGCTCGGGCTCTAGGGTTTGCTAGAGACTTGTGGAGAGTTGTTCTTCCTCTTGACCCGCATCTACTAGTGATTTCCTTGGTTTTTCTCTAAGTTCTCGCTGTTTTTGTGCTAAAAACTGCTGCGATTGGGCTGTTTTAGTGTTGTAAACAGCAGTTTTCCCTCTGTTTTCTTGCTAATTTCAATTAAGTTTACTTGCGAACTCAAGTATTCCCTTAGGGTTACTTGCGAATTCAAGTATTTCCTATCACTATGCTCCATATTCTTAGTTAATTTCTCCACTGAAGGTAGATATGTGAGATGGGCATTTGGGGGATTGCTATCATGGGGAGGAGGGGAATTTCTACATGGAATGTAGAGATGTGCGAAGGGATGGGACTATGAGAGATTGCAACCTTGGAGGAGGAGGATTTTGGGGGTGGGTGGTGGAGTAGAGTGGATTTTTCTTGCAACCTTACTGGATTTGGAGAAGGGAAAGGAGAGGTTATGTTGTTGACCAAGTGAAATTTAAAGAAGATGAAGAGATAGAGACTGACATAGGAGAAAGGAGGAGGATGAGAGCAATTAGAAGAGGACGAAGAGCATGGACAGCTAACCAAAGGTAAAAAGAAAGGGGAGGGAGAGGGAGAGGGAGAAGAAAGAAATATAGAAGGTGTTTGAAGGGCTGCATTCATATCTATTCATTAATAATCCTTTTGCATCATAAGTCACTTTTTTTGTAGGAGAGATCCAAATTATGAGGTGCAATTAAAACTAATTGAAATATAAAGCATTATAAAATATCATAATATATTTGGTCCATTACCATTCTTCATAAAAGGGTATACCAATTTTTATATCCATATACTTCTCAAGAACTACTTGTAAGAATCTTTGGGCATTTCAGCTGAAACTTCAAGTTTTGGGGCATTTTTTATTCTGTGGTGCTTATATTATAGGAAATAATATACTTTGAGTTTTCAAACACTTTATTCCTTGGTGCTTATCTTTATAGGAACTAATAAATGACCTTGCTTTATGCAAGATTGGTGGTGTTATGTGCTAGGCAGGCATAAACCCATTAAGGGAACACACCTTTATTTTTAGTCCGTTTTTATGTGAAAGTATTGCATTTTTTGGTAGAGTTTTGATTTAATATATTATATTCTTCAACTAGGCCAATGTAAATTATAGCTCTTATATGGTATTATTTTATGGTTTCTAAATCTATCCTAATCATTGTACCTCATTCCCCTCTGATAAATCTACTTTTATTGCACTATAATAGTTGTCTGTGTAATTTTAGCTTGTTAAAAGTAGATGTATAAAATGTTTTTCTTAGTTATAAACATGATATTATTCAAATTATGATGCCTTAGATCCTTATTAAATTTTTTATAGACGACTTCAATATCTATTATTTGGGATAAGGCTAGTGATAATGGTGAGCTTGAGAACGAATTGAATGTATGATGCAAGTCAGATGACTAGATCATTGACCCTATTATAGCTTTTCTGCTATCAGACCTAATATGAAAGATCCTAAGGGGAATGGTGGACAAAGCTCTAATAGACCAATAGCCTTTTGATCATTCAAAACATTACTTAGAACCTCGCTTAAGGTTAACGATTCCCTTGTTACGTGCTTTCTATCATGGACTTATAATGAATTAAATCACATTCCCTAAAGAAGAGGCAGCATCTGTGAAACTGTCCATGATGGGAAATTTGGAGAAGAGCTAAAGGTAGGGACTTAAGAGAGGAGTGAGGAGGATGACAAAAATTATAAGAAAGGGAGAGCATGGCTAGTTGACCAAATGGATAAGGAAATGCTGGGAATGGAAGTAAACACCGTAATGAAAAAAACAAGAAAAATAGAAAGAAGCAGAAAATAAAAAGACATTAGGATTTAACGTGTAAAATCCGAAATTGGGAAAATACCATGGAGTGACATTACACCAATAAATCAACTATGAAAATGGGGAGAAATAAATACATATCTCTCTTCTCTCTCATTGTTTCTCTTCTATCTTACACCGTTCTCATAGTTCTCACACTATAAACACAAGAGAAAGCAAGTTAATTATACCAAGGGATGCAACCCTTTAGAAAAATGAGAAAAAAACTATATAGTCTGCCACGCATGCAGCACTGTGGCGCCAGTTTGTAGTGTTGTGGCGCTTAACCCTATGTCATCACGTTGCTGCGATGTTCAAACCCTCAGCATTGTGGCATCACACATTGCTGCGGCGCTTTTCTCTCTTTTCTGTTGGGTCGGTGCGCTCGGGTACATAGTGCCGGGGCAACTATATGAATTTTTTTTTTCACCGAGATCACCAAAACCACAAGCAAGCATGAAAATTTGAACTGAGGTTCAAGGCAACACTAGAAGCTGATTGATCAATACAATTAGATTCCATACAGAACTAACAGGAAATGAGAGGAAGAGAGTGAAATTTAAAAGTAGAAAGGCGCCGCATTATATCTTCATTCATTAATAATTCCAATACATTATATGCAATTGTATTTATAGGTGGGCTCCAAATTATGAGGTATAATTATAACCAATCAAAACATAAAATAATATCACATAAAGCATTATAAAATATCCTAATATATAATTCTTGCTTTTTTCATCAAAGGGTACACCATTTTTGATATCCTTGTACTTCTCAAGTCCTACTTGCTAGCATAATACGCCATCTTTTGTGCCCTTCAATATAAATTTGAAAAACTTTTTATTATTTATTGCTATCTTGCAGGAATTAAAAAACATCAACTTTTGGGGTACTTTTTATTGTTTGATGTTTATCTTATAGGAACTAATGAATACACTTGCCTCTTGCAATATTGGAGGTGCTCAATGCTAATTATTTGTTATGTGACAGGCGGACATTAACTGATTATGGGAAGACAACTTTCTCTTGGTAGACTTTTATGGTAGAGCAAATTCTTTTGTTTGATTCTTTTATAATTTAGCCAATTTATCAGTGTCTTCTAAAACTCACTATATTGTGTTATTTTATGGTTTCTAGAACTCACTATGCAGTGTTGTTTTCCTAATCCCTAAGCCCCTCTTTCTCATAAATTCTTCGTTAGGAAATCTAATTTTGTGTTATAATAGTACTCCGTGTAATTTTATTTTATTAAAAGTAGATGAATAAACTATTCGGATTAAAATATCTTGTGTCCCTATTAAATATTTGTCATAACTACTTCCATGTATGATTTCAAGTAGTTGGGATAAGGCTAATATGATGATGGTGATAATCAAGAAAATCTACATGAATAATTCAAGTTTGGATCATCTACCCTATAGCAAATTTTATGCTTTTTTTTGGTGTGCTTAACTTCATCAGTTAATATCAAATTTTATGCTTCTAGGTCCGTAAAGGTAAGATCCTATGAGAAATGGTGGCCAAAATCCTAGTTGGTTAAGGACCTTTTGATAATTCAGGTAATTGTTTAGAACTTTGATTAGAAAGTTACACATGGTTTAACGGCTGGAACCGCTATTCACTTGCTTTCTCCCAGTGATGAATTAAATCACAGTTCTATTCTTGCAAACATACTCCTCAGTTGTGTTTTATTAAACTAATTAGGACCGTCGAGTATGCACAACACTACTATTTTCGATTAGGATTTTCAAATACCTAATCCTATTTGTTTTACTTTCTATCACGGCATTAGTGTTGGCTCCACAAAGTGTTCTTTGCATTGGTTTTCTTAATTTATGGATTTCGCTTCACTGAGAATCCCCTGCCCTTGCGTGCTTACCTCGGTTACCTAAATGACCTGCAATTCCATTTTCGGAATATGCTGAAGCTAGTTCCATGTGTATAAAATTAGGTTATATATTCAAAATTTCTTGATAAGGCTCAAGTGAAGTTCATGTAGCAAAATTCAAATGATGAAAATCCTTGTAAGCTAGAATTGTTTTTAAATGATAATTTTATTAGTGTTATCATCTTTTGATCCCACTCTTATATTCAATTTGGCGCCCATGGAAATGAATTTATATGGTATCATGCCTGTTAATTGTAGAACTTCCATTGATATGCATTCAAGCCCAGAGATTTTCTACCAGAAACTAATTCCTGAAATTGAGTTATATCTTTAAAGCAGAAATTCCAATAAATATGAAAGACAGTTCTAAACTGGCAAAAAATATCCTAATTATGCGAATAATTTCATATTCCATTGTATATATTAGATAGAATGGAATATCTTTGGCTTGCTGGTGTTTCTTTGAAATTGCTACTCTTGTTAGATAATAAGAAGATATAGGGTGAGCTTGGAGCGGTTCTTTCAGTTACTTCCATTATAGTTTGGAGTTCATAGGCTTGGGTCACGAAAGTGGCTTCTGTAAATGCAGTGATATGATTGCTTGCACTAACTCCTCTCTTGACCCTGTAGTAACTTCAGCTTCATGCATTGAGTTGACAGTGTAAGATTTTCGGCAGGGGATTGAAAATATTTTTCATTTGGCTTATTCTGTTGTTATTCATTATGATTAGTATGGCTCTTATTAATCTTTGTTGTTTTGAGTATACCAGAGCCTATATTTTTAGTTTCTTATTCTGTTGTTAATCATTATGATTAGTATGGCTCTTATTAATCTTTGTTGTTTTGCCTAATAATATTTTTAGTGGGATAAAGGCTTGATGTTGTTGTTGTTGATAAGCAAGAAAACTAGAAGGGTGAAGTGATTTTTTTTAGTACAAAACAATTTTTAAAGGGATTTGAATCTCATACCCCCATATGAGGAAACATCCTTGAATTGCAAGTGAATGTTGCATGATAGCACCTAACAAAATGATGTATTTTTTGGGCTTTTTTTACATCAATATCTATATTGTCCCCTAAGAATTAGTCACTTAAAATCGCCCTAATCAAAGAGCTTTATCATTTGAAATCTACCAATATGATATAGTGATGAGTTAACGAGAGTTTATTCTGTGCAGAGTCTGGATATAGAGATACATCCGGACTGCGCACGTTATAATTTCTCTAAGTTGACAGGTATGAATCATCGCCTTGGAGTTGGCGGCAAGGATTTTTGGTCCATGAGATGTTCAAAATTGTCGCCCAAGAGTTGGTATTCAATAGCTAGTCAATAATAAAAATCAAAATAACAATTTAATTAAAAGTATTATCTTTTGGGGAAAATTAGGGGCATTGCCCAAAGTTTCTTTCATCAAAGCATAGTTACATGAGGCCAGGGGAATACACCCAACAAACAAGCATTGAATGTTGTCTCGTATAGTTCTATAATTTTCTTAGCCCGAGATTTTTAAATAAATAACTTGTCTGATGCTGCATGAGATTGAGATAAGGTTGTTAATAGAATTCACGAATTTCTTCCCCTTTCATTCATTCTAGATATCATAAATGCAACAACATATCGATAGATAATAAGCCTAATTGTCATTATGGGAGGTCCACTAATCTCACCAATGAATTCAAAAACCTTATTAGAAAAGAGATGAAAGGAAGAACAAGGCATATGATATTGTAGGGGAAATCACATGGAATGATTAAGGCTTCGTTTTGGGATGACTTCCTCGATGCTTCTTGAAGCAGCTTTTTAGTACAAAATATTTAAATTTTGTACTAAAAAGCTGCTTTAAGAAGCATCAAAAAAGTCTTCCCAAACGAAGCCTAAATGTGACATACCTTTAGCATCAGTGTAAAAAAGATAGTAAGTAGTATCAACAAAAATTTGCCTTTCTAATCATGCATTTGCGGGTTTTAAACCCCAAACCAGTGCCATCCAGGAAGAAATAGAGATTTGTAAGGCAAGTTTCTTTTGCTTTGAGGAACTTAAACAGAGAGCTAACAAAGACAGCGGGCTAGCGAAATTATATATTTTGTCTGTTTACTTCAGCTGGATGTCACGAAACCTGTGCAAACATGGAAAAACAGAGCAATCAAGCGTGTATATAGCAGATGAAATCATTTCAAATGCTTTTTATCTGCGTTTAGCTCCAATCGAGATGAACTGGAACACCAACCAGCAAATGCTGCCTAAAACTTGGTGTCCCCCTCCTGAAGGTTGGATAAAATTGAATGAAGATGCGGCATTATTAAAATCAAATTTGGAAGGAGTGGCAGGCTTGTTAAGAGACTGTAAAGGTAGAATGTTATGTGCATATGACAAAAAGCTTATACATTGGGACATTTCTTATTTGGAGCTCAAATCAATTATATCTTTCGGGAACTACATTCAAGATTGGTATTGTGAATACAAGTGAATAATAATTGAAGGAGACAATGTGAATATCATAAGAATGCTCAATACTCAATAAACATGAAGAATAATAAAGGTACGAGACCGGACCTCTCTTTTTTACAAATCTTCAATAAAATCATTTTTTTATTTGCTCCAAGCGAATGTAATAAAACGGCTTATTACTGTGCCAATCTTGCTTTGCTAGGAGACTTATATTGGGATACTTTCTTAAAGACAAAACTTCCAACAAGCTTTTTGGACTTGTTTAGGAAGGACTGTCATCATAGCCTTATTTTTCAGTAGGCTCTTGTATCTTTTTTCTTTACCTTTAATGCAAGTTGCATATGCTATTAAAAAAAAAAAGAGAGATCGGAGTCATCTCTTGATATAACGAATGTAATAAGTCTTTTAATACTGGCTTATTAGTGTTCAACCACCACATACTATTACAGTATTTAGATTTGATGAGTATTACATAAATCTTTTCCCTCATCATATAAGGCCAATTGCTCGGGAGGTACCACTTCCTGTTTACCACAAAATTAGAAGTAGATGCAGTGGATAAGTAATTAAGCAGGCTGAAATCATTGGCAAATTAATCCATAATAGAGTTGCCTAGAAATCATGGATCCCTGAAAAATAACAAGCAGCTATCCTCATTTATGTCAAAAGAGAAGAATTTTAACTTTCTATGCAACTTTAGTGATAATATTTCAGCAGGGAGAAGCTTGAGAAGTATAAGGAATTCATAGAGATGAATATTTGAATCTCCACCACTTAGCCAAGAAAAGCGAAATTTACTAAAAACCTCCTAATTAAAAAGCACTTATAAGCATAGGTAAGATTAGATAAAGAAGGAATACCAAGGTCATGGGCCACTGTCAACTGGCTAGGATTTTTTTTACCTCTGTTATCGAACTATAGTCCATCCTACATTCATTTCTCGCTGACTATGTTCCTTGAACAACCATCCCTGAATTATGATCCTTTGACCACCATCGGTCGACCAAAGTCCTTCATAAATCTGTTCTCACCAACTATAGTCATTGGACCACCATCACTGTTATTTGACCATTATCGCTCGACTATGATTCTTTTGACTTTTGTTGCCCATTAGTATTGTCCTCTGACCTCTATTGTCTGCCGACAACAATCCTTAGACATATAATCTTTTGATTATTTATCATCTAGCTACTCAACGCCTACTAGCTTTATCATCCATCATCATTAATAATGACAACACACTCCATCACTTACAAGACGTAGGTTGTGGATATCAACTCTAACTTATAAAACTTCAACACTTGAGTTTATGCTAGATTCCTACCAAATGGGTCTTCTAACTTCCAACCAACTAATGTGTTCTTTATAGCGTAGGGAAAGCTTAACTTGTAATCAAATATAAATACTAGTTGAATCAGTTTAATTAGGTTAGGCCTTGTGGTTTTTTTCTTTTTATGAGTTTTGAAGATAAAAACTTTGATGCCTCTTACAACTATTGCATCCATTTCTCTTGTATGTATTTGTTTTGGGTCTTCATATAAAATTAAGATATTAAATCCCTATTTCTCAATAGGCCCAAATATTCTAGAACACAACAAAAGAAAAAAAAAAGTTGACAAAATGGGTATCCAAAAAATTCCTAGCAACAAAAGTCAATGGGCTCAGAATACGAGTCAAACTACATTTGACATCCGTCAATAATGGAATTAAAGAAATAGGCATGGGTGGATCTAAAAAGTTTTATTATTCATAGCACAAAGTGATGATTTTTGAAATACTCAATTTTTTTCAGAGGCTTTTTACCTTTTTTTTTTTTACTGTTTATAGTAAAATAATATTTTGATCTTTAAAGAATATTAATATTTATTTTTAATATATTATTAAATTTTATATTTATATTCTTTTAGTTGTACATAATGCTATTTTGGAATTTATTCAGGTTGTGGGCTTTTATTGCTGGATGGGCCAGTGGGGGCCCGGGCCCTCAAAAGCCCTTATGCACGGCCCCCCACTATAGCTCTACCAGTGGAAATAAGAGATCTTGAGTGATAGCAGCCTTGCATTATTGGGTTGATCATGACATAAATGAGTTTGATTTATGAGCAATATCATTTCTTAGTGCCCTACTTAACTATAGAGAAAAAAAAAAAAAAAAAAAACAAATGTGCTAGCAAGCAACTATTTGTCAAGAATGTCCTATGCAATATAGCAAAGAAGCCAAACTTCGATCCAAAAAGGAAATAGCTGGAAAATGATGAAATCAGGTCACTTATAGTCTTGAAGAGCCAAGAAGATGAAACCCAATGTATGTTTTAATCATGAAAAACTAATTAGAAACAATCAAATTTGTAGTAGAAAGCCTTTATGATTATATAAGATTAAATAATGTAGTGAGCTTTTATTCCTAATTTGTTATGTTATTTTGGATTCTATTCAGGCTATAGGCTTTTATTGTTTGATGGGCCAATGGAGGCCGTGACCCTAGAGGCTCCAAACTATAGATCTGCTAGTGAAAATAAGGGATCTTGAGCGATCACAGCCTTGCATTATTGGGTTGAACATGACATAGATGGATTAGATTTATGAGTGGTATCATTGCTTAGTGCGCGAGCAAAGCAAATGTGCTAGCAAGCAACTATTTGTCAAGAGTGTCCAGTTTAGTAGCGTGGAATCCAAAATTTTATCAAAAAAAGGAAATAAATTTTACCAAGATAATGAAACCCCGTGTATGTTTTAATCATGAAAAACTAATTAGAAACAAGAAAATTTGTTTCAGAAAGCCTTTATGATTTTTTAAGATTATACATTGCGATGAGCTTTTATTCCTAATTTAGTCAATTATTTTTGATTTTATTCAAACGGCAGGCTTTTATTGCTAGATGGGTTATTAAAAATGATATGTTTTAGAATACAATTTTTATAAATTTTATTCTCATTCCATAAAACCAAGTCTTTCTGCTTGGTAGGACAACTTTATTTATAAAGTTTAAATATTAAGTATTGACATGTTCCATTATCAGTGAAAAAAACCAAGTTTCATAACGGATAATAGTATTCAAGAAAGCATCATTGGGCTTATTAAGGCTTCGTTTGGGATGACTTTCTTTCTGCTTCTTAAAACAGCTTTTTAGTATAAAAATTTTAATTTTTGTACTAAAAAATTGCTTTATGAAGCAGTAAGAAAATCGTCCCAAACAAAGGCTAAATAAGGTAAAGCAACTTGTACCCAATATTTCAAAAATAATTTTTCCCTAGCATCACAGATTAAAAAATTAGGAACAATTAAAACCATCCCCATTGATAAAATTGAATTTATGCTTGAGCATAAAAACATCCTTATTAATTCTTTTCGGAGAGGATTAGTCTTGAAGGTTGTATGCCTCTATAAATAGCTATAATGAGTAGGACACCAATTAGAAAAGAGGGGTGAGGTGTTATAGAGACATTAAATGGCCTTTACAAACTTGATTGAGATTGGAGATATAAGTAGAACCCATTCCACCTTTATCTTTTTGGCAATATAGGTTGATGCCAAAAGATAATGAATCTTATAATCGGCTTCATCATGAAAGAACATGGAGGTTAGAGAGGTAATACTTTTCATGATCCATTTCAGAATGGAAATGACTCGAATCCAAATAGATAATTTGTTTATGGAAGATATGATAAGTTGAAATCTAGCACCGAAGAAAGGTTTTGGATTACTAGCTTGCCAACCTTAGAGATGCCCAGTAGAAAGAGACCGTCTCAAATATTTCAGAGGAAACTATCCAACATAAACACCCAATGCTTAAGAGAATAATGAATCATTTGACTTTTGACGATTAACTTTAAGGTTTGTAACATAGGCCAAGGTTATCAGGATGCTTTCGAGAGCAAGAGTAGTGGTGAGATCATCTCTCTCATTATTAAAAAAATTTCTGCAAACAGTAAGAGATCATGTTATTGTAAGAGAAAAGGGGGTATACCTCATAGCATTGATCTCCTAATATCAAAGAAGAGGGAAAACATCCAATATATATTTAAAAGGAAAGGCGATCAAGGATATCTTTTCCTAAAGCCATTTGAAGATTGAAGTAGCCTTTAATTTATTTATTGAGCATAATAAAAAAGGTACATTGATAATACAAACAATAATTCAATTAATGAAGGGTCTTTGTAAACCCTTTTAAACCACTCTATCCAAAATATAATGTATATTTATAGTGTCAAATGACTTTATATGATGAATGTTAGCACAAAGCAACTTTTGTGAGAGTCAAAATTGGGACTATAGGTGATCTCATACGTCAATGCAATGTTATTGGTAATATCATTATGCTAAATAAAAGTTGATTGAGTCTTATGAACATTGAGTGGGAGAAAAAGCTTAAATCTGTTAGACAAGGTCCAATAAATTTATAAAAGGTGTTCTATAGGGAAATAGATATATAGTTCCTCGAGAGTTCAAGTGTTTGACTTTGGCGATTAAAGTAATAAGGACATGCTTAACAAAGTTAGGGAGCATGGAAGTATTGGCTGACTAAACCACCAAGAAAAAATATTTTCCAATGGTATCTAAACAATGAGTAATGAAATTAGGCATAAAGTCATCGAGACTATAGATTTTTTTGGCAATATGTTTTGAATAGCATTAATAGTTTCTTCATCAAAGACGAGCTTAATAAAATTGGCAAGTTAAGTAGTAGGAACTAATGATCTAGAATGAGATTGTACACCCATGACTAGCTGTGCATGTGCCCATTTGTGGTTGTCTTGTAGGTTATGCTTGGGTTGAGTAGAATGAGTACTCTCTCATCTCTCAAAACAATATGTTTTAAAGACTCTCTCAAGACATTAGCACTGGAGCATGACAGACTAGCTTTGGCCTTCACTTCTAGGCAATTATTCTCCTAGGCAAGGGGGACCTCGGAATTTCATATCTCAGTTAAGCAAATATTTCTCTCTTAGCCATAATCAAGTACCCCATGTGAAACATGTCAACAACTAAGCTAATAACATCTATCTCTCCCATATGACTTCTTCTCATAATTGGATAAACCTTACGAATGCATCAAGACTTTACTGCACCTCTTACCTCAATAGGGAGACTTCAATCTGGTTTCCTTCTATATATTAGTCTGACCTCTTAATTGCATACATATACTACTCACCCATTTTACCTCAATGGGGTTATGTTAGACTGACTCCCGACCAATGTTGACTCTATCTGTCGGCTCTTCCTACTCGCATTCCCTCATATAGCAATCACCATTCCATTCAGCACAAATGACCAAGCAAAAAAAGAAGATGGTTGGGACAACTATATATAGATGGCATCGAGATCTACATCTCTCTTAGATATATTTCTTTTTTGCTCTCATCTTTGATGCGTGCTGATCTCATTTTTTGTGTGAGGTCATCAGGACCAACCCAGACTTCAACCTATTGATATGATGGTTGAAAAGCATCCAGGTGTCAATCATTTAGACTTCAATCTCATTCAACCTCTCGACTCTCTCCAACAACTCTCAGCTCTCCAAACCATTCTCCAAGCTCCTCCAATCCTTCCCAACACTTCCAAGCCTTTTCCCACCAAAACCTTCCTCAAATCTTATTTTGGTGAAGAGAGAAGGATCTAAAGAGAGAAATAAGATTTTTCAAAGCAACTTGAAATCTAGCCATCATCAGCTTCTATGGTCTTCAGCAAAGTTGTAGAGAAGTTCATTAGGAGAAAAAGAAGCCTAAGATTTCAAGAATCCATTCACTAGATTATAAGATATCCTCACATTTAGGTTAATTTTAAATTTAAAACATTAATAAATCTATAATGCATTGAGCCTCCAAACTCCATGCATTGGAAGATTAGGCTATCATGATTCTATGTTTCAAATTTCATTAATTTTAATAGTGTATTTTGGGAAATATGGGCATTTGAAGTTTTATTGAATTTGTATTATAATTTATCGAAAGATCTGGATTGTCCTATCGGCAATCAGATAGTCCATAACAAGTTAAAATATGCGTGAATGAGGAGGGATTTGAACTTGGGTCTTCTAAGCTTACCGCACGATGACGTGGCACAATCGTGGCCCTCCACGTTAGCTTGAGTTGATCTGATGGCTAACAGAGACATCGACATGTGTAAATGACTTGGTCCCCACTTGACACATCTTCTAGAAGTAAGGCGGTGCGGCGCCACGTTAGCACTAGGGAACCTTGAAAGTATGGTACTGCGATGCTCAAAAAGTGAACTAACGCCTCAACACACAAATATTTGCTCTGCCATCATTTTTTATGACATGGATTGGTTATTAAGTGAATAAATACTTCTTTTTAGATGAGTGATGTGACCCTTGAAAGTTATAACTAAAATACCAAGATACTGTGAAAATTAGAGCAGTGCCGCACTCAAGTCGTCAAAATGGCACTTATATGTTGAAATATATGGCACAGTGACATTCATTTTATTGATAACCTGGCACTGCCAAGATGATTTTTTGATGTAACAATGCCTCCAGTGTTATGGAATTAACTATGATATCACTATAATACTCATAAACATAGAGGTTAAATAGAGCTAACACTTTATAATGTTGAATAAAGCGCAGTGGCGGTATTTCATCGGGCCTCACAATACTAAATGTTCCTCCATAATTTTCTCCATTTTTTAGTTTTCCTTATACAAAAGTAATCAAAATAACTCATTTTCACTAAAATTCAAAAATAATAACTAGTACATAAATTATAATTATCACCCTTCCAACTCTTATAGCTCCTTATGCACATCCTTTTATAGAGCTTTTATGATAGGATTTGTACTAGGAAAAACCTTAATACATAATTCTATCTTCTTATATTATAAAAAATAACACTCCTTTAGCTCCTTCAAAAAAAAAAAAAAAAAAAAAAAGATCTCATCACCCTTAAAAATTGTCACTCTCTTCTACATACCAGATCTCAACTTCCTATAAAAATCTCTATTCCACACATGCACATATTTTTAGCTACAATAAAATCAAATGAAGATAAAATAACATATAAATTGGAAGGCAAAAATATAAAGGATATATATATATATATATATATATATATATATATATATATCAAAGTAAAATACTTCAGAGAAATAAATTAATGACTAGCACCTGAGTAAAAAAAAATTCAACATGAAATAGTAGAAGCATAAGTTATACCTATAACCATATCAGGTGCATCCCTCACCTTGTTCAAGATCAAACTATACACTTTAGCCTATCCAAGGCTAGTGTAATAAAACAACCAGACTCCCTCTAGCCTATAAAAATTCATCTCCTTGTCAACCCACTATCTCTACTAAAGACCCCTCTAAAGATATACTTGCTGAAACTTCTCTCAGTCTCTCTACCTTCCTAAATCTTTCGACTCTCACCTAAAAATGTCTATCAAGTTCAACTTACAAATAAGTATATACTCTATGTCCAATATGTCCATTTAAAAAACACTACCAAATTATCCTATAATGCTGACCTATATGTCTCCTACTATAGCTCTGACAAATTGGTGGACCAGTAATGGATCATGTATAACATGCACCATTTCCACCATAGAAATTAATATAATTGAGTCTCTTTTGGAACCTCTAGGTAAAAACCAACTCCTCTTCAGATTATAACCACTGTGGGAAACCTACCCTCCAATTTTTTTTCTACTAATAGGCTACCATCGTTGAGTAGCCATCTAATTATTCTTTATTGATCGAACCCTTTCTAATAACTCAAAAAAATTAGTAAAATGGAAGTGTACTAATGGCTATCTCATACCATCCTTGTGCCTTCTTAGAAAATGATAACACTTTTCTCCATAAGTACTATTAAGCTTTGAGGCATACCTAGCTAGTGTAGTAAAGTCTTCCTCGTACTACATCACAAACCTACTTCCTTACACTAGTCTAAAAAATGTATGTTCTAACCCTTGTCTAGTAGAAAGAGGTATAAACTGGTTTTGAAATCTCTTACTGAACTCCTCCCAAGATATCAGTGCATTTAACCTCCCTTGGAACATATCATTTTGTTGGCTCAGCCACCAGCATTCATCTTTCCCATCCAACAAAAAGAAAGTTAATAAAACACTTATATTAGCCAAACATTACATCCCATCAAATACCTTGCCAACCTAATATGTCATTCTTTTACTGCTCATGGTTGTTAACACCCTTAACCATCTAAGGCTTCATCCTCAGAAATATTTATAGATGCTAATAAGTATCATTATATCTAGTGGCACACATCCTGCTCTAGCCCTCATCCACTAGCTGTGCTACCAACACATCAAATTATTAGATGGAATTAAAAATAATAGCCCCCAATATACTATATACTTTTAAATTATGGTTGGAACTTTTGCCACTTATCATTTATGGATCTAATGGAATCATTGCATACAAGCACAAAATGCAAATAGCTGAATGTTACATACGTAAGAAAATAAAATAGAATGAATGTATGATACTACGCTGAACTCTCCCACTATAATTATTGATGAATTATATGGCTCCACATAATTACCTCCTCCAAACCATTGCTATGATACAAAAATTTTCTTTTGCAACCCAACCTAAAATAACCCATAAGTAGAACGGGCTATACAATTTTCGATCATGGCAGAAAAGAAATCCAAAGATCCAACTAAAACTTCAATTACAATGTATAATACTCATCATCAAAATCCATTTTCATTTATCTCATAAATGTTTATATTTAAAATAATTATATACAAATATGACGTGGAACAAATAATATGGAACAGAATAGTGAAAACCTTGACTATAAAAATCTATCTAACATATCTATATGGATTCAGATTTTAGAACCTGCAACCTTTTGCTACTAAGCCTAACATTCCTTATCCTCACTAGAAATAAATGCATAAAGTAAGAAAGAGCAACTATAGCTCAGTAGACAATAATTAACCTTCCCTAGTCTTTAATTATAATAATAATAAATAATATAATTATAAAGTAATATGACAATAAACACGCCATCTCTTTTTCTCACAATAGACAAAAACTTCCTCAAGCCCTTTTATATCTCAATAGATAGGCATTTATGACTCTCAATACTAGTATATCAGATAATAGACTCTTATAACTCGTAATGCATATCACCATAGAAATTTATAGATTTTAGTCCCTTATAACTCCAAGCATATAGCATGTCATAACCTTTGTGAATCATCAAAGTTCCTTTAAATTCACATATTTCTATAATATAATAATAAAAAAATGCATTCTCAAGTATATTACACAATTTCAGAATAATCTAATGGTTTCATAGAATGTCATACTAATAGCCAATCAAATAAAAATTTAGGGAAAGCCACATACATAATTTAACACTTTTTATATGTATACCAAATTACACACATTATTCATAGCTAGACTTTGAAGTGTTTATTATACTACAACACTATTTATTAGTGCTAGAATTTTTTTCTTGACCATTAAATTGATGTATTTTCAAACTACCCTGCTAAAAATTTGCACATAAAATATCAAAATATGCTAAATGTTGTCAACTATGACATATCAAAAGTTAAATGATGAAAATTTACCTAGTGATCTAAAATACTCAGTTTTGTATCAAAATTTAAATTAAAAAGTTATGAATTCTTGAGAACTTTCAATTATTATAAATTGAGATTAGCAAAACATGCCTACCACAGGCAAAAAATTTCACAAACAACACCGATAGACAAAATTAACTTGAAGATTAACTTGAAGCTACCCAAAATAGACCATCTCTCTCTAGAATACTTTCTCTTTCTCTATATAGCTGGCACTTAAAGGGGATAGAATGATTTTGCAAATGACTTTTTTTTAATTTCTTTTTCTTTTTATTTATGCTAGAACCATGGAGATCAAAGACTGAGTGTTGTAATGCTCCCTTTAAAATTCCTACAAAATAAGGACCACGATATTACAATGCCCTAGCTAATGCAGCAGCACCATAGTAGAGATCTAACACCACAACGATAAACCATATAGTGCCATAGTATCCTAATAAATGACCAAAATGATACCAAGCTATATATCGGTGAGTCATTCTTAGCACCACGAAGCTTCTAAGGGAAAATTATTTAAAATTCAAATTTTACATACACAAACCCTTGGGATATGCTCTATAATATAATTCATACACTTACACACATACAAATATTCATAGAAATATACAAAATGAAAGTACAAAAATATTAGACACATAGGACTTACTAGATCTTATTCTGACCAATTCATAGCTCTATAACTATAGATGTTAAAGGAAGATCTCAGATGGCCAAACCATTTGAGGAGGCATATGCCTTAATTAAGAAACATCTATAAATAAATTTTAATAGCCTTCAGATAAATTCACCATAAGAAAGTAACTAGTATCCACGATTCTAATATCTTGTCCATTTTGACTTCTCAAGTAGTAATGATTTCATTATAGTATAGTTTTGAGGAAAATAAGTATGTACATTATGTGACCCTTATCTTTCTCGTATAGAGCCCTTGAACATCGTCAACAATAGGTAAAATAACCCCTACTAGCACTATTGTAGCATGTACATCAAGAATTGGAACTACTACTAGCTAGGATGTAGACTAAGAGAGAAATTCTAGAAATAAATAGACCCATTATTAGGAGCTAAATGAAGAAAATAAAAAAAGTCCATGTATTTTTATTTGCCAAATTATTTTCATTGTGACTGTAATATAATTATGTTGTATTTACTTTAGAATGTGTGATAGTGGACTTGAGTGCACCCAAGTGATCATCTATAAGTGAGTCCTTTATCTAGCCTGATGAGTGAGAAGTGTCACATATTGACTTATTCAACATGAAGTGGATGACCAAGTGAATGGAAGGAAGTTTTATGGCTGTTACTCCAATGGGTGGCTGGCCACATTTCCTTTCCAAACTCATAATTTGATTTTTCTTCATGTGTGCGTATTTAAGACTTCATTTATGAATGCAAAATTCTTTCCTTTGTGAAGTGACATTTCAAAAATTAAAGGTGTAAACTTTGTGGTTTGATCCAAGGTTGCAAGCATGGTGGCTTCATCCATGGATATGGTGTGGTGATCATATTCCCTTGCACTTAGCTTTCATGAGGCTTATGCCCTATATTTGGTATCTCTACTCGAACTTCTATATTTTTATTTGGAATTTTTATATGTTGTTTAGTGTTGAATTAGTTATTTTTTTCACAATTTTTCCTACCATTTTCTCCTACTCAAATCCCACTTTAAGTGGTCAGCCAAGAATAAGAGAGTATCTGGCCTAATCTATTTCATATCATTAAGAATGATATATTGCCTTGGGAGTCAAACATATCATTCCCTAATGGATTCAAATTACAAAACTTCGAATGCAAAATGGCTACCATCTTTGTTGCTTACTAGGGCCTTTAACCTTCCTTGGGGCTAAGCTAATAACCTCATAGGCCCGAGTTACCAAGTGGTAATTGGTATAATTAAGTGATTTGATTTGATTAAGGTTTGAAGGTTGATGAATTTTAATTTAGATTGATTGGTTACTAATTTTTAATTAATTGAGTTTGCTATAACTGGTTGGTAGCATTGTTTCTCCAGCTCGAGGAATCAGGCCTCCTTAGGATACGTAGCCTAGTTGTCCGAGAAAGTCTAGCCTAAGAACTTGGTTAATGTAATTGGGTTAAGAATTTTAATCTTATTTGAATCATTAATAATCAATTGATTTTAAGATTTTATACTCCATTGAATATGTTCATGACGTTGTTTCACAAGCTCGAGTACTAAACCTCCTTAAGACACTTAGCCACACAGTCCGAGGTAGTATATTCGAGAAACTTCATCTTTGGTGTGATTGTTGTGTATTAAAGGGATGGTTGATTGATTTTATTAATCAAATTAATGATTTCAAGAATTTTGATTGATTATTAAAATATTTTGTAATTTTTTAGATTATTTTAATCTTTTAATTAAGGGGTTAAATTTTGACTTTTAGATTAAGATTGATTTCTACAAAGTTAGCATTTTTTATTAAATATTAGACCTTAGTACGAGCAATCAGATTGTCAGTTTACAGGATTTGAATTTTTTTACAATCAGTTATGAATTTTTAAAAATTTGACTTAAATTTTGACTTATGGTTGACTAGATTATTGACTTTTGATTCTAAATTATTTGTGGTGGTATGATATTTTTAATAAATATTAGACCCCAAATGAATTCTAACGCCTTTGAGTTTGCTTAATTTAGAATTTTTTAAAATTAATTATGATTTTAAAAAGTTTGGGTACTTATTGGATTATTTAATTAATTTAATTAAGGGGCTTTTAATGATTTTTCTCCGAATAAACTCCAAATTCCTTGAAATCACCTCCAAAAATTAAGGATGACCCAAGGAGACATACCCAAGTGTTTATTAATTTTATGGAACTTTTAATTATTTTAATTATTTTAATTAATTAAATATTAATTTTAATTAAAATTAAATTTATCTTGAATTTATTATCAAATCAACGTGTTTTAATTTTAAATATGATCACTTTGAGGTATTATTTGTATTTTTTAAGATTTAAATTGGACTTATTAGAATTTTTGGAAGTTTTTAATACTTAATTAAGGGTTTAATATTAAGTTAATTAATTAGGGGCTTAATAATTTTTAAAGTTGCTGGAAATTTTTTTATTGGCTAGAGATGTCACTAAATTTGAATGTTTAAGGACTCAAGTCAATAGGAAGTGTATCTTAATGATTAAAAGTAATCTAAGTTCTCTAATCATATCCTTAATTATTATCTTTAATAAAGTCACTAGGTTGTGTAGGATGGAATCAAGGTTTTACTAACCCTTGGATAAATATATGAATACACATACAATCACAATCAAGTCCTAAAATCTAGGATAGCCTATGACCAAGTGAGTGTGTGCATCTTACACATGAAGTATATTCAATTAATTGGAAGTCAAATCAATGAGTAATTAGAAAAATAATTACTAATTGATTAATCATCCCTTCCTATAAAATCTATTCAAGCAAGCTCAACCTATATTTAAAATTTCTAAGCCCTCACTTAAATCTCTCAAAATTTAAATTCTATAATGTTAAAAATAATTTTTATATTAAAGATAGATCAATTTTAATATAAATATAGAGAAATTAAAATAATTTAAAAATAATTTCAAAAGAATTTTGAAAGAGTCATGAAAAATCAGAGATTATTTGAAATATATATTCTCAAATTTTGAAGTAATTTTGATTGGTATTTAGTTAAGTAATAGTTAAATATTGAATATTTAAATATATTTAATATTATTTAAAATATATCAAAGAATCTAATTTTGAAATTAATTTTAAATTAAAATACATAAAATTCTAAAAACTTTAAGATATTATGATTATTTTTTTTATTTAAGTTGAATTTCTTTTAAATTTTTGAAGTTTGAAGTGAATTAAACTTTTTAAGTTATTTTTAAATTAATGAATATTTAAAATAGTTCTTAAATTAAATTTTAAATGTTTCTAAACTTTTAATTTATTTAAAATATTTTTTTTCCATTTTTAAAATGATTTGAGTTTATATTTATTTAAGTATTAATTAATATTTAAATATTTTAATATTTTGAAATTATTTAAAATACATAGTATATCATAAATTAAATTAAATTTAAAATTAGATATTTAAAATAGTTCTATAAAACTTTTTAAAAAATAATTTAAAAATAAAATTTTAAATATTTGAAAATATTTAAATTAATATTAATTAAATATTAATTTGATATTAATATATTGAAATTATTTAAAATTCTTAAAGAAAATGTTTTAAATTCAATTTGAATGATGGTCATTTGGCCTCTTTTGGCCAATTCAAATGACCCAGGGTTGGTTGGATGGTCCTGATTGATTTGGCCACCTCCCTGATGCTTGATAAGTGGCTTAGAGTAGTTGGAAGTAGAGGGAAAGGACAAATGCAAGGATAATGAGGTGGAAAGCCTCTTTTATCCTTATATAGGCATGTGGGGATGATCCAAATTGTTTGATCTTAATCTAAGGGCTAGAATTGGCTCTAGGAATGTTTTAGACCATGGCTAAGCTGTTGGAATAGCTGGGTTTGAAGTAGATTAGGTTAAATAGGGAATTTGACCATTAATATGCCTTTAAAAGACTTTGTTGACTAGATTGACTAATCAACCAATCAAAGTGACATAATAATATGGCATAAAGGAGGTTTGAGCTAGTTGAGATAGCTTAGAGAGGGTTTGATGATTGGAGGTTTGGGTTAGAATGAACACATGAGAGTTTATGATGTTTTGACCAAGTAGTAAGGGGTTACTTGGTCAAAATGGCCATGATTTGACTCATGTTGAACTAAGAGATGTTTAAGATATTATATGGAATGAATTCAATGGTTATCAAAGTAATAAGGTTTTGAATTTAAATAGGAAGACATGGAATATATGGCTTGACCATGGGTCAATATTTGACCAAGACAAACATGCATGATTTGACTCCAAATAAACTTGAATATGCTTAAATCGTCCCTTGAAATAGGTTTGAGAGTTTGCAAGGTTTGATTTGATCAAATGGGTTAGATTGTTCCAATTTAAGCCCTTAAGGGTTATTAGGTCAACCTAGGTTGACCCAGGGTCTGGGTTTGGGCTCAACGAATTTGAAAAAATATTTTGAAACTATAAGAGGTGGTCCTAGGGTTTGGGAGGTCAATTAAATCAAAATAATTATTTGGACCCTAAAGGATCTCTTTGGTCAACTTGGTCAACCAGGTTGACTCAGGGCCTAGGTTTGGGTCCAACACGTTTGGTTTGATATTTTTAGTTGAATGGAAGTGGTATCATGCCAAGAGGAGTCTATTTGGATTGATATGATCAGTATTTTAATCATTTTGACCCCTGGTCAATTGGGGGTCAAAGTGGGTCCTCTAAAATATAGTTTAATGCTTAACAAGTCATAATGAAGGGTCTGGATGTGATTCGAGGGTTTGAAGAAGGCTCCAAAGTCAAATTCATCTAAGGGACATGTATAGTCGCATAAGCTATAAATATTTAAAGGTTTTACAGCCTTTAGATTTCAATCCATTTTTAGGGTTAGAGGTCTAGAATTGAGCTCAGATTCAGAGGGTAGACCCTAGGGACATGCATAATTAATATGCAATTGACAGATCATGAATCGGGGGGTCATTTGATTGGGGTTTGAAGTGTTTGAAAAATCACTGGAAAAGGCTTTCAAGACCTAAGCCTTTTGACTTGGATTATTGCCTAGATTTTAGGTCATAAACTTGATTTTGAGTTTGATTGATAGGATTTAAATTATTCAAACCAATAATAATCATTTGGATGATTATAATCGATTGAAAATAGATTGATGATTTATTTGAAAGCTGGATTGAGTTTTAGACTAAAGTTTGAATAATTTTAAGGTTTGAATTAACATAAGGTCTAGGTTGAGTTGAAATCTAGATAGGTTTAAAGTATAGATAGGTTCAAAGTCTGGGCTTAATTTGAATCTAGATTGATCCTAGAGCCTGGATAGATTTAGAGTTTGGGTAGATCTTAGGGTCTGGGTAGATCCTAGAGTCTGGATAGATCTTAGGGTCTGGATTGATCCTAGAGTCTGGATTGGTCCTAGTGACCTCATATAAAAATGAGACTAATAATTGGATAATTTTTTAACTCCTGATAACTTTTCCTTGTGAATTTAGTATTTTTAACTCCTTTTTACTTGAATTAATTTTATATATATTAGTCTTGGATAAATTGTTTGTGTAGGTAATATTATATGTTTGTGTGTTCTTATCAACTAGTTAACTCCATTTTAAAAGCCTATACTACTACTACCTTAATAACTTATAGTTAAACCCTTATATTTGAGTGGAAAATTATTAAGGCAATTTTCACCTATAAAAAAATTACTTGAGATGTATTTTAAACATGCAAACATATTATTTAGGTGTGAGTTTTGAAGTTTAAAAAAGGGTTTTAGAAAAGACTTAGTCTGCTTTGGAAAACTTTATTTATGGATTTCCAATTTCAAAATCGAACATCTTGTTATGAATGATGTAGTGCTTCTAGAGTTAAAGATATCGTTCCCTAACAGGTTCAGATAGTGAAGCTCAAAATTTTCATCTTGATTATAGTAATTGAATTTAGGGAAGAATTTCATATAACCCCAAAGGGTCAAAATGAAGTTCTATCAATATTTAACCACTGTAGTTTGCATGAGAGATCATTAATTTCATATTTGAAATCATGATATTAAATGATATATCTTCTTAGGGAAATAAAAATCGCTTATTATTGATCGATTGAATAAGACGATAATGATCATCATTGATTTTGATTTTTATTCAAAGAAGACCAATTAAATTTTTAAAATAAATTTTTGAAAGTAGGAGTGGGTTCTAAATTTCATACGAGCGTAAGACATCATAATTAATTATATCATTGGGAGATTGAATTCCCTATGAATACTCTCGATTAGAATAAATGTTACTTATAAAGTCTTTCAAGGACTGATATCGAAGGAGGTAAGTTTAGAATCTAAACTAGGGATTAATCAAATTTTGAACACATATTTTGGAAATCAAAGGAGGAAAGTTAGGGAGTAGTTTGGGATTCTGAAATAATTCAGAAGTGCCCCATTCTAATCTATATGTTAGGTTAGGGGTGTCAATTTTGGGTCACGGGTCGGGTTCGGATCAAACCCAAAACTAACCCGGCAGTATTCTAATTCGGGTCGACCCAACCCATTTTTGCAAACAGGTCAATTTTATGGACCCAAATCTGACCTGACCCGCAGACATGGAAGCGAGCCGGCTGCTGATGTAAAACACGCGTGAAATAGAACTGATGCGGCCGGCGTTGGCCTCGGGATACAACATGGAACTGCCCGGTGACTGACATTGGAAGCGACGCAATGCTGGCCTCGGGATGTGACATAGTTGGGCAACCAGGGCAGGCAGGCAAGCGGTCGTGGAGAAACTGGGGCAAGCGGAGCAGTTGGGGCATAGGTTAGGGTCATTCCGGGCAGACAGGTTTTTATGTCTTTCCGGGTCATTCCCGGGTTCCTGGTTCAACCCGAACCTGACCCGATTTTTCAAACAGGTCCGTTTTCTGGACTCGAACCCAACCACTATGGGTTCAGGTCAACCCAAAACCAAAATTTTTGGGTCGAGTTTTTGGTCGGGTCCAATATTGATAGCTCTATGTTATGTTTTAAATTTTAAACTTAAAGAAGCTTTAGTTTGAGTTGATTATTTTATTAGAAATGTGGATTAGAATCCTAAAAATTGAGGGCTTAAGGCCAAAAACCTACCTCAAAACCTAAATCTAAATTAGGTACTGGATAGTAGTGTCCTGAACCTAGTTAATGTTGTATAAAATCTTGACTTACCATAGACTAGATTGGGGAGCCAATAAACCACCTAAGTGATTTAAAATCCATATATCTGGTCCTTTTATGAAAGAGTGGTAGGGACATTATTAATTAAAGTTTTGAAGAGTTAGGGCCGTCATCTAGAAAAGATCCTAATTTGACCCTTGAATTTTGTAAGGTGAAACTTTTTTCTAATCATATGCAATTAAAATTTTTTACAAATTCAATTAATTTCTAATGTGATGCATGCTAATTGACTCGATTATAAGCATAAAATGATATATTATAGTTTTTAAAAAAGGTTAAAAAAATATTTTTCTTTAGAGATTACAAAATATCCCTTTGACAGATCTACTCCCTTATAGGTCAGGTGGTCTGCCAAAATCCACAGACGTAGAGGTGCCTAACAAGACGGAGAAAGTAAAAATATGCTTATACAAACTCTTAGTGATCCCGAGCTTAATTCTTAGATAATTAGAGTTTCTAAAATAGCCTAAAAATTTTAGTTGGATTTTACGTAGAAAAGGTTTTTTAACATTCCTTCACGAGCCTCCAATCATTTTCTAGGCTAAATCAAAAATGACATGCAAAACACCAAAAAAACTAAAAAAAGCAGATAATCCTATGAACAAGTAAAGTAAATTAATCAAATTAAATAAATTAAATGTCTATAGGTAAATTATTTGTTTATTACAACCCAGAATTTATAGAAATTAAAGTTGCCATGCACCATTGACAACAAATTCGGATTCTAATTTTAGGAATGACACAAGTGATTTACTAAAAATATGGTGAAAATAACGAAAACCCGACACAAAAGTAGAAGGAAAGTAAACATCAACCTAGCCTGGATGTGAGTCGATTGTCCTAGCAAACCATCTAAAGTGTATATAGAAGGTTGTATGGTTGGGATATGTCCTAGATTGTGCAATTAATTGAAGTTGTCTAATATTCAAGTTTGTTAAAGGTCCAAAGGAGGAATTTATGTTTAAGTTTAAATATTAATGTATTAAAGTTTATTTTAGGTATATTTTAATTATTGAATGATTACTATCTTTATTGCTCACTTGGACTGTGAAGTTTATTTTACCTTCCTTTAGGCTAAGCTAATAGGCTCAAAGGCCTGGGTTACTTAGTAGTAACTGGTGTTCATTAATTTAATTTTATTAGTTGGGGATCAAGGGATGATAAATTTAAATTAATTTATTAATTATTGGTTTGAATGATTAATTATAATTTAATGAAATTTTGAGTGAATTAATGAATTTTGGAATTATTAGAATTATTTAAATGTATTGAAATATGGGTCAAAAGTTGACTTTTAAAATTAGGATGATTTTATGAATTTTAATATTTTTCCTAAATACTAGGCTTTAAGATGAGTAGTTAGACACTATGTTTGCTAGAATTGGATTTTTCTATATTTAGCTATGAATTTTCAAAGTTTATGTTAAAATTACTATATTTGACTGAAAAGTTATCTTTTTTATTTTGATTGATTTTTGAAAATTTGATATTTTAAATAAATATTAGATCTTCAATGGACTCCAATGCATTTAAGTTTACTGAATTTGAAATTTTCTACATTAAGTTATAAATTTTTAAAGTTTTGACCTAGTTTTGAACTACAATTGATGGGAGAGTTGACTTTTTGACTTCGACCTATTTCTATTAGTTTCTATTTTTAAGAAAAAACTAGACCTAAAATAGAGTGTAATGACATAAAGTTGGTCAATTTGGATTTTTCTAGAATTACTTATGGTTTTTCAAAATTTTGTTAATTAATGGATTTTTTTTAATTCTTTAATTAGAAAGGTTTTGATTCCTTTGATCCAAACTCATCCCAAACTGCATGGAATCACTCCCAAAGATCATGATGACCCATGGGAGTGTTTTCAATAATTTGGAATTTATTTGAAATTTTTAGTAATTTTTTATTATTTAATTTGATTAAATATTGATTTTAATTAAAACTTTAATTAAAGTCAAATTAAAGGTCCATTGATAGGGATTTTATTTTTTCTAGGTAGAGAATTAAATTTTGGTCAATTTGATATATTATTTATATTTGTCAGATTTTAACTAAATTTATTACAATTTTTTGGAATTTTTGGGTCCTTAAAAGGGTTGAATTTTGATTTGCTTAATGTTTTTGCCATTATGAGCTCCAAATTCAATAAAATTTAAACCTGTAGTGTATAATGTCACTAGGTTTACTACGGTTAAGTTTCACTCCAATTGAATATGTGTAGAGTTTTCTTAGATTTTTGTAAGATGACTAGACCTTATCTTTAATTATTTTTCATAGGGGTCACTAGAGTTCAATTTGGTTTGAATCTCTGGTCATCTAACCCTAGAATACCTTCAAATATACTACAGCAATTTCATAGCCAAATTCTAAGAATTTGGAGAGTTATGAATTTTAAAAATTTTGGGTCAAAAATGGACTCATTACTTTGAAAATTCACATCACAACAATCCAATGGGTATCTAGTCCTAGGAAAATTACAGTAAATTCTTAAGATACCCCAAAATATTTCACCTAAATTATCACTTGATTGTGAGAAAATTAATAAAAATAGATTTTGAATAAAAAAAATTAACACATAAATCAATTATTAAAATAACATGATTTTAATTTTAATAAATAGTATATGAAAGTACATTTCCATTGATACCAAAACATCAAATTTTATGAAAAAGTCAATTTAAATGAGTTTTTAAAGTTTCTGAGCATTTAATTAATTTTTTTTAATCAATTTAATCAAAATGGGATGGTGGTGAAAACATTACCAATCATTGGCAATGATTGGGTAGGCGGCGCGCCGCCACTGTCATATTTATCCATATCAGCAAATGATCAGCACCATCAGACTGACTACTGGAGGATTGGATAGCTATGATGTAGCCACATTGCCAAACAGTTTCAAAGCCGTGTGGGTTAGAAGACTATGGATGATCGCAGTTTAAATTAGGGTGACGTGGCACACTCTTGGCCATTCGATCTCACATATTGCATGATCGGATAGTCTAGATCAATTTTAATTTAATTTTGAGTTAAAACTTTAAATGCTCATAGCTTTTAAAAACTTGTCCAAATTTTATAAAATTTGAAACATAGACTGAGGGTAATTTACTCTTGTAATAGCTGTGTTTAACGGCTCCATGTATTGTAGATTTTCTATATTTTCAAATTTTTCTTTAAGCTAAAACTTATGATATCTTACAATCTAGTTAAATTTTTTGGGCTTGTTGGAAAGCTAGAGAGGTCCTCTATAACTTTGTTGAAGAGCTTAGGAACTTTAGATGGTTGGATTTGAATTTCCTAATGAAAAACCTCTTTCTCTCACTCTCTCTCTCTATCTCTTTCTCTTTACTAAATGATGTTTTAAGATTGGAAAAAGGTGGGGAAATGCTTAGGGAAGCTTTTCTTATAGATGGAGAAATAAAATGTTCAGTTCGATGGGCCAGAAGCTGTTGGATAAAAAAATGGGTAACTTAAGAGAGCAAGATGGGTTTTTCTTTTCCCAACCTTGTCCTTAATGATTGCTAGGATTGATTGAGCGGGAGAGGATTTAAATTACTGCCAAGTACCCCTTAAAGTTGTTCAAATGTCTGGAGAGGGTAGGTGGTAAATGTAGCCCATGCTAGCTTATGATGAGATAGGCAAGTTTAGTCATTTAATGATCTTTTGACCATTTGTTGACTAGTTTGAGTAGTAAACAAGTTAAACCAAATGATATGCCATTTAAATGATGCTAAGGTGTCATTGGAGTTTATTTGATGATTTAAAATAAATTCACTTTGGTTATATGGGTTATATTGACCCATTTAAACCCTTAAAGTCTAGTGAGTCAACCTAGGTTGACTTGGTCAACTAGGTTGGCCTAGAGGCTAACTTTGATCCGAATATGTTTGATTTGATGTTTAGAGACCAATGGAGGTGGTCCCATAGTTTGGATTGGTCATTTTAGTCAAAATGACTAGTTGAACTATTAAAGGGCATTTAGGTCAACTGTGGTTGATTTGGTCAACCAAGTTGACCCAAGGTCTAGAATTAGGTCCAACAGATTTGGTTTAATATTTTGAGTTGAATAAATGTCATTTCATGTAATGGGGAGGCCATTTGGGTTGAAATGATCATTCAAGCCCTTTGGGGGCTTTTTAACCTTTGGTCAACTGGGGTTAAAGTGGGTCCACCAAAAATATAGATTAATGCTTAAAATATAATGATTAAGGGTCTAGATGTGGTTATAAGCTTTACAAAAATATCTAAGATCAAATTCCACAAGGTGGAAGGTCCAGTGGCATAGGTCATAAATATATAAAGGTTTTACAACCTTTGGAAATAAGTTCCGTTTCTAGGGCTAGAAGTATCAGAATGAGTTCAAATTTAAAGGGTAGGCCCTAGGGACATGTTTAATAAATATTCAATTTATAGATCATGAATCATGTGTCATTTTATTGAGGTTTGAAAATTTTAAAAAATCACTAAAAAAGGCTTTCAGGACTTATTAGCCCTTTAGCTTTGGATTTTGGTGTAGATTTATGGGTTTGATCTAGATTCTTGATTTAGATGCTTGAATTTGAATTATCTAAAATAATTCATAATCTTTTAAAATATTATTAATGATTGGATAGGATTGAAGCTTGGTTGGAAGCTGGATTGAGGTTTGAATTGAAGTCTTGGTTAGTTTGGAGTTTGAATTGATTTGATTCTGGATTGAGTCCTTGATGATTCACATATAGATGAATATCAACCATCACATAAAAAAGTGGAATTCTGGATAGCTCCTTGTGACCTCATACAAAAATGAGGTAAAGATGTACTTGATCAACTTACAGTTTTATTATAACATTTGTTAACATATACTTTACATAACTTATTTTAATTGCAAATTGATATCTCATTGAATTCTATTTATTTTTGCAAACTTTTGAATCATTTTCTTAGCATATAAATCAATGAGCATTCATATCATTGTGTGTCATTGAACATAAAAAAATTGCATCTTCATATTTACCATATTGCCACCTAAATATGTTAACTAGACAACCTAACCAGAAGTTTAGAGGAGATGGATGTACAAAATGAGGATGGACATGTTAGGCTATAGGGGATGGTCACTAATCTAATGACAAAAAATCATAATAATATCCTTATAAATCAAAACCCAAATTTTGGCCCTCCACCTAAAGATATTGAGCACTTAAATGAAGAGTGTGTAAAAGACCCTCGACATCACTATCCATACTAAAGAGATAATCATAGAAGCCACCTGATGAAGAATAATCTTATTTTTTATTATCAAGAACCTATCAAGAATGTGAGGGTTGATGCCCCAATCTATGATATAGTTCATGATCCAAAATTAGTTTTTGATTGGTTGTTCTAAATGGATGAAATTTTTATTAGTATCAGATGGATTATTATCAATAAACTTCTTTTTTAAGGAAGAAATTTGTTGGCCATGATAAGATCTATTCAAAAAATATCTTAACCAAAGAAGTAAGGTTGGTTAAATTATTTTATCTTAGGTAGTGAAGAAGGTGATACTTAATATAAAGTATTGCCCTAGGAACCACAAGAAGAAATTGCATAAACAATTGAGCACAAGTTAAGGAAATATGTTCATTGTTGATTACATAAAAAAACACTAAAGATTTAGTAGCCATGACCAATTTATTAGACCTTATATGGAATTTAGCTAATAAATTTGTGATTGGCTTTATATTTGCCATTAATAATCAGGTTAAGTTTTACAATCCACAACATTTAGAGGATGCATTTCATTGTATTTTTCTCTTCAGAAGTATAAGAAATCATCTACCAACAAGCTTGAAGGACAATAATCTTCCCACAAAACTTCATCTTTTTAAGGCAAAAAGAATACTGCTAGACTTATTTTGACACCATCTAGTGATCCACCTAAGACTAACCTAGAACCCACTGCCAAAAACATCAAATATGTAGTATGTTTTAAGTGTCATATAAAAGGACATTACAAAAGTAGTGCAAGGCACAAATTTTGTTCCTAAAAGAAGGAGAACATGAAGAAGTAGAAAAGGAAGTTGAGAAAATTCATGATAATACATCATTATTGGATGAGGACATAGATCATCCTATAGAAGCACAACTCATCATCTTTAGGTGTTTGACAATAAATAATACTGAAGACTAGCAAAATAGAAGTATTTTTTTTCTCAATTTTTACATATATTAGTAAATTATAAAATTTGGCTACTGATGGGAGTGGTGCTATGAATGTAGCACCCTTACACACAGTTTCAAGAGCAAAAATTAAACTAGAACCCCATCTTGAGCCATACACAACAAGTTTATTGGATGACATTTTGTTACACATCACATCTAGATGTTTAGTACCTATTAAAGTAGGTGATTATATGGATAATATATGGTGTGATATATTTCAAAGTGACATAGTCCTTGTCATTTAAGGATGACCCTAGTTATTTAAAAAGGATTTCATACAATTTGGTAGAGAGAACACTTAGCCATATCTATTCAATGACAAAACTTTCAAGCTCTGACCATTTAACTCAACTACAAGAATATGGAAAAAAACCCCTAAAAGAAGGAGAACATGAAGAAGTAGAAAAGGAAGTTGAGAAAATTCATGATAATACATCATTATTGGATGAGGACATAGATCATCCTATAGAAGCACAACTCATCATCTTTAGGTGTTTGACAATAAATAATACTGAAGACTAGCAAAATAGAAGTATTTTTTTTTCTCAATTTTTACATATATTAGTAAATTATAAAATTTGGCTACTGATGGGAGTGGTGCTATGAATGTAGCACCCTTACACACAGTTTCAAGAGCAAAAATTAAACTAGAACCCCATCTTGAGCCATACACAACAAGTTTATTGGATGACATTTTGTTACACATCACATCTAGATGTTTAGTACCTATTAAAGTAGGTGATTATATGGATAATATATGGTGTGATATATTTCAAAGTGACATAGTCCTTGTCATTTAAGGATGACCCTAGTTATTTAAAAAGGATTTCATACAATTTGGTAGAGAGAACACTTAGCCATATCTATTCAATGACAAACCTTTCAAGCTCTGACCATTTAACTCAACTACAAGAATATGGAAAAACACCCCTCATAATTATTCCGCCCACCACCCTACACACCTATATTAACCATACAACCTTAACATTAACAAGATAAAATTCCTATGCTACAATTAAATATGACTAAAGTATCCTCATTTATTAAAATAATGTATGGTTGTAATTCAAAGAAATCAATCCTTCTTAATAGCACTATTATAGGACAACTTTAAATCTCCTAATAAACTACTAGAAGATCCCACCACAGTATCAATTTTTGGTATCAAAGCATGTTGAACATTAAAATTAGACAGCACTTAGGACCAACCAGTTTTATTTCACATTAAAGTTTGGAGGTTTGAAGAAAGTACCACATATTGGGTAAATTTCTAACTCTAGAAAATGTTTATTTGAATTTTCTTAACTCCTTACTATATTTAACTTTCTACATATTATACTTTAATAAATTGCATATTATGGGAAATTTTATGTGTTCATTTGCTCCTACTAATTAGCTGACTCTACTTTGTAAGCCTACCCTACTACTTTAATTACTTAACATTAAATCCTTATATTTTAGTGGAAAATCAATAAGGGAGTGTTCACAAAAGAAGCCTAAACACTTATGGTGCATTAAGTACATACAATCCTACTTGAACAAAATCCTATTAAAAATAAATTAACAAAAATTACCGACTCTTTTAACATACCTATTCTGCCCCATCTTGAACCCTAAATCTTCAAATAATGGTACATGTTGTACCTAAAATGTTAGTTAACACACAAAAATATGCACTACAAATACTAGGAGAAATAAAAACATAATCAATAATATTTTTTATCATCAAATTCAAAAACTCGGGAGCTCGAGTTGCAACATTATTCCGTCGAAAGAAAAAGATACAATAGAGCCCTTCAGGAGGAGGCGACTTCCACCCTTTTACCTATAGGATAAGAGGAGTTGATGGTGGCTACCTAAAGAGGATAGTAGGTAACTATCACTAGGGAACTAACAGTTCGTATGGTTACTCCCCTAAGGATATATATGAGGTCGATCCTTCCACTGAGATGGAATTTTCTATGGGTGAAGATCAAGATGAGGTGTCAGTGCCTAGTTGGTGCTTCAATAATGGGGATATCCTTTATAGCCTAGGTTGGAGAAAATCAACTAGAATATGGATCCACACAACATGATCTATTCAACAATGAACTTGGTAGAAGATCCCTGGTAAAATATTTTCCTCTAAGAGAAAAATCTCATGGCATTGGTTGCTGCACATGCGACCAAGTATTATGCTGACTTGGCCCTAATCTGATGAGAGGTGGGCCCATAAGGAGATGGTGGGTAGATTTAACCAGTTAGAGAATGAGATTTCCTAGATGAAGGTTCAGCACCAGTTTAAAGTAGACTCTATAAGCGTAAGGGTCCTGTTGTTCATTGAGGCTAAAGAGTTTGTTTCAAGATTTAAGATTTGTTAGATGGTGAAAGCATATCGGCATAAATATAGTGGATTATTACAACCTTTGTTTATTCCAGACTGATGATGGGAAGAGGTCACCAAGAATTTTTCTATGGAATTTCTATAGTATAGTGAGAGATAGTCAAAATGCATGGTATATCAAAATTAAAAGTGTTATATATATATATATATATATATATATATATATATATATATATGAAAATTAAATTTTAGATTTTGAATGAGTATTTCAAGAATTTTTAGAACTAAGATAAGTTTCAAAACAACATGTCATCTTCAAATAGACTACATAAGAATTAGAGGATTTATTGAGGTTGTCTATATTTGAACCTGGTCAGAGTTGGGAGGATTATATTCCAATGATGGAGTTTGTACATAACAATAGTTTCCAATCAAGTTTTAGAATGGCACCGTATGGAGCTCTATGTGGTAGAAATTGTAGATCTTTATTTTCTTAGATTAAAGTAGGGAGAGGAGATTGATGGGATTAGAATTGGTAGATGATGCAACAAAGAAGACTTGATTGATAAGAGATATTTTAAAGGTAGCGCAACATAGATAGAATTAAATTGATCTAAAAAAATTTAGTAGTTTTTTATAAGAGATTTTATAATTTGAAGGTTAATCCATTAAAAGGAATAAATAAATTTGGTTGAAAAGAAAAATTGAGCCCAATATAAATTGGACCATTTGAACTAATTGGCAAAATTGGTTAAGTCAGTATAGATTATTATTACCTGAGAAAATATCAGATATACATGATGTCTTCCTTGCTTCTATGTTTAGAAAGTGGATATCTGATTTGGAAAGCATGGTCTCTGGATATAAGATTGAATTGAGGCCTGATTTGATATACAAAAAATAACTAGAGAGAATATTGGCATATATTGTGAGGCCCTTGAGAAGTAAGTAAATTCACATGGTACAAGTTCGATGTAGGCAGAAATTTGAGAGAGAAGCAACTTGTACCATAAATAAGATAACTTTACGGTGATTTTTTTTTAATTATCTACTATTTATTAGTATAATTGATTGGTTAGTAAGTTAGCAATATTGAGGATGGCATTGGCTTTAAGAAGGGGAGATTATAATAACATGAAATTTAAATTTAAAAAATATGTACATTTTTGCTAAATTACTAAATTAAAGTTTGGATTTGGTTGTGCAACAATGCTTTATGCAGAAATATTGCAGCACTATAAGTACTAGGGCAGTATAGTGTTGTTGAGAGTTGGGAAAAGGATGTTGAATTCTCTTTTTTGAGGAACTATTAAGAGTTCAGTAGTGCTATAACGATTTATTATTGTGGCGCTTACATCATTGTGGATAAGGATTCAATCGAATTTAAGTAATTCTCTCTCTTAGCACTATATGTTTGGGCAATGTGGCATTAGGTAAAATATTTTATTTTAAATAAGTTATATATATCCAATTTCATTCCCTATCTACTAGGAGGGAGTGAAAAAGAGATTTGGAGAAAGGAAGGAGATATGGGTAGAGAGAGAAGGAAATTTTAGAGGCGTTGAGTCACATTTGATCATTAGGGTTGTTATAGAAGTTATTCACTTTGAGGCAGGCAACTAAAAACCTACTTTAGTTTTAAATTTAAGGTTTGGGTTGGCTATAAAATTAAGGAAAAGTGATTTTGAGGAGTTTGAATAACTTCTCACTATATAATTTTTAGTATTCTTAAATATTTGAATTCGATTCGATTGACAAAAATGTTATAAAATTTCATCGAGTACATTAAGTTTATGAAAAGTTTGTGAATACTTGATAATTTAGTGAAAACTTAATGTAACTAGAATCATCATGCTTTATAATGATACTAAAAGTTATAATTTCTAGTGATTTCATAAACTATGACCATTTATGCAAATTATCATGTTAAATAAATTGGTAGATTTTGAACATGAAAATTTATGCTAGTTATTTTCATTATTAATATGTGGAAATGCTAGTGCCTTAATATAATAGCAAATGTTGTTATGTGCTTCACATATAAAATTGCAAGTATTGTTACTTCATGATATACATCTAAATCATTCATACATCTTAATATTATTTCTTTTTGTATACATGGTGAAAAGGAGGTTGGAGGGGAATTGAAGACAGAATATGTGAGAAGATATGTTTATGTGAAACTATTGTCTTCCATTATCCTTATGATATATGAGATATAAATGTAGAGTTATAATTAAGTAGGACTAACAGTATGTACGACATATAAGAGATGAATGTGAAATTATTATCCTCCATTTGTCATTATAAAAGATGAGAGATAAAAATGTGGAGTTATAAGTTGGCTTATCCTCCATCTGTATATGTGCGACAAATGGAGATGAATGAGGAGCTATAACTAGGCATGTGGAGAAAGGAAAAACGAATTGGGAGAATTTGATTTTAATTCATACATTGCATAAAGCATGCTATATGAATCATTCAAATCATGTTATGTGAGCTATTCTGATAAATAAGCAAGCTTCAATGTGAGTTAAGTAAAAATAGTATTATAATAAATTCTATATCAAATTGAGAGAATGTAAAATGTGAAACTAATAGGACAGAATAATATGAAAATTCTAATGACAGAAATGTTCTCTACTATAAGCCACGTTATATGTAATGGATGCCATTTTTTATATGTTTTACATCTTCACTAAAATATTCATTCATGCATTATGAAAACTCTAATGATCAAAATGTTTTCTATCATAAGTCATGTTATATGTAATGAATAACATTTTTATATGATGTACATGTTCACTAAAATATTTATATATGCATTGTTTCTTCTTCATATATATGATGAATTTTGATGCAAGTTATTATAGAATATAAATTGAATGCTTTCATGAGTTTTTAGTGGTATTTTTAGCAATACAATTGCTCACCGTAGTTGTTGGCTTACATTTCCGAAAAAGGGAAAGAAGTTATTGGATAGATTCAAATAAATGATATCGTATCAGCATGTAAATTTGTTGTTTTATGTTTACTCGAGTTAATTCAGTTATAGATGTTAGATTTTGGATGTGGAATGTTAAAAGGGTTTTACAATATCAAATTTGTAATATGAACTATTTTGGATAGAATAAAAATATGATATTATTATATTTATCTTTCTTTAGTGTCTCTATATAAAATGAAATTTTTGGTCCTATTATTAATACATCCATCGAGATTATGAGTCATCACAGGTTGCGCCATCACGACGAGGGAAAAGGGTCGTGTAACCCTAAAAAAGACGACAAAATCCAAGCAAAATTTATAATTTGGGCTTTAAGCATTACTACCCCTTTGTGTTTATTTCTCATGGCAATGCTTGTATCATCAAAGAGAGTAGACCTAAATAAATATAGAATGAGTTTGATAAAGTCAATATAAAAGATATAGAAATTAATAATAGTTGGGGAGAAGAGAAGATGGACATGAAAATCCTCCCACATTTGATCAGGTTGAGGGCGGATGGACTACAAGGAATGAAAAGAATATAATGGAATCTCACCATAATAATGAACACAAATGTCATGTTATCCTAAGAGAGAAGAGGCAAACCCTACCTGGTATTGTAATTTAAACTTCTTTAAATTACTAGCCCCCCTTAGATTTGATCTTATGATGTTGTTTGTATAGGTTGCACATAATAGACCTAAAAAAATAGAAAATAATAGAAATGAAATCAGGATCAAATATAAGGAAATTAAAATTGAGAATACATGACAATTTGAAAATATATTAATAAAATTAGGGTGTCAATATTTGGCACGACCTGAAAATCCAAACCTAATTCGACCCGAAAATTTTAGGTTCAAGTCAACCCAAACCTAAACCGGGTCAGGTTCGGGTTAGGAATTTCAACCTATTTGTAAAACTGAGTCAGGTTCTGATTGTCTCGAAAATTCGAAATCAACCTGATTTAATACATTTTTAATTAATTTAGGATGATTTTAAAATATTATAATAAAATAAGTAAATATTTTTTTCAAAAAATAATAAATCATGGTACCCAAATTGAATTTATTTTAAATTTGACTGATGTAAGTCTTATCATAATTCGATTTAGGTTTAAAAAAAATCGAATTAAATAAAAAAATTTATAGTAAAACATATCCGAAGTAGGTGGAGTTCGGGTTGACCCGGATCCGAAGCGGATTGGATTTGAGTTCGAAAAATCGGGTCGAACAGTGCCAGGTCAGTTTCGGATTGGACCCGAACTCGACCCGTGACTCAATTTTAAGAGCCCTAAATAAAATGGTAAGACATACTAATAGCTAGTATAATAATAATGATAATAATAATAATAATAATAATAATAATAACAATACGATAAGCATAGGATATCATTCAGGTCGTGTTGATACACATTTGACAGAAATTTTATCACAAAGATCCGATAGAAGTTCTTTCACACTGCCCATTATTATTCTTGGCGAAGTGCTAATTGACAATCAAAAAAAAAAAAGTAATATGGTCCATCAAACAGCAGATAGAAACATCCGTCCATGAAGAACTTGGTCTCCTCAAGCTCATCGTGAGTTAGCAGCGATAGGCGGGCTGCTCGCAGAGGCGCCGGTGAAGTTCTGCTGCTCCACATCCCCACCTTGCTGCCAAGCCCAAACAATGTCCTGCAACGACGGCTTCAACCCCTTATCACAGAACTGCTGGAACTCAAGCGTATCCCCTGCGGACTTCTTCACCTCAACAAAATGAAAAGACGGGGTCACCTCAAATATCTCCGCATCAATCGCCAACTGTCCCTTCCTCCCTTCCTTTCTCCCTTCTAATTTCACCTTCCCATCCTTCTTACTCACCCTAAAACTCCCCGTCTGCGCAATCTCCTCCAGCCTTGACACAATCGCAGCCGCCGGCTTCTGCGTCGTAAACCTCGCCTCCGCCGCAATTCCCCTCTTCCCACACCCTTCAAACAACCCCGACAAATCAAACCCCTTTGACAACGATATGATATCAAATGCATTTAGACAGGTCGGTTTCATCGAGAAAGCCGCGTCCACGACACCCGCCGGGTCGTCGTTCGCTTCGACCGGCTTAAGCCCCTTCTTAAACCAGGGGGATTCGACGAGTTTAGGGATTGTGATGCGGGTATTAGGGTTAGGATCAAGGAGGCGGACAATTAGCTTGCGGGCATCGGGAGGGAACCAATTAGGGCATCGGAAGTCGGCTTTTGACATTTTGCGGTACATTTCCATGAGATTGGAGTCGTGGAAAGGGAGGAATCCGGCGAGGAGGACGAAGAGAATAATGCCGCACGACCAGATGTCGGCTTTGGGGCCATCGTAGCCGCGTTTGTTGATGACTTCCGGGGCGACGTAGGCGGGGGTGCCGCAGGTGGTGTGGAGTAGGCCGTCCTGACGGCGATTGTCGACGAGGGCGCTGAGGCCGAAGTCGGTGATTTTGAGGTCGCCATTTTCATCAAGGAGAAGGTTTTCGGGTTTTAGGTCGCGGTGGTAGACGCCGCGGCTGTGGCAGAAGTCGACGGCGCTGATTATTTGCTGAAAGTAGCGTCGAGCTGCGTCCTCCTTGAGCCGGCCGCGGGCGATCTGAAGGCAAAACTATGATAAGGTTTTTTTTTTTTTTTTTAAGTTATAAAAAACGAGAGAGAGTTATATTTTAAAATAAATATAATAGTTATAATATTTAAATTTTAAAAATTTTAATGTTATAAAATATTTTTGTACCGCCTATTTTTAAAGTTTTCAAAATTTAAAGTTATAAAAAATATCTATTAAAATTTTTCAAATTTCAAAATTATAAAAAATATGTATTAAAATTTTAATAGTTATAATTATTAAATATTAAGTGTTGAATTATTTTTCTATATAAGCTAAAAAAATTATATTTCTTAAAATAAATATAATAGTTATAATATTTTATAATTAATTTTATTAAATATTTAAAATATAATTCCACAGTTACTTAAAAATATTAAATTAATTAAAACAAAATCAAAATTTAATATATATATATATATATATATATATATATATATATATATATATATATTAATAACTTTAAAATTTTAATATACAAAAAATGATTTTAAATTTTAAAATAAAACTTTTTCTCTCACCAGTTTTTCTTTCTCTCTACAGTCTCTCTCTCCCTTTCTCTTTTCCCTTCTCTCTCTCCCGCTCTCGCTGCCTCGCCGATAAGACTCCAAAAAAATATTTTTTTTCACATAAAACGCTACCGAGAAATAGATTCAAATGAAAAATTAAAAAAAAAATTTGTTTGTTAACAGAAAAACTAATTGCATTTTCTGCATTTTTTTTTTTTTTTGCGTTTTCAAACACAACGCAAAAATATGCAGTGCATTTTTTATTCTTTTTAAATTTAATTTAATCTCCTAAATCTTACGTGAAACATTATCCTTTTAAAAATTTGCTTTTTTTAAAAAAATGAATATAACCTGAATTAAACAATAATAAAAATAAATCACACGCCTCTATAAAAAAAAATATTTTAGGTCAGCATTTTTTTAAATTAAAAAATTTTGAACTTAAAAATTACTTTAAAAAATAGTGAAAAAAGTAGCACCAAATCAAGCCTATATTTTAAAAAAAATTCTAACGTTTGAACTTTAATTAGAATAACCACCTATTTAATTATATGATGGTAATTACATGAGAGACCAAAAAAATAATTGACAATGTTAGCCATCATATAAATTAAGTTAGTTCGTATGCATAATGTTAAAAGCTTTATTTTTGTGAAATTAGCTACTGAAGTGGTACGTATTAATAATATGATAATCCAAATATATGAATTTTATAATTCACTCATCTTCGACTCAATTGTTTATAAAAAGAGCATTATATATAACTCGAAATTATAAATTTAAATACAAAAGTAAAATATTTCATCCCTAACCAAAATGTCTCTAACTAAAAGCAAAATTTTAAAAATTGAAAGATATATATATATCACAAATTATTTATTTATTTATATAATTTTTCCAAACATGACATGCTTATAGTCGAATCAAGGGGCTTGACGAGAAGAATCCAACGAGCCCACTATCATCAAATTCTAATATCATTAAGACATTCGAATGTCAAATAAATAATTCATGGTCAAAGGATTCAACATCGGCTATCTATTCAAACCACTCCCAATTTACTCTTGATCTTCCTCCTATTTTGGCCACCGACCGACTCTAAATTTTCGCCCATCACAGGATTTCTGCCTGTCGCCATACTTTCTTCTATCGATAGACTTCTATCCGACACCAAACTTCTACCTATCGCTGGAATACTACCCAATGTCAGATTTCTACCAGACGTCGGACTTCTGTTTGTCGTCGGACTTCTACTCAACTCCGAACTTTCGCCCGTCGTTGGACCCAGCCATCGCTAGATTTATGTCCGTCATCAATCTTTCGTCGAACTTCTACCCGATGTTGAACTTCCATTAGTTGCCAAATTTTTACCCAACACTGGACTTCCGCCCGTCAACAATCGTTCCGACCTCCATTGTCCGCTGACTACGGTCCTTCCAACCTCTGTTGTTAGACAACAATCTTTATGACTTCCGTCGCCCACTTACTATGGTCCTTCCGACCTCCATCACCCATCGACTACGGTCCTTCTGACCTCTGTCGTTAGACAATGTTCCTTCTGACCTCAACCACCTGCGGACTAGGACCCTTCTGACCTCTGTCGTTAAACAACGATCCTTCGGACCTCCGTCGCCTGACAACTATGGTCCTTTCGATTTTCGTCGCTAGATAATGTTCTTTCTGACCTCCCTACCAAGTATAGTCCTTTCGACCAAACAAACACATCAATAGTGATTCTTCCTGTTTCCACCATGTAGTACACTCTATATGATGTATATTTGTTACATTAAGCTAAGGTCTTCCCCCCAATGAAGGACCTTATTTGTAATCAATTGCAAATACTAGTGGATTCATTCAAACTGGGCTAGGCCCCATGGTTTTCCACAATTTTTAGCAGTCTTCCACGTAAAAATCTCGGTGTCTCTTATAAATGTTGCAACCTCTCTTTTATATGTATGCATGCTAGATCTTTATACAAACTTAAGACATTTAAATTTACAATTCTATAACATCATGAATATTGAAGGACGCAACAGTTTGACATCATATGTGAGAATATAGTTCCAAACTAGGGGGTAATTTTTGTTCCAATCTCAAAAGGTCATTCGTGTTAATGTCCTGGCATCAGTTCTTGCTGCATCAATTTCATGTGTATTAAATATAGACTGGGGGCAACCTTAACTATAGCCATGGTCAAGAAGATTCCTACAACTCTTCCAATATCCAAGATGATATATTGGGATTATAAAGCTTTTAGCAAATGTAATGTTTCTTCCAATAAGTTTTAAACTTTATACAGTCCATATTTAAACTTCTACTCTTTGAGCAATGTCTTAATCTAGACTTCAAAAAGATAGTAACGATCTAAAGATATATTATTTTTCTCCTTTGAATCGGGATACACATGGCATTCACCCTTTCCCAATCAAGGAAAGATAGATCAAAGGGGTTATTAATTTGACCTCTTCCATACAGGTTAACGTCATCAAGCAATACTCTGACATAAAACCTTAAATAGGTCATACATCCATAGTGAATTCTTTCAACCTCTTTCACACAGATTAATGTCATCGAGAAGTACTCTAACATACAACTTTGAATAAGTTATACATCATTGGAGGATTCTCTCAACCTCTTCTATAAAGGTTAACATTATTGAGTAGTGCTCTGACATAAAATCTCGGATAGGTCATATATAGATTAATGTTATTGCGGAGTGCTGTGGCATATAACCTCATATAGGTCATACATCCTTAGTAGATTCTCTCGACCTCTTCCATATAGGTTAATATTATTAAGCAATACTCTGACATACAACCTCGGATAAGTCTTACATCCTTGTCGGATTTTCTAGACCTCTTTCATATAGGTTAACATCATAGAGCGATACTATGATATAAAACCTCGATTAAGTCATATATCCTTGGTAGATTCTCTCGACCTCTTCCATATAGGTTAATATCATCGAGCAGTACTCTGAAATACAACCTCAGGTCATACATTGTTGGTGGATTTTCTCGATCTCTTTTTTATAGGTTAACGTCATCAAGCATCGCTCTAACATTCAATCTCGAATAGGTCATACATCCTTGGTGGATTCTCTCGACCTCTTCCTTAAAGGTTAACATCATTGAGCGATGCTCTGACATATAATCTTAGATAGGTCATATATTCTTAGTAAATTCTCTCGATCTCATCCATATATATAGTAACGTCATTGAGTTGTGCTTTGACATGCAACCTTAGATAGGTCATACATGCTTGGCGGATTCTTTTAACCTCTTCCTTATTGATTAATATTATCGAGCAATGCTCTCACATAAAGCCTCAGATTGGTCATATATCCTTGGTGGATTCTTTTGACATCTTTAAGAGAGGTAAATATTATCGAGCAATGCTCAGAATAGAGAACTTTCTCTCTAAAAAAATTTCATAAAAGTAAGTTGTTAATAAAATCATCACTTATATGAAGATCTTAGTAGGCTAAGAAGTATTAAAAAGCACAAGAGGTAATATGTCAAAAATAATCTTAAATAATGGAATTCTTCTATTGCAACTCGGGCTTCTAAATTTATGATTTTGATGGTAACAAATAATACTGATTAATCTTTTATTTCTCCTAGTATTTGTAATGCATATTTGTTCGTGTGTTTACTGATATTTCAGTTACACCATGCACATTTCTTTGAAGATTCAAGACTCGAGATTGTATACAATTGGTTATATTAAATGAGTTTATAATTTTCATTTCTTGAGTCAAGTCTTGTAATGATGTATGTTAGTTTGTTGAACATGCACATAGAAGAAGCAAAAAATATTTTTAAATATTTTAATATTCTGTAGATCATACTATATGATGTTTAAAATATTACCTAATTTAATCCTATGATTAGTCAATCAAAATGGCTTAATTTTGATATTTTGATCGTACTGTATGAACTGGATTATACTATACGATAAATAGAAATGATCTTGGCCGTCCCATGCTTCATCATAGATGAATTGCTTTTTTTGAACTGATTGTACAACACATCGTACCAGACATCATATATTATGAACATGCAATTGAACTATTCGTACAGTACTAACTGGACATCATATAATATTAACAGATCAATTTTTGCACATCGTACTAAACTGATTTTTTTAGGGTTTTTTGAGCCCTCTATTTAAGCACTCTCATAAGACTTTGTAAGAGTCTTTGACAGCCATTAAAACTTCATTTTTATGTAGAAAACTTGAAGAGATAACTTGAAAGAGAGAGAAAAAGGGTGGAGTTTGAGAGAGGGAGAAGATCCTTGGAGGGGGTTTCAAGAGAGTGAAGGAGATTTCACATGGTTGCTCTAGTGAGCTTGCACCTTAGTACCATCGAATTCAAGGTTCGTCTTGAGGGAAGTTTTAGGAAGAAAAATATCTCTTTGGTGTCAAAAGATCCGACTCCTCCGCCGCACCGGGGAAGGTGGAAGTGATTTTGTAAGGGTTTTTCTGCCTTGCCGAGGGACCAAAAGAAAAATCACTAAAGATTTAGTGTAATACTTAAAGGGTGCCTACGGGGAGTGGATGTAGGTCATGATTTTATTGAACAACTATAAATCGGTGTGTTTTTTCCTTTATTATTTTCGCACTTTATTTTCGCATTCATTTTTATTGCGATTAAATATGTTGGTGAATTTATTAATTTATCTTTTTTATCATGAATGTAATTCGCTTCCGCATAAAGTAATAAAAAGATATTTCTTTTCATTAAAAAAGTTTTTAATCATCCAATTCACCTCCCTCTTGGCGCATCTCATAATTTTCAGCTTCTACTATAAAATGAAAAACACGATAGAGGAAAAAGGAAGGAGGAGAAAGCTCCTTCTACATAAAAGGGGGCGCTGAAGCTTAATAGGAGATGTCATCTATCTCAGACAGAGGTAGGCATCTAATGTAATAAGAAGAACACTTGAGAATAAAAAAAAGGAGAGGAAAGCTACTTCTATATAAAGAGGGCCACAAAAGCTTGATAGGAGATGCCTCGTATCTTAAATAGTAGAATGTCTATAATGTAAGAAGAATATCACATGAGAAGAAAAAAGGAAGGAGGGGAAAGCTCCTTTTACACAAAAGAGGGGCATTAAAGCTTAATAGGGAATGCCGTCTATATCAGATAATGAAATACCTCTAGTGTAAGAAGAAAGCCAAAGGAAAAGATAATGGAATGAGAAAAAATTTCCTTCTCCATAAAAGAGGAGCACTAAAATTTGATAGGGGATGTCGCGTATCTCAAACAGTGAAAATGCCTCTAATATAAGAGGAATATCATCAGAGAAGAAAAAGGAAGACTGAAAATTCTAACTTTTACACAAGGGAGATGTACTAAATTTGAGTTGGGAATGCCACCGATAAAAAATAAAGGAAGGACTCAGCTGTAAGAAAGTTAAAGGGAAAAGGAAGAAGAGAGAAAAGTATAATTTTTCCCTAGCCCCAAAGGTGGTATTTATAATACAAATATGGGGGGAAATAATTTGAAAATGGGGGGATTTTTCAGTCCCATTTTGTTAAAAGTATTTTAAAATTTCTTCTAAAATTTTCTACAAATGTTTTGGGCCGAAATGTGGAATTTTTGAAACACTTAAAAAAAATGCAAGCAGAACCAACTTGAAAAAAAAATTGTGGACCCGCAAAAAAAATAATAAAAGGTGGATGGGGCAGCAAGGCCAACCCCATTAGTTTAACAATTGACAGCTGTGCCACCTCTAAAAAGAAGTTAAAAAAATTTTAAGCACAACCAGCGGTAATTGTCAACTTGTTATAACTACGCGGCACCCAAACGTGAGTGCCTATTCGTGTGTGGCCGCCGGCCGGTTCAGCCGCTAAGACTCGTACAGATCTATTTTTTGGCCTGGAAATTCAAAATCAGGCATTTTTATGATCCTTGGAATCGTTTTTCGATGTTCCAAACTCAATTTTGTTACTTTGTGAGCTCAACAAAGCCTTTATAAGCAATTTCGGATACTTTTAAATATTTTAATATGGCAAATTGCATCAAAAAATCCCGCAAAAAATAAGACACTTTTTTTTTTGGACTTTTAGAGCTTTAACGTCAGAAAATATTTGGCAACAAATATCTGACCAAAAAATTATCTTGATTGGACACAAATCTCTAGGCAAAAACAAGTTGGAAACATCAAAAATTAAATAGGAGACCATCTGAACTCTGATTTCAATAAACTTATAGTCAAACTGAATGTTTTGAAAATACAAACCTAACAACACCAAATTCGACTCAATCTGAGCCCAAATGTGATCTAAATCAAAGACCCAAAATGCATTTAGAAGGTTTAAATCATAATTTGGACTATAAAATTGTTTCCAAACAAGACATGCTTATAGTCGAATTGAGCGGTTTGACGAGACACATCCAATGAGCTCGATATCATTAAATTGTGATATCATTAAGACATTCAAATGTCTAGTAAATAATCCACAATCAAGGAATTCAACATCGTCCGTCCTTTCAAATCACTTCCAATTTATCATTGATCTTCCTCCTATTTACTGCAATGCCACTCTCATAAAACTATAAGTATACGCCTCATTTCTCATATGGTGGGGTGGGGGGGGGGGGGGGGGGAGCAAGGAGCAGGAAGGGAGTCCAAGCAAGAAGAGAAAGAAGAGAATGAAGAGTTCTCTTTCCACCAGACTCCTTCTCGACCACCTTCCGGCCACCGATCGACTCCAGATTTTCGCCTTTCACCAGATTTCTACCCAATGTCAGACTTCCTTCCGTAGATGGACTACTACCCGACACTAAACTTCTATATATCGTCGGAATCTTACCCAACCCTAGATATATACCAAGCGCCGAACCTCTATCCATCATCGGACTTTCATCAGACTTCTGCCTGTTGCCAAACTTTTGTCGGACTTCTAGCCTACGTTGAACTTCCATCTGTCCCCATACTTCTATCCATCATCGTACTTTCATCAAACTACTATCGGATGCCAAACTTCCGCCCATCGCTAGATTTTACCCGACACATGGCTTCCATCCATCAATAGTCCTTTTGACCTCGGTCCTTTCGACCTCCATCACCAGAAAATGGACTTTATGACCAACGTCGTCTGCCGACTACCGTCCTTCAGACCTTAGTCGCTTGCTGACTACGGTCCTTTCAACCTTTGTCGCTAGACAATGATCCTTTCGACCTCCATCACCAGTCGAGTATAGTTCTTCTGACCTCCATCGCTAGACAGTGGTCTTTATAACCTCAGTTGCCCGTCGACTATGATCCTTCTGGCCTCTATCGCCCACCGAATACGGTCCTTCTAACCTTCGTCGCCATAAAAGAACCCTTCCGACCTCCGTCGCCCACCGACTATGATCTTTTCGACCTCCATGGCTAGACAAAGTTCTTTCTTGCCTCCGTCGCCTACCAACTATATATAGTCCTTCCGACAAAACGAATACATCAGCAGGGATTCTTCCTATTTCCACCATGTAACACACTTTGTATGATGTATATTTATTACAACAAGCTAAGACCTTCCCCCTAATGAAGGGCCTCATTTGTAATCAACTGCAAATACTAATGGATTCATTCAAACTAGGCTAGACCCCGTGGTTTTTCTTCCTTATCAAAGGTTTTCCACAAAAAAATCTTGGTGTCTCTTATAAATGTTGCACCATCTCTTTTTATCTGTATGTATGCTGGATCTTCGTACAAAGCTAAGACATTAAAATTTATACTTCTCTACTGCTGTGAATATATGAGGACACAACAAGAATAGACTTCAAAGTCTTTTCAATTTTTATTGATGTTAGTATTGCTTATGATATCTCAAAAAAAAAAAAAATTGAGCCTAATCTGATGTACTTCGGGATAGTTAACATAATTATTTTCACGTAAATACCCCTTAAAAATACTTTTTGATTATTAAAAGTAAATAATAAATATTTCATTTTATTTTTTTATCTTTAATATTTATTACCTTATATTAATATCATTGCCTCATTCTTACCTCAAGAGAGAGAGAGAGAGAGATAAAAGGCCAACCTTGTTGAAAAGCTCGCCCCCACGAACATACTCCATGGCAAAATAAATTTTGGTCTTACTCGCCATCACCTCGTAGAGCTGCACAACATTGGGGTGTCGCACCAGTCTCATAACCGAGATTTCCCTCTTAATCTGCTCAATCATCCCCACCCTCAATACCTTCTCCTTTTCAATTACCTTAATAGCCACACTCTGCCCCGTCGTCAAGCTCCGAGCAAAGTACACCTTTGCAAAGGTTCCCTGTCCGAGCAGCCTCCCCATCTCATACCGCCGCATCAATATCCAATCTCCCTTCTTCTCTGTCGTCATAGTTACCGGCTAATTCATCTGCAATGAAACTCACAGAAGGGCTTTGCTGTTGAACAGTGAAGAGGAAGCATGAGATGGGCTTCGCATTGTCGTCGGGGAAGAGAGGAGGAATGCGGATGGAGAGGAAAGAGGAGTTAAGGTTAGGAATAGCGGTTCATTTATGGCCATGGAATAAATGATGGTTGGGCACGTTCAAAGATAGTATGGATGCTAGTTGTACTCATATGATTTGCTATTTATGGGCTTTGGTTTTTTTTTTTTTCCTTTTTTTAGTTTTAGATTAAAAAAATGTTAAAACAATATTCTCCTGTTGATTAAGGTGATTAATCTTACATATATATATATATATATATATATATATATATATATATATATATATATATATATATATATATATATATATATATATATATATATATATATATATATATACATACATATATATATATATATATATATATATATATATATAATCATGTAAAGTTAAGTTCTGTATAAATGGCAAATTTTATGAAATGTATTTTTATTTATATAAATATAATTTTAATAAAAAAAAATTAAAGTGCTCTCCCTCTAAAATTTAAGGGTCCATGGTTATAGATATCATTTCAAAAATATTAATTATATTTTTAAATTAGTCAATTAGTGCTTGTAATATATATATATATATACTTTTTTATTGATATGTCATAAAAAATTGTCTTGATTTGACATGAATCTCGAGGCATATTTGAGTTAAAAAATTTTAAAATTAAATTCAGTATCATCTGAACTCTGATTTTAGCAACATTAAGTTGAACTGAATGTCTTAATGAGATGAATCCTACAACACCAAAATTAGTGTACTTCAGGCCCAAATGGGTCTAAATCAAATGTTTGAAGTATATTATATGACTAAATTATCTCCAAATGTGGCATGCTTATAACTGAATCAAGTGGCCCAATGAGAAAAATCCAATAAGCCCAAGATGGCTTGATTATGATATCACTTAAGCACATAAATGCTAAATAAACTATTTATAATTGAGGGAGTCAATATGAGCTGTCGATTGAGTGCTCCAAATTTGTTCCTGATTTTCTACATATTTATGGTGCTTACCACTCTCAAAATGTATCAATAGACCCTACTCCTTACATGAGAGGATGTGACGACTTAGCTACAAAGGGAAAAGTGCTCTGGGCTTGAAGAATCCTAAAACTCCGCCTAAGCACCACTACCAGCATACCCTTACCATTTGGTCAATATCATTGTTAAACCGATGCCCGGTCGCCGTGAGACCTCCTTTTAACTTTCATGGACAACTTTTTTCTAATTGACACCATTGGAACTTTCATCGACCAAATACCACCTTTGGACCCCCTCGTCTCGACAGTTGTGACCCAACATCCCCTATGATGCCCAAGATCTATGGAAGGATTGGACTTAATCCTATAAGTAATTAACTCATCCACCAATTTCCAAAGATGCTAATATCCAAAGTATAAAAGAAGCATAATCAACTTTCACTTCATTAAAATATAATTACATTACTCAAGAGCAGGAATGTCTATACACTGAAGCAAATAAACTTGATTACAAAATTGATACATTAAACTCAAAGCTCTGAGAATCCTCCTATATACCTTATCTACTCCATTGGACATTTTCTTTTGCCTAAAATGTTAAAAGAAATGGAATGATCTCAACTAGCATAGTAGACTCCCTATCTTGTCTATCACAAATATCAATACCCAATTCAATTATTTAAAAGAAATGAATTAATGTATAAGCAAAATATAATTTTACTAAAGTTATAGTATATATTTGATTTCAGAACTAACACTTATATTCATATAACCACTTTCACAGAAGTTCTCAAATTTAGTATAAAATACTTATTCTTACATATTCACTTGCATTTCATTTTCACCTTTCCATCAAAATTCATATAGAAGATCAGAGTTTACTAATTCATGTTTCAAAATAGTTCTCAAACTTAACTCACTAGAACATTAACATGTGAAATGAAATAATTATAATACACATGTCCCAATGCGTAATTTATCTCCACTCACTTATATCTCCCTCCACGCATGAATATAGCAAGTTGGGTTAGAACCCCTCCCATATCTACATTAGGCGGATGGGGCAAAGAGAGGACTTACGATGCTACTTAAACTTCCACATCTACTTTTAGCAAATGGGGCCATAATTTCTCACACATGAATATCAAATAGATGGGGCCATAAGAGTATATTTAGGGCCCTTGTAATATAATAGAGAGTGTGTTTTTTCACATTTCTAAATATCTCTAATGCCATGTTATGTATAATGCAAATGCAATGTAAAAATAATTAATTTAGACATCCAATGCAATATTAAAAAGATGCATGAATTCCTATTAAAAGCCATGTAACTTATAAAATAGAATACTCAATAAAATTTTTCTAATCAGTGGTAAATTTTTTGTAAAATTTGAGAAAAATACATCTTTATCTATATCTCCATGTTTCATTTATGTAGTTTATCTTTCCTTAGACTACCACTAAGTAGGACCCACAATCTACTATCACAAAAATTCATGCCTTGCTCATCTACTTGCAACTCAAATCTCTTTCTTAACTTAATATGCTCTTTTAACCTCGCATATTCTTCATCTTCCTTCTAAGTTCCTTTAATTATATCCTATAATGAGGATGGGAGTATCATCTGAGAAATAACTCCAACAAGCATATCTGATGAAGTCATTATTTCTAACTCTAGCGTCTCAATTTTTTCTAATCAGTTCTGAACCAAATTGGTTGTCACTCCTACAGATTTCTTGCATAAGGCATCATGAATCATATTCTCTCTACTAGGCTGATAAATAAAATCCACATCATAATCCATGATCAACTCCAGCCACCTTCTTTGCCTTAAATTTAGCTCCTTCTAGGTGAAAATATACTGTAGACTCTGGTGGTCAGCATAAATCTAACATCTGACACCATAAAGATAATGACACACTAGATCAAAATTAAAAGAATTATCTATTTTATCATTTTAATTATTTATGAAAGCTATAATACATTATTAATATAAATTAATCTATATCACACAACCATTAAATGTCATACGTAAGGAAATATTTCATTATATTCATTAAACAAAATCATATTACAATAGCCAAGTGATCACTAACAATCATTAATCTATCAAGGACTCCTAACTATAAAAAATAAAAGAAAATATTTACCAAAATTAAAAGAACATGAGGATCGCAATTAGCTCACTCCAAATGGTCTTGATCCTTTCTCTGGCCTAAAATCAATAAAACAAAATAATGAGCTTACATAGCCTAACAAAAATCCAAAAAATCAATAAAGCTTTCATACATGATTTAAGTAATCAATATGCATTCTCTTCTCAAATAATAGAATTAATAGCAGTCAATATCATCAATTCTCAATCATCACTCATACAAGTTAATATGATCAATAACAAAAAGTGTGAAATATTATAATTGATGGGGAAGGGGCTAAGGTGGAGTGTAATTATGAATTTTAAAAATATATACTTAAGGCTCATTTCTTCCCTAAACAATGCTTATGTTTTTTATATAAATTAATAAAACTCACTTAATATATGCAAGTATACATGCTGAATCAAGAAATAAGTTATAAAGTACAGTGTTGAACTTATGAGGAAATGTGCTTTCTAACAATCAACCACTACTGCTTACTCTAATCACAAAATTATCCTACTTTAATAAAAATTTATTTTATGGAGAATTAATCAATAAATAAAATATAAAATAATGGATACAATATTTGAATAAAGTGATTTAGATTGATAAATATAAATTGCATATCTTTCCTAATGAAATTCTTAATTTTGATGTAATTCAAAGCATATGCATCCCTAGATCTCTATCAAGCTTGTAGGGGTTAAAAGGATATCTACTGACTTCTTATAGTTATATCATCTCCTTAAGAACCTAGCATGTTTTACATCTTATGACTAGGTATATAAACACACTATTCTAATATTCTTGGTTATTCTTACATTCCTCTATCAAGCCTATACATCACACTAGGTTTTAACAACACATAGGGTCACTATATACATTAAATAAAGAGTGGAATAACTTTAAAAACATCTTTTAACTTTAGAGAACACAAAATTTTTATTAGTGCAGAATATGGTTTTTACATCATCAATCCAAACTAAGGAATTAGTCATATATGAAAGAAAAGACAAGCAAACTCATTTCCACTGAAATCATAGAAGAAAGAAAATACAAGAGAAAGATATTGATATGAAGGTTCAATTAATCTCCTTTACACTTCTAATTTCTTTATGTATAGAATTGCTTTAACAAACATGGACTAACACTCTAATGATTGTATCAAATACTTTCATGAATTCCCTTAGTTGTCACCCTAAGAGAGATTTAGAGAAGTATTCTAAAATGTATTGAAATTAAATAAGTGATTGAAATCTCTTACAAATATAACGCATCAACTAGTTATAGGAAAATACAAAGTAGGCAATTGGCACATGAAAGGATGGCACCGTTGCATCAAAAAATGAGCAAACACTACTATATTATTATTTTGGCTCCGTCACAATAGTTACTAACATTGATCAATTACTTAGTGAACATTCATGTCGCTTCATTAACAAGTCATGTCCTTGGGTAGTTACAACTGCCACATCGCCGTACGGATGTCTTTCAAATGTTGTAGCACCAAAATAGCTATTTTGGCACCGAGGCATGATAAATTATGATGTTGTGATGCTTGAAGACAGTAAGCTGAATGCTACGAAGCTTACTCTTTTATTATCGTAGTGTTGTCCAACAGAGTAGTTGGCAGTACCATATCGATATTATGGTGCTCCGACGATGACTTTGATGGTGCTACAATGTTGTTTGGTCCAACACCACGAAGATGGATGATACTTAGAATTTTATGCTTTTTTCTTTATTTTTCTTGCACGACACAACTAACAACACATTTTATTAGAAATATAGCACATTTTTTGCACTTATCAAATTCTCTTCAGCTTTAACTCTTGCTTATCCTCAAGAAAACAAAAATATTACAATCTTGATTAAATGATTAACCAAAGTAAAAATTGATACTTAAAAATTACTAAAATATAGAATAATTTGTCACATTTTAGAACTACTAAAAATGAATAAGATTATAATTTTGGTTTAAAAAAAAATCAAACAATTACACTAATTAATCATCCTTATAATTGCGTAATTGGAATTCATAGGTTATAGACTTAATGATTAAATTTGAATTTTAAAGTGAAAGTTGTAGTTTAAGGATTAGATGTTAGTAGTTAAAATTGAAACTTTCATTACTTCATTGTCATTTGTACAAGTTTTCTTATTCTATCCTTTGTGAATTTCAAGTTTAAGATTGTAATTGGATTCTAAGCATTTGACTGATAATAATTTTTGAATGTACTCATATTTTCTTTTTCTCTCTATGATAAAATTATTTTAACAATCTCTTCTTTTTATTTTGAGTACTTAGTTAATATTTTTAAAATCAATTTTTTCTTTGAACGTTTTTACAATCTTAAAAAATATAATGTAAAGATTTAATAAGACTACTAATTCCAAATTTAGATTGCTTATGATTTCCAATTTAAATTTACTCATATCTAATCTTTATTTCAACTATTTACCATTATTTTAAAAATTATTATATAAAGGTATAAATTATAATTCAAATTAAAGCAATAACTTAAAGGATCTAAGTAAGTTAATTATTAATTTTTTCACTTTATGAAATATAGATAGTTTTCATTTGAACTATGATCTAGAGTTTTATTACTATCTTAATTTTATATAAATTTTAATTATTATTTTTACTAAGTTTAATTAAATAATCAAAATAAAAAAAATGATAGCAAGCATGATGGGAATTTCAATAAAAGATAAATAAAAGGAACAAAAACAATAATTAACATTACACTTGCTTTTATATAAATAATAAAAAGAGCATAAATATGTGTTAATATAATATAACATAACGTAGGTTAGAAGATAACTTGTGCACTAGGCACCATGCATATCATAATGGCTTCTAAAGCCAACACAATAAAACATGCTCCAATTACTCACATAAGTACATTACCTTCTAAAAAATATGAAGTACAACTAAGATACAAATGCACATTCTTTATTCCTCAAACTTCAAGATTTCTCAATGTTGATTCTAAATAGGTTATTAAACCTAAGCTATTATCCCAAGGATAACTACGAGGGGGGTGTTGGGGGGGGGGGGGGGGGGGGGGGGGGGGGGTGAATTGGTAATTTAAAATTTCTCTTGGATTTTTTAAATAAAAAATCAATTTCAAAAATTCATAGCAAGTTAATTTAGTTTCAAAATAAAACTTTTCAACCACAGTAAATAACTTGTATTAAATAAAATTCAGAAGTTAAAAGACATAAGAATTTATAGTGGTTTGGTCAAACATGACCTACATCCACTCGTTGAAGACTCCCTCTTCAGGTATTGCACTATTACCAAAGCTTCTCTCTTTTTGCCCCTACAGTAAGGCGGAGAAGCCTTTACAAAACTTCTCTTCCACCAATCCCTAGTGTGGCAGAGGACCATCGTCCTTTCACACCCTCCAAGTATTGGCAGAGAACCATATTCTGTTCACACTCTCTTGGTGTCGGCAGAGAACCATCATCCTTTCACACTCTCCACATGTCGACAGAGAATTATCGTCCTTTCACACCCTTCAAGCGTCGGCAGAGTACTGGATCCTGTTCAAATATCTTCTTACGAGTAACTAGAAAGATAAGAAGAAGAGTGATAGCCAAAATCATATAGAGATCCTTACCTTTGAGTTACTTTGTGAATCCTTCACACTCTACTTGTAAGAAATCTCTCTCAAATACTCTCTCACACTCTCTCTTTCAATTGCCCATGAAAAAATCAAAGACAAGACTTTTTCTCATTAGTTTTAGTGGACCTTTTATACCAAAGACATGAAAAACCATCTAGAAAATTGAAATATTCAATTTTGAGAGTACAAGATCATATAATACGATCGTATATTCGTATATACAAACATTTCAAAAACTATTATGTATGAACCTATTATGAATTGGTACAAAATCATTTCATACATGATGATCATCCGGGACGAACCAAGTTTGTCCAGTATGAACATTTAGAAAATTTTTCATCTTTATTGGGATAAAGAGGGACACCATAATTCGTACATGTATGGTGTACGTATGAGTATGACATCATACGATACGATTAGTTACAAAAATTTTCAAGTTCATATGGATGAAACTTTAGGATGAAAAGGGACCCATCCAATTCATACTCTAAAAGGTATATATGAATGGTATATCGTACGGTATGATCCATACTTAGAAAAAGTTTCTACTATCTGTTCATTTGATTGCTCGAAGGGAAAATAACTGTTCAGATCATCCTATATGAAACAAAATCGTACAGAATGATTAGTTTAAAAAATTATAGAATTTAAACTCTCTCCCAGTGTGTGTGTGCACAGTTACTCAATTACAATAACACTCTCTTAGACTTAATAAAATGAAAAAATACAAACTTTAATTATAGTAATCCCTAAACCGATCTGATTTGAAGTCTTCATGAATCTAGAGTATAATTTACCTGAAATGTTAGTACACACAAACAAAAAAGTAATTCTTCCAAAATATATTAGGAGAAATAATAATCAAAGCAATAATATTTGGAATCATCAAAAACATATAAGTTGAAGCAATATTAATAATCAAGAACTAAGTAGTAACTATCTCAACAATCTCCCCCTTTTTGATGATGGCAAAATAATTATTGTTTGAATAAAATTGAATATCCTAAATTTCTCCTTAACTTCTCCTAAATGATTAAACATATGAATATAAGGGAATTACATTAAGACAAACCAAAGTTTTTTTTTTCATAAATGACAAAGCACAAAGGCAAAATAATGCACACCAACTTTCATAAATAATAAAGCAACACCAATAAATATAAAGACAAAACAACACTAATAAACACAAAGATAAAACAACACTAACACACCAAATAATATTACTCCCCCTTTTGACCACAACAAAAAGGGAAAAGGAAGGTTGAAATGGAAGAAGTCCTATGAGAAACCTTAGTAATTAATCTTTAAAGAGATTGAATTATAATTACAATAACAAAATTTAGGGGTGTCAATTTTTAACAAGACCCGAAACATGACCCGAACTCGACCCAGAAAAATCTAGGTTAGGGTCAACCCGAACGTGAAATAGGTCGGGTTTGAGTTCAACAAATCAACCCATTTTAAAAACTAGGTCAGGTTCAGGTTAGCCCAGCAACCCAAAATTGACATGAAAATATGTATTTGGCTCAAAAACCCAAGAATGACTCATTTTTGACATGTTTTTATCCAAAAAATTAAAGATTGACCCAATTTTGACCTAAAAATTAGTAATTTTAGGTCAACCCCGGGTCATTCGTGTCGGTCGGGTTGAACTGGACCTGAATCGAGTCAGGTTCGAGTCCAAGAACCTGATCTATTTTCAAAAATGGGTAGGGTTTGGGTTGGCCTAAATAGTGCTAGGTTAGTTCCGGGTTCGACCCGAACCCGACCCATTGACCTGAATTGAAACCCCTAATAAAATTAATGACTAATAGAAAAAAAAAATATTCAAAATATTTAAATTAAAGTATAACATAGATAAGAAAAAGTGATCAAGGTCATAAAACATTCTAGATAATTAAATAAAAAAAATTATTACAAAAGGTATGAAATGAAGATTAGATAATTTCAATTTACAATATAAAATATAATTGAATATTAGATTGATTTGAATTTGAAGATTAAATGATAGAGAAAAGAACATATTCAATTAGCGATATTACACATCTTTTTAAATATTTATGGAACACTTTATACATCTTTCTGTATTTGAGCTAATTTTGTGCCTCTTTTCAATTTACAAACCATTGTGTATTCTTTCAATTTTTGTGCACTTGTATATTCCTTTTTGATACCCCTCTTCTTTTAATTGATCTTTCCAAAATCAGTAATCTAAAAAATCAAATTTCTCTAATTACAAAGATAATTTTATTGAAAAGAGAAATAAAAAATAATAAGATATCAAAATTACAATAATAATATTTTAATTATATTTGCCTAAAAATGAATATGAGATTGATAGCCTTAACTTGATATAGTTATAAGTTAACTTAATTTTTTTTTGAAAAATTATATTTTATAATGAAATTAATTTTATAGTGCTGGTTAACTTATAACACTTTTTAGATCAATTAATACAGGATTATCATATAGACACACTTACATTTCAAACAATAAATAAATGCAACTAATCAAAATAATACTTTTTTAATTGATATCAATTTAAAGATTAAATACATTGAAGCACTTTTTGATATTAATCATAATGACAAACATAATATAATACCAATAACATTAACTTAAAATCTAAACAGGGACAAGTTCACAAAGCATTAAAAACATCACTAGGATCATCACATCTCAGGACTGACAAAGACAGCACAAAAAAGTACATCTTGAACTCTGAGTGGCTCTAGTCTTGAGGAGGAGGCTGGTTGACGATAGCAAATAGCTATTCATCATAGCTACATTAGTATTCACAAATTCAAACTTTCCTTGGATCCAACCCATGTCTAGCCAGTATTGTGTATCCTGCAGATTTAGGTGAGTCTAAATTTGATCAAAGCACTGATTAAAATGACTCTTTGATCATTCAAAGTGCTGGACCATCTCTTAAAAGTCAGGTCCATGAGCAGGTGCAGGTGCTCCCCCTTCTTCCTCAGCATCTTCACTTGAATTATCATTCTTTCCAAAAAGTGCTCAAAATAAAGCATTAGTGAAGTAGATAGGCATTTCAAGTGGAATCTCAGAATGAATAATATTGTACTTCCTTCCTAAGATATAGGTCACTAGATATCCTAGAGTAATATTTTTCTTCCTCCTATGAGAAACATGCCCAATTTTAAAAAGGTTATGAATATAATCTAGAATGACTTAGGCTTCATATATTGGTTGTTCAATGATGATTAAATAGGTAATAGTGGACCAAAGAGGAGTAATATTAATGCGGTCACCAGCTTTAAGAATAATTAAAGTTATAAGGATATGCTGGATGACCGTGGCGTTTTGATTTAAAGTATAGACCTTAGGCAAATGACCAACTTGAGTAACACCTCTAAAAACATTGTTTATTTTAGACCAATCAAAGTCAGATTTGGAGGTTAGAGTGTTTGCTCTAATTCAATGAGTCCTTAAATGTAGAAAAGTTCCTAGATCATCCTTCATAATTTTTACCCATTCCTTTAGGACATATGATCTTATCCTACTCTCATCCTCACTAAAAGTCATATTTGCCAAGAAGTAGTGAAAGGTTTCTTTATGGTAAGCATAAATTAGAGTCAGAATGAAGGCAAATTGGGTTGAGGCAAAAAGAGGCATTACTTGAAAGTAAATGTCTTCTTGGATCAAGAGTCTAGATGGAGTGATTTAGTAGAGACAAACCTAAAGTAAGAATCTTCATTTACTTTAGATAGAAAGTTTTTGTCTCCACTCTTGGAAGATGAACCCTTAGAGACTCTACCGCCCTTGCTAGAACTGGCCATTTCTAAGAGAGAAGGATTGAAAGAGGCTGTTGAAGTGAATGAAAATGAATTCTACAACCCTCCTATTTAAAAAAAATGATCTTTCATACGTATTATAATGGATTCATACAGTACAATAGTTGGTTCATACATGACAAAAATAATTTCGTATGTATGAATAAATACATTAAAAAAGAAATGGCTTTTCATAATCACGCAAGTTACGAAGCATCCTTTTATATAAACTTTTTAACCAGACAATCATATAGATGAATAGGTGCTCATACGGAACGATCAATTATTTAAGATCATTTTAAAGATGGTTAGGTCATCCCCCACATCGAATGATATATAGTTTATATGTACGAAATAAAGTTTCGTACGTATGATCAATTATAATAGCTGATTCTGCCCAAATAATCATCTACATAAGTACAGACGAATGAACACAAATCATCTGGGATGATATAAATATCATACAATATGATATATATTAGAAAATAAAAAAAAAATATGCATTTAGTCCAAAATAACTTTCGACATGCTACAGAATTCATACGGGGCAAAAATAATTGCGTACAGTACGAATATAATACTTAGTAAATTCAGGACGAATGTTCAGAAATAAAAATTTTGATATGTGAAAACATGTCCAAAAAATACACAAATCATAAAAAAAAAATAAAGCCAAAGATTAAAAAACACTCTTACAAAAAAAACATATTGAAAATAAAATAGAAAATACATAAAACATATCAAATTTGAAAAAAAAAATTATTTAAGCATTAAGATCAATCACATCTAGCATTGTTCTTAATGTGATAAAAGTATCAAAAACTAGTGGTTTTGTAAGAATGTCTGCAAGTTAATTTTTAGTAGAAACATGATTTAATTCAATTTCTCCTTTGGATACATGATCTCTAATGAATGATGCCTTATGTCTGTATATTTGGTTCTAGAATGTTGAATAGGATTTTTTGAAATGCAAATGACACTAATGTTATCACAATAAATTGGAACTGTGCCTATTATAAATCCTAAATCAATCATTTGTTGTTTCAACTAAAGAATTGGTGCTACACAACTTTGTAAGGCAATATATTCAGCTTTAGCAGTCAATAGGGCTACAGAATTCTATTTTCTACTGGATCAAGAAACTAAAGAATTTCTTATAAATTTATAAGTTATAGATGTACTCTTTTAATCAACCCTATAACCTACAAAGTCCAAATCTGAATATCTAATTATTTCAAATGAAGAGCTAAACTTAGTTTACAAACTTTCTAAGTTATGAGTTCCCAAGAGATATCTCAAAATCCTTTTTACTACTGTCAAATATAGTTCTTTTAGATTAGATTGAAATCTAGCATATAAATAAACACTAAATATAATGTCGAGTCTGTTAGTTGTTAAATAAAGCAAAGATCCAATAATTTCTCTAAATTTCTTTTGATCAACAGATTTTTCCTTAGGATCCTTATCCAACTGAACTGAGGAACTCATAGGTGTACTAACTATTTTATCATTCTCCATTTCATACTTCTTGAGGATATCCTTAATATACTTCGACTGATAAAAAAATATTTCCTTCTCAATTTGCTTAATGCTAAAACTAAGAAAGTAACTTAAATCTCCCATTATGCTCATCTCAAATTTACTACTCATTATTTTACAAAAATTATAACAAAAATTTTTATTTATAGATCCAAAAATGATATCATTAATATAAATTTGAATAATGAGTATATTGTCTTCTAATTTCTTTAAAAAGTGAGTGGTATTCACACTTCTTTTTTCAAAAGATCTCTCAAGTAGGAAAGTGTTTAACCTTTCATACTAAGCCTTAGGTGCATGTTTCAATCCATATAATACATTTTTTAATTTAAAAACATTAGTTTGATATTTTGAATTTTTAAAACTTGGAGGTAGTTCAACATAAACATCCTCTTATATCACCCCATTCAAAAAGGAACTTTTAGCTTCTCTTTGATACAACTTAAATCCTTTAAAACAGGAAAAGGCTAACAAAACCCTAATTGCTTCAAGTCTCGCTATAGGGGCAAAAGTCTCCTCAAAATCAATCCCTTTAATTTGATTATATCCCTTAGCCACTAATATAGTCTTATTTCTAACAACAACTCTTGAGTCTTTCATTTTATTTTTAAAATCCCACTTAGTTTTAACTATACTTTGATCCTTTGACCTTGTAATTAATTCCCAAACATTATTCCTTGCAATTGATTTAATTCTTCTTGCATTGTCAAAATCTAAAATTCATCTAAAAGTGCTTGATTTATATTTATGGGTTCTATCATCAAAATATAGGTAGAATGATTGACTTCTTTGCTTAATCCACACCTAGTCCTAACATCCTCACTAGGTTTACCTAAAATCAATTCCTTATGATGGTTTTTTAGAAAAATTTAAATCTCTAGGCAATGGGTTTTTAATCTCAAAATTTCATCCAAATTAATTTTCTCAATCTTTTGAGAGTTATGTTCTATTTTATCCTTTACCAAACTTGGTTCTCCTAAAATTCAAGATTCATCAAATACAATATGTATGGTCTCCTCAACTATCAAAGTTCTTTTGTTAAAAACTCTATACAATTTTCTAACACTAGAGTATCCAAAAAAATTTCCTTCCTCTGATTTTGGATCAAATTTTCCTAACCAAGTTTTTCCATTATTATATATGAAGACCTTACATCTAAAAATATGTAAATGTGAAAAATTAGGTAATCTTTCCTTAAGAAGTTCAGAGGGTGTTTTATTTAATTTAGACCTTATGTTCACTCTATTCAAAACATAACATGCAATGCTAACCGCTTCAGCCCAAAAATATTTAGGAAGTGAATAATCAACCAATACAGATCTAGTGGCTTCAATTAATGTTCTATTCTTTCTTTTGACTACCTCATTCTGCTGAGAGATTCTAGGTGCAAAAAAATTATGATCAATTCCTTTTTCTTTAAAAATATTCTCAAATTTATCAATTTTAAATTCATTGTCATGATTACTTTAAATTGTTAAAATCTCAAATCCTAGTTTCCTCTGAATCCAAGTTAAAAGTCTCTAAATTTCTCAAATGATTCACTCTTATGAAATAAAAATTTAACCCACATGAACCTTGAGAAATCATTAACTATCACAAATTTGTATACCTTCCCTCCTAGACTTTTAATGCTAACCAGTCCAAAAAGATCCATATATAAAATCTCCAAAGGTTTACTAGTTCTAAGATCCTTATCAGAATGAAATGAGGACTTCACATATTTTCCTATTTGACATGCATTGCAAATGTGATCCTTAGTAAAGTCTAATTTAGGTATGCCTCTAACTAAATCCTTATGGGTAATTTTTCTAAGGTTTTTCATACTGGCGTGACAAAGTATCCTGTGTCATAAACAAGATTCATTATAAATTGTTTTTAAATAAAAAGCATTAGGAGATTTAATACAATTCAAATCTAGCAAATAAATATTATTTACACTAATTCCATGCAAAATATTATTTCCATTTAGGCTTAATATGCAGCTAGTGGAAATTTTTTTTATAATATACCCTTTATCACATTGCTAGCTAATAATTAACAAATTTTACTTTAAGCCTTCTACAAGTAACACATTTTCTATGAAAAATTTTTGTAAGTTTTCAATCATACATGTACCAACCACTTTCTTAGTGGTGTTATCTCCCAGTGTAACCCTGCCTCCATTCCTGACTTCTAGTGACATGAATTATTTAGAGTCTCCAATCATATGCTTTGAACAACTATCCAAGTACCAAATGCTCTGATGAGACCTTATTTGAGAGTAATCCTATAAAATAATCAAATGTTAAACTTGGCAATTCAAACAAGTTTGGGTTCTCTTTTTGACAAAATAAAACTAGATGCATGTATGATATGACTTTGTTTATGCATCTTAGGTCTCCACACTAAATGAGTTTTTCTATATAAAGTACAAGTGTGTGCAATATGTCTAATCATCTCATAAGAATAACATTTTAACTCCAAGAAATATATTTCTCAATTTTCTATAATAACTCTACCTCTTCCTGGGTTCTAAAATTTTGGATCACAAAATAGGATTCATAGAATCTTTAAGTGTTGGGGTTTCCTATTTTTATCAAGAGCCTGTACTTTCAATTTAAGAAATGTGTTTAAGTCTTCTAACACATTCTTGTCAAAATTCAAATAGTGCTCTCCACTCTCAGATTCATCCTTAAAATCTTTAAATTCTTTTTCCAATTTTGTATAGGATGATTTTAAAAGATTATTCTTTTTATTCAAGTCATCAAATTCATCAAGTAAGCTCATGTGGTTATTATCTATCAATGTGTGATCTTTCCTAAGGATTTCATACTCTTTTTTGCAATTCTTGCATTTCTAGGTTTAGACTAGCATGTATTTTCTTAAGCTTTCTATATGCATCATGAATTCTTTCAGAAACTTATAATAATTTATTATAGGTTAAGTCACATACCTCTTCTTGATCTGATTGATCAAGAATATCGACTATTAAATACAGGTTCGTGACTTCCTCCTCCTTTTCTATTTCTAACGAATTCGAAGCCGAGTCTGCCTAAAAAGCTCTCTGAAATCTCTTCTTACCCTATTTCACATTTGCTTTCTCTTCTACCTTCTCCTTATTAGGAGTGGCTTTTAGATATGGGTAGTTTAATTTTATATATCCAGGTTTCCTACATTCATAGCAAATCACAGCATTAGAAACCTTAACATTTTTATTAAACTTACCTCTGTTCCATTATTGGCATTTCCTCTGCTTCCTTTTAAGAAAATTTTTAAATTGCCTAGTCATTAAGAAAATGTCATCCTCATCCTCAAGTTATGATTGATCACTCTCTGAGTCCTCCACTTTCATTATTATATTCTTCTTCTTTCCCTAATCACCTGCATCAATCTTCCTTTGACTCACTCCTTGCTCAATTAGTGATCCAATAAGATTATCAATAGAGTAAATATTTAAATCTTTAGACTCTATAATAGCAGTTATTTTAGCATCATAAGCAGTAAGAAAATAATGAAGAATTTTATTAACCATTTTAGCATTCGTTAGTTCCCTACCTGATGTATGCAAAGAAGTGACTATCTAAGTGAATCTTGTATATATGCCAGAAATGGATTCATTTAGTTTCATGCCAAACAATTCATAGTCATGTGATAAGATATTTAATCTAGATTGCTTTACTTCATTAGTCACTTCATAAGTAATACAAAGCCTATCATATTTGTCCTTTCCACTTTTGCAAATAGAAACCCACATGTAATCTTCTGACTTAAGTGCAAAAAATAAACTATTTAAATATTTTGCATTTAGTTGTGCTGAGTCATATTCTTCTATTATCTAGTTAGTAAAGGGTGTTCTAACTCTAATTCAATCAACTAATCTAGTTGGTCTAGTATACCCTTCTTAAACCAAAATCCACATATGATAATCAAGTGATTGCAGAAAAGTAGACATGTGTATTTTTCAAAAATTAAAAGGAATATTATTAAATAATTGAGGTCTACTGATTAAATACCCTTCAGGTGTATTTCGATTTCCAAAAGTAGCCATTCTCATTTATTAAAAAGTAGTCTAAACTTATGGTTTTGAAATAAAGCTCTGATACCACTTATTGATTTCGAATAGGTTGTTAAACCTAAGCTATTGTTTCAAGGCTAACCAAGAGGTGGGTGAATTGGTTATTTAAAAATTTTCTTGGATTTTTTAAATAGAAAACCTATTTCAAAAACTTGTAGCAAGCTAATTTATTTTCAAAATAAAGCTTTTCAACCACAGTAAATAACTTGTATTAAATAAAATATGGAAATTAAAAGACATAAGAATTTATAGTGGTTCAATCAAACACAACCTACATCCACTTCCTAAAGACTCACTCTTCAGGTATTGCACTATTACCAAAGTTTCTCTCCTTTTCCCCCATAGTAAGACAGAGAAGCATTTACAAAACATCTCATCCATCAATCCCCGGTGCAGCAGATAACTGTCATCCTTTCACTCCCTCCAAGTGTTGGCAGAGAATCGTCATCCTTTCACACTCTCAATATATCGATAGAGAACCATCATCCTTTCATACCCTCTAAGTGTTGACAGAGTACCAGATCCTCTTCAAAGATCTTCTCACGAGCAACTAGAAAGATAAGAAGAAGAGTGATAATCAAAATCGCAAAGAGATCTTTACCTTTAAGTAACTTTTGAACCCTTAATACTTCACTTACAAGAAATCTCTCTCAAACACTCTCTCTTTCAATTGCCCTTGAAAAATCATGAAGATAAGATTTTTTTCACATCAATTTTAGTGGACCTTTTATACAAAAGACATGAAAAACCATCCAGAAAATTGAAATTTTTAATTTTGAGCATACATGATCATATAGTATCATTGTATATTCGTATGTATGAACAGTTCAAAAATTATTATGTAAGAACCTATTGTGAATCAGTATGAAATCATTTTGTACATGATTATCATCCAGAATGAACCAAGTTCATTCATTATGAATAGTTAGAAAATTTTTAATCTTCATCAAGATGAAGAGGGACCCCATAATTGTGTACCATGTATAACATACGTGCAATAATGACATCGTACATTATGATCAATTATGAAACTTTTCAAGTTTATCTGGATGAAAAGGGACCCGTCCAAATCGTACCCTAGATGACCTATGTATGATGGCGACATTTATGATACGAATCATTCAGAAAATTTTCAAGTTTGTCTGAATGAAAAGGGATCTATCCAATTCATACTCTTGATGATGTAAGTACAATGGCGACATCATATGGTGCAAACCATTAAAAATTTTTCTATGTTTGTTTGGATGAAACTTCAAGATGAAAAGGGACTCATCCAATTTGTACTCTAGAAGATATGTATAAATGGTATATTGTATAGTACGATCCATACTTATAAAATTTTTTTACTATTTGTTTTTTTGATTGATCAAGGAAAAATAACTATTCAAATCATTCAGTATGAAATAAAATCATATAGTATGTATAGATTTTAAACTCTCCCCTAGTGTGTGTGTGTGTGTGTGTGTATAGTACTCAATTACAATTACACTCTCTCAGACTCAATAAAATAAAAAATATAGACTTTAATTATAATAACCCCTAAACTGATCTGATTTAAAGTCTTTAATAATTTAGAGTATGATTTCCATGAAATGTTAGTACACACAAACAGCAAGGTAATTCTTCCAAAATATGTTAGGAGAAATAATAATCAAAGAAATAATATTTGGAATCATAAAAAACATACAAGTTGCAATAATATCAACAATCAAGAACTAAGTAGCAACTATCTCAACACCTGATCATTGACCTTAAAAAAGTGAAAATTTTCCTTATATTTATTGTTGATGGCACTATTGAGGTATATTCTAATAACAAAATATGGGCTAACCCATCCATATTTAACTTTTTAATTACAAAATATCTTCTTTTAATCAAATAGTAAAACATATTGACCAGGATAAAATTCATACTCTAAAACTTCATATTTATGCATTTTCATCATTTTTGTTGTCTTGTATCTTCTGGTATCCTCATGAACTTCATCATTAAACTTATGAAGTTTATTGATGATAATAGAACTTTGCATATGGAGAAGAGAAAAATAATATTCATTTTCTAAATGTTCTTCAATTTTAATTCTAGAGGAGGAATGTATTTGCTTGATTCTACCCATTTCCTAAGTTGATGTTTCAGAAAGAAGAAGATAGGAATATACCCAATAATTAATAAGGACTGAGAATTAAACTTCCATTATGCCATTTTTATAATTTTTAAGTGAAAGAAAGTTTCAATTTTTGAATTTTTAAACTATTAAAGCTTGGCTCAGCGCTACGAATCTAAAGATAGTTATGTGGTTCTTTCTCATCTCTCAAAGTTTTTTTTTACGCAAATGAAAAAAAAACTAACAATCTCTATTTATCACACCTAAGCTATAGGTTGGGTTGCCTCTCTTGAAGTGCTAAGTTTATAGTTTTCATCCAAACTTAATAACATACTAAACCTAATTCTAGCCTGCCTCCCACACAATGCTAAATTTATAGAGCATAACAACACCTTTTCCCAAAAAATAATTTTGACCATTGCACTCTCGTGCTCTCTGGATATTTGGTGGTGATCTAGAGTTTCTTCATCTGTGCTTCTCTCTCGATGCTGGTGGCGTGGTTCCTTTGGATTCTTCACCAGGTTTTTCTCCTAAGTTAATATTTTTTCTGATTTTGCATTTTATTTTGAGTGTTTGTTTTCATATTTTTGGCCTAGGAACTGACGACTTCGTCGTCCTCTATCCCTCTTAATGCTGTTGTTCCTTCTGGTAAGTCTAGATCCTTTAAGGATTTGTTTGCCGGATCCTCTTCTTCTTCTACATCTAAGCTTTATTTTGTGCATACCTCATTTAAAGGCTACCTATCTTTGATGTTTGACGATTCAGTGGTTTCTCAACTAGCTACTTCCGTTGCACTCACCATAGTCAGAAAATTTCTCCTAAGGTGACTGAATTTTGATGTGATTCACAAGTTTTTTGTTAACCTAAAACTTTTGGGTTCTTTTCATGTTGGCTTATTGGACCTGAGACATATTGCTATTCAATTGAGCAATGATTTGGTTATAGTCATATTTTTTCTATAAGATCTTATTATATTCAAGCTTGCCAAATGAGAGTACTCAAGTGGACATCAGATTTTGATGTCCGTGAGGAATCTCCTATTGCACCTGTGTGGATCTCCTTCCCCAATCTGTGATTGCATTTTTTTTAACTCACAAATCTTATTTGGATTAGCTTTGATTCTTGGTAGGCCCTTATAGATGGATCAAGCTATGGCTTCCATTTCTTGTCAGTCTATGGCCCGTGTTTTAAGTGAGCTAGATGTTTCTAAAAAACATCCTAATGAAATTTAGATTTGTTCAAAAATAAAATGCTATTTCCAAAAAGTTGAATTCAAGAATTTACCTATATTTTGCTCTCATTGTAAGATGCATGGTCATGGCCTTAATGAGCGTTACAGGCTACACCCCCATCTTTGAATGGAAAAGGGGTCTTCTAAGCAATCCAATGGAAAGGATGTCCTTTCGATTGAACATGATACTAGCATCCTAAGTCCTGATGCTGCTGAAGGAAATGTTCCCAAAGGGCAGGATAATGTTGAGGAAGATGTAAAACTTACTTTATCTCAAAATGAATTGTTCTCCACAAATGGTGTTGATCCCCTTATTAGTCAGGAAGATAATCTCAACCCTATCTCTTATTTAACTCATGATCCTCAATACATGGATGAGCAAATGATGGCTATCATTATTAATCTAAATAATGTTCCTTCTTCTTCTACTACTCCTTGTGCTACTAACCAAAACTTGTCTAATATGGAGGTGGTTTTTTTAAATGTTAGTCGTACTAATAAAATGCCTTCTTAATCTTGTGTAAATGATGAGGTGGATGGCCATAGCCTTTCGGTTGAGGATAATGTTGGTAATGAATTGAGCAATAAAACTTACGAGGAAGAGGTGCTATCTTTGAGGAGGGAAAACAGCCCTGTGATGAGAGGCAGGCTAGTATGGACAATAATAGTAAGTTTCCTTTAAACACATATTATCACAGTGATGCCTTCATTGATACTGAAGATATGGATGTTATGGCTAAATGTTTTGCTAAATATGATAATGACACTAATTACATTAAATTTAAGAGTATGAGAGGGAGGAAAAAGAAAATTTTCATTTTGTAATCTCTTATAACTACCCATTCACATACTAGTCATTAATCCCATTTTTTATGTTTAACTCTATTATTTGGAATGTTCAGGGCATTGGATTTTCCTCCTCTAAGCTTCGTGTTAAGAACTTATCGCATTTATAATATTTCTATTCTTGTTCTATTATAACCTCTTATCTCCTCTTCTATGTTAATTGGCACCTCTAGATATTTGGGTTTTAAATATGCCAATAAAATTTGGGTATTTTGGAAGGACCCTATCCATATTTATGTTATTGGATATTTCAGTCAAGTTTTGCATTGTAATATTGAGGTTCTTAATTTATATTGATGTGCTTCTTTTGTTTATGTTGCTTCTTCTCGTTATACTAAGAAATTCTTATGGGAGCAACTTACACATTTTCATAGCTATTATAATTTTCCTTGGCTGGTTGGAGGGGATTTTAATGCTATCTATAATTCCTCCAAGCATATAGGGGGCTCCTCCCCTATCTACAAAATTATGGAGGATTTTAATAACATGACTATGGATTGTAATTTTATGGATATTGGCTTCTCTGGCAATAAGATCACTTTGAACCGTGGCCACTTTTGGTAAAGGTTGGACTGGACTTTATTTAATGATTGTTGGCTTAATTCCTTTAATTCTATTGCTATTGATGATCTTAGCAGGACTTTATCTAAACATTCTCCGTTGCTCATTTCCATTAAGTTAGGCATGTGAACCCTCCTGCTCAATTTAGATTTTAAAATATGTGGTTGTTTCATGATTCTTTTCTGGACCTAGTTCAGGAAAATTGGCATACCCCTTTACATCTAGATAATTCTATCTTTGGCAGAAGGAGTCTTTGGTTAAAATTGAAACGACTTAAGCAAGTCCTAAACTGATGGAATCATAAAGTTTTCAAAAAAAATTTCTCTAATATTTTGAATGCTGAGGAAAATGTTAACAGTATTAAATCCCAATGTCAACTCACTCCTTCTAATGTTAATTTAAATCTTTTGAGAGATGCTAAAGAGAAGCTTTTAAATTACAAACTTAGGAGGGATCCTTTTGGAAACAAAAAGTGGTGGCTAAACATCTTGTTGAAGGTGACAACAATACCAAGTATTTTCTTGATTTGGTGAAGAGGAAACATGCCAAAAACTCAATTTTTAAAATTAACAGTGATGATGGTTCTATTTTGGAGGATGTTTTGGAGATTGCTAATCTTGCATTTAGTCAACTTCAAAAGAATCTTAATAAAGACTTTACTCCTGCTCCTATTGATAACCCTAGTATTATCCCTAACTTGAATTCTCAAGATGAAAATGAGCTTCTTTCCAAACCTCCTATCGAGGAATTCAAAGAGATTATTTTAAGCATGAAGGGTGATTCCATGATAGGCGGGATGGTATTACCACTAAATTTTTTCAAAAATCTTGGTTTATTATTAGTCATGATCTTCATTTTGCTATCAATGATTTTTTTGCTGGCAATTTTATTCCTAAGTTTTTTACTACTACTTCCATTATTCTTATTTCCAAAAATAACATGTGAGTTCCTGGAATGATTTTAGGCCTATTAGACTATGCACATTTTTAAATAAATTTATCTCTAAAATTCTTATGAATTGTTTAATTGTTCTTTTGCCTAAAATTATCTCGCCTTACCAAATAGAGTTTGTTAAATGGAGGGGTATTACTGACAATATCCTTCTGGCCCAAGAATTTTGCCAAGATCTAGATGTTAGGGTGAGAGGTAGCAACATGATTTTAAAACTTGATATTGCTAAGGCTTATGATAACATTGATTGGAACTTTCTTTACAATATCATGAATTTGTTTGGTTTTGACCTTACTTTTATCAATCTCATCAAGAGTTGGATTGAGGTTTCTTACTTTTCTATCATTGTTAATCGTAAAAGTAAATATTTTTTTTAAATCTTCTCATGGTCTTAGATAAGGAGACCTATTATCTCCTACTCTTTTCATTATTTATGTTGATTATTTATCTAGAGGCCTTGCTAACCTTTTTGAAAATTATCCTAGCCTCTATTTCAAAACTTTGGGTGGCTTTCCTATTTCTCAACTTTAGTTTTGCTGATGATTTTATTATTTTACTAATGCTTATGTTAATAGGATTAATAAAATTATGGACTTCTTTCATCAATTTGAATTGGTTAGTGGTCTTGCTCTTAACAAACATAAGTGTTATTTTATTCTTAACAAGAAAGTGCCTAATGATCAGGTTTTGAATATTAATAATTATACTAGTTTTGTGCATGGAAACTTGCCTATTAAATACCTTGGCGTGCCTCTTTTTAAAGGTAAAAAGAAGAATTTCCTTTTTGATGATTTGATTACTTCTGTGCAAAACAAACTCCAGTCTTGGGTCTCTTCTTTCCTTACTTTTGGAGATCATTTAATTCTTATCAGCTGTTTTTTTTGTTCTTTGCCGATTTATATTTTTCAAACTCTCCTGCCAACTTAGGCGGTCTGCAATTGGATTGCTAGACTTTTTAATAAATTTTCTTGGAATGGGGCTAGTAATAATACTAAAGTTATTTGGTCTTCTTTGGACAAGTTTTGTGGTGTCCTTGAAGAAGGGGCCTTAGGTTTTAAGAGCATGAATGATTTGGCTCATGCTTTTTCGTTTAAGTTATGGTACAACTTTCATGCTAAAAAGAGCTTGTGGGCCCAATTCAGGTTTGCTAAGTATTATGTGGGTAAGCATCCGACTACTTGTTGCTTTAACCTTGGTCACTCTAAGGTTTGGCAGAGGCTGTGCATAATCAAATGGAGTGTTTAAACCTTTATCTTATGGGGGCTTGGTAATGGTGATATTTACTTTTGGCAAGATCGCTGGTTAGGGGGCAATTCCATTGACTCCCTTACTAACTCCTCTTCCAATTTGGAGGTTAAGGTGAATTATTTCTTTTTAGATAATTGTTGGGATTATGACAAGCTTGCTAATGTTGTTCATGATTCTATTATTCAACAAATTTTGAATCTCCCTCGTAATATAGATTCTAATGATTTTCTCTTATGTGGTTTATCCAAAGATGGTTGTTTTAGATTAAAGGATGTGTGACATGCCTTTAGATCTAAGAACTAGACTTCTAATATTTTTCAATTTCTTTAGCATAAAAGCATTCCCTCCACCTTTGTGGTCTTTATGTGGAGCTCTTACATAAATTCATCCCTAGAGATGACATCTTAATTAAAAGAGGTTTTACTTTACCATCCAAATGCCAATGTTGTTTTCATGTTGAAAATATGCATCATGTTTTTCTTTCTGGTCCCTTAGTGGTTAAAACTTAGATTTATTTTGACGACAATTTTAAATTGGATTATTTTAATGCTAAAATGCCTATTTCTTCTCTTTTTAGTTGTTGGTTTATCAAGTCCAAAGGCAATATCATAAATGTTATTCCTTCTCTCATTTTGTGGTATTTATGGTTGGATAGGAATAACTTTATTTTCAATGGTATTGTTATGAGCCATCAAAGGATTATTCAAAATGTGAAAGACAAGGTTGTTGCTCTCTTCTCTATTAATCTTCTCTCTATTAAGAATTTTAAGAATTATTATTTTGGTGCTTTTGAGTTGGGTATTAAGTTGGTGTTTGATCATATTCCTAAAGATCCGAGGTTTATTTATTGGATCAAGCCTACTCTTAACTCCTATAAATTGAATGTTTCTGGTGCTAATTTTGGGCATACCTAAGGTTGTGGTGGGGTTATCAGAGATTGTTATGGTAGCCTCATTATGGCTTTTGTTGTCCCTTTATAGAATTGTAATGATAACAAAGCTATTACTTTGGCTATTCTCTATAGTTTATGGATTTGCATCCCTCTTGATTTAACTAAAATTAGTATTAAAGTGGATTCTAAGTTTTATTTTCAATTTTTTAATGGTTTTGAGGATTCGGTGTGTAATTCATCTCTTTTCTATCTAGTTAAGGAGATTAAGAATATGTCAAATTTTATGAATTTCTCTTTCTTTCTTTTTAGAAGGATGGTAATGCGTGTGCTAATTAGCTTGCCAATTAGGGTGTTGGCCTGAACTGTATGTCTGATTTTACTTCTACTAACCTCCCTGCTCCGCTGTAGTGTCTATTAAGTTTAGATAAAATTGGTATGCCTTATGTCAAATCCTAATTGGTTTTACTAGCTGTGGTCTTTTACCCTATTTCTTTATCTTCTGAGGGTGTGCCTCAGTGTTTCCCTAACCTGCTTTTCTCCTATTATCTAATTTTTACCTTTCCTGTTAGTTTTGGTGTTGTGATTTATATTTCTCTAGACCATTGTATATTAGGTTTAAGGCTAATTGTCATTTTCTTTTGAGATGTTTTATTAATGGCCTGTCTGTTCTCTCTTACTGTGGTTTGGGTGGCCTTGATTTTCTATATAGCTGGCTGTTTTTCTCCTTTCTGGGAAAGGTTCTTTATGAGTATTTGGAGTGGTCTTTATGTTATTTACTAGAGTCCTTTTCTAGCTATCTTCTGGGTCATTTCTGTGGTTGGTTGGTGGTTTTTTGGTCCATTCTATTGGGTCATCTTTTGTTAATCTCCTAGCATAGCTCTAGGAGGCTTGTCCTCTTTATTGTGGTCGTTCATTTAGTTTGGGGTCTGAGCAGTTTGGGTAATTCTTGGGCTTTTTTTTTGGATCCTCTCTGGGTCTATTCTTTCTGTTATGTTGCTGGGCATTGCATTTCTTAATGCTGCAACTATTAATTTTCTAATTTGGCTGATTCGGTCTTCACCTGGTGCCTTAGGTTTGATGGTTTGCTTATTCTTTTGATGTTGGGGAGATGGATTCAGATTTCTAATTCTTCGAGCTATGCTCAGATGGACAATTTCTTGGGGTGCCAGACTGATCCTTCTTGCATTAATTTTGGCTTTATTATCATTATTCATATGGATTTTGTTGTTTTCTCAGGTTACTCTACTAAGTATGTCTGGATTCTGGATTTTATTACTTGTTGGCCTTTTGCTATTTGTAACAAGCATAACTGGTGGTATTTTATTCCATTTACAGATTATGGTTTATTGTGTTATTGTTCTTGCAGCCTACATCTTTTATTGCAGGAGCTGATTAGTGCAGGTGATCATGGTGTTGATTTTTTGGATAGGAAGCTGGAGCTCATTGATGTTATTTGTTGTCTTCCTTGTTTTTGGGTGCTCGTACTTATGCACCGTAGAATGTATCTAGGTGTTAATGTTCTTTTGCCTAGTAGAGATCTAGAGTTCATTGGTTTTTTATTTTAATTTTGTAGCTCTTTTGAGCAGTACAGAGACCGAAGACCCTTTAAGGATATTGTACTTTTTTCCTATAATTATTGCGTAAGTCCCTTCTTGGATTTCCCCTAAAAAATGCTAAATTTATAACCTTCAACTAGACTTGCCTAAATTTTTCAATTTGGCTGGGGTTTATTATTTCTAATCTTGAAATGGCTTCCATTAAGATCTTTTTCTTTTTCTATCAGATTAACTTTAGTATTACTAGGTAAAATCTAAGAGGTCTACTACTGATTGAAATTGCAAGCTAATTTAATATGGTTTTCAATTTTTAATAGAAACTGCTTGATTTTGTATTTAGAATATTAATTCTATAGCTATAAGAGATCCTACTAATCCATTAGAAAATTTATCAATAATCAACCAATCAGGTAATGCATGATGCAAACATTTTCTTAAATCTTTCCCAACTCTCATAAAAGGATTCTCTTTTAGACTAAGTAAAAGAAGTTATGTAATTTTATGTTTTACATTTTTTTATGGTAGAAAATATGTAGTAAGAACCTTATGAGCAAACTCATTCCAAGTGATTATAAAGCATAGAGATAAGGAATTAAACCACAATTTAGTTTTATCTCTTAGATAAAATGGAAATAATCTAAGTCTAATAGCATCATCACTGACACCATTATACTTAAATATTGCACAAATTTCTAACAAACTGACTAAATGTAAATTAGGATCTTCTACGAGAGGTTCCTAAACTAAGAGTTTTGAACCATTTGAATAATACCTGGTTTTAATTCAAAATGTTTAGCTCAGATTGTAGGTATATTTATGCTCCGATGAATTACATCTATTGAAAGGTTTGCATAATTCTTAAGAGGTCTAGAATGATTTGCTCTAAATTAGGTTCAGCCTTTTCTAAATTTTTTTTGAATTTCCAAATTTTAAAATGTTTTCTCTCAATTTTAGGATCAAATGACAAAAATTCATTTCTATGGCTATAAAGTATACAACTGAGAAAAAAAATAAAATACATAATTAGTGATCAAAGCAAATAAATAAAAATAAATATGTAAGTAGGTATAATATACAATTAATTCAATAATATAGTTAAAATATTATAAAAAAGTGAAATACTTCTCCGAAAATGGCACCAAATACTTGATAAGGTAAGGGGTTATGGTGGAGTGTGATTTTGAATTATAAAAATATAAACCTAAGGCTCTATCTTCCTTAAATAATGCTTAGGATTTCTTTGATATAAATTAACAAACCCCACTTAATATATGCAAGTATATGTGCCAAAGCAAGTAATAAAGTGATAGAGTAGAGTGTCAAACACATGAGGAGGTATACCTTCAAGCAATCAACTACTACTTTTTACTCTAATCACAAAATTATTCTACTTCAATAAAAATATATGTTATGGATATTTAATCAATGAATAAAAGTAGTAAAATAATGGATATAATATTTGAATAGAGTGTTTTGGATTATTGAATGTATTTTGCATATCTTTCCTGATAAAATTTTTAATTATGATATGTTTTAGAGTATATGCATCCCTGGATCTCTGTCGAGCTTTTTGGGGTGAAAAGGATATCTACTAACGTCCTATAATTATATCATCTCCTGAAGAGCCTAGTATAGTTTACATCCTATGTCTAGGTATGCAAACATGTTATTCCAATATTCTTGGTTGTTTTTGCCTTCCTTGATAGATGCTTTACATCACAATAGGTTTTAACTACACATATGACCACTATGTGCATTAACTAAATAGTAGAATAATGTTAAAATTTTCTTTTAACTTTAGAAAATATGAATTTTCATTAGCACTTAATATGTTATGTACAACATCAATCCAAAACTAAAGAATTAGCTAAACATGAAAGAAAAGACATGCGAACCCATTTTAATTGAAAACATAGAAGAAAAAAAATACAAGAGAATGATATCACTAGGAAGGTTCAATGAATCTCCTCTACACTTCTTCTTCCTTTATGTATAGAGTTGCTCCAATAAACATGGACTAACACTCTAACGATTGTATAAAAAACTTTCCTAAATTCCCTTACTCGTCACCATAAGAGAGATTTAGATAAGTACTCTAAAATATAGTGAAATTAAACAAGTGATTGAACACTCCTATAAACATAACACATTGACTATTTATAAAAAAAAAAAACACAAAGTAGGCAACTTGCATTGTGGTGCATGAAAAGTCAGTGTCGATGCGCCCAAAAAATAAATTAACGCCACTGCACTATTGATTTTGATCCACTGCGATGCTTATTGATGTCAATCAGTTAATTACTAAATAGTCAAGTCATTTTACTAATAGGAGGTGTCCTTGGGCAATTATAACTACTACGCCATGATGTTGCTTACTTCCGAACACTACGGCGCCAAAATTGAATTTTGGGTACCGATGCATGATAGATTGTGATACTACAAAGCTAACTATTTTGTCATCACGACATTGACCAATAGAGAAGTTGGCTCCCCCATATTGATATTGTGGTACTCCGGTGATATGGTGGCTTATTCTTTCTAATTTGAGCATATTGCCTTGGTTGATATGAATATCGTTCAGGACGATGCACTTAATGAAGGTTTCCTTAATTAGGATGCCCTTATTAGGATTTTTATTTTTAAATAATCATTTAGGCCAATTTTTTGGATCATCCCAGATGATGTGAGCAAAAATAGAAAACTCTAAAAACAGTCAGAAAATCTCCCATAAGTGTGTGTGCAAGGTTACTTAACATCAGGACCCATAATATTACAATGGACTCAAGAAAAGGTAAAAGATACAATTTTGTACATTAAAAATTAACTCAGTCCTAATCTATCTAATCTTAAGTTGGTTCAACTTGCAATTTGATCTTGTGGACCTGAAATATTAGTAGGCAAGACAGTCGTAGAGAAATAAAAGTGTTTGATATCATCAAAATTCTATTCCCTGAAATCAGATTCGAAATAATCTCCCCATTTTTTATAATGGAAAATAATCAAATAATCAAACCTAAATAAAATAAAAAATAACCTAAATAAAATGAAAAAACAACTCAAACACTACTCCCTCCTTTGACATCACAAAAAAGAGGAGGAAAAAACCAGAAAAGAAAAAGTAGGAACAATAAGATTAAAAACAAAGTTTTTTTTTTAATCAAAGCATGAATATGACCATGTCTCCATATGATTGATTTTAAAGACTTATAAGACCAATGAGTTAACATTGTTAAAAATTTGAAACCGGTAGAACATCCAATCCTGTTAACCCTAGCTCGAACTTCTCTCAGGGCAAAATCATCTTATGAGAATAAAAGATCTAACTAAAAAATAATAATTGGATAAGAAAAAAAGATCCGTTAAAGACTTGGTTTCAGAAAAATATCTTATAGAATAATGTAACAAAGTAATTTGTCACAATTGTGAAATTCGAAATCAAGCCTTTGAAAATATCAAGGGACATGAATTCTTCTAAGTTTTAAGAGTTTGAAAGAGAAGAGAATTTGCTTTTAGTGGAATCATTTTATACCTCTTATCAATTAAATGGTGCACATTATGCATCTTTTGATTTTTGATACACTTTGTATATAATTCTTAATTTGGTGTCATTGTGCATCCTTTGATTTAACGTCATTGGACACTTTTTTTTTTGCAAGCTAGATCTCTTTTCAAAACTCTTAAATACTCTTAGTTGTGAGTATATCTTCCAGATATTAGAGAAGAAAATCTCACTCTCTAATATAAGGAAGAACAAGCCATAAAACATAATTAAAATCATATGATAAATGTAATGACAGGATAACGAGAAAACTTGAAAGTAATATAAAGACTTTGAATATTATAAATATAAGATAGATTACTGTAGCAAGATATAAAAGATCTCAATCGCAAAGTCCAGTTGTTAATTTGAGATAGACTTTTTTTTAGAAAATAAAATTACACCATTAAAAGAGGTTAGAGGAAGAGAAATAATCAATGGTGTTTTCTCCCTTTAAAAGATTAAGAGATGTAAAACATTGGCTATAAATTTTTAAAAATAAAAACATGACATAAAATATTATTTCAGCAGTGATCAAAAAAGAAAAACTAATAAACAAAAAGAAAAATAATAGAGATGAAAAAACTACAAAATAATAGCAGAAATAAAAAACTAACTAAAATTAGAATAGAAAAAATAGAAAATAACAACACAACAGAATAGTAAACATGCAAATCAGCATTTATTAAGAAACAAGTTTATGTAATTAAGATCGCGAGCCTCCACTATACAAGTACCACATGCTCTCATGAGATCTTTGGTGAGAGCACACCTATAAAATCATCAAATGTTAGATTTAGGAACTCAAACAGGTTTGGGTATCTTCTTATGAAAGGAAGAATATAATACATGTATGTTATGCTGTGAATCATGCAATTTGGGTCTCCACACCCAATATGTACTATGATAAATAGTGCAAGTGTGTGAAATGTGTCCTAGCATGCCACATGAAAAACATCTAGCTTAAGGAAAAGGATTTACTAATATGTTTGGTTTATAGTGCCTCTTCCTAGGTTTTTGCTTTAGATCAAGTGTGGATGTATTCCAATTTATTTCAAGTGCATTTAATTTAGCTTTAAACCTCAAGTTAGCACTTTCTAAAATAGCATTTTTAACATTTAAATGGTATTTCTTATGTTCAAATTCATCAATATAAGTTTTAAATTCAAATTCAAGTGAGGTGTAGGATGCTTTCAAAGAATCATGCTCAATAATCAATTCAGAATGCTTTTTATTCAATTCATCAAACTCATAAAGTAATGATATATGAATGCTAACAAGTTGAGTGTGTTCTTTACTTAAAACTTCATGCTCTTTTCACAAATTCAAAAACTCTAATTTTAAACTAGCATGCGATTTCATAAGTTTCTTATATGATGCATGAATTTTCTCACAAATTTCAAGTAATTGATCATAGGTTGGTTTGCATACATCTTCTTGATCAGATTGACCAAGATGATCACCCATTAAGCACAAGTTTATTATCTCCTCTTCATCTTCAATCTCAGATGAGTCCGATGCAGAATCTGCCCAGAACTTCTTTTGGTACTGCTTCTTGTCCTTCCTGTATTTGGGTTTCTCCTCACTCTTCTCTTTGCTTGAGTGATCCTTAAGTGTAGGAAAATCAGCTTTGACATGTCCAAGCTTCCTACATTCATAGCAAACAAGATCAAAAGAACTTTTAAAATTTTTGCTATCCTTACCTTTTTTCTACTTATGATGATACTTGTTATTCTTCCTTTAAAAACTTTTGAATTGCCTAGTGATGAAGGCAACATCATCGCTTTCAGATGTAGAAGAATCAGTGTCCGTGTTGTTGGCCTTCAGTGTCATAGTTTTCTCTTTCTTTTTCTCACCTGCATCAAGATTTTTTTTGATTCGCCCCTTGCTCGTATGCAATGTGTGATCTAAGTAAATTATCAACAGAATAAGTATTCAAATCTTTAGATTCAATAATTGTAGTAATCTTAGCATCAAAAGAAGAAGGCAAGCATCTCAAAATTTTATTGACTCATTCATAATTAGTTAGCTCTCTTCCTAAAGCATGCAATGAGGTGATAATCTGGGTAAACCAAGTATACCTATCAAAAATTGATTCAGTAGGTTTCATATGAAAAAGTTTATAGTCATGCAATAGAATATTCAATCTAGATTATTTAACTTCATTAGTTCCTTCATAAGTAATACACAATCTATCCCAAATTTTTTTACCAGTAACACAAGTTGAAACATGCATATAATCTTCAGATTTCAAAGCACAGAAAAAATAGTTCAAATATTTAACATTAAGTTGCGCTAAATTTTGTTCATCAAAATTCTAATCAATAAAAGAAAGTTTAATTTTAATTTCACGTGACAGAGGTCTATAACCATCCTTAATAAGCATCCACATGCGATAGTCCATTAATTATAAAAATAAAGACATGCAAGCTTTCCAGAAATCAAAAGGAATATTGTCAAACAAAGGTGATCATGTAATAAAATATCCTTCCATAGTATTATGATTACCAAAGTTAACCATTGTTCAAAATTCAAAAGTTTTCAAAAACTTAATTTTATGAATCCCACTCTGATATCACTTGAAAGTTTGGCAGGGATGTTAAGCCCTAATGAACTAGTCTCAAGGCTAACCAAGAGGGAGGGGGGGGGGGGGTGAATTGGTATTTAAAATTTTTTAAGCAAAATCACAAACCTAAACTAAAGTTCACTATAGAAAACAAAGAGAAGAAATAAAATGCAGAAGCAGTAATAAATAACATAGAAATTTATAGTGGTTCGATCAACTCGACCTACATCCACTCCCTGGAGGCACCCTCCGAGTATTGGACTAAACTCAGTGTCTCTCCTTTTTCCCCTAAAGTAAGGCGAAGAATCCTGTACAAACCTCCTCTCCAACAACCTAGGTGAAGCAAAAATCCCAACTCCTTTTGCTTCCTCCAGAAGCAGGCAGAGAACCCAACTCTTTTTGCTTCCTCTTGAAGCAGGTAGAGAACCTTGATCAGATGCTGAAGTAGACCTCTCAAGAACCCCCAAGGAACTAGGAATGATGATTGAAGAAGATGATGATAGACTCTTGCTTGGAGCAACCTTTATGGAAACCCCTCACAAGCTCCCCCTCACAAGATCCTCTCTCTCCCTTGCTCTCCCTCTCCTCTTGGCTCTCTCAGGTCATAACAGCGGCAAAAGATGTCCTCTTGGGTAGAAAAAGAGGTCTTATATAGAAGAGCTTCAGAATAGCTCTTAATTGTAATAAACTGACTTTATCATCTAGGATGATATAAATATCATCTTGTACGATCAGTACAAATTTAGCTCAATCAGCCAGGATAATTTGGGACAATCAGAAAGTTTTTGTTCATATCATCCAGACCGATAGTATACCGTCCTATATGATTAGTATAAATCATTGAATATCATCCAGAACATTGCCCTGAATGGATATCTGGATGATATAAAAATAACTTGATCATCCTATACGATTAGTCCAATTCAGTACTTATCGTCTAGAATATCACCCTGAACAGAAGCATGCCGATGTTTGATGATCCAGGAATAACTAAGGTTTGTGAATTGATAATCCCAACTTATCCTGAGATCATCCAGGATGATATGATTGAGAATCAAACCTTTATTGCTTTCCTACATTACCAGATTAATTTAGGCATAATTACATTATATCATCCAGGACGATGTCCTGAATGATGTTCAAAACTAAAAGCTACCTAAATAGATCTGGCGGCTAATTCTATTTGATTTGAGTTTATCATCCCAGCTTATATGAATATCAGCCAGGATGATGCACTTAATAACGGTTTCCTTAATCAGGATGTCCTAATTAGGGTTTCTATTTTTAACTGATCATCTAGGCCAATTTTTTGTATCATCTTCGATGATGTGAGCAAAAATAGAAAACTTTAAAAATAATCAGAAAATCTCCCACAAGTGTGTGTGTGCAAGGTTACTTAGCATCAGGACCCATAATTTTACAATGGACTCAGGAAAAGGTAAAATATATAATTTCGTACATTAGAAACTAACTCAATCTTAATCTACCCAATCTTGAGGTGGTTCAACTTATAATTTGATCTTATGGACCTGAAATGTTAGTAGGCAAGGCAGTCGTAGAGAAATAGAAATTAAAAGTTTATTAGGGATATTAAGCCCTTATTAACTAGCCCGAGGCTAACCAAGAGAAGGGGGGTGAATTGGTATTTTAAAAATTCTTTCAATCAAAAACTCAAAACTTAAACTAAAATTCACCACAAAGATAATTAAAGTGCAAAAAAAATAAATGAAGAAGAAAAAAAGAACACAAAGATTTATAGTGGTTTGGTCAACACGACCTATGTCCACTCCCCGGAGGCACCCTCTGAGTATTGCATTAAACTCAGTGACTCTCCTTTTGCTCCCACAGTAAGGTTGAGAAGCCCTTATAAAACCTCCTTTCCACCAACACTGGTGAGGCAGAGAACCTAACTCCTTTTGCTTCCTCTTGAATCAGTAGAGAACCCTGACCGTTTGCTAAAGTAGACCTCCCTTGACCCCCAAGGACAAGGGACAAAAATTGAAGAAGATGACTTGGAACCCTGCTTGGAGCAACCTTTGTGAATCCTCTCATAAACTCCCCCTTACAAGTTCTTCTCTCTCTCCCTCTTTCTCCCTCTCCTCTAGGCTCTCTCAGGTCAAGACAGTAGCAAAAGATCGCCTCATGGGTGATATAAGAGAGCTTATATAGAAAAGCTTCAGAATAGCTCATTAATTACAACTTGCCAACTTTATCGTCCAGTGTGATATTAATATTTTCCTGTACGATCAGTGTAAATTAAACTCAATCAACTAGGATGATTTGGGATGATCAAAAGGATTTTTTTCATATCGTCCAGGATGATTAAATATCATCTTGTACGATTAGTTTAAATCATAGAATATCAGCCAGACAATCACTCTGAATGCTTATCTAGACGGTAAAAAAAATAGCTTGATCGTCTAGGCCGATCTCTCGATCGTTTTGGACTATTAGTTCAAATCCATGAAAATTGTTCAGAGCATCACTCTGAATAAAAGCTATCCAATATTGATCGTCCAGGAGCAACTAAGGTATTTTGAACAGATAGTCTCGGATGATCTTGCGATCATCCAGGATGATGTGATTATATCAATCAAGCCTTAATTGCTTTTCTTAATTACCAGATTAATTTAGGGAAAATTGTGTGCATTTTCCAGGATGATGTCCTGGACGATGTCCAAAAATAAATAATACCTAAATAAATTTGGCGGCTAATTCATTCTGATTTGAGCATATCATCCCAGATAATACACATTTCGGCCAGGACGATCTGCTTAACGACGGTTGCCCTAACATGGATTCTCTAATTAGGGTTTCTATTTTTAACTTATTATCTAAGATGATATTTGGATCATCCTGGATGACATCATCAAAATAAAGAACATTAAAATAGACAGAACAAATTTCTCCCATGTGTGTGTGCAATGTTGCTTAGCATTAGGAACCAACATTTTTACAAATAGACTTACGAAAGGAAAAGATTTACAAACTGACTCAGACTAGTCTACCCAATCTTGAGCTGGTTCAAATTGCAGTCTTTATCCTGTGGACCTAAAATGTTAGTAGGCAAGGTAGTCGTAATATAACAGAAGTGTTAGCAATCATCAAAATTCTATTTTTGAAAACAGATACACAATAATCTCCCCCTTTTTGATGATGTCAAACACAAAAAAGTCTAAACAGTTAATTCAATTTAATGAAAACACAGATCAACTAAATAAAAAAATCAATGTACAAAGCAAACAGTACAACAGACTACTCCCTCTTTTGACATCTCAAAAAGGAGGAGGAAAGTAAACATAAACAAAACATAAACTAAACAACAAAAAACAAAAATAAACTACAATGAAAAAACAACATAAAAAAACTAGTAAAATGATGACCCCTGATCATCTGAAGGAGGAGTGGTGGTGGTGGTGGCTGCTAAAAGTAGCTAGACAGCGACGTAAACTATGCTCCAAACCAGGCCATGTCCTGGTCATGCTGTTACTACTAGTGTGCAATGTAGGTGTCAAAATGGGCTAAGTCATCAGCACGTCGCTACTCGAAATGGGCTAAGTCCTCAGCATGTTCCTGCTCCTGTGTAACAATGTAAGTCTCAAAGCGTGCCTCCCACTAGTCGAATCGCTCGACCAGCTCATCTAGTTGAGAGTGCTGGAAAAACGGAGCAGGTGCAGGAACAGGTGGGGGAGCCTCCTCCGCAACTCCCTTGGCTTCCTCAGACCCTAGGTGGAGATGAGAACTGTGAAGAATATGAAAGGACTTGTTGGAGTAGAATGCAGGTTGGAAATTTGGAGCAGGATATTGGAGGTTATATTTGGATTATAAGACATAAGCAATTATATGTCCTTAGGCTAGGTTTTGCTTCCTCCTATGGCCTGGGTCACGAATAGTGGTTAGATGTTCAATGTAACAAAAAATCAAATCAGTAGCATTGAATTTGTGATGGGCTAAAATATAAAAGGTAGAGATCGAAAGAAGCAGAGTAATGTGGATGCGATCACCAGCTTTTAGAATTATTGATGTGCGAAGGACATGATGGATGGTCCTAGCATCTTTGAGCAAGGTGCTAGTCTCTCCCTTGTGAAAGTGAGCATCTGAATTTCATAGAAAGTGGTTGGCATTAGCCTAGTCATAATCAGTGTCAGAACATAGGGTGTGAAGTTTATCCCCGGTGGCGAAATGTTGTAAAAATTATGTATAGTTCTGGTATGTGATCTCGACAGGGCATCAATTCACATACAATCCAAAAGAAGTAAAGGCAAAATTTATACAGATTTATAAATGATTCAAAAAGTAGCTCAGAGTTGAACGGTACAAAAAGAGTAAGGAGAAAGCACAGGGAGGTGTGAGCAAAGATGTCGAGTACTGGATATGAAAGAATATTTGGGTTGACGGTCCAAGAGATAGTAATTCTGGCTGTCTTGTACTGTTGGTAGGCAGCTTGATCTTTCACCTCAATGAAGCGAGGGTCAATAGTAGCCCTCGAGGAACTTCTAGAAGGGTGGCGAGAGCGCTTGCCTCCTACCATGATCATGAATAATAAGAAAAGAGGAAGTAGAAGGCTAATATAAGGAGATTGTGTGAGAAAATCGACTGGAGGGGCTTTGAATTTAAAAAATTGGCTGATTCATCCAGGACAATCGCAGAATCATCCAGGATGATCCAGTGCAATAATTGCGGCTGGACGATTGGTTAAAAAAGGTGTTCATATCATCCAGGATGGTCATATATCGTCTGGGATGATTAGACATAGACGATCATCCCGAGGCGACAATTCAGATAACCGTTGAAAAGCATATCGTCCAGGATAATTAGGTGGATCGTCCAGGATGATGAACAATAATGGATCGTACTAGCCGAATTTAAAACATTTAAATGCACTACCATGTGTATCATCCAAAATGAACAGGTGGATCGTTTGGGATGATTCTCCAATAATGGATCGTACAAGCCAAATTTGAGGCTTATAAATGTATTTCCATGTGTATCGTCCAGGACAAACAGGTGGATCGTACGGGACGATCAAAGATGATTAAAGTAGAAGACGATCAAATCGTCCAGGATGATAATGCATCGTCCAGGACGATAATGCATCATCCAGGATGATAAGGAGCAGTAAGGTCAGATCAGCTAGTAGATGGATTTTTAGAAGTGAATTGAATCGATCATCTAAGATGATATTACTTTCATCCAGGACAATGTGAGAAAAAAAATATAAAATAGATGATGGATGGAGATGATCAGACAAGGCCCAAAAACATTAAAATCAAGTAAAACGATAAAAATTAAATATGACAAAGATATAAAAACTAATCAAAACAAAGGATTTTTTTTATCAAGGCATGAATATGACATAGTTTCCATGTGAATGATTTTAAAGATTTGTAAGTCAATGAATTAACATAGTAAGAATTTGAAAAATTGGTAAAAAAATGATCCTTTTATCCCTAACTCGAACTTCTCCCAGGGCAAAACTTCTTTTGAAAACGAAGATCTAAATCAGAAAATCAATTGGATAAAAAAAAGAAATCCATTCAAAACTTGATTTCAAAAAAAAATTATAAAATAATATATCAAAGTAATTAAATATGATTAAAAATCTTGAAATCAAGCCTTCAAAAAATTTCAAATGACACATGAATTCTTCTTAGATTTAAAATTTTTGAAAGGGAAGGAGCTTGCTTTTGATGGGCTCATTTTATGTCTCTTGTCAATTTGATTGGCGCTCTTTGTGTATCTTTTGATTTTTGATATATATATATATATATATATATATATATATATATATATATATATATACAACATTACGCATCTTTTGATTTTAGCATCATTAGCCACTTTTTTTTTCTTTTAATTTTGTAAGCTAAGTCCCTTTTAAAAAATTCTTAAATACTCTCAGTTGTGATTAATTATATCTTCCAGATATTAGAGAAAAAAACTCACTCTCTAATATAAGGAAGAATGAATCATAAAACAGAATCAACAGTGTTTCCCTTTTTAACTGATTAAGAGATTTAAAACATTGACTACAAAATTTTCAAAAATATAAACAAGGAATAAAATATCAATTTCGATGATGGTTATAAGAAAAATTAAAGCATACAAAAAATAATGCAACAAAAATAAAAATAATAACAAAAATAAAAAGAAGTGAAAAATAAATAACATATAATAAATTAAAAATCAGTAAGAATCAAATTCATGCATTTATGTCAATCACACCCAATCTGGTCCTTAAAGTGCTAAAAGTGTCGAAGGCTAGTGGTTTAGTAAAGATGTCAGCCAGTTAATTCTCAGTTGTCATATGGTGTAGCTCAATATGTCCCTTGGTCACATGGTCTCTAATAAATTGATGCCTTAAATCAATATGCTTAGTCCTTGAATGTTATATAGGATTTTTAAAAATGTAAATGGCACTAGTATTATCACAAAGGATTGAGATTATGCCTATAGGTAATCCTAAATCCAGAATTTGCTTCTTTAACTAAAGGACTTGGGTCACATAACTCCCTAAGGCAATGTACTCAGCTTTAGTAGTGAAAAGTGTAATAGAGTTATTTTCTATTGAACCAGGAGACTAAAGACTGCCCTATAAATTGGCAATTCCCAGAAGTGCTCTTTATATTCACCCTACATCTTGCAAAATCAAAATCAGAATATCCAATGATCTCAAAAGAAGTGATGTGCCAAGGGTATCAGATTCCTTAGTTTTGGGTCCTTAAAAGATATCTAAGAATTCTCTTAACTGCAGTCAGGTGGGATTCCTTAGGATCAGATTGAAATCTAGCACATAGACAAACACTAAACATTATATCAGGTCGGCTAACAGTCAGGTAAAGTAGAGATCCAATCATCCCTCTATACTTCTTTTGATCAACAGAATTTCCATTATAGTTTTTATCCAACTGAACACTGGAGGTCATGGGAGTATTAATTGGCTTGGCTTTATCCATTTCATATTTCTTCAAGATGTCCTCCATATACTTTGATCAATTTAGAAAGGTTCTATCATCTAATTATCTTATACTAAACCCCAAAAAGTAGGACCCTCCCTACTCATTATTTTAGAAAACTCATCACATAGCCTCTTATTAGAAGATCCAAAAAGTATATCATCAACATAAATCTGAACAATGAGTAAAGCATCTCCTACTTTCCTCAAAAAAAGGGTGGTGTCTATACTCCCCTTAACAAACTCCCTCTCTAATAAGAATATATTAAGCCTCTCATACCAAGCTCTGGGTGCCTACTTCAATCCATATAAGGCCTTTTTTAATTTGAAAATATAATTTGAAAATTGGGAACTCTTAAAACCTAGGGGTTGTTCTACAAACAAATCCTATTTTATTACCCCATTTAAAAGGACACTCTTAACGTCCATTTGAAAAAGCATAATTCCCTTATAACATGCAAAGGCTAATAACACTCTAATGGCTTCCAATGTAGCTACATGGGCAAAGGTCTCCTTAAAATCTATCCCTTCTACTTGGTTGTACCCCTTAGCCACCAATCTTGCCTTATTCCTAACCACCACACCGGAATCATTCACCTTATTCTTAAAGACCCATTTGGTTCCAACTATACTTTGTCCCTTTGGTATTTCTACAAGCTCCCAAATATCATTCCTAATAAATTGGTTTAACTCCTCTTGCATGGCTAAGATCCAAAACTCATCATGAAGGGCTTGATTAATGTTGGTGGGTTTAGTCATTGAGATAAAGGCAGAGTGGTTCACTTCCTTCCTATGTCCATATCTAGTCTTAACTCCTTTAGAAGGGTCTCCTAAGATCAGTTCTTTAGGGTGACTTAAAGAGTATCTCCAATCTCTAGGCAAGGTGTGTGTAGGTTCAACCCTTTCCTCTATATCTATAATTTCTACTCCTTGGGTAATCTCACCTACTTTTTCAGTGTTTTCGGGGTCTACTCTCTTCTCCAAATTCTCACCTCTAGTGGTATTCTCTTCAACATCATATTCTTCCTCAACTCTAGACTTCCTAGGATCAGATTCATCAAACACTACATGAGTAGTCTCCTCCACCACCATTGTTCTCTTATTAAATATCCTAAAAGACTTCCCAACACTAGAATATCCTAAGAAAACTCCTTCATCAGATTTTGGATCAAATTTTCCTATGTGATAGTTCCCATTATTATGAATGAAAACCTTACATCCAAAGAGATGAAGATGGGAAAGATTGGGTTTCCCACACTTAAGGATCTCATAGGGTATCTTATCAAGTTTGGCTCTAACATTCACCCTATTCAACATATAACAAGTTATGTTTATTGCTTTAACCCTAAAGTATTTTGGAAGTGAATACTTAACAAGCATGGATCTAGTAGCTTCAACTAAGGTCCGGTTCTTCCTTTCAGCTACCCCGTTTTGCTGAGGGGTCCTAGGAGCTAAGAAGTTGTGGCTAATCCCCTTATCCTCACAAAAGTCTCCAAATCTTTCATTTTCAAACTCCCCCCATGGTCACTATGGATGGTCAAGATCTCATAACCTATCTTTTTCTGAATATAAGCGAAGAAGGCTCTAAACTCATCAAAAGACTCATTCTTATGTGACAGAAATCTAATCCAAGTAAACCTCGAGTAATCATCGACAATCACAAAAGCATAAAATTTCCCTTCTAAACTAGCAGTGCTAATGGGTCCAAATAAATCCATGTAAATGACTTTTATAAGTCTAGAGGTGCTAATGTCCTTAATGAAGTGAAAAGTGGAGTGGACTTGCTTTCATAATTGGCAGGCATCATAAAGGTGATCTTTTGAAAACTTAAGCTTGGGGACACCTCTAACTAGGTCTTTCTAGGTCACTTTCCTAAGGGTTTTCATATTGGTATGACATAATCTCTTGTGCCACAACAAAGAATCATCAGTAGCACTTTTTAAGTAAAATAAAGTAGCATGTTTAATATTATTTAAATCAAACATGTAAATATTATTGATCCAGTTTCCTTGCAAAATAGTATTATTATTTAAGCTTATGATGTAAGTGTTTGTCAAAAAATTTATGATGATGCCCTTATCGCATAGCTGACTAATGCTGAGTAAGTTATATTTCAGTCCATTTATAAGCAAGACATTTTCAATCAAAAGGTTTTTTGAGTTTCCAATTATACATGTACCCACCACTTTCCTGGTGGTGTTGTCTAAGAGTGACCTTACCTCCAACCCTAGCCTCCAGTGAAACAAATTGATTAGCATCTCCAATTATGTGTCGTGAGCATCCGCTGTCCAGGTACCACATGCTCTCACAAGGCCTTTTATAAGAGCAAGCCTGCAAAATCCTCAAACATCATATTTAGGAACCCAAACTTGTTTGGGTCCCTTCTTATGGAAAGTAGTATGTAATGCATGTGTTTTTTGCTGTGAATAATGCAATTTGGGTCTCCACACCTAATATGTACAATGATGAATGGTGCAAGTGTGTGCAATGTGTCCTAACATGCCACATTAAAAACATCTAACACCAGGAAAAGGATGTACTAATCTACTCATGTGGTGATGCTTCTTTTTAAAGTTATGTGATACATGCAATAATTAATTTTCAGAAGCTTTGAAATTTGCTAACTCTTTTTCTAACTCAGCATGGGATGATTTTAAAGAATTATGTACATCATATAATTCATTATGCTTTTTGTTTAATGTATCAAACTCATCAAGTAAAGACATGTGATTACTATTGATTATAGAATGATCTTTAAGAAGAATTTCATGCTCTTTTTGTAAATTTAAAAATTTCAATTTCAAGCTAGCATGAGTTTTCTTAAGTTTCCTATATGATGTATGAATTTTTTCAGAAACTTCAAGTAGTTGCTCATAGGTTAGTTCACATACCTCTTCTTGGTCACTTTGACCAAGATTATCATCTACCATTAAGTACAAGTTTGTTGTCTCCTCTTTAGTTTCAGTCTCATAGGAGTTTGATGCAGAATCCGCCCAGAATGCCTTTGGAACCTTTTCTTGTCCTTTTTGAACTGGGTTTCTCCTCTCCCTTCTTCTTACTTGGGGGAGACTTAAGTGTAGGACAATCAGCTTTAACATGTTTTGGCTTCCTGCATTCAAAACAAATAATTTCATTAGAACTCTTAAAATTTTTTTTTCCCTTACCTTTATTCTACTTTTGATGGTTCTTTTGCTTCTTCCTTAGAAAGCTTTTGAATTACCTTGTGATTAAGGCAACATCATCACTTTCAAACCTAGAAGACTTAGTGTCCGTATTGTTGGCCTTTAGTGCCACAAATGTCTCCTTCTTTTTCTCACCTGCATTAAGATTTCTTTGATTCATCCCTTGCTCGTAACAAAATGAGTGATCCAAGTAAGTTATCAATCGAATAAGTATTTAAATCCTTGGATTCAATAATTATAGTAATCTTAGCATCAAAAGAGGAAGACAAGCATCTTAAAATTTTATTCACTTTTTTATAGTTGGTGAGTTCTCTTCCTAAGGCATGCAAAGAGGTAACGATTTGAGTAAACCTTGTATACATTTCAAAAATTGATTCAGAAAATTTTATGTGAAAAAGTTCGTAATCATGCAACAAAATATTTAATCGAGATTGCTTAACTTCCTTAGTTCCTTCATAAGTAATACACAATTTATCCCAAATCTCTTTACCAATAGTGCAAGTTAAAACATGTATATAATCTTCAGATTTTAAAGCACAGAAAAAATAGTTCAAACATTTTGCATTAAGTTGACCTCAATCCCTATCATCAAGAGTCCATTAAGTAAAAGGAAGTAGAACAGTAGCACCATTAAGTTTACTAGTTGGAGGTGTATAACCATCCTTAACAAGCATCCACAAGCGATAGTCAATTGATTGCAAAAACGTAGACAAGTGAGTTTTTCAAAAATTAAAAGAAATATTATCAAATAAAGGTGGTCGGATAATAGAATACCCTTCTATAGTATTATGATTACTGAAGTTAGCCATCGATCAAAATTAAAAAAGTTTTTAAACTTGTTTTTATGAATCCCACTCCGATACCACCTGAAAGTTCATTAGGGATGTTAAGCCCTTATAAACTAGCCTGAGGCTAACCAAAGGGGGGGTGAATTAATATTTTAAAAATTCTTTCAATCAATAACTCAAAACTCAAACCAAAATTCACCACAACAATAATCAAAGTGTGGAAAAATAAATGCGGAAGAAAACAAAAGAACACAAAGATTCATAATAGTTCGGTCAACACGACCTGCGTCCACTCCCCAGAGGCGCCCTCTGAGTATTATACTAAACTTATTGACTCTCCTTTTGCTCCCACAGCAAGGAGAAGAAGCCCTTATAAAACTTCCTTTCCACCGACACCAGTGAGGTAGAGAACCTGACTCCTTTTGCTTCCTCCTAAAGCATTTGCTTCCTCCTAAAGCAGGCAGAGAACCTTCACCATTTAATGAAGTAGACCTCCCTTGAACCCCCAAGGACAACGGACGATGATTAGAGAATATGACTTGGAACCTTGCTTTGAGCAACCTTTGTGAACCCTCTCATAAACTCCCCCTCACAAGTTCCTCTCTCTCTCTCTCTCTTCCTCTCACTCCCTCTCCTTTAGGCTCTCTTAGGTCAAGACAGTGCAAAAGATGCCCTAATGGGTGATATAAGAGAGCTTATATAGAAGAGCTTCGGAATAGGTCATTAATTGCAACTTGCTAACTTTATCGTCCAGGACGATATTAATATTGTTCTGTATGATCTGTGCAATTTAAGCTCAATAAATCAGGATGATTTGGGATGATCAGAAGGTTTTTGTTCACATCATTCGGGATGATTAAATATCATCCTATACGATCAGTTTAAATCACAGAATATCATCCAGACAATCGCTTTGAATGCTTGTCTGGTTGGAGAAAAAATAGATTGATCGTCTAGGCCAATCTCACGATCATCTTGGACAATTAGTTCAAATCCATGAAAATCAACCAGAGCATCGCTCTAAATAAAATCTATCTAATGTTGATCGTCCAGGAGCAACTAAGGTATTTTGAACTGATCGTCTAGGACAATGTGATCGTATCAATCAAGCCTTAATTACTTTTCTTAATTATCAAATTAATTTATGCATAGATGTGTGCATCATCTAGGATGATCTCAAAAAATAAATAATACCTAAATAGATCTGACGGTTGATTCTTTCTAATTTGAGTATATCGTCCCGGATGATACACATATCGGCCAGGATGACCTGCTTATTGATAAATGCCTTAACATGGATGCCCTAATTAGGGTTTTTATTTTTAGCTTATTATCCAGAATGATATTTTGATCGTCCTGGACGATGTCCTCAAAATAGAGAACTCTAAAATAGACAGAAAAAAAAATTCCCAAGTGTGTGTATGCAAGGTTACTTAGCATCAGGAACCACATTTATTACAAATAAACTCAAGAAAGGAAAAGATTTACAAACTGACTCAGACCTAGTCTACCCAATCTTGAGCTGGTTCAAATTGCAATCTTGATCCTATGGACCTGAAATATTAGTAGGCAAGGCAGTCATAGTAAAATAGAAGTGTTTGCAATCATCAAAATTCTATTTCTGAAAATAGATACGCAACAGTAGTGTTTGCTATCATCAAAATTCTATTCCCTAAAATCAAATTTGTAATATATCTAGCTAGATCTCTTATTTTATATTGATGACGTAAAGAGCATATTAAGTACTAATATAGACTTATGCTCTCTAAAGAATTTATATATATTTTTAATATATCATGTTCTCCATTTAATGTATATAATGGCCATGTACAACCTTAAAATTTAGTGTGGTGTAAATCCACAATGGACAAATACAAGAACAATCAGGAGAATTGAGATAGAATGTTGGCATGCCTGAACACTAGGTTCTATAGAGATATTAAAATTTAGGAGGTCAATTGATATTCTTTTTACCTCTATATGCTTGACAGAAATCTAGCGAAGCATTTGCTCTGATCCACATCAAAAATTAAGAGTATTATTAAAAAAATATGATATTTACATTCATCAATCTAAAACATTTTATTAAATTTGTATAAACCATTTTACTTATATTTATTCAGTTGTAGAAACTCAAAAATATCCTTTTTATTTAAGTAGGATAACTTATGATATAGGAGAAAATAATAGTAATTGTATTGCAAGCATAACTCTTCCTCATGAGTTTAACACTACTTCATATTACTTGGTTTGGCATATATAACCACTTGAAATGAGTTGGCTCATAAATTTTGATCTAGGTATTTTCTACCTTCAAAAACTATCAATTTTAGAAATGATATCACATCTTTTGCCCACTTTGAAGAATAATCAATTTATGAAAGTTGAGAGATATTTAAAAAAATTCTTAGGAAATGCCCTCATCATGCCTTACCTGATTTATTGGTTATTCAAAACTTTTATATTGGATCAGTAGGATCTCTAAGGTCAATCATAGGTGTTGCGATTGGAGGATCTTTAATGTCTAAGCCATTTAAGGAAGTATATGAACTAATAGATAAAATGACTACTAATAATTTCTAGTGGCCTACCGATAAGATAAATCTTAAAAGAATATTGGAGTCTATTAATTTTAGCTCTATCAATTATAAATGTACAAGTTGTAGCAATTTTTTAGAAAATAAACAATATAGCTTTAAATTAAGGATCAGGTTCTGGATCGTCTATATAATTGGAAGATCAGGTTTTGAATTATAATAAAGATGATTATGTGTATGTGATTGAAAATATAAATTTAATCAGAAGATAAAATAATCATTACTCCAATACCTATAATATAGGTTGGAGGAACCATCCTAATTTCAATTGGTTTAATAATAATATTAGTGGTAAAAATCAATAAATTGTGGTAAAAAATAATCAAGGTGGAAAGTAGAATAATCCTCAGAGCCCTTTTGTTAATCTTAGAGCTTCTAATCCTCTAAGATTTAATCAAAATAGTCAATTTTGAAATAAAAGTTGCCTTTGGAAGAGGTAGTGATTTAGTTAGGAACTCAATTATAAAGTCACACTAGTTTTATTAAAAATAAGGAAACTTAATTAGGATAGCTTACAATCTCATTAAATAGTAGACCTCTTCGACCATTATCTAATAATATTGAAGTTAATCCTAAGGAGAAAGGAAAAGATCATAGTGGAAATCACTTAAGAAGTGGTAGTGATATATCCCAGCCAAATTGATAAATTTAGGCAAGTTTGGCTAAAGATAATAAACTTAGCATTGTTTGGGAGGCAACCCATCTTTGTAATTCATGGATAATGAGAGAGAGTGATGAAAGCCTTTTATTTATTTTTGTTACCTAGTTTGTATTATGCTTTTCTTATTTCTTTTTCATTTCTAAATTTGATGATTATAATATCTTATGATTAATTTTATGACAGTGAAAGTCATCTTGGATGTGAAAATAGAGTGGTGCCTTTAAGTACTTATTATCTTGTTATTAGTATATCACATGTTATGTGCCTCTTCAGAATGTTCGTTAGGGATGTTAAGCCCTTATGAACTAGCCCAAAGCTAACCAAGACTGGGGGGGTGAATTGGTATTTTAAAAATTATTTTAATCAAAACAAAATCACAAAACTCAAACCAAAATCACCACAATGAAAATCAAAGTGCGAAAAAATAAATGCAGTTAGCAGTAGTAAAAGAACAAGGAAATTTATAGTGGTTCGGTCAATGCAACCTACGTCCACTCCCCAGAGGCACCCTTCTGATATTGCACTAAACATAGTGACTCTCCTTTTGCTCCCACAGCAAGGCGGAGAAGCCCTCACAAAAACTCCTTTTCGCCGACCCCGGCGAGGCAAAGATCCAACTCCTTATGCTTCCTCCTGAAGCAGGCAGAGAACCTTGATCGATTGCTGAAGAAGACCTCTCTCAACCCTCCAAGGATAAGAGACTCTAGTGGAAGAAGAAGAAGTGGAACAATGCTTGGAGCAACCCATGTGAAATTCCCTCACAAGCTCCCCTCACAAAATCCTCTCTCTCTCTCTCTCTCCCTCTCTCTCCCTCTCCTCTTGGCTTTCTCAGGTCAAGACAACAACAAAAGATTACCTCTAAGGTAAAGCAAGAGATCTTAAATAGTAGAGCTTCAAAATAGCTCTTATTTTATACAAACAGGATTTATCATCCAGGTTGATAGGGGTATTGGCCTGGCCGATCAGCATAAATTTTGCTCAATCAGCCCGGTCGGTTTGGGATAATTAGACAATTTCTGGTCATATAGTCCAGGCCGATGGTATATCCTCCTGGACGATTAGTTCAAATCTAAGGAAAATCGTCCTGAACATCGCCCTGAATAGAAGCTGGCCGATGTCAATCATCCACACCATCGTCCTGGCCGATGTGATCGTGCAATCAGTCTTAATTGCTTTCCTTAATTACCAAATTAATTTAGGCATAATTGTGATGTATCATCCATGTCCTAAAATAAAGAATACCTAAATAGATCATGACGGTTGATTCTTTCTGATTTGAGCCTATCATCCCGGCCGATACAATATCGTCTAGAATGATCCGCTTAATGTCGGTTGTCTTAACCATGATGCCCTGATTAGGTTTTCTATTTTTGAACCGATCGTTCAGGTCGATATAAATATTAGCCCGTCCAATGTTACCAAAAATAGTAAACTCTAAGAAATAGTCAGAAATTCTCCCAAGGAGTATGTGTGCAAGGTTACTTAGCATTGGAAGCCACATCTTTTATAATAGACTCAAGAAAAGGAAAAGTGTACAAAGTGACTCGGACTTAGTCTACCCAATCTTGAGCCGGTTCCAATTACCGTTTGATCTTGCGGACCTGAAATATTAGTAGGCAAGGCAGTCACAAAAAATTAAGAGTGTTTGCTATCATCAAAATTATAATCCATGAAAATAAATTTTCAATAATCTCCCCCTTTTTGATGATGCAAACACACAACTAATAATTCTAAGTAGTTAAGACAACAATGTACTAAAAGCAGTGCAAACATTGAGAAAATCAAATATTAGAACAGAATAGTACAAGTACAAACATACTACTCCCCCTTTTGATATCTTAAAAAGGAGAAGACAAACAAAAAATAATGCAGAAACTAAATAGCAGAAGAAAAAATAGAAACTAATCAACAGAAAATAGAAACAAACTAAAAGAAAACTAGTAAAATGTTGGGCCCTGATCATCTGAAGGATGAGGTGGTGGTGGAGGCTGCTGAAGGTAGCTAGTCAGTGTAGCAAACTGTGCACCAAACCAGGCTATGTCCTGGTCGTACTGCTACTGCTGGTGAGCAACGTAGGCATCAAAATAGGCTAAGTCCTCCGTGCGATGCTGCTCGTATTGGGCTATGTCCTCAACATGTTATTTCTCTTATGCAGTAACGTAAGTGTCGAATCGGGCCTCTCACTGGTCAAAGCACTTCACCAACTGATCCAATTGAGAGTGCTGGCGGAGCGGAACAGGTGCAGGAACATGTGCAGGAGCAGATGCAGGAGCCTCCTTTTCTCCTGCCAGAGCTTCCCGTCCCCTGGGTGGAGATTAGTACTGTGAAGAGTTTGAAAGGAAATGTTAGAGTAGAAAGCAGGTTGGAGGTTTTGTGGAGCAAGATATTGGAGATTATACTTTGATTCTAAGACATAAGAAATTATATGTCCTAGGGCTAGATTTAGTTTCCTCCTATGATATGGATCCCGAATGGTAGTAAGATAGTCGATGTAGCAAAAGATCAAGTCGGTAGCATTGAATTCATGATTTGCTAAAATATAAAAGGAGGTGAGTGAAAGAAGGGGAGTGATGTGAACACGATCACAAGCCTTAGGAATTATTGAAGTGCGAAGGACGTGCTGGATGGTCCTTGCATCCTTGAGTAAGTTGCTAGTCTCGCCCATGTAAAAATTAGCATCAGAATTGCGAAGAAAATGATTAGTCGTAGCCCAGTTAAAATCAGGATCAGAATATAGGGTGTGAAGATTATCCCTTGTGGTGGAAAGCTACAAAATCTCCACACAATCCTAATATGAGATTTTGACTGGGCGTCTATTCACATATGAGGCAATAAAGGTAAAAGTAAAATTAATGTGAAGACTTGCAAAGAACTCATAGAGCAATTTAGAATTGAATGGGACAGCAAGAGTCAAAAGAAAGCATAAGGAGGTATGAGCAAATAAGTCTAGTACTGAATAAGAGAGAAAATTTGGATTGACAGTCTTGGAGACTTTGATTCTGGCCTCCTTGTGGCACTGGTAGGCAGCTTGATCATCCGCCTCAAGGAAACGAGGGTCCAGAGTGGCCCTCGAGAAACTTCCAGATGGGTGACAAGAGTGCTTTCCTTCTACCATAGCAAGAAAATAGAGATCATGAAGCAAAGAGAAGAATTTGGTGTGAAGAAAAGGTTGTAAGGGCTCGATTTATAAAGAATCAGCCAGATTAGTCAGGCCAATCGTAGGATCATCTAGGCCAATATGTTTTAAAAATTTCATACAGGCTGATTGGTCAAAAAGGTGTTCTGATTGTCCGGGTCAATCATATATTGGCTGGGATGATTAGACACAGGCGATCGTCCCGAGGAGTCAAGCCGGACGACCATTGAAAAAGTATATGGTCCGGGCCAATTCGGTGGATCGTCTAGGACGATGTCTAATAATGGATCTTACCAACCGAATTTAAAACGTTTGTCATGTGCCACGTGTATCAGCTGAGCCAAACAGGTAGATCGTCCGGGCCGATTGTCCAAAATGAATCATCCCGATCGATTTTAAAGATTTTAAACGTATATCCATGTGTATCATCCAGGAGAAACACGTGGATCGGTCAGGCCAATTTTCCATAAAAAGGAGAACATCGTACGAGCCAAAAAATGTATCAGCCAGGCCGATAAAGAATGATTGAAGCAGAAGATGATCAGATCGTCCAGGCCGATAATGGATCATCCAGGACGATCAGAAGCAGAAAATCAAATCAGATGGCAGAGGGGAGTTTTTAGAGTAAATTGATCGGAATGTCCTGGCCGATAGGGGTATCGACCGTGACGATGTGAAAAAAAATTGAGAATCAAAGGATGGAGATGATTAGAGAAGGCCCAAAAACATCAAAATCAAGTGAAAACAAAAAAAATGAAACGAAAAAGACAAACACAAATAAAATAAGGATTATTTTTCAAGGCATGAATATGACATAGTCTCCATGTGATTGATTTCAAAATTTTATAAGGATCATTTAGTTAACATAGCCAAAATCCAAAAAATAGTTAAAACAGTCGATCTTGTTAACCCTAACTCAGTCTTCTTCAGGGTAAACCGTCTTTTGAAAAAAAAAAATTCTAAATCAGGAAAGTTAATTGGTTTAAAAAAAAGGAGATCCATTCAAAAACTTGTTTCGAGAAAAATATTTTATAAAATAATATATCAAAGTAATTAGTTACAATTAGAAATTCGAAATCAAGTCTTTGAAAAATATCAAGTGACACATGAAGTCTTCTAAGATTTAAAAATTTTAAAAAGAGAAGAAGCTTGCTTTTGGTGGGCTCATTTTATGCTTCTTGTCAATTTGATTGGCGCTTTGCGCATCTTTTAATTTTTGATACACTTTGTGTGTGTGTGTGTGTCTATATATATATATATTTCAATTTGACATTATTACGCATCTTTTATTTTTGACATCATTGGCCACCTTTTTTTCTCATTAATTTTTATGCAAGCTAGATCCCTTTCAAAAATTCTTAAATATTCTTAGTTGTGATTATATCTTCTACATGTTATAGAAGAAAAACTATCTCTCTAATGTAGGAAAGAATGAATCACAATGTAGAATAAAAAATCATATGATAATTTTAATGAGAAGATTACAAAAATCTAAAAGTAAAATAAAGACTTTGAACAATATTTTTATAAAATAGATTACTCTAGCAAGATTAAAAATATCTCAGTTTAAAAAACCATTTGTTAATTTGAAATAGATTTTTGTTTAGAAAAGAAGATTACACCATTAAAAGTGGTTAGAGAAAGAGACACAATCAACGGTATTTTCACCCTTTAATAGATTAAAAGATGTAAAAGCATTGACTCACAAAATTTCAAAATAAAAAACAAGGCATAAAATATCAATTTCAGCAATGGTTTCTAAATAAAAAAATAAGACAAAAGAAGTAAAAAAAGGTTAAAATAATAAAAAAAATAAACAATAGAAAACAAATAAAAAATCAGTAGGAATCAAGTTCATGTATTTATATCAATCACACCCAATCTTGTCCTTAAAGTATTGAAAGTGTCGAAGGCCAGTGTTTTAGTAAAGATGTCAGCCAGTTGATTTTTAGTTGCCACATGGTGTAACTCAATGTCTCCCTTGGTCACATGGTCTTTAATGAAGTGATGTCTTATGTTTATGTACTTGGTCCTTGAATATTGGATAGGATTCTTAGAAATGCAGATGGCACTAGTGTTGTCACAAATAATTAGAATTGTGCCTATAGGTGATCATAAATCCAAAACTTACTGTTTCAACCTAAGGACCTGGGCCACACAACTTCCTAAAGTAATGTACTCGGCTTCAATAGTGGAAATTGCAATAGAGTTTTGCTTTTTATTAGACCAGGAGATTAAAGACTATCCTATGAATTAGCAAGTCCATGAAGTACTTTTTATATTCACCTTACATCCTGCAAAATCAGAATCATAATATCTAATAATCTCAAAAGAAGTGTTGTGCCTAGGGTTCCACATTCCTAAGTTTTGGGTCCCTAAAAGGTATCTAAGAATTCTCTTAACTACAGTCAGGTGGGATTCCTTAGGATCAACTTGAAATCTAGCATAAAGAAAAATGCTAAACATAATATCAGGTCTGCTAGCAGTCAAGTAAAGTAAAGATCCAATCATTCCTCTATACTTCTTTTGATCAACTAATTTTCCATTAGGATCTTTGTCCAACTGAACACCTGAGGTCATGGGAGTATTAATTATCTTGGCTTTATCTATTTCAAATTTTTTCAAGATATCCTTTATGTATTTTGATTGATTCAAAAAGGTTTCATCATCTAGTTATCTTATGCTAAAACCCAAAAAATAGGACAACTCTCCCATCATACTCATCTCAAATTCCTCACTCATTATTTTAGAAAAATCATCACATAGCATCTTATCAAAAAATCCAAAAAGTATATCATAAACATAGATCTGAACAATGAGTAAATCATCTCCTACTTTCCTCAAAAAAAGGGTGGTGTGTATACTCCCCTTAACAAACTCCCTCTCTAATAAGAATATATTAAGCCTCTCATACCAAACTCTGGGTGACTGCTTCAATCTATATAAGGCCTTTTTTAATTTGAAAATATAATTTGGAAATTGGGAACTCTCAAAACCTAGGGGTTGTTCTACAAACACATCCTGTTTTATTACCCCATTAAAAAAACACTCTTAACGTCTATTTGAAAAAGCTTAAATCCCTTATAACAGGCAAAGGCTAATAGCACTCTAATAGCTTCCAATCTAACTACAGGGGTAAAGGTCTCCTCAAACTCTATCCCTTCTATTTGGTTGTTCCCCTTAGCCACTAATCTTGCCTTATTCCTAACCACCACTTCAAAATCATTCACTTTATTCTTATAGACCCATTTGGTTCAACTACACTTTGTCCCTTTGATCTTTCTATAAGCTCCCAAACATCATTCCTACTAAATTGGTTCAACTCCTCTTGCATGGCTATGATCCAAAACACATCAGAAAGAGCTTAATTGATGTTGGTGGGTTCAGTCATTGAGATAAAGGCAGAGTGGTTCACTTTCTTTCTAAGTCCATGCCTAATTCTAACTCCTTCAGAAGGGTCTTCTAAGATCAATTCTTTGGGTTGACTCGAAGAGTATCTCCAATCTCTAGGCAAAGTGTGTGTAGGTTCAGCCCTTTCCTACAGATCTTCATTTTCTACTTTCTGGGTAATCTCTCTTACTCCTTTAGTGTTTTAGGGGTCTACCCTCTTCTCCAAATTTTCTACTCCAGTGGCAATCTCTCCAACATCATCATCCTCAACTCTAAGCATCCTAGGATCAGATTCATCAAACACTACATGAGTAGTCTCCTTCACCACTAATGTCCTCTTATTAAACACCCTAAAAGACTTCCCAACACTAGAATATCCTATAAACACTCCTTCATCAAATTTTGGGTCAAATTTTCATAAGTGAGACTTCCCATTATTATGGATGAAAACCTTGCAACCAAAGACATGGATGTGGGAAAGATTTGGTGTTCTACCCTTAAGAATCTCATAGGGTGTCTTATTTAATTTGGCTCTAACATTTACCCTATTCAACACATAACAAGCTGAGTTAACCGCTTCAGCCCAAAAGTATTTTAGAAGTGAATACTCAGCAAGCATGGCTCTAGCAGCTTCCACTAAGGTCTGGTTCTTATTTTCAGCTTCCCTGTTCTGCTGAGGGGTCCTAGGAGCTGAGAAGTTGTGGCTAATCCCCTTATCCTCATAAAAGACTCCAAATTTCTCATTTTTAAACTCTCCCCCATGGTCACTATGAATGGTCAAAATCTCACAACCTATGTTTTTTGGATCCAAGTGAAGAAGGTTCTAAACTCATCAAAAGACTCATTCTTGTGTGACAGAAATCTAGTCTAAGTGAACCTTGAGTAGTCATCGACAATCACAAAACCATAGACTTTCCCTCCTAAGCTAGTAGTGCTAATGGGTCCAAACAAATCCATGTGAAGGACTTTTAAATGTCTAGGGATGCTAATGTCCTTAATGAAGTGAAACGAGGAGTGTACTTGCTTTTCTAATTAGCAGGCATCACAAAGGTGGTATTTTAAAAACTTAAGCTTGGGGACACCTCTAACTAAGTCTTTATGGGTCACTTTCCTAAGGGGTTTCATACTGGCATGACATAATCTCCTGTGCCACAACCATAAATCATCAATAACAGTTTTTAAGCAAAATGAAGCAGCACATTCAATATTATTTAAATTAAGCATGTAAACGTTGTTGATCAGCTTTTCCTGCAAAATAGTGTTATTATTTAAGCTGATAATGCATGACTTTGCCAAAAATTTTATGATGAAGCCCATATCACAAAGCTGACTGATGCTGAGCAAGTTGTGTTTCAGTCCATCTATAAGCAAAACATTTTCAATCTAAAGGTTATTGAAATTTCTAATTATACCTGAGCCTACCACCTTCCTGGTGCTGTTGTCTCCAAGAGTAACCTTGCCTCTTCTCCTAGTTTCCAGCAAAATGAATTGATTGGCATCACCAATCATATGTCGAGAGCATCCACTATCCAGGTACCACATGCTCTCATGAGGTTTTTTATGAGGGCTTGCCTACAAAATTATCAAATATTAGATTTAGAAACCCAAACATGATTAGGTTCCTTCTTATAGAAAGTAGAATGCAATGCATGCTGTGAATCATGTAACTTGGGTCTCTAGATCCAATGTGAACTATGGTGAATGGTGCAAGTGTGTACTATATGTCCTAGCATGCCACATGAAAAGTATCTAACTTTAGGAAAAGGATGCACTAATCTACTCATGTGGTGATGCTTCTTTTTATGTGATGCATGCAATGATGGTTTTTTATTTTCAAAAGTTTATTTTATTTTCTAACTTTTTAAACTCCTTTTCTAACTCAGCATGAGATGATTTAAGGAATTATGTACATCAGATAATTCAGCATGCTTTTTGTTTAATGCATCAAACTCATCAAGTAAAGACATGTGATTTATATCAATTATAGAATGATCTTTAAGAAGGATTTTATGCTCTTTTTATAAATTAAAAAATTCCAATTTCAAGTTGGCATGTGTTTTCTTAAGTTTCCTATATGATACATGAATTTTTTTTGAAACTTCAAGTAGTTGCTCAAAAGTTAGTTCACATACCTCTTCTTGTTCAACATGACCAAGATGATCGTCTACCATTAAGCATAAGTTTGTTGTCTCCTCTTCAGGTTCAGTCTCAGAGGAGTCTGATGTAGAATCTGCCTAGAATGCCTTTTGGAATCTCTTCTTATCCTTCTTGAACTTGGGTTTCTTTTCACCCTTTTCCTTTCTTTGGTGAGACTTAAGTGTAAGAGATTCAGCTTTGACATGTCCTGACTTCCTGCATTCAAAACAAATCATATCATTAGAACTCTTATATTTTTTTTCCCTTTCCTTTATTCCACTTTTGATGGTTCTTTTGCTTCTTCCTTAGAAAGCTTTTAAATTGTCTTGTGATTAAGGCAACATCATCACTTTTAAACCCAAAAGATTCAGAGTCTGTGTTATTGGCCTTCAGTGCCACAGTTTTCTCTTTCTTTTTCTCACATGCATCAAAATTTCTTTGATACACCCCTTGTTCGTAAGAAATGAGTGAGCCAAGTAAGTTATCAATCGAATAAGTATTCAAATCTTTAGATTCAGTAATTACATTGATTTTAGCATCAAAAGAGGAAGGCAAGCATCCCAAAATTTTATTCACCTTTTCACAGTTATTGAGTTCTCTTCCGAAGGCATACAAAGAATTTACAATTTGAGTAAACCTTGTATACATTTCATAAATTGATTCAGATGGTTTCATATAAAAAACTCGTAATCATGCAATAAAATATTCAAATGAGATTGATTAACTTCCTTGGTACTTTCATAAGTGATACACAATTTATCCCAAATCTCTTTACCAGTTGTGCAAGTTGAAACACACATGTAATCTTCAGATTTTAAAGCACAGAAAAAACAGTTTAAATATTTTGCATTAACTTATGCTAAATCCCTATCATCAAGAATCCATTCAAAAAAAGGAAGAGGAACATTAACTCCATTAAGTTTACCAGTCGGAGGTGTATAACCATCCTTAACTAGCATCCTAATGCGATAGTCAACCGATTGTAAAAAAATAGACTTGCAAGTTTTCCAAAAATCAAACAAAATATTATCAAATAAAGATGGTTGGGTAATGGAATACCCTTTCGTAGTATTACGATTATCAAAATTAGCCATGGATTGAAATTTAAAAAGTTTTCAAACTTTATTTTTATGAATCCTGCTCTCATACCACTTGAAAGTTTGTTAGAGATGTTAAGCCCTTATGAACTAGTCCTAGGCTAACCAAGACACTAGCGATAGATTACCTCTAAGGTAGAGCAAGAGATCTTAAATAGAAGAGCTTCGGAATAGCTCTTCTTTTATAGAAACCAACTTTATCATCTAGGCCGATAGGGGTATCGGCCTAGCTGATCAGTGTAAATTTTGCTCAATCAGCCCGGTCGGTTTGGGATGATTAGACAATTTTTGGTCATATCATCCAGGACGATGGTATATCATCCTGGATGATTAGTTCAAATCTGAGGAAAATCATCCTAAACATCGCCCTGAATAGAAGCTAGCCGATGTCAATCGTCCACTCCATCGTCCCGACCGATCCTACGATCGGCCCAGCCGATGTGATCATGCAATCAGCCTTAATTGCTTTCCTTAATTACCAGATTAATTTAGGCATAATTATGTTGCATCGTCCAGGCCGATAGGATATCATCCTGGATGATGTCCTAAAATAAAGAATACCTAAATATATCATGGAGGTTGATTCTCCTGATTATAGCCTATCATCCCGGCCGATATAATATCATCCAGGATGATCTACTTAATGTCGGCTGCCTTAACCATGATGCCCTGATTAGAGTTTCTATTTTTAAACTGATCGTTCAGGCTGATGTAAATATCGGCCCGGTCGATGTTACCAAAAATAGTAAACACTAAGAGATGGTCAGAAATTCTCCCAATGTGTGTATGTGCAATGTTACTTAGCATTCAGAGCCACATCTTTTACAATACACTCAAGAAAAGGAAAAGTGTACAAAGTGACTCGGACTTAGTCTACCCAATCTTGAGCCAGTTCTAATTACTGTCTGATCTTGTGGACCTGAAATTTTAGTAGGTAAGGCAGTCATAGAAAAATAAGAGTATTTTCTATCATCAAAATCATAATCCATGAAACCAAATTTGCAACATCTTCATCATTTATTTAAAAAGTATGTGTTATTAACTTTAGTTACCATGTGTTTATATTTCTATTTGATTTTATTCTCCTTATGCTTAAAATGTTTTACATTGTCTTCTATTAATATCTGCACTTTTTGATTATTTATTTAGCCAAAATAAAAATGATAATTAAAAATTATATAAAACTAGGATATTAAAAAAAATCCTAGATTATAGTTTAAATGAACACTATATTATAATTCTTTGTTTAAAAAGCTAAATAATTAACTAACTTATATCATTTAAGCTATTGACTTGTCCTAAATTTACAGGTTATGCATTAATACATTGACTCTCAAATTGAAAAATAAATAATTAATGCTAAAGATTAGATATTTGTAGCTTAAAAATGGAAATCATGGTAATTTAAAATGGAAATTATGATCTTATTAAATTCTTATACTAAAATAAATAAGATTTCAAGAAGATATTTTTCAAAATTATTAATTATGTTCTCTATGAGAATGAAAAGAAAAGAAAAAGGGAAAGAGTTCTAAAATGAATATTTTGAGAAAGAAAGAAAAGAAGAAGATTAAACTAAAAGAACTAGTATTAGTTAAAAGCTTAAAGTCAAACTCGAACCTTATACTTAAAGTTAGAAAGGATAAAATAAGAAACCTAGTACTAGTGATGTTGAACTAATGAAATTTCAATTTTAACAATAAATACATCTAATCATTAAGCTACCTTATTCATTTCAAGATTCAATAGTCAATGCTATATTTATATCATGTAAATTTAAAACAAGTGATAGCAAGGGCGATGGATTAGGATAATTATTAAGGACTTTTTAAACTAGAATTATAACTTTGTTCATTCCAAATTAATTATACATTGTGATGTATTATACTATGTTTTATTAATTTTTTACTTTAGCTATTAAATTAATCAAAAGTGAATTTTTTTATTATTATCAGAAGATAAGAAAGAGTTTAGCTGGGCAAAATTTATTAAATATAAATTATGTACTGTGTATTACATTCAAATTTCTATGAAAATCTATTATTTTAAATTTTTTTGTACAATAAATACTTAGAAATGGTGAAAATATAAAGTATTACATAGTGATGAAACAATGCCACTATATTGAAACCAACTCCACTAAAGCACCATTTGAAAATTTGTTAAGGATGTTAAGCCCTTATGATTTAGCTTGAGGCTAACCAAGAGGGAGGGTAAATTGATATTTTAAAAATTTTCTGGCAAAAATCACGATCTAAACCAAACAATCATTCACCATAAAATAAAGTGTGAAAATTAAATATAAAAAAATGCAATAAGAAAGAGCATACCATATTTTATAGTGGTTCAGTCAAATTGAACTATGTCTTCTCATCGGAGCCTTTCCTCTAGGTATTACACTTGTTAAGACTTGCTAAATATGAGTTAGGTTGTTAGACCTAAGTTTTTGTCCCAACGGCTAACCAAGAGGGGGGTTAAATTGGTAATTTAAAAAAAATTCCTCTTAATTTAATTTAGAAAAATTGATGAAATTTTTTTTGAAATTATGAAAGCAATTTTTCAACCACAGATAATAACAACACAGAAAAAATAAAAAAGTTGCTAAAAAAAAGACAGAAGATTTATAGTGGTTCGGTCAAACACGACCTACATTCACTCCTTAAAGTCTCCCACTTCGGGTATTGCACTATTACCACTAGTGTCTCTCCTTTTATGCCCACAGCGAGGCAGAGAAGCCTTCACAAAAACTCTCTTCCATCACTACCCGGTGTGGCACAGAATCGTCATTCTTTTACACCCTCCAAGTGTAAGCAGAGAACCTTCCGCTATTCACACTCTCCAAGTGTAGGCAAAGAACCTTCCGCTGTTTACACTCTCTAAGTGTAGGCAGAGAACCTGATCTTCTTGAAAGATTTTCTCACGAGAAATCTAGAAGGACAAGAGAAAGAGTGAAGTAATCACAAATTACAACCTGAGATCCTTACCTTTGAGTAACATAAGTGAACCCTTCACACTCCAATAGTAGTAAGAAATCACCTTTAAACACTCTCTCTCACTCTCTCCTTCAAATTCTTGTTAGTGTGCATAAAGACAAAAATGACAAAAAGATTTTAAGTTAGTCTAACTTAGACCTTTTACAGAAAAAACACAAAAAACTATCTAAAAACTGCATTTTTCAATTTCTGACCATCCATGATCATCCTGTACGATCCTATTTCGTACGTATAAATAGTGTAAAAACTGTTGTGTATGAACTTAATGAGAACTGGTATGAACTGCCTTCGTACCCGATCATCATCCCATACGAACTTGGTTCGTCCGGTACAAATAGTTATTCTCAAAGTTCATTGATATGAAAAAGCAGGACGAATTTTAAGTTTCAAGAATAGAGAAGATCATCCTAGGATAAACAGAGAATATCTTCTAGACGAATAGTTCATTTCGTCAAATCTAGAGCCCATCATCCTAGGACGAATGATAAATATCATCTAGACGAATGCTTCCAGAGAACATCATCTGGGGATGAACATAAATATCTTCTGAATGAACACATCCAAGAGCATCGTCCTATGACGAACCATAAATATCATCTAGATGATCCACATGTGGAAAAAAAATTTCCCTCTCTATTCGTTCCATTGCTTGTTTGGGAGTATAACTTACAAGATCGTCTTGTACGAACATGGTTCGTACTGTACGATCAGTTTTAAAAAATTATGAATTTTAAAGCTCTCTCCCGGTGTGTGTGTGTGTGTGTGCTAAGTTACTCAATTACAATCACACTCTCTCAGACTTTAAATAAAATGAGAAAATATAGACTCCAATGTTACAAAATATTCTAAGCAGATCTTGAATTGAAGTCTTCCATAATCTGGAGTATGATTTCCCTGAAATATTAGTACACACAAGAACAAATACAAATATTCCAAAATATGTTAGGACAAAATAATAATAAAAACAATAATATTTGAAATCATCAAAAACATACAAGTTGCAAGAGTGTAAAATATACAAAGCTAATAACAAAATATGTTAGGACAAAATAATAATAAAAACAATAATATTTGATATCATCAAAAACATACAAGTTGCAAGAGTGTAAAATATACAAAGCTAAGTAGCAACTCCCTCAACAATCTCCCTATTTTTTATGATGGCAAAATAATTATTATTTATATAAATTTGAAAGTCCTAAGTTTCTCCTAAACTCCCACTAATGAATAAGTATATGAGAATAAGGGGCATTTAATTTCAAATGTCAAAATAAATACCAGACACTGAAACGCCAAAACAAATGCCAAAAAGACACAAACAAAATAAATACCAAAAGATAAACCAAAAAGTCATGAACAAAATAAGTAAATTGCAAATATTAAGTCACAAATTAAACAAGAAAATTGTAAATAATATTTCTCCCCCTTTTCGACAATAGCAAAAAGAGAAGAAGAAACGAATAAACACAGAAATGAAAGAAGTCATATGAGAAGCCTTTGATAATTGATCCTGAAAGAGATTAAGTTATAGTTGAAATAAAAAAGATCAATACATTAAAGAAAAAGAAGAATTCATATGATTTAATTATAGATATAACGTAGACAAGAAAAAAATTATCAAGGTCATGAATCAATGTAGACTAAGAGATAAGAAGAATTATTGCAAAGTAGATGAAATGAAAATTTATGCACTTCAAATTTCAATAAAAAATAAATTTGAACAGAAGATTTATTTGAATTTAAAGATTAAAAGATAGAGAAAAGAATATAAACTTGTGACTCTTTACGTATCTTTTCAATATTTGTGGCACACTTTGTGCATCTTTTTTTATTCGTGTGCTAATTTTATGTTTCTTTACCAATTTGTGAATCACTGCGTATTCTTTTAATTTTTATACATTTGTACATTTTTCAAGTTTTTAATTGATCTTTCCAAAATCGATAATCTAAAATCTCAAATATCTCTAAGTTCAAAGATATTTATATTGAAAAGAGAAATAAATAAAAAATAAGAAAACATCAAACTTGCAATAATAATATTAAATTATATTAGTCTAACAAAAGACATGAGTTGTATATCCTTAACTTGATCGAGTTATAACACAATTTAAATTTTTGAAAAAATAGATTTTCTAATGAATTTAAAAAAAATTATTGCATTTCAAAGTATACCACTTGTTAGATCAATTAGTCAGGATAATTATATAGGCTAACAAATATTTTTAAAAACATGACAGATAATTTTTTATTTATATCATGGTGAATGATAATACATTAAGCACGATAGATATCAATACACTAAGATTTCAAAAACACATAAAACATAAAGAGATAAAAACTAACAACACATCACATCACATCACCACTGGTAGAAAAAATCATAAAAGAAGTACAATCATCATTCAAAGGGTCCCTGATCTGGAGGAGGCGCCTGGTTGAAGAAGTTAAAATAGCTACTCATCATAGCCATATTTGAGCTTACAAAGTCAAATTGACCTCTAATCCAGCCCATATCCTATTCGTACTGTACGTCCTACTATTGTAGATGAGTCTCAATTTGATCAATCCATCAATTAAAGTGACTCTTGAGATGACCAAAGAGATGAACCAACTCGTGTAGATTTGGTCCACCAGCAAGCATAGGTGCAGGTCCTCTCTCCTCTCCCTGAGTGTCAGCACCTTCATCATATTTTGCAAAGATAGCTTGGAATGAACCATCATTGTAGTACAAAGGCTCTTCAAGATGAGACACATCAGGATGAACTAATTTATACTTCTTCTCAAGAATATAAGTCACAAGGAGTCCTACAACAATGTTCTTCTTTCTCTTATGGGATACATGACCAATTTTAGAAAGCCCATAAAGGTAGTCAAGAATGAGTTGGGCTTCATCAATGGGTTGACCAGTAATGATCGGATAAGTGACAGTGGAAAGAAGTTGAGTGATATTAATTCTATCATCAGCTTTTGGAATGATTGAAGTTCTAAGCACATGCTTGATGATTCTAGCACCTTGGTGTAGAGTGTTTACCTTGGGAAAATGGCATTCTTGTCTAATCCCTCTAAGTACCCAATTAATCTCAGTCCAATCGAAAGTTATAGAAGAAGTCAAAGTGTGGGATATTATTCCTTCAGTCCTTAAGTTTAAGAAAACTCCTAAATCCTCCTTGGTTATTTCTACATTTTTTCCCTAAAATATAGGATCTAATCCTATCTTGGTCAGAGTTAAAGGACATGTTTGCTAGGAAATAATGAAAGGTAGATATGTTGAAGGAGTAAATTAGAGTAAGGATAAACTCAAATTAGGTAGAGGCGAAGAGGGGCAGTATCTGAAAGATTATAATTTTCTGGATCAGAACTCTAGAAGGGGTTATTTTTGCAGATACAAACCAAGGGAAGGATTCCTCATTTGCTTTGGACTTTGGACAAAAAGTTTTCATTGGTATTCCTAAAGGAAGGTGCTCTAGTCAGCTCCTTAGCGTGCCTAACCCTCTTACTTGAACTTGCCATAGAAAAGATCAAAGGGAATAGAAGATTGAAAAGGCTTTTGAAGTCAATGAACTATGAGTTCTAAACCCTTTCAATTTAAAGAAAAAATAATATTTCGTACAGACAAAATTGGGTTTGTCCCGTACGAGGCATGGGCTCGTATGTACAAGGAAACTTTCATATGTACGAACTAATATGGTTAAAATGTGTTGATATTATCTACCTCATTACCTATTTAAGAGATTTTGATGATAACAAATATATGCTTGGATGCTCTAATTTGTGTCCTAAGTATTTCAGGTGTAATGATGTGCATTGTAATTGGTTATGGGATTTACATTGCACAACTCATGATCAATCAAATGTTGAGATTAAGATGGACCAAGATGCATAATTTGAAGCCTTTTACATTATCGTAGGAGTTTGTTAATGGTCCACCAATATTACTTGCATATTTTGATTTGCTCACAATCTAAATATCTTTTGATTATATATTAATCTTGATATAAAAATCTATAAGATTTCTTTAATAAATAAATTTTATAATCAACATTGATTGATTAATTATTATCAAATATAGAAAATTATATAATTAGGGAATTAAGATAATAAGCTTACTTAGCAAAACTTTTATTATGTAATTATTTTAAACTGACTTGTTTCATATCTATTTCTTAATGAATAATTATTATATATATATTACATAATATTATTATATTAATATTCAATATATCCATAAATATTTAAAAAATGTGCATGAGTTTCCATTTTACTAAATTTATATTAGGCTGTCAGAATCGTGGTCTAGTTATTATTTCATTAGATTGTTTGGATTCTGTAGATGTAAATTGATATATTATATGACTAATTTGGATTTCATTTGAATTTATAATGAATTTCTTAACATTATCGGATTTAAATAAAAGCTGCTACTAGCCGTTTTAGCCTTATTTTGGATGCATATGATGACTTTTTAACTTTCCCATGTGGCTAGCCGTTTTCTAGCCGTTTGAATGTCATATATATTTAATATAAATGAATTCTTAATGGAATATAATATTATTAGTTGATAGAAAATATATTAGAATAATATTTTTATTCAAATAAGCCTTTACTTACCTTTTCTCTTTAAATACCTCTCTTCTTCTTCATGTAAGGGCTGCTTACACAAGAAAAACTCTAGCAATTCTTTCGTACTTCCTTTCTTCTTTACATGCTAAATCTTGAGAGGAAAATCCTTGAGTTTATTCCAAGAGTTCTTTTCATTTGTGAGTTCAAAATCATTTTTGGAAAGCTTCAACACACAAAGCCGAGTAGCATCTCTTAAGTTCTTGAGTTTGCTTTCCATCTCTAAATCTCTACTTGCTGCTCTTTTAGCTTTCACCATATATTTATTTCTTGAAAATATTTATTTTATGGTGAAATACTTGTTAGAAATTGTATATTAAAGTTTTCTATATCACATCTTTTAAATTCATAAAGTTTAGCAAAGCAAGTAGTTTAACTTCTTTAAGGTGGCATAGATTTACATATATATTCTTATTCATTTTACTTTATTTGAAAAGTTAAAGTTTAAAGCACCAAGAATATATTTTTATTTCATATATTATTCTTATTTTAAATAAAATACAAATCTATCTTAAAGTGAGCAAATTTAATATGTCATTTGCAAGTAGTGAGGTGATTAAGATTTATTTGTAAGATCACCTCAAGTATTGTGGATATTTTATTGCAAGATTATTTGAGCTTTTCTTATTTATATCAAATTGTATTTTGCATTTTCTTTATCTAAGTCATTTGGTTTAGAGAAGTTTTAATTGTAATTAGATTGGGTTGTACTCGCCCGTATAGGAGAGTACATAGGTTGTAAAGAACTTCTTTGGTTTAAAGAAGTGAGGTTTGCAAAGCAAACCTGGGAATAGTGAATTCTAGCCCGAGAGTTGGCTAGCGTGGACGTAGGTCGGATTGGAATCCGAGCCGAACCACGTAAAAATATTGTGCCTCTTATTTTTATTTCTTGCATTTATTTTTCTGTTTTTTTTATAAGAATTATTGTGTGATTACTTACTCTTTTTAAAAGTGCTTTAAAATCATTTTCTTCTTTTAATAAAAATTTTAAAAACCCCAATTCACCCCCCCTCTTGGGGTGCCATAGTCATCCAACAATTGGTATCAGAGCCTTGGCTCTTTTTATTTTGGCTTAACATCCTAGAGTAGATCCACTTATAAACTATGGCACAAGGTTTTCCTAAGGGTTCACTTCCCGAAGGACAATCTACTCATCGTCCTCCATTGTTAGATAATGTTCCTTTTGATTATTGGAAAAATAGAATTAGTACATTCTTAAGAGGTCAAGACTCTCGTATGTGGCACAGGCTTACACACCAATACCATACACCCACTAAAGAAATTAATGGTATTAAAATTGAAAAACCTTTTGATGAATGGACTGCATTAGAGAGGGAATTAGATGAGTTAAATGCTAGGGCATGTAATTCTTTGCATTGTGCACTTCTTCCAGATGATTACATGAAAATTTCTATGTTAAATTCAGCAAAAGAAATTTGGGATAAATTAGTTATAACTTATGAAGGTACTAATGAAGTTAGAGATGCTCATATAAATAGACTTGTTCATGAATATGAATTATTTCGTATGTCTCCTTCTGAATCTATTTCTGATATGTATACAAGGTTTATGAAAATAATTAATACGCTACATTCTCTTGGAAGAATATATAAGAATCAAGACTTAGTCTACAAGATTCTTAGATGCCTTCCTAAAGAATGGGATGCTAAAGTAACTGTAATTAGTGAGGCTAAAGATTTATCTACTCATCCACTTGATCAGCTTTTGGGTTCTTTGATAGCACATGAACAGGTTATAGCTCAAAGGGATAAATTGGATGGATCTTCAAAGAAAGAGAAAGAGAAAGGTAAAACTATTGCCTTGCAAGTTGATGATAATGATGAACCTAGTTCATCAAGCTCTAATGAAGATAGCGATGAAGTGGCCATGCTTTCAAGAAGACTTGGAAGCTTACTAAGGAAGAAAAATCAAAGGTATAAGAAATCCAAAAATTATAAATTTCAAACTAAGAAATTTCCTACAGGAGAAGGGATTATTTATTACCATTGCAAGAAGCCTGGAAACATAAGAGGAGATTGTCCAGATCTTATTGATTCAAAGAAGAAAGAGATGGATCTAGAGAGAAAGAGTGACAAGAAAGAAAATAAGTATTTCAAGAAGAAAAAGAAGGCACTATGGGCCAACCCAGATTCAGATGAATCAAGTTCAACAGATGAAGAGGTGAATATTTGCCTTATGGCGGGAGAAGAATCAGATCATGATTCTCAAGAGGTATGTAATGATATTTCTTATGAAGAATTAGATGATGCTTTTAATGAATTAGTTATTGAATATAAAAAATTGAAAAGAAAATATAATGTTTTAGAAAAAGAGCATAAAAATTTAGATATACATTTTAATGATTTAAAAAATGAATGTGATGATTTGAAAAAGAAAAATAGTTCTTTATTAGATCGTTCTTTACTTGTTTGTAAACTTGAAAGAGAAAATATTCTATTAAAAGCAAGATTAGATTTATGCATGAGATCACATGTTTATTATAAAGCACCAACAAGTTCAACATCAAATAAAGATTCTTCTTATATGTCACATGGACTTCATGTAAAGCCATATGCAAACACTAATATTTGGTGTAATTATTGTGGTAGAAAAGGACACATCTCATTTGATTGCTATGCTCGTAGATCACAAAATGCTAAACAATCATCTTTTGTATGGGTTCCAAAAAATACAAGCACTTCCACTACCATACATAATAGATATCATACTGCTCATTTGGAATGTGGACCCAAAAATATTTGGGTTCCAAAAGTTAACATTTGATTTTCTTTTGTAGGAATGCCTTCAAAGTAAAATAAATGAAGGCATGTGGTACTTGGACAGTGGATGTTCAAGACATATGACGGGAGATAAAGCAAAATTCTCTACATTAGAATCAAGTGATGGAGGTTATGTCACATATGGAGATAATGCAAAGGGAAAGATTATTGGCATTGGATCTATATGTAAGAACTCTATTACTTTAGAAAAAGTCTTATTTGTTTCTGGTATAAAACATAATCTAATATCAATTAGTCAATTATGTGATAAAGGTTTAAATGTTTCCTTTTATGCATCACATTGCATTATTCGAAATAATGAATCTATTTTACTTATAGGAAATAGATATAAAAATATTTATTTAATTGATTTAGAGAATAGAAATGATGTTAATTTGAATTTACTTTGCATGAAATCTACAAATGATGTGCTTGGTTATGGCATAGAAGGCTATGTCATGCCAATATCCACACTTTAAATAAAATTTCTAAGCTTGATTTAGTAGTTGGTTTACCAAAAATTTGTTTTCATTTTGATTCTATATGTGATGCATGCATTCATGGTAAACATATGAAAAGTTCTTTCAAGAGTAAAAATATAGTTTCTACTAGTAGACCTTTAGAATTGTTACACATGGACTTATTTGGGCCAATTAACACAACTAGTTTAGGTGGTAAAAATTATGGATTTGTTATTATAGATGATTATTCAAGATATACTTTGGTATTATTCTTAGCTAATAAAAATAATGCATTTGATGATTTTAGAAAATTTGCTAAGTATATTCAAAGAGAACAAGGTTATTTGATTCATAGAATTCAAACGGATCATGGTGGAGAATTTGAAAATAAATTATTTGAAAATTATTGTGATGAAAATGGAATTAGACATAATTTTTCATCTCCTAGAACTCCTCAACAAAATGGTGTTGTTGAAAGAAAGAATCGCACTTTGGTAGAATTAGCAAGATCAATGTTAGATGAATATAAACTTCCAAAGTATTTTTGGGCAGAAGCAATAAGCACCGCATGTTATGTTACAAATAGAGTTTATTTAAGACCAATTCTTAAAAAGACCCCTTATGAAATATTCTTTGGAAGGAAACCTAAGATTAGTCATTTACATGATTTTGGATGTAAGTGTTTTATTTTAAATAACGATAAGGATCCTTTAGATAAATTTGATAGTAAGTCTGATGATGGTATATTCTTAGGATATTCAATTTTTGGAAAATCTTTTAGAGTTTTTAATAAGAGAAAATTAATTGTTGAAGAATCTGTTCATGTAATTTTTGATGAAAATCCTATAGATTTAATAAGAAATGATTTGAATGATGATGATATTGAAAATATAAAGAAAATAAATTTGGAAGAAAAAGAGGGTGATTCATTACCTAAAGAATGGAGATATAATAGAAATCATCCAAAAGAGTTAATAATTGGTGATCTTTCCCAAGGTGTTAAGACTAGAAGAAACCTTAGCGATGAGGTAGAACATTCTGCATTCCTATCAGAAATTGAACCTAAAAATATAGATGAAGCTTTACAAGATAATTTTTGGATAATTGCTATGGAAGAGGAACTTAACCAATTTATAAGAAATGATGTTTGGGAGTTAGTCACAAGACCACATGATCAAAATATAATTGGAACTAAATGGGTTTATAAAAATAAGCTAGATGACTCAGGAAGTATTATTAGAAATAAAGCTAGATTAGTTGCACAAGGGTACACACAAATAGAAGGAATAGACTTTGAAGAATCTTTTACACCCGTAGCAAGACTAGAAGCTATTAGATTACTCCTTGCCTTCGCTTGTTTTAAGGACTTTAAACTTTTTCAAATGGATGTCAAAAGCGCATTTTTGAATGGATATATTGATCAAGATGTTTTTGTAGAACAACCACCAGGTTTTGAAAGTATTAATTTTTCTAATCATGTATATAAATTAAAGAAAGCATTATATGGTTTAAAGCAGGCTCCACGTGCTTGGTATGATAGGTTAAGTAACTTTTTAGTTGAACATAGTTTTAGAAAAGGTAAGGTAGATACAACTCTTTTTATCAAAAATATTGGAGATGATTTGATTATTATACAGATTTATGTTGATGATATATTATTTGGAGTACAAATGAAAGTTTATGTCATGAGTTTTCCTCATTAATGTCAAAAGAATTTGAAATGAGTATGATGGGAGAACTCACCTTTTTCTTAGGACTTCAAGTAAAACAATTAGAGTCTGGCACATTCATATGTCAAACCAAATATATAAATGAATTATTAGAAAGGTTTGATATAAAGAGATTCAAATTGAGTAAAACTCCTATAAGCCCATCAACTAGACTTGATTTAGATGAATCAGGAAAACCAATAGATCAAAAACTTTATAGGAGTATGGTAGGTTCACTTTTGTATCTTACTGCTAGTCGGCCTGATATTATGTTTGCCGTATGTTTATGTGCAAGATTTCAAGCTAATCCTAAGGAATCACACTTAATAGCAGTTAAGAGGATATTTCGCTATTTGATTGGAACTCATAAGTTAGGCTTATGGTATCCCAAAAATTTATTATCATGTCATTTAGTTGCATATTCTGATGCAGACTATGCTGGTTGTAAGGTTGATAGAAAAAGCACATCTGGAACTTGTCAATTTTTCGAATCATCACTTATTTCTTGGTCTTCTAGAAAAAAAAATTCAGTTGCTTTATCCACTGCTGAAGCAGAGTACATAGCCGCAAGTAGTTGTGTTGCTCAAGTTTTATGGCTAAAGCAACAAATAGAAGATTTTGGAACTAAGCTTAAAAATATCCCTATTAAATGTGATAATACAAGTGCTATAAGTTTAACAAAAAATCCTATACAACATTCACGAACTAAACACATAGAGATTAGACACCATTTTATTAGAGATCATGTTAATAAAGGTGATGTGAATATAGATTTTGTAAACACAGATTCTCAAATAGCTGATATCTTTACAAAACCTTTAGCTGAAGAGAGATTTTGCATATTAAGACGTATGCTTGGAATGTTAGATCCTAACATTTAAATTTCTTTTATATGTTTATTTATTCTTTTTGATGTTGTCAAAGGGGGAGAAGAACTATATATGTTGGTCATAATTCATTTTACATGCATATATTTAGGGGGAGAATTACTTGTTTATATTTTTATAATGCTCAAAAGTTATGATAAAAGGTCAATTTGCACCTTTGTTATAACTATACCCAACATAAATTTGTCATCATCAAAAAGGGGGAGATTGTTGATATTATCTACCTCATTACCTATTTAAGAGATTTTGATGATAACAAATATATGCTTGGATGCTCTAATTTGTGTGCTAAGTATTTCAGGTGTAATGATGTGCATTGTAATTGGTTATGGGATTTACATTGCACAACTCATGATCAATCAAATGTTGAGATTAAGATGGACCAAGATGCATAATTTGAAGCCTTTTACATTATCGTAGGAGTTTGTTAATGGTCCACCAATATTACTTGCATATTTTGATTTGCTCACAATCTAAATATCTTTTGATTATATATTAATCTTGATATAAAAAACTATAAGATTTCTTTAATAAATAAATTTTATAATCAACATTGATTGATTAATTATTATCAAATATAGAAAATTATATAATTAGGGAATTAAGATAATAAGCTTACTTAGCAAAACTTTTATTATGTAATTATTTTAAGCTGACTTGTTTCATATCTATTTCTTAATGAATAATTATTATATATATATTACATAATATTATTATATTAATATTCAATATATCCATAAATATTTAAAAAATGTGCATGAGTCTCCATTTTACTAAATTTTATAATAGGCTGTCAGAATCGTGGTCTAGTTATTATTGCATTCGATTGTTTAGATTCTGTAGATGTAAATTGATATATTATATGACTAATTTGGATTTCATTTGAATTTATAATGAATTTCTTAACATTATCGGATTTAAATAAAAGCTGCTACTAGCCGTTTTAGCCTTATTTTGGATGCATATGATGACTTTTTAACTTTCCCATGTGGCTAGCCGTTTTCTAGCCATTTGAATGTCATATATATTTAATATAAATGAATTCTTAATGGAATATAATATTATTAGTTGATAGAAAATATATTAGAATAATATTTTTATTCAAATAAGCCTTTACTTACCTTTTCTCTTTAAATACCTCTCTTCTTCTTCATGTAAGGGCTGCTTACACAAGAAAAACTCCAGCAATTCTTTCGTACTTCCTTTCTTCTTTACATGCTAAATCTTGAGAGGAGAAGCCTTGAGTTTATTCCAAGAGTTCTTTTCATTTGTGAGTTCAAAATCATTTTTGGAAAGCTTCAACACACAAAGCCGAGTAGCATCTCTTAAGTTCTTGAGTTTGCTTTCCATCTCTAAATCTCTACTTGCTGCTCTTTTAGCTTTCACCATATATTTCTTTCTTGAAAATATTTATTTTATGGTGAAATACTTGTTAGAAATTGTATATTAAAGTTTTCTATATCACATCTTTTAAATTCATAAAGTTTAGCAAAGCAAGTAGTTTAACTTCTTTAAGGTGGCATAGATTTACATATATATTCTTATTCATTTTACTTTATTTGAAAAGTTAAAGTTTAAAGCACCAAGAATATATTTTTATTTCATATATTATTCTTATTTTAAATAAAATACAAATCTATCTTAAAGTGAGCAAATTTAGTATGTCATTTGCAAGTAGTGAGGTGATTAAGATTTATTTGTAAGATCACCTCAAGTATTGTGGATATTTTATTGCAAGATTATTTGAGCTTTTCTTATTTATATCAAATTGTATTTTGCATTTTCTTTATCTAAGTCATTTGGTTTAGAGAAGTTTTAATTGTAATTAGATTGGGTTGTACTCGCCCGTATAGGAGAGTACATAGGTTGTAAAGAACTTCTTTGGTTTAAAGAAGTGAGGTTTGCAAAGCAAACCTGGGAATAGTGAATTCTAGCCCGAGAGTTGGCTAGCGTGGACGTAGGTCGGATTGGAATCCGAGCCGAACCACGTAAAAATATTGTGCCTCTTATTTTTATTTCTTGCATTTATTTTTCTATTTTTTTTATAAGAATTATTGTGTGATTACTTACTCTTTTCAAAAGTGCTTTAAAATCATTTTCTTCTTTTAATAAAAATTTTAAAAACCCCAATTCACCCCCCCCCCCTCTTGGGGTGCCATAGTCATCCAACAAAATGAAATGACTTTTTTTAATCATACGAGTTATGAGGCGTCCTTTTGTATAGAATTTTTGACCAGACAATCGTACAGACGAACAAATGTTCGTCCAGGACGATCAGTTATTTCAGATCGCTTTTATAACGGTTTGAATCATCCCCCATTCAGAATGACATGTAGTTCATATGTATGAATTCCAAGTTCGTACGTATGATCGAGAATAATAACTTATTCAGTCTGTATAACCATCTAAATGTGTACATATGATTGAATACACATCGTCCAGATGAACTGTATTAAAACCTAAAAAATTATACGCATTCTATTCTACCCAATCAATCAATACGCTATAGGAATCGTCTAGTACGAGATTAATTTCGTATAGATGAAATTCACACTAGGAAATTTGTATGATTGGTTGAAAATCATGATTTTAAATGTGAAAATGTTTTGAAAACACACCTAACACGCAAACAAAAATAATAAGAGCAAACATGCATGAAAACTAAAAAACACACAGAAAAATTACGAAACCAATAACACACTAAAAAAAACACATCAATGTTGCAGAAACATTTAATTAAGCATTCAAATCTATCACACCAAGCCTAATTCTTAATGTACTGAAAGTATCAAACGCTAATGGTTTAGTAAAAATGTCTGCAAGTTGATTTTTAGTTGAAATATGATTGAGATCAATTTCTCCTTTGGATACATGATCCCTTATGAAATGATGCATGATATCAATATGTTTGGTTCTTGAATGTTGAATAGGATTTCTAGAAATGCAAAAGGAACTAGTATTATCACAATAAATAGAAATTGTGCCTATTGTTAATCCTAAATCAATCAACTATTATTTCAACTAAAGTACTTATGCCATACAACTTCCCAAGGCAATGTATTCAGCTTCAGCAGTAAATAGGGCTGCGGAATTCTATTTTCTACTGGACCAAGAGACTAAAATATTTCTAATAAATTGACATGTTCCAGAAATACTCTTTTTATCAAGCCTACAACCTGCAAAGTTAGAATATGAATATCCAATTATTTCAAATGAAGAATTAAACTTATGATACCAAATCCCTAAGTTCAGAGTTCCCAACAGATATCTCAAAATCCTTTTCACTGCTTTCAAATGTGATTCTTTTGGATCTGATTAAAATTTAGCACACAAACAAACGCTAAACATAATATAGGGTCTACTAGCTATCAAGTAAAAGCAAATATCTAATAATTCTCTTAAAATTCTTTTGATCAATAAATTTTCCCTTAAGATCCTTATCCAACTGAATTGAGGAACTCATAGGTGTACTAACAGGTTTAGCATTGTCCATTTCATACTTTTTGAGGATGTCCTTAACATACTTCGACTGACTAAGAAATGTTCCTTCCTCAAGTTGCTTAATGCTAAAACCTATAAAGTAATTCAAATCTCTCATTAGACTCATCTTAAATTCACTACTCGTTGTTTTAAAAAAATCATCACAAATATTTTTATTAGTAGATCCAAAGAAGATATCATCAACATAAATTTATATAATGAGTATGTCATCACCCAATTTCTTCAAAAATAGAGTTGTGTCCACACTTCCTTTTTCGAAAGATCTCTCAAGTAAGAAGATGCTCAAACTCTCATACCAAGCCCTAGGTGCCTGTTTTAATCTGTAAAATGCCTTTTTCGACTTAAATATATGATTTGGGTATTTTTGAATTTTCAAATCCTAGAGGTTGTTTTACAAATACATCCACTTGGATTAACCCATTTAAGAAGGCACTTTTAACATCCATTTGATACAACTTAAATCCTCTAAAATAGGTAAAGGCTAATAAAACCCTAATTGCTTTAAGTCTAGCTACAGGGGAAAAAGTCTCCTCAAAATCATTCCCTTCAATCTGATTATACCCCTTAGCCACCAATCTAGCCTTATTTCTGATGATTAGTCATGAGTCATTCATTTTATTCTTGAATACCCACTTAGTCCCAACTTCACTTTGATCCTTTGGCCTTGCAATTAATTCTCATACTTCATTTCTTATAAATTAATTTAATTCTTCTTGTATTGCCAAAATTCAAAATTCATCTGAAAGTGCTTGATCAATATTTATGGGTTCTATGATTGAAATAAAAGTTGAATGATTTACTTCTTTATTCAGTCCACGCCTAGTCCTAACACCCTCACTAGGTTCACCTATACTCAATTCCTTTGGATGGTTTTTAGAAAATCTTAAATCTCTAGGAAACGAGTTTTTTATCTCCAAATTTTCATTCAAATTTATTTTCTCAATCTTTTATGAGTTAATTTCTATCTCATCCTCTTCAACAATTGGCTCTTTCAAAATATCAAATTCATTAAATCCAACATGTGTGGTCTCTTCAATTATGAAAGTTCTTTTATTGAATACTCTATAAGATTTTCCAATACTAGAGTATCCTAGAAAAAATTCTTCATCTGATTTTGGATCAAATTTTCTTAAGGCAGATTTTTCATTGTTATTTATGAACACCTTACATCCAAAGATATGTAAATGTGACAAATTAGGTGTTCTCTCCTTAGTAACTCATAGGGTGTTTTATTCAAACTCGATCTGATGTTCACCCTATTCAGAACATAACATATAGTGCTAACCACTTTAGCCCAAAAATATTTAGGAAGTGAATATTCTGCCAACATGGCTTGAGCGGCTTCTATTAATGTTCTATTTTTTCTTTTGACTGTCCCATTCTACTGAAGGGTTCTTGGTGCAGAAAAATTATGATCAATCCCTTTCTCCTTACAAAAATCCTTAAATTTTCATTTTCAAATTCTCCTCCATGATCACTTTAAATTGTCAAAATCTCACATCCAAGTTTCCTCTGAATCTAAGTAGAAAAATTCCTAAACTCTTCAAATGATTCACTCTTATGATATAGAAATCTAACCCATGTGAATCTAGAAAAATTATCCATAATCACAAATCTGTATACCTTCCCTCCTAGACTTATAGTTCCTATTAGTCTAAAAAGGTCCATATGCAAAATTTGCAATGGTTTACAAGTTCTAAGATCCTTATTGGATTGAAAAGAGGACTTCACCTATTTTCCTAATTTACATGCATAACAAAGATGATCCTTAGTAAAGTCTAGTTTTTGTATACCTCTCATTAAATTCTTTTGGGTAATCCTCCTAAAGTTTTTTATGCTAGAGTGACAAAGTCTCCTATGCCATAGCCATGACACATCAGAAATAGTTTTTAAATAAAAAGTAGGAGGAGTTTTGATACAATTCAAATCTAGCATATAAACATTATTTACCTGTATACCATGCAAAACATTATTACCATTTAGGCTTAATATGTAGCTAGTAAGGAAAAATTAACACAATATCCTTTATCACATATCTAACTAATACTCAGAAGATTATGTTTTAAGCCTTCTACTAATAGAACATTTTCAATAAAAAAGTTTTTTAAGATCCCTATCAGACCTAATCCTACCACCTTCCTTATGATATTATCTCCAAGTATAACCCTGCCTCCACTTCTAGCTTTCAATGATATGAATTATGCAGTATCTCCAGTCATATGTTTTGATCAACCACTGTCCAGGTACCATATGCTCTCACGATGCCCTGTGTGAGAGCTATTCTCTTCTTGATTTGATTGATCAATATTATCAGCCATCAATTATAGATTGGTGACTTTCTCTTCCTTTTTAATCTCTAATGAGTTTGAAGCTGAGTCCGCCTAGAAAGCTCTTTGGAATTTCTTCTTGCCATTCTTCACAATTGGTTTTTTCTCTACCTTCTCCTTGCTAGGTGTGGCTTTAAGTTTTGGACAGTCTGACTTAATATGTCTAGATTTCCCGTACTTATAGCAAATAACATCATTTAAAACCTTAATATTCCTATTGAACATACCTCGATTCCATTACTGCTGTATCTTTTGCTTCCTCTTCAAAAAGCTTATGAACTATCTTATCATCAACGCGACGTCATCCTCATCCTCAGGTTGTGATAGATCACTCTCCGACTCCTCCACTTATAGTGCTATGTTCTTTTCCCTTCTTGGTTCACCTGCATCAATCTTTCTTTGACTCACTCTTTGCTCGTAAACAATTAATGATCCAAGAAGATTGTTAATAGAGTAAACATTTAAGTCTTTAGACTCTATAATCATAGTTATTTTAGCATCATAAGTAGTAGACAAATAACAAAGTATCTTATTAACCATTTTAGCATTCGTTAGTTCCTTATCCAATACATATAAAGAGGTTACTATTTATGTGAATCTTGTGTATATGTTAGAAATGGATTCAATTGGTTTCATGCGAAACAATTCATAGTCATGCAATAAGATATTAAGTCTAGATTGTTTAACTTTATTAGTCCCTTCATATGTTATACAAAGTCTATTCCATCTATCCTTTCCACTTTTGCAAGTGGAAACCCGCATGTAATTTTTAGATTTAAGAGTACAAAAGAAACTGTTTAAAAATTTAGTATTAAGTTATGCTAGTTCACATTGTTCTACAGTCCAGTCTGCAAAGGGAATTTCAACTTTAACTCTATCAACTAATCTAGTTAGTTTTGTATATCTTTCGTGAACTAAAATCCATATATAGTAATCTAGTGACTATAAAAATGCTAACATGCGTGTTTTCCAAAAATCAAAAGGAATATTGTCAAATAAGGGAGGTCTAGTTATAGAGTAACCTTCAGATGTGTTTCAGTTTCCAAATGTAGCCATAGTCATTAATAAAAAAGTAGTCTAAACTTATAGTTTTGAAACTAAGCTCTGATACCACTTGTTGAAACTTGTTAAATATAAGTTAGGTTGTTAGACCTAAGTTTTGTCCCAACGGCTAACAAATAGGGGGGTTAATTGGTAATTTAAAAAAAATCCTCTAATTTTAATTTAGAAAAATTGAGGAAATTATTTCTGAAATTATGAAAGCAATTTTTCAACCACAGATAATAACAACAAAAAAAAAGTAGCGAAAAATAAAAGACATAAGATTTATAGTGGTTCAGTCAAACATGACCTACATCCACTCTGTGAAGTCTCCCACTTCAGGTATTGCACTATTACCACTAGTGTCTCTCCTTTACCCCCACATCAAGGCAGAGAACCTTTCATAAAAACTCTCTTCCACCACTACTCTGTGTGGCAGAGAACCGTTGTCCATTTACACCCTCTAAGTGTAGGTAAAGAACCTTCCGCTATTCACACTCTATAATTATAGGTAGAGAACCTTCCACTGTTCACACTCTCCAAGTGTAGGCAGAGAACCTGATCTTCTTGAAAGATATTCTTACGAGAAATCTAGAAGGACAAGAGAAAAGAGTGAAGTAATCACAAATTACAAACTGAGATCCTTACCTTTGAGTAATGATTTGTTTAATTCAACTGCCTTAACCAGGATAACCTAATTAGGATTTTTATTTTTAACTGATCATCTAGGATGATTTTGGATCATCGCAAATGATATGATCAAAAATAAAAAACTCTAAAATAGATAAAATGTTTCTTTTTGAGTATGTGTGTGTAAGGTTACTTAGCATCAAGGCCCACTTTATTACATTTGCCTCAAGAAAAGGTAAAAACACTAGAAGTACACTTACGAACTGACTCAGTCCTAATCTACCTAATCTTAAGTTAGCTTGTTTTGAAATTGACCTTGTGGACCTAAAATGTTAGTAGCTAGGACAATCGTAGAAAAATAGAAGTGTTAGAAATATTTGATATCATCAAAATTATAATTACTGAATCTAGAAGCACAATAATCTCCCCCTTTTTTATGATGGAAAATATTTGGTAGATGGTTCAACTTAAGCAGTTAAATAAAACATAATGTGAAGGAAAACATTGTGAACCAAGCAATATAATTTTTACTAAAATCAAATATATTGTATAAACACTAAGTAACAGTAGTAAAAAAAGTATAATGAAATAACATAAATAATATCACTACTCCCCTTTTTGACATCAAAAAAGGAGGAGGAAAATAGAAAAGAAAAATAGAATAAAAAATAGAAATTAATCAACATCACAAAAAAATAACACAAGCAAACAAACTATAAGTATGAAGGGCCCTGATCATCGGAAGAAGGTAGTTGTGGTGACTGAAAGAAATTGGAAATAGCAGCAAACTGCTCCCCAAATTAGGTCATATCCTCGTCATGCTACTGAAGCTGGTGTTTCATGTTCGAATCAAATATTGCGACATCCTTCGCATGTTGCTGCTCCTATGCAGCAACATAAGAGTCGAACCTAGTCCCACTAGTCAAACCGCTCCACCAGCTGATCCAGCTATGAGTGCTAGCAGATTGGAGTAGGTGCAGGAATAGGTATAGGATAAGCTTCCTCCTCAGCTCCCTCAACCTCCTCATGCTCCAAGTGGAGATGAGTACTGTGAAGAATATGGAAGGAGTTGTTTGTGTAGAAGGCAGTTTGAAAATTAGGTGGGTAGGATATCAAAGGTTGTATTTGGTTTCCAGGACATAGGCTATGATGTGTCCTAAGGCAAGGTTAGGCTTTCTTTTGTGCCCTGGATCCCTAATACTAGTCAGATGCTTAATGTATTGTAAAAAAGATCAACAACATTGAACTCTCTAAGGTCCATGATGTTGAAAATGGTGATTGAAAGGAGATGAGTGATGTGGACACGATCACCAGCCTTAGGAATTACTGAGGTGTGAAGTACATATTGGATTTTTCTAGCATCTTTGAATAAGATGTTGGATACCCCATCATGATAGGAGCCAAGAGTGTTCCTAAAAAGGTGATTGACAGAAGCACAATCTAATCAGGATCTTGAGATAGGAGATGAATCTTGTCTCTAAAAGTGGATAATTGGAGGAGTTCGTGGTAGTCCTGATAGGTAATTTCTACTGGTCATTTGTTTATATAGGATTGAAGGGCAATGTAAGTGGAGTTGATCCATAGGCTTACAAAAAATTCATAAAGAAGTTTAGAATTGAAAGGGAAAATGAGTGTGAGGATAAGGTGAGGGAGGTGTGAGCAAAAAGATTAAGGATAGGGTAAGTGAGCATACGAGGGTTGACAATCCAGGACAGTGTGATCCCAGTAGTCTTGCAGTGAAGGAAGGTAGCTTGGTCAACCGCCTCAGTGAATCAAGGGTCAACAGTTGCCCTCGAAGAACTTCCAACCAACATTTTACAGCGCTTGCCACTTGCCATTGAATAAATAAGGAAGAGGAAGGGAGGATTATCAATGATTAAAGAAGGAAGTTGTGAAGAAAATAGTTCAAATGGCTATTTATAAAGAATAGGCCGTATCATCTAGGATGATCAAGCAAAACTATGATGTCCGGGATGATTGGTCAAAAAGTGATTACATTATCCAAGATGATCAGACATCATCCAGAATGATTAGATATAGGCGATAATCCCAAGAAGTTATGCCAGACAACTAATAAAAAAGTAGATTATCCATGAGGATTAGATGGATAGTTCAGGACGATCGATAATAATGGATCAAACCAGTCAAATTTAAAATGTGTAACATCTTTGGCCATATGGATCGTCGAGGATGATCTTAAATAATTAAAGCAAAATTTGATTAGATCATCCAAGATGATGTGGATCATCCAGGATGATCACAAATAATTGAGTAGGATTTGATCAAATCGTCTAGAATGATGAGAATCATCCAGAACGATCTTAAATAGTTGACTCAGATTAGCTATAGATGGAAGATGAAGGGTGGTGTGATGATATCGTCTAGGATGATGTGATAAAAACTGAAGATTTTACGAATGGATGGAGGTGATCAGAGAAGGCCCTAAAATAAGAAAAAATCGTAAAAAAAAAAAAGACTACAAAAATGATAAAAAAAATGAACAAAAATATTTTTTTATCAAAGTAAGAATATGATAAATTTTCAATGTGATTGGATTAAAATTTTGTAAGAAAATGAGTTAACATCATCGAAATTCAAAAAATAGTAGAACAACCGATCCTATTAACCCTAGCTCGGACTTCTTACAAGGCATACCATCTTTTGAAAATAAATATCTAATTCAAAAAAAGCATTTGGATAAGAAAAAGTGATCCGTTTAAAACTTGGTTCTAGAAAAAATATCTTATAAAATAATATACCAGAGTAATTAGTCACAATCATAAATTTTGAAATCAAGTCTTTGAAAATATCAAGTGACACTTGAATTCTTTAATGATTTAAAGGTTTGAAAGAGAATAAAGCATACTTTCTTGTTCGATCATTTTGTTCCTCTAGTCAATTGGTTGGCGCACTTTATGAATCTTTTTATTTTTTAAACATTTTATATATCTTTCAATTTTTTTTTTGCTATCTTGGAGCATCTTTTAAGTTTTTCTGTTTTTAAGTTCATTTTACGTCTCTTTTTATTTTTGCAAGCTAGATCCCTTTCGAAACTTTTAAATACTCTCAATTGTGAGAATATCTTCCAGATATTAGAGAAGAAAAACTTATTATCTAATATAAGGAAAAGTAAATCATAAAGTAGAATCAATTTATTACAATAAATGCAATGATAAGATTATGAAAGCTTGAAAATTATTTAATGACTTTGAATATTATTTATATAAGATAGATTATTATAGTAAGATTGAAAAGATTTCAATCGTAATGTCCAATTGTTAATTTGAGATAGTCTTTTATTTAACAAAAAAAGAATTACACCACTAAAAGAAGTTAGAGGAAGGGAAATAATCAACGGTGTTTCTCCTTTTAACTGATTTAGGGTTGTCAAACATTAACTACAAATTTTCAAAAACAAAAACAAGGCATAAAATATCATTTCAACTATGACCAAAAAGAAAAAATGAAAAAAAAAAAAGAACATCATAAATGAAAACATTGAAAAACAACATCAAATAAAAAATAACACTCAAAACTAAAACAAAAGAAAGGATAGAAAATAACAACAAATAATAAACCAGAAAATATAAAAGACAGAGTTCATAAAGCATCAAGTTCATGCATTTATGTTTGCCAAATTTTTTAAGATAAAGCCCTTATCGCAAAGCATACTGATGTTGAGCAAATTGTGTTTCAAGCCATCAACAAGTAAAAATGTTTTCAATTAAAAGGTTCTTGGAATTTTTTATTATACTTGTGCCCACTACTTTCCTGGTGGTGTTGTTTCCAAGAGTGATCTTACCTCCAGCCCTGGCCTCTAGTGAAACGAATTGATTGGCATCTCTAGTCATGTGTCATGAGCATCCGCTGTCTAAGTACCACATACTTTCATAAGGTATTTTGTGATAGAACACTTACAAAATCATCAAATGTCAGATTTAGGAACCCAAAAAAGTTTGGGTCCCTTCATATGAAAAGAAGAATGCAATGCATGTGTGTTAAGTTGTGAATCATGCAATTTGGGTCTCCACACCCAATGTATACTATAGTGAACAGTGCAAGTGTGGGAGATGTGTCCTAGCATGTCACATGAAAAGCATCTAATACTAGGAAAAGGGTTTACTAATCTACTCGGGTGGTGATGCCTCTTCTTAAAGTTGTGTGATGCAAGCAATGATGATTTATCATTTTTCAATGCTATGAGTTTTGCATTCAATTCTTTATTTTTATATTCATCAGCTGCCACTTCCACTTTTAGCTGATGTTTATTATTATCTATCTCTCATGCAAGTTCCTCTAATTTCTTAAACTCTTTTTTAACTCAATATGCAATAACTTCAAGGTATCATATGCATCAGATAATTCAATATGCTTCTTCTTAATTCATCAAACTCATCAAGTAATGACATGTGATTGCTATCAAGTGTGGAGTGATCTTTAAATAAAACTTCAAGCTCTTTTTGTATTTTTTAAGTTTTATATATGATGAATGAATTTTTTTACAAACTTTAAGTAATTGATCGTAGGTAAGTTCATATACCTCTTCTTCGTCAGACTGACGAGATGATCATCAGCCATCAAACATAGGTTTATTATCTCCTCTTCAACGTCATTCTTAGAGGAGTCAGACGTAGTATCTACCAAAAATTCCTTTTGAAACTACTTCTTACCCTTCCAAAACTTGGGTTTCTCCTTACCCTTCTCCTTGCTTGGGTGAACCTTAAGTGTAGGATAATCAACTTTAATATATCCAAGCTTCCTACATTCAAAATAAATAATATCAGTATAAGTTTTAGAATTCTTGCTACCCTTACATTTATTCCACTTATAATTGTGTTTTTTCTTCTTCCATAGAAAACTTTTAAATTGCCTAGTAATTAAGGCAATATCATCGCTCTCAGATACGGAAGAATCAATATCCATTTTGATAGCCTTCAACACCACATTTTTCTCCTTCTTCTTCTCACCTGCATCAAGTTATCTTTGGTTCACTCCTTGCTTGTAAGCAATGAGTGATCCAAGTAAGTTATTAGTATAATAAGTTTTCAAATCTTTGGATTCAGTGATAGCAGTTATCTTATCATCAAAGAAAGAAGGTTAACGTCTCAAAGTTTTATTAAATTTTTTATAGTTAGTGAGTTCTCTTCCTAAGGCATGCAGTGATGTGATAATTTGAGTAAACCTAGTATACATGTCAGATACCAATCCACTAGGTTTCTTACAAAAAAAGTTCATAGTCATGAAGTAGGATAATCAATCTAGATTTCTTACCTTCAGATGTGCCTTCATAAGTGATACATAATTTACCCCAGATTTCTTTACCAGTGGTACAAGTTGAGACATGCATGTAATCTTCAGATTTTAAAGCACATAAAAAATAGTTCAAACATTTTCTATTAAGTTGTGCTAAATCCCTATCATCAATAATCCTTTCAATAAAAGGAAGTTCAGTTTTTATTCCATTGATTTCACGTGATGATGGTGAATAACTTTTTTTAATAAGCATCCACATGCAATAGTCAATTGATTGTAAAAATATGGACATGCAAGTTTTCTAGAAATTAAAAAGGTATATTATCAAATAATGGTGGTCGGGTAATGGAATACTCTTCTGCAGTATTACGATTATTGAAGTTAGCAATTAATTAAAATTCAAAAGTTTTCAAAAACTCAATTTTATGAGTCCTACTCTGATACCACTTAAAAGTTTGTTGAGGATGTTAAACCCTTATGAACTAGCCGGAGGCTAACCAAGATGGGGGGTAAATAAGTATTTTAAAAATTCTCAAAAAAAAAATCACGTTCTAAACCAAACAATTATTCACCAGAAAATAAAGTGCAAAAATTAAATACGAAAATGCAATAAGAAAGAGCACATCAGATTTTATAGTGGTTCAGTCAACTTGGCCTACATCTACTCCCTAGAGCCTCTCCTCTAAGTATTGCACAAAACTCAGTGACTCTCCTTTTGCTCCCATAACAAGGTGGAGAAGCCTGTACAAAACTCCTTTCCACCAACCCCGGTGAGGAAAAGAACTTGACTCCTTTCATTTCCTTCTAAAGCAGGAAGAGAACCCAACTCATTTCACTTCCTCCTGAATTAGGCAGAGCACCTCAATCAATCACTGAAGTAGACCCCTCTAGAACCTCTAAGGAACCAGGGATGATGACTGGAGAAGATGACTCAGTTCCTTAATTTGAGCAACCTTTGTGAACCCCTCACAAACTCCCCCTCACAAGATCCTCTCTCTCTCTCTCTCCCACGTTATCCCTCTCCTCTTGGCTCTCTCAGGTAAGGATAGTAGCAAAAGATCCCATCTTGAGTAAATAAGAGATATTATATAAAAGGGCATCAAATTTGCACTAAATTACAACAAACTGATAAATATCATCCATACGATCAGTACAAATTCAGCTCAATCAGTAAGGATGATCTGGAGGAGGCTGGAATATTAGAAAATTTGTTTATTCTGATCATCCAGGAAGATTGGACATCATCCTACATGATTAGTTCAAAAACATCAAGTATCGTCTAGACTATCGCTTTGTTTGGCCAGACTTTTCATGTTGGATGATGAAAAAATAATTGATCATCCAGGCTGATTCGTGGATCGTCTTGTACAGATATTTCAAATCTAGATTCACAACACCATTTTTAGATAATATGACTCTATCCTCTCTATTTATGATCATAACAATGGCATCATCGGCATCAATATTGCTTTGACAGTACTATTGTGTGAACATTCAACTTGGCATTGTTGGGTTCTCAGAAAAATGAATGTGGCATCACTATAGTTCAAATACCCCAACATTGAAAACTCCACACATGCACTCTAACACTCAAATTTTTATAGCATCATGGCATAATAGTTATAACTTCATAGAGCCTTGACTGACATAGTGATAGGATCATAGTGGAGCAAGCCTATTAGTAATGAGGCGCTAGTTTCACTTCAAGTATTACACACTCCACCTTATCAAGTTCCATGGTGCTTGAGGTTGTTTATGTGTTTTCCTAAAAATAGATGATCAATTCTACTTATAAAAGAGTTCAATCACTTGAGTAAAAATTTGTATATTTTTAGTATACTTCTCTAATACCCTCTTAGAGTAAAATCTAATAAAGGCTAGGGAAGTACAAGATATAATCTCTAGAAGAGTTTAGCCTATGTTTATATAAACAAATCTGTAGGTGGAGTAAGGAGTGTAGAGAAGATACTTTGATCGTTCCTAGTGATAAAATTCTACTTCTCTTGTACTTTTATACTTCCATAAATATAATGAAAATATGTTTTCTCGTTATTTCTTCTATATATTGCTAGTTCTCTTATTTTAAATTGATAATTTAAAGAGCATATTAAGTACTAATGTAGGATCTTATGCTCTAAAGAATTTATGGATGCTTTTAATATATCTAACTCATCATTTTATGCATATAATGGTCATGAGTTTAGTTAAAACTTAGAGTGATGAATAGCCTCAAAGGAGGAATGAAAGAATAATAAGGAGTATTGAGATAAAATGTTGGCATGCTTAGACATATGATGTTTGAATATTCTTGGTATGGAAATATTAAAATTGTAAGAGCTCAGCATATATCTTTTTTACACCAACAATCTTGAGAGAGAGCTAGGGAAGCATATGCTCTAATCCATATATAAAATTAAGAGTATCATTAGGAAAAATATCATATTTACATGCATCAATAAAAAAATTATTAAAATTGTATCAACTATTTTTCTTATTTGTATTCAGTGGTAGAAACTCAAAAAAAATATTTTTTATCTCAATAGGATAACTTACGTAATTAGAGTAAGTAATAGTAATTTAATTACAAGTAAGCATAAATATTCCTCGGGAGTTCAGCACTCTACTTCATCACTTCATTACATGATTCAACACATATACTTGTGTATATTTAAGTGGGCTTTAACTATTGACATATAAAAAAAACCAAATTAAATTTAAATCTTTCATGTCACATCTTGCTAAGCTCAGATAGAATCAATCTAGAAAATTTACACAAGCCCCACCACATCAAATACATTTAGAGCCCTAGTAAAATAATAGAGAGTGCACTTTTTCACATTTCTGAGCATATCCAATACCATGTATTGTAGAGTGAAAATGCATTATAATATTAAATAATTTAAAAATCCAATGTAGTATTAAAAAATTGCATGAATTACCAATAAAAGCTATATTACTTCTAAAATAGAAAAGTTAGTAAACTTAACCTTTTTAATTTTTAACTTTAGAGGAACATTGATGTGAATATTTTAAAACTTTTATATAACTACTAAATTTTCTATAAAATCATTAATTTAATTAAATACTCAAAAAATTTATGTAAGAAAAACTAAATATTAAATCTCAATTTTATTTATAGTCAAAATATTCATAATAAAGAGGACAATAACATATTAAAAATCAAATGATGTAAATATTGTAAAAAACTAAGAAAAATACATTTTTATTCATATCGTTTAATAAACCTATTGAAATTGAAGTCTGATTTAAGGGTTTAGGATTCTTCCTTGGGTTTTATAATTTCCCAAATGAGCTCGATAAACAAATCCCAAATTTTGGCCTCAAATTTCTCTCTCTCTCTCTCTCTCTCTCTCTCTCTCTCTCTCTCTCTCTCTCTCTCTCTCTCTCTCTCTCTCTTTCTCGTCATCTTCTCTTCCTCCTCCTATCTTCCTCTCTGGTACAGAGGCATACCATATAAAATCATAGCAAATAAATATTCATTAAGAAAAAAATATCATTAATTTCACTCCTATCACAGGTAGGGTCTTCTAACTCTATTTTAAATAAGTGATTAGCCACTTAGTTCTCGGTTCTTTTTCTATTAAGGAATTATACATCAAATTCTTGCAATAACAAAATCTACCTCACCAATCTAGCCTTGAAATTTGTTTTTCTCTTAAGAAAGTTAATAGTAGAATGATCAATATAAATCAAAATATGGGTGTCAATTAAGTAAGATCAAAACTTGTCAAAGTCAAAATAAAAACTAACAGTTTTTTTTCAATGATTATATAATTAAATTTTTTAAAGTTCTACTAGTATAATAAATAACATAAAATTTTTCCCCTTCCTTCGCCCTAACATAGCTCCAGCTGGATTATCACTAGCATCACCTATAATTTCAAAATGCTATGTCTATAACAGTTGCATTGTTCAAGTGCTATTTCAAAATGTTAAAGGAAATCATCATTAAAATAAAAAAGGACATCTTTCTAAAGAAAATGACATAATATTTTTGAAGTTTTAAAAAAATTTCAAATGAATCTTTTATAGAATTAAATGTGCCCTCAGAAGCTTCTAATTCCTTTAACTAAAATGGATAGTGGAAGGATTTTAATTATTTGGACTTTAGCTCTATCTACTTTTAAATGTTTCCTAGAAATGTTATGGCCAAGGATTATGCCTTCTACTACCATAAATTGACAATTTTTTCTAATGCTTACCAGATTTATTTCAACACATCTTTTTTAAAACCAAAGTTAAATACCATAATTAAGAATCAAAAGTGAAACCAAAAAAAGAGAAATCATCGAAAATTATCTCAATGCCCTAATTAAATGAGTCTAAAAATGGATATCATCCATCTTTGAAAGATACTAGGGGCATTGCATAAGCCAAAAAGGCTTCCTCTTAAAGGTAAAAGTACCATACATACTGACAAATGTAGTCTTACCTTGGTCTTCCGATGATGCAGAAATTAGATAGTATCTAAAAAAAACTTCTAAGAAACAACAAAAAGAATGTCCTTTTAATCTCTCTAACTTTTAGTCATTGAAACACATGGAAATTATCCTTCATAGGTGCTTTGTTCAACTTCTTAAAATATATACAAATTATTTATTTAATAATTACTCACCACAGGAAAATTGCCTATAACTAGTGGTAATTTTCTGTGGTTTTGATATATTTTTGAGTAGTTTGTAAAATTTTTGGTGAATTTTTTACAGCTCAAATAGATAGAAATTAATGAACCCAACACCGTAGGTAAATTGCCCAAAAATTTTGTATGAAAACCACCTGGGGCCACTTGTTTATTACTGGTGGTATTGTTGGTGGTACAAACCTCTAGTATTTCTACTGACCAATCTATCAATTAGTTGTAGGTTTTAATCAACGAAAAAATAAAAAAAAAATCGGCAATAACTTCAAGCTCTCTAGTATCGAAGTTTATTGAGGCTAAGCCATCAGTTAGCCATCGGAAACCTATAGCATTTACAAAAATAAAAAATTGATCGCCCCCCTCTTTTTACACAAATTTTCATAATTACCTGCACACAATTCAAAACATATATAAAACACTTTTAATGTTTCAAAATTAATAGAACATTTCATATGATATATCAATGCATAATCAATAATCAACAATCAAGTGATATATTTACACAATCCACAATAATCATAAACAGTTCTTTAAACTGATAATAATGCATAAATTTCACAGTCAACATAATATATTAAATCCATGGTCAGATGTTCTAAATACACCAACTAGTTCTTCAAATAAATAACAACAACACTCATCATTCTCTGTGCCCTCGCTGCCTTGTGATTCAAATATAGGCTCTTGTTCTTTTTTTTTAGTTTTCAGATCGATATTATCACACCACCACCTGCATCTCATTTTGAATCTTTCTCATGTCCTTTATCTCTCTTGTAATGGCAGCAAACCCCTGATAAACAGTTTCTTTAACTCCACTAACATCATAAAATGTTGAAGTTAATGTGTTTCCCTCAAAAGCATATTCCTACAAACCTAAGCCATAAACCCTTCCCCTCTTCCTTCCTCTAACAACATATGACCATGTGTGATAGTCAAAAAACTTGGTCACTCCTGAAGATGATATCTCACCACTAGACTCCCAACTTTCCCAAAGTCCTATAAAATCATCCTGTGAGAATAAATCCATAAAATATAATTTCTATTTATTTTATATTATTACTCAAAAAATTGTACTTATGTGAATTTTTCTCTCCTTCTCATTAACCCACTAATGATTAGCTTGATATTAGGGAGTCCTTATATGCAGCTTTATTGGTGTTAGATCCCGCCCAAAAAACTCTTTTTACAAATAAAAAATATAGTTAAAATAATATAAATATATTTATTAAACTAATTGAAATAATCTTTTACTGATCATTATCTATATTATGTATGATGCACTAATCCACCAGTATGAAGAGAGCTTCCTAAACCCCTACATTTGGATGATTTATTTTGTTTATTTTACTCTCTCAATTTGGTGAACTTAGGGCTCACACAAGCTTTGCTCAAATCAGCCCATCCTCCCTCTCTAATCCATAATTAATGCTACCCAAACTTTCTAATATCCTTGAACATATCCCTAAGATGATGCAATCCTCTCCTCTCCATTTTTTTTTTTTTTGATCCTTGTGACATGCTCAGGCAATCATCAAAAATCTTTCTTTAAAATATAGACATAATAAATAATATTAATATAAATGAAATAAAAAATTTTAATAATACAAAATAAATTTACTTAAAATTCTCTGAACCAAATATCCCTAACTTTCTTTGGGATTTTCTTCCATAATAAGTAAGGAGCATCATATTTTCTCTATATGATGTCTCAAATCCTGTGGGTAGGATGCCCTGAGAGATTGAAGCAACAGATTAAAATTTTTATCAATAACATATAATAAATCAAATTATAATAACTTTACAAAATAAATTGAACTAACATATCACCATCAAGCTTGATGTATACATACTTATTTGCTACTTTTGCAGGCTCCCCATCACTTACCTCTACTTGTATTGATTATCCACTCTATTCTAGCTGCATAGGAGGTGGGTAATAATATAGGTGGTGGTAATAAGGGTAAGGGTAGGTTGATAGAGTTATTTGTGATATTTGAGAGGGGTAATATGAATATAATGGAGCTGAGTGTGTCTGTTCTATAGAGGGAAATTAAGGACTCATATATGTAAGAAGAGGGAAGTACTCAAGAAGGGGTGGTACTCCAACCACAGTTGGATCTAACTATCTCTAACCGTACTCAATAGGGGATTGCTGCTAACTCCCAGCTAGTGGTAATGGTGTCACTAGTGTAACTAATCTCTACCCCTGACCTTCATCACCTTATATAGACCTACTTGGTCCAGTGATCAACTATTTCTTACGAGAAAACTTTAAAGTGAATGATCTATGAGGAGGATCATCACCTAAAACCATCAGTATTAAAAGAAGCAATTATTATACTATTGTAATATATAAAAATTAAGTTGTGATAAAAATGAAGATTTGCATAAGCAAAAATAATAAAAAAATATTTGAATGTATAATGTTTAGTAATAATGAACATAAAGAATTACATAATATATAATGATTTACATACAAATAATATTTAATAAGAGACATTTATTAAGATTTGTTTGCTAACTTGATTTTCAAAAACTAAAATATAATAAGTACATTATAAAAACTTTACTCACTTAAATTATAAGAACTATTCAGAATCATAAATATTTTTACTACTCTCCAAGGTATCTTTACTTTATTTCTCATTCTCATTTGAAGAGCCTATCAAACTATTCACATCCTCTAATTACATTTCAACATTATGTGTTGCAGTTGATATCTAATCAATTTTAATAGACATACAATCAGACATCTCATCCTCTTGATATGTTGTTTCTATGATGTATTGTTGGTTAATTATCCCTCATACTTTTTTTTTAATCACAACTAGCCAATATTGCTTATCTTGGTGACCACTGGGATATTTGTCGAAATAAACATGAATAACTTTGTTGAAACTTATTAAATATGAGTTAGATTATTAGAACTAAGCTTATGTCCCAACGGCTAATCAAGAGGGGGTGAATTGGTAATTAAAAAAAAATCTCCTCTTAATTGAAATTTAAAAGTTTAAAACCGATGAAATCTTTTTAGTAATTTCAAAAACTATTTTTCAACCACATATAATAACAAGACAGAAAAATAAAAAGTAGCAAAAAATAAAAGAAACAAGATTTATACTGGTTCGGTCAAACACAACCTACATCCACTCCCTAAAGTCTCCCACTTCAGGTATTGCACTATTACCACTAGTGTCTCTCCTTTTGCCCCCATAGCAAGGTGGAGAAGCCTTCACAAAAACTCTCTTCCACCACTATCTAGTGCGATAGAGAACTGTCATCCTTTTATACCCTCCAAGTGTAGGCAAAGTATCGTCGTCCTTTTACATCCTCCAAGTGTAGGCAGATAACCTTCTACTATTCACACTCTCCAAGTGTAGGCAAAGAACCTTCGCCAATTCACACTCCCCAAGTGTAGGCAGAGAACCTTCGGCTATTCACACTCCTCGAGTGTCGACAGAGAACTGAATCTTTTTGAAAGATTTCTCACGAGAAATCTAAAAGACAAGAGAAAAGAGTGAAGTAACCACATATTACAAACAGAGATCCTTACTTTTGAGTAACTAAGTGAACGCTTCACACTCTAGTAGTAAGAAATCTCCTTCAAACACTCTCTCTCACTCTCTCCTTAAAAATCCCTTTAGTATACACAAAGACCAAATGATAAAAAGATTTCATGATAGTCTTAAGTGGACCCTTTATAGAAAAGACACAAAAAATTGTCCAAAAAAACTGCAATTTTCAATTTTTGAGCATCCACGATCATCCCATACGATCGCATTTCGTACGTACGAATAGTATAAAAACTATTACGTATGAACACAATGTGAATTTATACGAACTGTCTTCATACCCGATCATTATTTCGTACGAACATGGTTCGTCCGGTATGAACAGTTATTTCCAAAGTTCGTTGGTATGAAAATGTAGGATGGACTACAAGTTTATAGAATAGAGGACATCATCCTGGGATGAATGGATAAGATTGTCTAGATGAATAGATCAAATGTCAATTCCAGAGCAGATCATCCTGGGATTAATGGGCAAAATTGTCTGGACGAACACATCAAATGACAAATCCAGAGTAGATCGTCCTAGGACAAATGGGTAAAATCATTTGGACGAACATATCAAATGACAAATCTAGAGCAGATAATCCTGGGATAAATGGGTAAAAGCGTCTGGATGATCTATACATAGAAAAAGTTTTTGTCATCTATGTTCATTCCATTGCTCATTTGGGAGTATAACTTACCATATCGTCCTATATGAACATGGTTCATACTGTACGATCAGTTTTGAAAATTGTAAATTTTTAAAGCTCTCCCCCGGTGTGTGTGTGCTAAGTTACTCAAATACAATCAAACTCTCTCAGACTCAAACAAAATAAAAAATACAGACTCTAATTTTAAATAACATTCTAAGTAGATCTTGATTTAAAGCCTTCAACAATCTAGAGTATGATTTCCCTTAAATGTTAGTAGACACAATAGCAAAAACAAATCTTCCAAATAGTGTTAGGAGAAAATAATAATATTTGGAATCATCAAAAATATACAAGTTGCAAGAATGTGCAAGAATATAAAACATGCAAAGCTTAGTAGCAACTCTCTCAACAAACTTAACTTGCTAGCACTAATGGATAAAATTTCTCATATCTTCTACTATATTTTATTTCTACTAAACCATACGCAGGATCAACTCTTATGACACTATTTGGCACTAGATTGTACTATTGATAGTTGAATAAACATATAAGATTCTCATCTTCTCCTTGGTACTATAGCTCAAGAATCTCATCCAGAATACCATAATAATCACACTCATCTTTTTCATGATTATTTCTTCTAATACAAACTCCATAATTTTTTGTTTTCTTCCTTCACTCCACAATTTATATTGAAATATGAACCCATTAACCATATATAATGGCTAGGTGTTAATTTTTTGCATTAGACCCCATGCTAGTGCTTACAGACCTTTATTAAAAACCTTATTATAGGGTTATGCACCTAAGAATATTTTTAAATGTTAGGGATTCTAATATTAAATAAGATGTAAATAAATGAAAATTTTGAAATTTAAGGGCACATGTAAGATCTAAACCAACTTGAGAATTCATTTGCAACAAGTTGCTCAACATCTGTAGTATCTATCAGAGGAAAATTACTCACAAAATAATTGGTGACAAATCATCTAAGTAAGACTTCAGTTTTAAAAATTAACTTTCTTTCTTTTATACATTATGAAAAAACTTACTCTAAGATTTGTTGGACTTCCTAATAGTTCAGTAGCACATATAAAATCAATATTTTGATTTCTAAATCATTGAGGAATCTTTCAACATATTTGTCATTGGGCTTTCAATGACTTCTAAAGACTAATAGTGCAAATTTCAATTGTTCTTTAACATCAAAGTCTATGTTACAACCAATCTTTATTCTTATACTCCACATATGGGGCTTAAAGTTATAGGAGCATAAGTTGGTGGTTTCTTGAGATAAATATGCTTCACATATTGATCTTTCTAGTCATGCTTTATTCTTAACATATTTTTTAACTTGTTTAAATATTTGCTAGATGATTAAAATTATCATTTATAGTTAAAAATATTTAAGATAGACTATTAAAAATATGTTTTACCTCTCAAAAGGGTATATCTAACAATATTGCATAGGTTCACTAACTCTAGCCTCATAAGATAAATGGACTGAAATATATTTTATAGAATTAAAGAATCCCAAGGAGATTGTTTTTCTAACTTGCATAGGATGATTGGTATGTTCTCTTCACTCCTTCATAAAGTATCTTTACTTTATTTAGTTGACCATAGGTCTGAAGAAAATATAAAGCTCTGTTAATAGATTCGATATATAATATGGTGACATACTTACTATGATTAGAAGGAGAACCTCCATAATTATGTGACAATTATAACTTTTTAGACTAAATAATCTTGTAAATTTAAGGTCTACATATCAACTTAAGTTTGATCCATAGCCATCAAGCATTTTTAAACCATGAAACCACTAACATATTAATCTTTTTTGCTCTAACGTGAAAGAGTAAGGTGCTTTGGGCTTACTTATTTATTGTCACTGATTGTTACTAACTATAAATTTTTTCACCAACTATACTTTTTATTGTCCATTTTAGCTTTCACATTATCCATTCTCTTGTCTTTAACATCCATAATTGTATTAAAAATATTATCAACAAATTTATTTTCATTGTACATAACATCTAGATTATGTCTTATCAAATTTGTTATTAAATATGATAATGTCTAGTAAATACTTTTTAATCCAATTATGTTGAACACTATATCCCATAAATTTACACTCTGATAATGTTTGAAAATTAATAATTGATAAAATTTTAGAAAGACTATGTAGTATCTCATCACCACTTAATCTAGATGGAGGAGGCGATCTCTCAACTCTATTTTTATTAAATGCTTTTTTATTTCTCTTAAATATATGATCGAAAAGTAGGAGCATATGATGACAATAAAATCAAGTTTTTTTTTGAATATTTTTGTGTGAAAGATTTAGTATTCTACATGTAATAAGAGCAAGCTAATTTTCATGCTATGATCCAGCTAGATGACATACCATAAGCTGAAAAATTGCTAATAGTCCAAAGCAATGTAGCTCTATGGAGAAAATTTTGTTTGGTTAAGATGTCATATATGATGACACCTTCTTCCCATAAGAAATTGAGACCATCAATTGATGGTTTTAAAAAAATATCAAATTTTGCTTTTAGATTATATGGTCTAAGTATTATAAGAGTTAAGAACAAATATGGGGTAGTCATACACATCTTTGGTGAAAGGTTTTATTGTGTTAGTATAACTTGCCAACAAGAATACGGTGAAGCTGGGTGATTTTATGGAATAAAACCATCACCACATATTCCCAATCTTATATTACATGGCTCAATAGCAAATGAAGCATATGTTCGAGAAAAATATTTTCATGCTTTAGTATCTGATGGATGAGAAAGAACACAAATATTTGCAAATTTCTTCTTATGACATCTCATAAGACCTGCTGAACTTAGTGATGTGTAGAGCTGCTAAAGTTTTGGAATATTCAATAAATAAAATAAATGGAAATATGAACATCTTTTTTTTGTCGACATTATTTTCTTGAGTTTGATTTAAAACAATGTGCATTGTAAGTGTGACAATAAAGTTTTATCACATTATCTTTATAGTATAACATACATATATTTATACAACAATTATTTTTATAGCGGTGAGACCCAACTTGGATACTAATTTCTTTATTTGATATAAATTTATGGGGATTAAATTATTCGTTGGATTTATTTTCTTGAGAAGACCAATAAAGTCATTAAAACAATCATGAGGAATATTTTATTCTATTTTAATACTTAGCATCCTAACAGTAACTAATAATTTTAAATGAGTTATGTAACCATTTCAAATTGATTTTTGAGTAGCATGTAGTAATTAAAAAAAATTATTCCTGCATTTGGTGGCTCTTCCATGTTGGCCCTTAAATTAAGATATGTTGCATCAAAAATAAAATCTTCATATAGTCTACTCATTTGATCTTCATCAATTATTTTAAAAGCTATGGATGGACTTGCATGAGTATCTCTATGTGGTTCATACTCACCATGTGAGGTCCAAATCCAGTATCCTAGAAAAAAAACCTACAATATATATCAACCTTTACATCATTGGGCCTAAGGAATGCTTAATTTTTATGTTTCAAATATGGACATCTAAGCATTTCATCAAACTTAAATGAAGGAATTTGAGATACAACTTGAATAAAAGACTCAACTCCCTCCATAAATTCATATATCAATCCTCTTCAACCTAGTAACAATTTGTTATATATTTAATATCTCTCTTCTTGGATACCATTTTGATGTTAAAGCAAACGTTTCCTATATAGTTATGAAAAGAATTATTAGAAAAGATGCAGCCTTAAATCTCATTTAAATCTAATAAAAAATATCATTTCTAATAATTTTTATCCAAGTTTTTTTAGTTCATCAAAAGGCTGCCATTTTTAGTGACCAAACCATATAAGATGACTTACCTCTACAAAAATTAACTTAGTTTTATGCTTTTCTTTTAATGGCCAACATTCAGCACCATAAAGCATTGCAGGTTTCACAACCATCTTATAGAATTCTCCCCTAAGTTTGAGGGGGGCTTTTCTATCACATAGCTAGCCCTATGCATTCCTCCACTTTAACCATCTAACTTGAATTATGTTGATAATTTCTTCATATATTTCACCTTCGTTACTCTGAACAAGAGATCTAATATATCTAAAATGTGTACTCTTATTAATTACTTGATTACCGAAAGTCCCAATCCCCTCACTAGGTGTATTACTACTAAAATTACACTCTATATATTCTTGTTTTAGATCTACTCAAGCGAAAACCTTTAGACTCTAAGCTTGACCTCCATAATTCAAGTTTACCTTCAACTCCCTCTCTAGTCTTATTAACAAAAAGTATAAAGTAAGGTACATCCTCTTACAAATGTCTATTGAGAACATCCATTACTAAATCAAAATGATATGGGCTTAAGGCTTTCTCAAAATCAACCTTTAGATTCAAAGGTTGATCTCTATAATTTAAGTTAACCTTTAACTCCCTCTCTAATCTTATCAACAAGAAGAATATCAACAACAACAAAAAAAATTAACCTAGGTACATTCCCTTATAAATGTATACTGAGAACATCCATGACTAAAGCAAAAATTAAATAGATGTATGGAGATCACCTTTGGCTAGGGTGATCAAATACGAGTAAGGGCATCGGCGGTGAGGGTGCATGCGACATTTAGCAGCCCGAGTTCTATTGATGACACAAACAAACACAGTTTGGTGTGGGCGAGGGAGTGGGCTTCTAGATGGAAGAAATGAGTAAGATGAAAATATGAGGAAGAAAGGCAGGGGTGTCCAATTTTAGGGCCCTTTCCAGCAATTTTCTAGTGGATTTAATTTTCAGAAACCCTTCACTTAAAAATGGTTGCTAAACCATAAATAAAAGTCAGCACGTATAAAAAATACCAGTAGTATTTATGGCCTGCATTGACCACCAGAACTTTTGGTGGTTTATTATTTAAAATCGGTGGTAGAACTACCGATTAATAGCAACAATCAAACCGCTGGTATTCAGCAAATTTCCTGTAGTGATTATAGTAAGTATTAGTTCATTTTTTTTCATTGGCTATATCAATCAGACCTCCCTTTTTAGGAATATAATGAATAAGACTCACCCAAGCACTATCTAAAATATGGTAAATGATTCTTGAATCTAATCACTTAATTCGCTCTTTCTTAACTACTTTTTTCATAATAGAGTTCACCATCCTTTGAGTAACATCTTTTGGAAAGGATTTTTCCTCCATCAAAATCTTATGCATGTATAAGAATGGTCTAATTCTTCTAATATCAATGATGGTCCAGCCAAAAGCTCTCTTATACTCACTAAAGATCCTAATTAACTTATCCTCATGGTCTTATCCTAATTTAATATATATAATAATGGGTAGATTTAACTCTTCTAAAAAGACATACTTTAAAAGGGTTGGAAGGGCTTTTAATTCTAACATAGATTCCTCAAGAATAGATGGTTTCATTGGCTTTACTAGGGATAAGGTATCAAGCACTTCAAATATATCCCTAAAAATTCTAAGGGCTTCATAATAATTTGAACAAACTTTTTTATCTCCCTCTCCAAAATAATCCTCACACAAAGGACTATCTAAAGAACTATCCAATAACAAATCTTCTATGTAATCTTTTACATAATCATCAATTAAGTCAACTCTATGGAAATCCTCATTTTTGTCACTAAGAAATTTCATTGACTTAGAGATATTAAAAGCCACTTTTTTATTTTGCACTCTCATGGCCAATTCACCCTTTTACACATCTATCTTGTCCTTACAAATATCTAGGTAAGGTTTACCTAAGATAAATTGTATCTCCCTATCTTCTTCTATATCTAAGACAAAAAAAATCTATGTGGATGATAAACTTATCCATCTTAACAAGCACATCCTATTTTACCCCCTTTAGATAAGTAAATGAATGGCCTTCTAACTGAAGGGTAACAATGTTAGGATAGACTTCTCCTAGTTCAATTCTTTTGAATATAAGTAAGAGAATTAAATTGAAGCTACATCTTTAATCACATAGTACACTACCATAAAATATTTCCCCTATAAACATAGGAATGGTAAAATTCCCAGGGTCCTTAAGATTTCAATGATGCTTCTTCTACATAATTTCCCTATATTCATTAGCTAAAGATATAGTATTGAAAACTCATAATCTCCATTTCTCTCTAAGAATATCTTTTATGAACTTAACAAATATATACATTGAAAGTTCAAGGAGGTTGTAAGTCCTCGTGGAACAATCCCTAGCCACATTAAGAGGGGGGTGAATTGGTACTTTGAAAAATACTACAAAAAACCTTTTTTATTTTATGCAATACAATAATTTTTAAAAAAGAAATTTTAAATGAGTGACTAACATAAGTCGAAGCAATTTAAAACTTGAATTTTCTTTTTCAAAATTTGGAGCACAAATAAATAAAGAAGAATACATAATTTCTTACCAACATAAATTAAATCTAGTTGTAGTCCACAATGAAAAATAAAATTTGTATAGGAAAATTAAAGTGCAAAAAATAAAAGAGCAGAAAAGAAAAATTAGAAGAGCACACTAGAAATTTTATAGTGGTTCGATCAACCATGACCTTTGTACACCCCATAGAGTCCTCCTCTGTAGGTATGTACTAACACTATAGTGACTCTCCTTTTTTCGCTAAAGCTAGGTGGAGAAACCCTTATAAATTACATCCATAAAACTCAGTACGGTGCAGAATCGAAAGCTATGTCACCCTCCTAGTGATGATAGGGAACCTTTAACTTTTTCACCCTCCTTGTAAAGGTAAAGAACCCATGAAATCTTTCTTACCCTCTTAATGATGGAAGAGAATCTTAAATCTTTTTTCACTCTCCTTGTGAAGGAAGAGAACCCTAGACCTTAACTTCTAAGCTTCTCTCCCAAGAGGTACAACAAGAACATACTAAGGCCAATGGAGGAAGAAAGGTGTAAGCTTACCTAGAGCAATCGTATGAACACCACTCATACTCCTCCCTAATAAACAAACTTACTTTCTCCCTCTATAAGCCTAAAGCTCTCTAAAAAATTTTCCCTCAAAGTTCTTTCAATAGCCAAAAGTCTTACTAAAGATTTCATTGAGTTGTTTAAGTGCAAGGCCTCAAAAAAACCCTAAAATTTTAACTAGGCCATCATTATTCGTACAGTATGATCTGGGTTTATATAGTATGATTAGTTGAAAATAGGGGTTCATGTCATATGATGGAAAAGTTATTTTGATGACTGTTTAAATTTTGCTTACTTACCGTACAATACGATCGTAAGTTTGAATGGAATGAATAATTTCATTTTCTTCTATTCTTATAGGATGATTATCAGGATGATTGGAAATCATCTCTATCAATCATTCAGTATGATTAGCTTCATATAATATGTTTATTTCAAATATCAATGGTTCATACAGTACGATCAGCATCGTACAATATGATTATTTCAAAAATTAAGATTTTTGTCTAATATGATATCCAGGCCGACTGAATTTCATCTCTGCCAATCATATTATATGATTTTAATCATATGATATGATTAGCCATATTTATTAAATGTTAATTTAATTAACTAGTCATGAGGAATAATTTAAATAAGATTTCAAATATCATATAGTATATTGATCATTCTTGAGACATGTATAATGTAATTGAAATGTTAGTACAAAAAAAATAATATCCAATATATATTCTAGAAGAAATAAAATTAAAATCAATAATATTTGTTATCATCCAAATCACAAGCCAGGGATCCTGGATTATAATAATCTCCTTCTTTTTATGATGATAAATATTTTTGGTTTTAAAAGTAAGTTAATATGTTCCCCATTTTGACAAATAAACAACTAAGTACTACTCCCCATTTTGACATCTCTAAAAAGGAGGATCAAATAAAGACATAAAAACTTTAGAATAAGGAAATAATAATAAAACATATAGAATAAGACATAAATCATAAAAGTAGGAAGGCCCCTGATCAAGTGGTGGTGGGTGTGGTGGTTGAAAATATTTATGAATGGATGAAATTTATTTCCCAAGCCACGCCATGTCTACCTCATATTATTATTGCTACTACTGAATATGAGTATCCACATGGAACTCCAAATCGATCAAATTGCTCTATCAACTCCTTGTAATGGTAAGGCTGGTTTGCTAGAATAGGTGGTGGCACTTGTGCTAGTGTAGGCTTTAGTGCAAGTACAACTGAAGGATTAGCTCCCCCTTACACATCAAAATCAAGTATTTCTTTCTCTTTCCCTCGATGATGATGGAAAAGAATATGGAAGGAACATTAGCATCACATACCCCTAGATGAGGGATAACCCCTAACATAAACTAGTAAATCCATTCCCTGGGGTTAGGTGTCATTATTGTGGTATGTTTGTTCACATAGCTCACACTTACATAATATATTATATGACATATTTAATATGGAGGCCTAAATCATTCGCACCATAGCATAACATACATATAATTTATTCATCAAAATATAAGGTGGAACCTAAACTTATTTTGGTTCTCAAGTCCAACCTTTAATTAACTTTATAGGAGTACTTTAACAAAAGGCCTAGTGAAAGCATATGATACTTAAACAATAAATGCTCAGGCACTTGACTAGAGATATGAAGTAATTCATCATGCTGGAGGAGAGATCAAGAGACAAGGTCACACTCGGAGATAACAACACCAACAAAGTGGTGGGCATAGGTATAATTAGTAACTCTAAGAATTTTATCATTGAGAATACTTTACTTGTAGATGTTTTAAAGCATAATCGACTTAGCACTAGTCAGTTGTGTGATAAAGGATTTGACATTAAATTTTTTTCCACAAAATTCATGATTATTTTGAATGGTAAACTGTTTATATAACAAAAAAGAAATAATAATATTTATATATTTATTTGAACTGTATTGAATACTCTAATTCTTTGTGTTCAAAAACCACTATTGATGAAACCTAGCTATGGCACAGGAGACTATGTTATGCAAGCTTGAAGACCCTTAGGAAGATTATCCAAAAAGACTTAGTTAGAGGTATAACCAAGTTATATTTCACTAAGGGCCAACTGTATGATCCTTGCCAACTAGAAAAGTAAATTAAGTATTCATTTCATTTAACTAAGGACATCAACACCTCTTAACCACTAGAAAATTTTTATATAGATCTGTATGGACCTATTAGTATAACCAACCTATGAGGGAAATCATATGGTTTTGTAATTATTGATGATAACAATAGATTCACCTTGGATAGATTCCTATAATAAAAGAAAGAACCATTTGAAGAATTTAGAACCTTCTCCACCTGGATATAGAGGAAATTAGGATGTGAGATCTTGACTATTCTTAAAAATTATGGTGGAGAGTTAGAAAATGATAAGTTTGAATCACTTTATAAGGAGGTAGGGTTAGAGCATAACTTTTCTCCCCCTAAATGGAATAGTTGAAATGAAGATTAGGACTTTAGTAAAAGTTTCATGGGCCATATTAGCTGAATATTCTCTTTTTAGATACTTTTAGATAGAAGTAGTAAATATTGCTTGTTATATGTTGAATAGGGTGAATATTAAATCCAAGTTAAATAAGACACCTAATGAGTTCCTTAAGGGTAGGACACATAACCTTTCTCACCTGTTTGTCTTTAGTTATAGATACTTTATGTTAATTAAGGTAAAATAACCTCTAGGAAAGTTTGATCCCAAATTTGATGGAGTCTTCTTAGGATATTCATCTATAGGTAAAGCCTATAGGATCCTAGATTAAAGGAACATAGTAATAAAAGAGTATACCCATATTATATTTGATGAATCATACAAATCTTTTAAGCCTAGGTTAGAAAAAGAAGAATTAGATGACACCCGAAGGATATAATTCATAGACCTAAGAGATTGAGTAAAACCTCAAGAACCTTTTCCTAGAGAATGGAAATACTCATCTAGTCACCCCAGAGAACTCATCCTAAGAGATTTATCTATAGGTGTTAAAACTAGGCATAGACTTAGAAATAACGTTAATCATTATGCATTCATCTCCATGGTAGAACCAACCAATATAGATCAAGTCCTAGATGATGAATTTGGGATCCTATCTATATATAAGAATTAATTTAATTTGTTAGTAATGATGTATGAGAACTAATTAGCAGGCCTAAGGATTAGAGTGTTGTATGAACTAAGTGGACTTCCAAGAATAAAATGAATGTCTTTGGGATAGTGATTAGGAATAATTTTAGAGTAGTAGCTAAGGGTAGCAATCAAATTGAATGAAATGATTTTGAGGAGACCTTTACCCATGTAGCTAGGTTAGAAGCCATTAGAGTATTATTATCCATTACTTGCTTTAAAGGATTCAAGTTATATCAGATTGATGTTAATAGTGCCTTCTTAAATGGGGTGATAAAGGAAGATGTATATATTGAGAAAACACTAGATTTTGAGAATTCTCAATTTCTCAATCTTGTAGTTAAATTAAAAAAGGCATTATATGGATTGAAACAAGCCCCTATATCTTTGTATGAGAGTCTGAGTACATTTCTCCTATATAGAGCCTTTGTTAAGGGTAGTGTAGACACCACCCTATTACTTAAACAAGTAGAAGAAGATCTACTCATTATTTAGATTTATGTTGATGATGTACTTTTTGAATCCATGAATAAGAATCTCTGTAATGAATTTTCAAAAAATAATGAGTGATGTATTTGAGATGAGCATGATTGGAGAGCTTACCAATTTTCTCATATTTAGTGTGAAGCAAAGGGATAATGTAACCTTTATTAGTCAACCAAAATACATCAAAGATATCCTTAAGAAATATAAGATGGATAATGTTAAGTTAATGAATACTCACATAAGCTCTACCATTCAATTAGATAAGGATCCCAATAGAGAATCAATTGATTAGAATAAATATAAAGGGATAATAAGATCACCTCTCTATTTGATATTATGTTTAGTATATATCTTTATGTCAGATTGTAGGTTGATTTTAAAGAATCCCATATGATTATTGTTAAGAGAATCCTTAGATACCTATTAAACACCCAAAATCTTTGTATCTAGTACCCCAGACATAGCTCATCCTTCAAAATAATAGGATATTCAGAATCTGACTTTGCAGGTTGTATGGTAGATAGAAAAAGTACCTCTCGAACCTCTCAATTTATAGTTCAATCATTATTTTACTTGTCTAGTAGAAAGTAGAATTTAGTAGCCCTACCCACTGATGAGGAGGAATACATTATTTTAGGAAGTTGTGTTACTCAAGTTCTATAGCTAAAGTAATAAATCTTAGATCTTAGACTACCTGTAGGCACCATTCTTATTATATATGATAATACAAGTGCCATCATATTTCCAAAAATTCAATTTAACACTCTCACACTAAGCATATAAACATTAGGCATCATTTCATTAGAGATTATGTAGTTAAGGGAGATATAAAACTGCATCATATAGCCACTAAAGATCAATTGGAAGACATCTCTATCAAACCCCTTGCCTATGACACCTTGAGGACTAGACTAGGTTTTATAGACAGTAATGCTTAATTCAAGATGAATCTAAATTTTCTATGATTTGAAATCAACAATTTTTATGTGTTCTAATGTGTGTCATATTTAAAATTTTTATGACTATTTATTTGTTGATTCGTGTTTTTAAAATTTTTTCATTTATTTTATCATTTTGCATTTGGTAGATGTTCCCTAATTTATACACACCCTTCATTTTAAATTAAAATTTTTTAAAATTTAAAAATTGTTCACATCATACTGTATAATTTCCTTCGTAATGTATGATATATACATCTCCATACAAATATTTTCCTTCAATGGAATCAATAATCTTAATCTGTTTAATTATTAGAGTTCATACCATATGAACACCTCTTCATAATGTATAACACATATGTCAAAAGCCATTCGATGAACTCAAATCGATTGGTACGATATTAATTAACTTATCATACTATACAAACACATATTCATACAGTATGATACATTTGGTCAAAATTTGTAGAAATGACTCCTCGAAATGAATGCATTTTCTTAATATCATTTAGTATAATCATGATCACACTGTACAATTTGACCTCTTTTTTCGATAAGTCATCCAGATAATTTAAATTTGTCTGATTGCACCGTATGATTATAAATCATACTATACGATTGGATGAAAACTCTATAAATTAGATGGATTTCTAAAGCTTAACACATTCAATCCTTTGAATCCCTTCTTCCTTTTTGAGTCCTACCTTCAATTGCTTAAAAGGCTGGAGGTAGAAAGCATGGTTATCTTACCCAAGGAGGTTCTTCCTCTCAACACCCTATCGATGATCTCTTCTAGTTTGCAGAAGATGAAGCTATATTTTATCAGTACAAGGAAGCTTGTATCACTCCATCCAAAATGTCAAATCAACAAGCCCTAAATTATGAGCTGATGAACCTCTTCGCACCCATCTCTCACTAATTCTTGCTTACCCTTGCCATTCCCTTCAATTATGAAATCCTCTATGAATTCTTCGCAAACCTAAGGGTTAGTGCTATTGCTCCCATGAAGTGATCTTATGTCTGTCGGAGACCTATATACATAACAAAGGAAGACCTAGCCAAATATATTCATCTATCCACAGATGGACCTCAACCCCAATCAATGGCTTTTAGGGGAAACTTTGATTGGAGTATGATCAATTTAACCATAAAAAATGTTTCCTTATATTAACATCAACCAATGGTCCACTCCTTGAATCAAAATTAGCATATTATCCAGCATGTTCTTCGAACCTTAATCATTCCTAAAGCTAGAGATCACATAAATATTACCACACTTCTTTCCTTAGTTATGTACTTCATTATGTCTAAAACCCAATCTGATCCCAAATAATCAATGATACATTCAAAATCTTATTCACATGCTCCTTCCTTCGATAAGGAGGAAGCAAAATATTGCTCTTAGTCATGTCATTGCCTATATTCTGGACAAAAAAAGCTTACCTATCCAGCTAAATGTTGATTATTTCTCAATTTTTTATATTGATGGTTCCTTCCATATTCTTTTTCGTCATCACCAGGGGTACTAGCAAGAAGAATAACCTGATTTTGATGAGGAAGGGGAAGCTCATCCTGCAACAACACATTCACCAGCACCAGTGCCACCACCTATACCAATATACCAACCTTTTCCCTACGAGGAATTGATAAAACATTTTGATTGTTTGGAATCCTGACTGGGTAGTTATATTCAGAGTAGTAACAATAATATGAGGTAGACTTGGCTTGGTTTGGAGAGTAATTATCATCCGTTCATAAGTATTTCATTCCACCACCACCACTACCTGATCAAGGGCCTTCCTACATTTAGGATTTGTATTATTTTTTTACAGTCTCTATTTTGTAAGTTTTTTCATGTGTTTTTGTTTGATCCCCCTTTTGCTGATGTTAAATGGGAGAGTAGCAGTTTAGTCGTATGTGTATTTATTCATCTATAGTCAATAGTTCATCTTGTGTATCACACATTTGCAGTGCTTTTTGATTTTTTTTTTCATTTAGAATAAAAATATTAAAAAAATAATAAAATTAAAGATTATCTTACCCACCCTATTTTTAAATCTATCACCTAGAGAGGGAGAGATTATGAGAAAAATATTAACTTGCTTTTTCAACCAAAAATATTTGCCATCATTAAAAAAGAGGAGATAATTATAATCTAGGATCCCTAACTTATCTTTTTGATGATAATAAATATTATTGATAGAGATTTTATTTATCCTAGCATATGTATTACATATTATTTTCTTGATATACTAACATTTCAAGTACATCACAGATTGCTCAAGAATGATCAAGGCTTAAGTTTGGGTAGAATAGGATGTTATTCAAAAGAGTCTTTTTTTTTGTTTTATTTAATTTATATTTCTTGAGTCTGACCATGGGATGGTGTAAGCTAAATTGGTGATTGTGCACACACATATGGGAGAGAAAAGTGATCTGAAAAACTTTTTGAACTAATCGTATCATACTATTACGATCATACTATGTGTTCAGTTATTCAAAAAATTAATTTAGCAACTAATTTTATAATTAATGCTTATGAACTAATCTTATTTTACAACCCTAATCATAATGTATGATTCATTTTCATCAGAAAACCCTAGCTGCCATGTGATTTAAATAAGTATTTTAAAGTTTAATTTTTGAACTAGTTGTATTGTATAATATTTCAAATCTTACATAAATTAATCCCCATGATTATTCAAATCAAATTAAGGTTTAACAAATATGGCTAATTGTATTGTACGATTAAAAGAGATGAAATCCGATCATCATGGATATCAAACAGGAAAAAAACTTTAATTTTTTGAGCTAAACATATAGTATGATGAAATTTATATTGGATGAACCCTTGATGTTTGAACTAATTATATAGTACAGTATAAATTATACTCAAAGATTTATATAGATATTAATTTCTAATTATCCTTGTAATCATCCAATATGAATTGAATGAAATTGAACTAATTGTATTGTACCAACCTTCAATTATATTAGATAACAAGTATAAAGAAATTGAATATTTTATCTTAACTACTATTCCATCGTATTGGATGAACCCCTATTTTGAACTAATCATATTGTATGAACCTAGATTAATGAGGTCTATAAACAATGATATTAGTTACTCAACTAAAATTTCTTTTATAAACTGAGATGTTAGTTAAAACAAAAATAGGTAAAAAAAAATCAAATTATCAATTTATACCCCCCCCCCCCCCCCCTCTTGGTGCACCTAAGGATAGTTCAATGAGGCCTTACGACCTCCTCAAAGTTTCAAAATTTGGATAATTTCTCCAACCTAAATTATAAGTGTTGGAGTAAGGATTTCTAACTATGTTATTAATTACATTAGTGGGTTCTACTCCATAATTATTAGGATCACTAGAAATGTAAAACCCAAGACCTAAATTGGTAGATTTATCTTTTTTTTTTTCCTTTTGATTCATCTACCATAGCTTCTATAAAATCAATTTAATATAAATTATTTCAAGTGGAAACAACTAAAATCATATATACCAAAAGCTTTCATAATATTCATTCATTAAAATCTTATTTATAATAGTCAGGAGTCCACATACATTCAATAATCTATTTCAATCTTCTTACTAAAAAGGAAATAAAAAAATACAAAACAAAATAAAAGAAACATGATAATATAGATTAGTCTCACATAAAGAGTTCCTGACCCTTTTCCTAACTTATAAAAATTAATAAAATCATATAATGAGCTTATAAAGCCTAGCAAGTAACCAAATCTTACCATTGCATTCAAAAAACCAAAAGATCAATATGCATGCTTAGTTTAAATCCATATTAATCATTATGCTATCAATATAAATCATGCATGCACATCAATCCATCTTTGCATGAACAATAATCATAAGTAAAACCAATATAACCAACAATAGAAAACATTTTAATTAGTAAAAGAAATCCATTAATAAGCCATAAAATTAATAATGTATCTAATATTAATAGGTCTATTAATCGATATGTCATGTCAATATGCTATATCAGTGTACTACATAAATATGCCTATCAATATCCATTAATATATAATATGATATATTGTATCAGTATTAGTGAAGGTCGTATCAATTTTTCTTTATTTCTAATTATCAATCAATCCATGCTTTATCATATAAATAAAATCATCAACATGATTGCAAATAATAAGGCATGACATCCAGCTTGTTATATGGTGTTTTCTTGTGTCTTAACTTGGGTCAATGTCAGGTGTTAAGTGTTGATGTCAAGTGACTATCTTATATAAGAGTCGTCACTCCTACCTGTCGACATATCTTGGCCCCTTATAACATCCTATCTTGTATCGTGAATATTCAATCATCAATTTTGCATTGGGATTATGCCATAGCCCAAAATTTAAAGGAAAACATGTTGGCCCACCCTTCTCTACAAGATATCTTACTTCAACAAATTTGAATTATTTATAAAACTAGTCATCTTTTCTTGCTTGCATATAAATGACACAAACATCATATATCAATAAAATCATTTTCACCTATGAATAAAATGATACATGAAAATATATAAAAAAATTATAGAATATGCAAAATCTTTAGGAATTTATAACTATCATTTTACTAGGTGAAATTCAGAAATATACTAGTCAAAATGCTCAAGTTATAACTTTGTAAATTTTGATCAAATTAAAATATATAAAACATAAAATATGTAGAATAATTGAAAATAGAAGTAAGGAAGTGGTAGCTTATCTTGAGAAGAACAATTTTTCTAACAAGATTGACTAGCAAAAATCACACTATGACCTCCAAATCTTAAGTTTGTCTCACCTGTCTCTTCTCTTTTTCTTCTTAATCTCCCTTGTTTCGTCTCTAGCTTGGATAAAATGAATGAAAAAATGAAAGCAAATGTCATATGAATGTTATGTATGTGGAGATAGATATTTCTAAAAAAAAATAAGTTAAGGATATATTGCTAATTAAGCTAATTATTCAATGTTTAACATAAAATCCTTATAAATTCTTCTTCATCTTCAAATTTGGAGCTATAAAAATTATTAAAAAAAATATTCATAAAATTTTATATGTTTAGAAAACTATGGTGAAATCGATTTGTAGAACGGACACCTAAAGGTCCTAAAAATCTCATTTGTACTGATATGTGTCAATTTGACACTGACCTTAAAATTAGGAGAAAATTATAATAATTAAAACACAATAATATCTATATTATGAAAAAGATGATTTGCAAATTGATCTTATAATGACTTTTGAATATTATTTGAATGGTTCAAGTATAGGCTATTATTAAAAACTCTGCAAATATGTTCTTCTAAGACTATTGGTGAATTTTGAGATGAATTATTTTCTAGAAATGATAACTACTTGAGCAGTTAATATCGATAAGGCATCAATTTCATAAATGCTAGCCACGTTTTTTAGGATTAATTCTATTAGAGGGTAATTAAAATTGTTTGTAGATTTCTTCTCAATCAAAGCGTAAGCCTCATCAAGGGAAATTAGAGCACCACCAGCAACGTCATCAATAAATGATCTAAGGGTACCTATCAGATAATTATTAAAATTTTGGATGATTAACAAATCAGGAAGGGCATAATAAGGGCAATTCATAAGAAGTTTAAATCTTTCTCATGATTCATAAATATATTCACCATCAAATTGGGTAAAAAAAGTGATGTCGTTTCTAAGTTAGATAGTTTTTTATGAAGAAAAATATTTAGCTAAGAGCTTATGTGTTAAGCTCATTCCAAGTTGTTATGGAGTCTGATAGTAATGAATTTAATCACATTTTACCTTTAGTCCTATGTAAAAATGAAAAGAACCTAAGTCTAACAACATCATCACTAACACCGTTATATTTAAAAGTTGAATAAATTTCTAGAAAACTAGTTATGTGTAAATTAAGGTCTTCTAAAAGTGTTCCCCAAAACTGAAACTTTTGCATCATTTGAATAATGATAGGTTTTAGTTCAAAATTATTAGCTTGTATGCTTGATCTATTTATACTTTGATGAATTCCCTTAACCATGGGGTTAGCGCATTCCCTAAGCAGTCCAGGTTGCTCCTTTTTAGGTACTTATTCAATCTTTATGAATTCTTTCTTCAAATTTTCTATAATTTTTTTCATAATATTTTTCAATTTAAATGTCAACTAGCAATTCTACAGATTATTTAATACTACACATTCAACACTAAGCAACGCAAGAAAAAATAAAAATATTGAGTAGTAACAACAAATCAGATATGAAATTAATGCTAAGTAGGAGAAAATTTAAGCATATACAAATTAAAGAAAAACTAGAATAAACTAAAAATTGTTGCAGTAATATAAAATGAAAAGCAGGATAATAATTTCACTAGTTTTGTTCCCCAACTATGACTGAAAAAACAAGATTGCAGTGTGTGTGATATGTTTGCACACTATTCACTAATCAAATATCAAAACTTAAATTTTTCTACAGTGTAAATCTTATTTAAAAGACGCATGCACATTATCGTATCAAGTAATAAAATGGTGAATAGATTATTGATTCCACGAGGAAATAACTAAAAATATCCTAAGTTCATTTTACTACTGCTTACTAGACTGTTATGTTTATCAAGTGAGCTAATACAAAAGTTTTATAGTTTAAAAGAAAAAAACATCAAAATGCAAAAATAAAATTTTAATTTTTATAAAATCTAAACCTATAAATTCTCAAAGAACATGATTGCATTACAGAGGATTATTTTCTATGGTTGTTTTGTATTAGAGCAATTGTGCTCCTCGTCTCTATCCAGCTCGTCAGAGCTAAGTTAAGATCCTCACTAACTGCAATTAAACTCTCTACTTAAGACCCTATATTCCTAACCACCATATGTCGATGCTATGACTGTACTACGTTTCAAATTCCATATTTTTTCTTCTATTCCTTCGTCAAGGCTCTAGATCACACTATGTTTTTAATTTATATATAACATATACATAAACCCATTGAAGTGCAGAGATGTTAAAAATGGTGATGAAATAAATGTTAAAATCCACTCTAAGAAACATACGCCTTTTAATTCATCACAAATTCAAAAAAGTCGATTAGCTACTCATGGAGATTTTGATACACATAATAAACATAACACACAAAACAAAATTTTTATTATACTAACAAGTTCACTAGTACAAATACATGATTCAAATTAAGATAAGACAGTAAAGTTCAATAATGTCTCAAAGGTTATGATTAATTATTCTGTGAGGACACCGAACGCTGTCCAGAGACCAACCAGAATGCGCCATGTCACTCTTGTGCTTGGTACCACGGCTCGGTACTGCTCGGTACTGCTCGGTACCGCAGACGTAGCTCATTTTGGTTGGTCTCCGGATGGCGTTTTGCGTCCGGTCTCCACACAAAATAATTTCTCTAAAAGTTATTCTACAATCCTTTGCTCACTTTTTTACTTTGCTCAATTCTAATACAAGACTAAGGTACTATAAACACAAGAACACTCCCCTATACAACCCTTACACACTCATACATAGTCATAAAATGACAGTACACGACTCCTCCAAGTTGCCAACCTCTCTACACGAGGACTATGGTGAGTATGTATATTACTTCATTTTTTAAAACCAATGCTGCAACGTTGGCTTGGCGGCGATGCGCCGTTGTTGAGTCAGTGCGTTTGTTCACCAATAGTCACTTTGGTTCTCTAGTCCAATTGGCTTGTGTAGTGGCGCTTCGATCTGGCACTATAGTGCTGATTGGATAGTGCCTCAATGTTAAGCCCTCCAACAGTTTTTTGGAAAGCTCATCATTGTGGTTCTAAATGTGTGATGCTACAGGGTTTGATTGAGGGTGCGTTTGGGACGGTGGTACTGCTGCTTTACTTTATACAAAGTTATTAAACCATTGTTTGGGACATTGCGGTAGAACCACGGCAGACAAAATTCGCGGCACCTACTTGCTTTCCGCGACCATTCGCTATCTCCCGCGGTCCGCTACTTTCGACAAAAAAATGACGTAAATCCCGCTGTAAATATTCGCTACGTCGTCCGAAGCCTTCAGCACCTCTTCCGACTACCACCGTCATCCTCCTCATGCTCGTTTCTGAATGAAAAAAAAAAAGAGAAATTGCAGCAGCCCGAATTTGCACTTGTGATTACGACCGTGCTTCTATTTGGATGGAATCAGCGTGCTCTAGAGCCGGATCGAGTGAAAGATAGGGTGAGCAGAGAGGAAGAGACGAACGGGAGGAGCAGAGTAGGTAGGCGAGCGTCTCAGTGTCCTGAAATTAGGAATCCTATTATGCTTCATACTATCCTTATTTAGATAGTAAGATACCTTCACAGCCGGCGAGGTCCCGTGCTTCCTTCCAATTAAAATGTCGTAACTACTGGTCAGATGGCAAGGGAAGTCGTCGAAGGAGGCTAGGGCAAGGAGAGGTGGCGGTCGGTATAGGGAGTTCGGCTAATTAGGAGATTGGTACTCTCTCTCTCTCTCTCTCTCTCTCTCTCTCTCTCTCTCTCTCTCTCTCTCTCTCTCTCTCTCTCTCTCTCTCTCTCTCTCTCTCTCTCTCTCTCTCTCCCTCTGGATCGGAGAAACAAAGGAGAGATGTGGGTTTTGCGTATGAGAGCCGATCAAGGAAGAACGACGTCAAAGAAGGCCTGTTCTCGGGTTCAATTCGGTGGCTAGTTGGTGATTTCGGCTTGGAGAAATCGAAGGCCACGGGAGTTTCGTGGATTTAGGCTTGTGAACCGAGGGAAGGAAGAAGAGGCGCAGTAACAGTAACTGAGAGGTAGACGAGCGTCTCAATTAACATTTCTTACTTGTGCAATACATGATTAGGTTGTTTATCAAAATGGTTGATTTCAGTGAAGATTATAAGCTTACTGTTGCTCGTGCTCGTAAGATTTTAACTTTTACATCATTTTTTTCATCTCAATATATAAGGATATAAAAGTAATTTATTCATATATAGGTGCAGCACAACAACTTGGCAGTTATACCCAAACAAAATGTACTACTTTCTGTACATCAATTTTTGAAAGCAGCTTTATATACAACAATTTTGTAAACAACTTTATCGACAACTGCAGCCGTCCCAAACGCACCCTGAGTCTAGCACTGTAGCAGCGCTTTTGAGGCGGCACAATTCTTGTTCAGTTTTTTTAATTTCTTATATTTTTTTTTACAAAAGAGCAAGCTGAAGCCTAGCCCCATAAGTTGATTGAATGACGTCCATGTGGAGAAGGGTTGAGGGGGGAGTGCAATTGGGAATACAATTAATGAGTTTACTTATGTTTCGTTTGGGACGGCTTTCCTACTACTTCTTAAAACAGCTTTTTAGTTCAAAAATTTTAATTTTTGTTCTTAAAAGCTACTTTAAAAAGCAGAATGAAAGCCGTCCCAAACGAAACCTTAGTGCAATAGTGAGTTGTTACACAAAAGTCCACCAGCATTTTTTTTTTATATCAGCTAAATATACTAATTGAGGGTAAAAATAGTACATGTACTGGGAGAACGTAAAAAAATATAATTAGAAATTTTTATGTTCATTATATTCTTAAGCAATTATTGGAGTTGGAAGTAGTCTTCGATTGCTGAAATTATATGCGACCTCTTCCTTTTATTTAAATATTTTTTCCACTTTTAACTCTATTTTTTCCACTTTTAATTCAAGTGTGCTTAAGGACAAAATTAAAATTATTTTCTTATCACTATAATTATTTGTAAATCAAGGTAAATTTTAATAAGAAAAATAACTTTTTTATAATTATTATAGATGAGATATCATTAGAAAATTATCTTGATCAGACACAAATCTCGAGGCAAAATCAAGTTAAACTTAAAAAATTAAATCGGAGATCATCTGAACTCTGATTTCAGCAAACTTATAGTTGAATTGAACGTCTCAAAAATAAGAACCCAACGACACATAATTCGACTCAATTCAAGCATAAATGAGTCCAAATCAAAGATCTGAAACATATTTTAAAGGTTCAAACCATTATTTGGATTAACAAATAGTTTTTGAACGTGACATGATTTTAGTCAAAAAGAGCAGCTCGAAGAGAAGAACAAAAAAAACCCAAGATCGTCAAATTTTGTTATCCTTAAGACATTCAAATGCCCAACAAACAGTCCTTGATCAAGGGATTCAACATTAATAGTTCATTCAAACCACTCTCAATTTATCCTTGATCTTCCTCCTATTTACTGGCCATGCCATTCTTATAAAACTTTAAAAAGACCCCTTATTTTTAATAGAAGGGGACCGAATGAAAAAAGAAAGGAAAGAAAGGTAGAGAAGAAAGAGAAAGAATATGACCCTATTGCCACCAGACTCCTCGACCACCATCGGACGTCCACCCACCGCTGACTAATGCAGACTTCTGCCTGTTCACCAACTTATGATGGATTTCTTCTCGGCCACATACTAATGTCGTATTTCTTCTCGGCCACCAACTAACGAAGGATTCTACCTGGCCTCCTACTAATGCAGGACTTCTGCCCAACCATTGATTGACATGGGACTTACACTCGGCCACCGACTAACACTGGACTTCCACTTAGCCGCCAACTAACATCGGTCTTCCACCCAGCTTTCAATTATTCTTGGACTTCCACCTGACAATGGTCATTTTGACCTCCGTTGCCAAATAAAAATTTTTATAACCTCCATCACCTATTGACAATGGTTCTTCAAACCTTTAACGTCAAACTACGATCTTTCCAACCTTCGTCGCCTGTCGACTATGGTCCTTCCGGCCTTTGTTGCTAGATAAAGGTCCTTCTGACATTTGTTGCCTGTCGCCTAAGGTCCTTCCAACCATCGTCACCTGAATACAGACTTTCTAAACTCCATCGCCCGTCGACTATGGTGATGCCGACCAAACAAACATATCAAAAATAATTCTTCCCATTTCCACAATGTAATGTATTATATATAGCGTATATTTGTTACATCAAGCTAAGGCCTTCCCTCAATTGAACGGGCTGATTTATAATTAGCTTCAAATACTAGTAGATTCTTTGAAACCGGGCTAAGTTCCATGGGTTTCTCCCTTTTTATCTTATTGTGTGATGGATCTTCATACAAAGCTAAGACGTTAAACTTTATATTTCTCTACAACTATGTATTCTAGGATGCAAAAATTTAACACCTTATATGAGAACATTATTCTTGACTGGGGGCAATTTTTGCTCCAACCTCAAAAGGTCATTCATGTCAATGTGCTGGCATATACTATTACTGCATCAATTTCATGGGAATTAAATGTCGATTGTGGGGCAACTATGACTACAGATGTGGTCAAGAAGATTCATCCAATTCTTCTAATATCTAAGATGATGTCTTGGGATCATTAAGCTTCTAGCAAATGCAATGATGCTTCCAATAAATTTCAAGTTTTATATAATCCATAACTGAACATCCACTCCTTGGGCAATATCTTAATCTCTACCTCAAAAAGACAGTAATGGTCTAAAGATAGACATTTCTTTACCATTAATTTGGGATACAAGTGACATTGGCCCCCTCCTAATCAAGGAAAAAATGATCCCAAGGGTATTTGATTCGACCTCTTTCATATATCTTAAAGTCATTTAGCAACGCTCTAATATACAATCCTAGATAGGTCAAACATCCTAGAAGGATATCAATTAAATCATAAAATTCTAGATCCAAGAAATACATAATCTTTATTATGTCTTAATCACTGGATGATCAATCACAAGTGGATTCGATCTTACTTCTTCCATATAGGTTAACATCATCGAGCAATGCTCTGACATATAATCTCGGATATATCATACATCATTGTTAGATTCTCTAGACCTCTTTTATATATATTAACGTCATCAAGCAATGCTATGACATACAACCTCAGACAGGTCATACATCCTTGGTGGATTCTCTCAACCTCTTCTATATAGGTTAACATTATCGAGCAATACTTTGACATACAACCTCTGATAGGTCATACATTATTGGTGAATTATCTCAACTTCTTCCATATATGTTAACATCATCGAGCAATACTATGACATACAACTTCAGATAGGAAATACATCCTTGGTGGATTCTCTCAACCGCTTTTATATAGGTTAACTTCATCGAGCAATGTTCTAACATACAACCTCAGATAGGTCATCTTTTCTTGGTGGATTCTCTCTACCTCTTCAGTTCAGATTAATGTCATCGAGAAATGCTCTGACATATAATCTCAAATAGGTCATACTTCATTGGTGGATTATCTCAATCTCTTATATATATGTTAACATCATTGAGAAATACTTTGACAAATAACCTTTGATAGGTCAATTATACTATGTGAATTTCTATCAATTTATTAACGTCATCATACAATGCTCTAATAAATACCCATGAAGGTCTACCCATAAGGTAGCCTCAAAGGAAAGATAGTAATGGAGAAGGTCCTCTCACTAGAAAGACTCTATGAGAGTATGAGGTTGATAAATCATTATTCATATAAAGATTTTAGTATGCTAAAAAGCCTCAAAAGGCACATGGAGCAATAGTAAAAATATATCTCAAAGATGCCTAAATGACTTAATTTCCTCTAAATGATAAATTCATTTCAAATAAAAAATAAGCATTGAGCTCATACAATAATCTCAACTTTATATACAATATCATTAGAGTTATGTAGATTCCACATCCGATTCAAGTATACATTCTTTTTCACAAGAATATGAAATTAAATTTAAACCAACATTATATGTACAAGTATCTCCTACATCTTCTTCTTCAAATAAAGGTTATAACCTGATCATCATCAAGCTTCCACTCAATTGACATTATTAATATGCCACTAGACTATTAACAAGGCACACTATTTTGACCCCTTATATCAGGGATATCTGATGTTCGTACACATCAGTATGGTTGCATATTTCCTTTAGCATAATACAACTTGAGCATCACCGACCCTTCTCTTGATATTTTCCATTGGTCCTTTACTTCATATAAGCTAGTATTGGCTTCTCACTCAACTACTATTAGTACCACACCCTCCAATTATCTCCTTCAAACCTCCACCCAATCGTCGATTGCCAATAAATCTCAAACATTAACAAAATTTCATCCACCTACTAATAATCATTGGTTCTACTCCTAGGTAGAATCACTATCAGACATTCTCAAATCATCCTCTCATACAAGATATATTATATCTTCATATGTCAAAGGCAATCTATTGAGAGGGGAAACTCTCATCATGACTTATTATACATAAAGAGGGGCACTAAAGCTTGATAGAGGTTCCCATCTATCTCGGATAATGAAATGTCTCGAATGTAAGAAGAAAGCCAAAGGAAAATAGAATGGAAGGAGGAGAAATTTCCTTCTACACAAAGAGGGGCACTGAAATTTGATAGGGGATGCTGCCTATCTAAGATAGTGGAATGTCTCTAATATAAGAAGAAGACCATAGAAGAAGAAAAAGGAAGGAGGAAAAATTCTAACTTCTAAAAAAGGGAGGAGCACTGAATTTGAGTAGGGTATGACACCTAAAAAAATAATAGAAAGCCTCAACTGTAAGAAAGTTAGAGGGAGAAGAGAAAAGAAAGAGAGGAGCAATTTACCCATACCTTGGGGGCTATTTATAGGATAAAAATGGGTTGAAAAAATTCAAAAAATGGAGGAAATTTTGACTCCAAAATGATTTATTTTTTTTTTAATTCTTCAATAAGTTATCAGAATTTTTGAGCCCCCATATGTAATTTTCGGAACTATCTTTCATAATAATAATAATAATAATAATAATGATGATGATGATGATGATGATGATGATGATGATGATGTGGGTCCCATGAAAAAAATGGCACTATAGCAGAATACACTACTGCGATCGATACTATAGCCGGTGGACTGTAGTAGAATCACTGTAGCTTACGTACTGTAGCAACCATGAAAAAATGAGAATTTTTTTAGAAGTTTAAACTGCAGTTGGTAATCACCAACTGCATAATGAAATTACGTGGCCGAATGAGCTTGCCCTTTCATGCATGGACGGATGGGCCACCTCCCGGGCGATAAATGCTAGCTGGCCATGCTCGGACAGATGGGTTGACTTCGGCGGTCGGCTGGTTGGCTGGTTCGACCACCAATACCAGTGTTTTGGCTGGATTTTTAGTTCAAAAAGTCCAAATCAAATTTTTTTTGTCTCCATAATCAATTTTTGACGTTGAGGACACAATTTTTACACTTTTGGAACTGAACGATGCTTCTATGACCAAATTTGAGTAAATTTAAAAATTTTAACGCAATTTTTTCAACATTTTTTTATTCGAGTAATTTAAAAGGTTGTGCTATATATTTTTAGACATCTAGAGCTTTAACGTCCAAAAATATGGGGAAATTGATATATCATCAGAAAATTATCTTGATCAGGTACGAATCTCGAGGCAAAATCAAGTTAAAAACATCAAAAATTAAATTAGAGACCATATGAACTCCGATTTCAACAAACTAATAACCGATCTGAACGTCTCAAAAATATGAACCTAACGATGCCAAATTAGACTCAATATATTCAAGCTCAAATGAGTCCAAATTAATAACCCAAAGCATATTTGGAAGGTTCAAACCATAATTTGGATTACCAAATAGTTTTTAAATGTGTCATGCTTATAGTCGAATAGAGCAACTCGATGAGAAAAATTGAACGAGCTTAAGATTGTCGAATTATGATATCATTAAGACATTCAAATGCCTAGAAAATGGTTTTTGATCAAGGGATTCAACATCGTCCGTCCATTCAAACCACCCCCACTTTACCCTTGATATTCTTCCTATTTACTAGCCATGCCACTCTTAGAAAACTATAAATAGACCCATCATTTCTTATGGAAGGGGATCGAATGAAGAAGTAAGTAAAGGAAGGAAGAGAAGGAAGAGAGCCCTCTTGCTATCAGACTCCTACTCGACCATCGCCAGACTTCCACTAGGTCGCTGACTGACGCCGGACTTCCGCCTAGACATTGACTGTCGTTGGACTTTTGCTCGAGTGCCAACTGATGTCGGATTTCTTCCTGGATACCAACTAAGGCTTGATTTCTGCCCGTCCACTAACTAACGTAGGATTTCTGCCCGGCCACCAACTAATGTCAGACTCTTGCCCAGCCACCGTCACATAAGACTTACACTCGGCCACCGATTGATGCTGGACTTCCACTCGGCCACCGACTGATGTCGGACTTCTACCCGGATTTCCAATTATTCTTGGACTTCAACCCGACAACAATCCTTACGACCTACATCTCCAGATAACGATCTTTATGTCTTCTGTCACCTATCGACAATGGTCCTTCAGACCTCTAACACCAAACTACGATCTTTCCAACCTCTGTCACTCGTCGACTAAGATCCTTTTGACCTCCGTCACCTGCCAAATATAGCCATTCCAACAATCGTCATCTGAATAGTCTTTCTGACCTTTGTTGCCTGCCGACTACCGTCCTGCCGACCAAACTAACATATCAATACAGATTCTTCTAATTTCCACAGTGTAATGCATTTTATATGATGTATTTGTTACGTCAAATTAATGCCTTCCCTCCAATGAAAGACCTCATTTGTAATCAACTGTAAATACTAGTGGATTCTTTCAAACTGGGCTAAGCCCCATAATTTTTCTCATTTTCGGAGATTTCCATATAAAAATCTTAGTCTCTTATAAATACTGTAATCTCTCTTTTTATCTGATTGTGTGCTATATATTCATACAAAGCTAATATGTTAAACTTTATATTTCTCTACCGCTGCGTATATTCCAGAACGCCACAATAGATATTATAACATTTTTATAATTAAAAAGTTGAAAAAATCATACAAATACGATATTATGATATTCTAATAGATCTAATTATAAAAAAATTATTTCTCAATATTAAAAATAAAAAAAAAATAGTCATAAAAGACTAAAGAATAAAACGCCAAATGAACCAAAATCTAATCATCTGATGCTGAAGTTCCATAGCCACATGACTCCACCGTGGTTGGATAATTTTAAGCATTAATTTTATATTTTAACAATTATAACTAAATTCATTTTACGCACTAAATAAAAGAAAAAATCTCGTGGACCCGAGGCCAAACCAAAAACTCGACGCTTTCAACAACCCTGCCGAATGACGAATAATCAAGTCAACCGTCTTATCCATTCACCACCAAATCCCAAATTAATTAAGTATTAATCAATTTATTCCGACAAATATCTTCGTTAATATGTAATTAGCCCCAATTAGAATCTCCCCACAATTCTCAACCAACTGTCCTAAATCTAATACACCTTTCAATCCAGAAACCCAAGACCTCTTCGCCCCATATTCTGCCACGTTATCTTCCCAATGTCAGCAGATATTGGCGTGACTGGCGTGTCATTAGGTTTTAATCGGGTCGATCCCAACCCACCTAGGCGTGCCACAGGTCTCATCCATAAATCTACTTTGAGTTAAAAAATGGGTTCGGATCAGGCCCGTATGCCTCCTAATGTGGAACAATTATTACGTCCTCTGACCGGATATAGAGCTACGTTCGGCCGCCAATAACATGTCGCCACGTGCTCTTACTCTTTACCGTGCGGCCCGACGACTTGACCCAGACCGGAACCCGGGAATGCTATGTTCGCGTATTGCGAGGTATTACTCGGTATTTGCTCGGTATTGCTCGGTATTGCTAGGTATTGCTTGACAATAACAAGAAATACCGCTCTGTGAAGACCAATACCGACTAATACCGAGTTGTACCGAGTTTTTCTAGAAAAATTCGGTACAACTCAGCATTGCTCGGTATTGGTTATTGCAGAGCAAAATCGACCAATACCTAGCAATATCGAGCAATACCTAGCAAAATCGAGAAATACCGAGCCATCCTGGGTCCGTTCCGGGTCGGATTGTCGGGGCGCACGATAAATAATGAGAACGTGTGACGGAATTCTACTGACAGCCGAAAATAGAGCTATATCCTTTGACCGGACCAAATAAAAGTTCCCTAATGTGTGGTTGCTTCAAACGTGGGGACTGTCAATGAGAATATTCCTACGCCTCTTATCATGAAGACATTGATATCCTCACAACAGCGATATATTGTGCTGCCGGTAATTTAAGGGTAAGAATATCATCGTGCGTTTCCATATTTCCAACCTGATGTTTTGGTAAATTCTTGTCTGGAAAGACCGAAAAGAAAGAGAGATTGAGGAGAGATATCTGTGTGTTTCGGCGTCAGAGGAGATGTCGAGAAGAAGGTCGTTTTTACGCAGTTTCTCCGGTGCTTCAATTTCGATCGATTTCTTCGGTGAGTCGCGGAGGCGGATGCGGGAGGATTTGGAGGCAGCGCCGCTGCCGTCAAGTGTGGAGAGGGAAGAGCTCGCGGCAGCTGGATTTGTCGGAGTGGAGAAAGAAGGTTGGTCGCGAATGCTTCCTGAGCTGATGGTGGATATCATAGGGAGGGTGGAAGCGAGTGAAGAACGTTGGCCCCTGCGGAAGAACGTGGTTTCCTGCGCTTGCGTATGCCGGAGGTGGAGGGAGATCACCACTGGTGTTGTCGGATCTACTAAAGACACCGGAAAGATCACTTTCCCTTCCTCCCTTAAGCAGGTAGGTTCATGGTTTCTCCGTCTAGGGTAAATCAGGAAGATTTTATGGTGATTATGTTGGGTTTTACTTTCCTGTTTAAAATGAGAGAAATTCGTTGCGGTAAATCTAGATTGCGTGGGTCGCTGATGCTTTTGGTTGATATAACGAATTTGCTGATTTTTTTTTTTTTTGTTGTTTACCTAATGCAGCCGGGTCCGACTGATTTACCTATCCAGTGCTTTATTAAGAGGAACAAGAAGAACTCGACGTTCTATCTCTATCTTAGTTTAACCCAGAGTAAGAAAAATGCGACAATTGGCTTTTTTCATATATTATTTATGAACAGATATCTTACTTTTCTTTTCTTCAATTTGAGTTGAATGGGAAGTAATACGATTCGATGTTTTTCGTTGGTTCTGAAGAGCTTACACTGTTTACTTGTGAAGGGCCTCATTTTACTTATCTTTCTGCATGACTTCCTGTCTTAAATTTGTGCTTCATATCACTCTCTGCACTTGTATGGAATTCTCTTTGATCACCGTCATATGCGCAGAAAAGTTCTCTGCAAACATGATTTGGCCAATGTAATGCCACTCCATTAGCACCTGCTGTTTCCTTGTAGTATAAATATACAGATTTGGGCATATGAACCTTTGCTCAAGCTTTTTTAGAACTCAAACAAGATAATTGGCAGGTTTATGTTTGCTCATTTTGAGGCTTGTGCAATTTAAGAACATGAGCTTCGGGTCACATTTGATTGGTGAAAAATTTTGTTGTTATTGTTAGATCCAATTTTGTTTGTAGATAATGCCAAGGCCTTATTGATAAAGCACGATTTTGAGCCTGAGTGGAAAGAAGAAAGAGAGAAAAAAATAGATGGATGACACTCAGAATCTTATTAGATTTTTATGTCAAAAAGTATATAACTGATATCACATGAGCCTGCCAAAATATGTTAAACTTATCCTTTGATCCCATATTTATAGACCACATGAATGACTACAACTAAGAAATATAAGAAATTTAACGCAGAAAGCTTAATAAGCTTGTTATGAAGTGAGTAAATCTTGCTTGCTGTCAATTCTCTAAGTAATTAGGTTGCTTATGTAGAGTTTCACCCAGGAATTGAGTTCATTGGAACTAAATCTCCTTAGAGTTTTATTAGCCGTGTAAGCTGGTTATTTTGGCATGTTCTTTTGATGGATTTACTTGAGCAAGTGTGTAATCTTAGTGAATTAACAACTTCAATTACCAATTTTCATAGGCGAGTGGAGCCTTTCTCATTGAAACTTGATAAAGTACTTCTTTCGATAGTTTGAGTCTTTGGTCGACTTAAGTACTACTTTCAACAACTTTAACCTTGATGAGTATCGAGTAAGGATTTAGTTTAAGTGAAGTGCGTTAAGGATGAAGATCAAAAAGTACTTTTATTATAAGAGGATATTTTACGAAGATGGATGAAATATTTCGATAAGCTTTTTAATGAAGATTGTTAGAATACGATTGACTTTACTTACCTTGGCACTCTAAATGAAAATAGAGATTTTTATTTTTCTCACCGTATTAGTAAAACTGAAGTTAGAGAGGCCTTAAAAAAAATGAAGTGTGGAAAAGTGGTTGGACCTGATGATATTTCAATATTGGTGTGGAAATACTTAGGAGATGAAGGAATTTCTTGGCTTACAAGGTTTTTCCATATAATTTTGAGGGCCAAAAAATTGTCAGATGAGTGGAAAAGAAGTGTGTTGATTCCTATTTTTAAGAATAAAGGTGATGCACAAGAGTATTATAGAGGAATTAAGTTATTGTGTCATACATTAAAACTATGTGAGAGTTATTGAGCATAGGTTACGACGTGATACTAAGGTTTCTCAAAATCAATTTGTATTCATGTTGGGTAGGTTTCTACTATGGAAGTTATACATTTATTGAGAGGTTTGATGTAGAAGTATAGAGAGAATAAAGAGGATATGCATATGATATTTATTAATTTAGAAAGAGCATATAATAATGTTTCAATACAATTACTTTGGAGAGTCCTAGAAAAGCAAGGAGTTAATAGTGCTTATATTCATATCATTAAAGATATGTATGCATGAGCTATTACTTGCATTCAAACATAAGTTGGTTTGACCAAATATTTTTTATTTTAATTGGATTACATCAAGGATCAGCTTTAAGCCCATATCCTTTTACTTTAGTCATGGATGCTCATTTTAGACATTTACTAGAGGAAGTCCCCTGGATTATGTTTTTTGCTGATGATATTCTTCTTATTGATGAGACTAGAGTGGGAGTTGAAAGAAAACTTGAATTTTGGAGGTCAACCTTAGAGTTTAATGGTTTTTGTTTGAGTATATCTAAAACTGAATACATGGAGTGTAATGTTAGTAATAATAGTTGAATGATAGTATTGTTTTGCTTTATTAATGTTTTAAAGCAAGTTTCAGTATTTGGACAAGATTCAACCGGATTTATGAACCCTACAGCAGGGGGTTCAATAGTTTCAGTTGCTTTGAGCGCAGATTTGTAATCAGTGCTACTAATAGAAAGTCTCCAATCATTCATATAGTCGTACCTTAATATGTAAGTTCCAGTCAAGCTAGGATATCCTTTTCGCCTCAGTTCACGGCCTACAGTTTTCGGCACATTTGTGAACACACGGGCTACTAACTGATATTTCTAGCTTGCCGCGTCTTAAATATTTCAGTCGTCTATATGTCTAATTTAGATACCTTATTAGGCTCTGATACCAGTAAGGATCGATATATATGCAACAAAGGAATAGATAGAAATCTAAAATTTTATGTTGCACTAATTGAAACTAAACATAAACTAAAAATAGATTTAAATTTTAGAAAGCTTACAAGAGTAGGAGAAAACTTCAGCTTGAAATGGCTGTGTGTTTTCTACCTATTACACACCGACTTTTATAGACGTAAGAAAACCATAAAATAGGATTTCAAAACCAGGGACCGCCCATGGTTTTGATAAAAGTTACAAGACATGCCATGTGATGGTGGCATGTTAGTGGAAATAAAGATGCTTTTGCCATGTGCATCTGGTACCTAATAATAGCTAATAAAGATGCTTTTGCCATGTGCATCTGGTACCTAATACTAGCTAGTGGAGATAATGGGATGGGCCCACCATTGCTTAAATGAGTTGTTTGTATGATTGGTTGGTGATTCTTTCAATCATGTCAATTATGTCTGCCAGTTCTTCTTCGTTTTGCTGCAAAGGTTGAAATGCGTCGGTATAGCAATTGTCTTTGCTGATGAGTCGTCGACAGTATTCTGTTTTATTTGTATACATCCGTAACAAACTTCGTAGTTCATTAAGGACTGTATAGGTTTGCTCGATTTCGACTCGTCGGGCTGCACCTCTAAGTTGGTCTCGATGTGTGGCTTCAATAGGGTATTGAAGCGTTTGTTGTAATATTTCTCGGTGTAAATCTTCTTTGCGTAGTCTGGTCTGTTCTGGATCTGTTTGTTTAGGTCTGAGTTGTTCATGATCAGTGAAGATCCTTTTGAGTTCTTCTGCTGTTGGATCTGCTGTTCTTTGCTGAAAGTATTCTCGGGTAAATTCTTTGTAATCTTGTGAGTGATCTTCAGGGCCTTTTCTTGTCCTTCGTGCCTTAGGATCTGTTGGATGAGTGTGAGTTGGCTCCATTCCTTTTCTGTGTGACTCTGTGCTTCGTTGATTTGGTTCCATCCTGTAAGTAAAGTTTGTGACGAATGTCCTGATAATATTCCTGCACATAGAACAAATGTTAGTCTAGAAAAGTTGTCTGCGAGGACGTTGTTTTTGCCTTCAATGTTTTCAATGCGGATTGTTATTCTGAGCCTATTGATGTAGTCCGTAAAAGATAACCAGCGTACTCGGGATGGTTTATGTGTTGCTGATTTATTATAGAAGGCTATTATAGCTTGACAATCAGTTCTGAGAGTTATTTCCGCTTTATCAAGGTAGTGAATTTTTAGGGCTTCTAGTGTTTCCATACAGGCATGGATCTCTGCGTCAATTATAGATTTGAGAGTAGCAAACTTCCCACTTGCGTATGCACAAACTTTCTTTGTACATTTAGGATCTCTTTTATGTTTCTTCCATTTGCAGACGCCTCCCCATCCTTCCATACATCCGTCTGTTTCTAAGACTATGTATGCATCCTCTGGTGGTATTTCAAGGTCCGGTAGTTGTTGCACTAGGCTCTTGATTTTGCGGATAAGTTGCCAGTCATGCTCCTTAATTTGTTTATCCCCATGTGGTGAAGTCTTTTCATATAATGGACCTAGCAAAATGCCAAGATTAGGAATATAACTTCTAGCATCGTTTAGAATTCCTAACCATGATCTGAGCCCTTGTTTCTCCTTTAATTTTTCATCGGGAAAATTTGCTATGCGTTTTATGATGTGAGGCTGTAATTTGATTCTGTTATTGCCGATGACTGCTCCCAGGAATTCAATTTGCTTTTTGGCTATCTTCATTTTGTTAGCTGATAAGATTAAGCCTTCATGCTCCACGATTTTTAAAAAGCTTTCAAGGTGCTTTTTGTGTTCTGCTTCTGTGTTGCTAAAGATTAGTATATCATCAATATAAACAATAAGAAAATCGGAGCAATTATCAAAACGATTGATGATATACTAATCTTTTTGTGTTCTGCTTCTGTGTTTTCTTGTTGTTTATATTGATGATATACTAATCTTTAGCAACACAGAAGCAGAACACAAAAAGCACCTTGAAAGCTTTTTAAAAATCGTGGAGCATGAAGGCTTAATCTTATCAGCTAACAAAATGAAGATAGCCAAAAAGCAAATTGAATTCCTGGGAGCAGTCATCGGGAATAACAGAATCAAATTACAACCTCACATTATAAAACGCATAGCAAATTTTCCCGATGAAAAATTAAAGGAGAAATAAGGGCTCAGATCATGGTTAGGAATTCTAAATTATGCTAGAAGTTATATTCCTAATCTTAGCATTTTGCTAGGTCCATTATATGAAAAGACTTCACCATATGGGGATAAACGAATTAAGGAGCATGACTGGCAACTTATCCGCAAAATCAAGAGCCTAGTGCAACAACTACCGGACCTTGAAATACCACCAGAGGATGCATACATAGTCTTCGAAACAGACAGATGTATGGAAGGATGGGGAGGCGTCTGCAAATGGAAGAAACATAAAAGAGATCCTAAATGTACAGAGAAAGTTTGTGCGTACGCAAGTGGGAAGTTTGCTACTCTCAAATCTACAATTGACGCAGAGATCCATGCCTGTATGGAAACACTAGAAGCCCTAAAAATTCACTACCTTGATAAAGCAGAAATAACTCTCAGAACTGATTGTCAAGCTATAATAGCCTTCTATAACAAATCAGCAGCACATAAACCATCCCGAGTACGCTGGTTATCTTTTACAGACTACATCAATGGGCTCGGAATAACAATCCGCATTGAACACATTGAAGGCAGAAACAACGTCCTTGCAGACAACCTTTCTAGACTAACATTTGTTTTATGTGCAGGAATATTATCAGGACATTCGTCACAAACTTTACTTACAGGATGGAACCAAATCAACGAAGCACAGAGTCACACAGAAAAGGAAAGGAGCCAACTCACACTCATCCAACAGATCCTAAGGCACGAAGGACAAGAAAAGGCCCTGAAGATCACTCACAAGATTACAAAGAATTTGTCCGAGAATACTTTCAGCAAAGAACAGCAGATCCAACAGCAGAAGAACTCAAAAGGATCTTCACTGATCATGAACAACCCAGACCTAAACAAACAGATCCAGAACAGACCAGACTACTCATAGAAGATTTACACCAAGAAATATTACAACAAACACTTCAATACCCTATTGAAGCCACACATCGAGACCAACTTAGAGGTGCAGCCCGACGAGTCGAAATTGAGTAAACCTATACAGTCTTTAATGAACTACGAAGTTTGTTACGGATGTATACAAATAAAACAGAATACTGTCGACGACTCGTCAGCAAAGACAATTGCTATACCGACGCATTTCAACCTTTACGGCAAAACGAAGAAGAACTGGCAGGCATGATTGACATGATTGAAAGAATCATCAACCAATCATACAAACAACTCATTTAAGCAATGGTGGGCCCATCCCATTATCTCCACTAGCTAGTATTAGGTACCAGATGCACATGGCAAAAGCATTTTTATTAGCTATTATTAGGTACCAGATGAACATGGCAAAAGCATCTTTATTTCCACTAACATGCCACCATCACATGGCATGTCTTGTAACTTTTATCAAAACCATGGGCGGTCCCTGGTTTTGAAATCCTATTTTATGGTTTTCTTACGACTATAAAAGTCGGTGTGTAATGGGTAGAAAACACACAGCCATTTCAAGCTGAAGTTTTCTCCTACTCTTGTAAGCTTTCTAAAATCTAAATCTATTTTCAGTTTATGTTTAGTTTCAATTAGTGCAACATAAAATTTTAGATTTCTATCTATTCCTTTGTTTCTATTCCTTTGTTTAGGGTTTAGGGTTTAGGGTTTAGGGTTTAGGGTTTAGTAATAATAGTTCTAGTGAGGGATCGTGACATTGGGCGATCAAGTCATTAATAAGAGTACATGTTTTAGATATCTTGGATCTATTGTTCAAAGTGATGGTGAAATAGACGAAGATTTTTTTAGAATTCAAGTTAGATGATTGAAGTGGAGGAATACATCGGGTTTGCTGTGTGATAGAAAATTACCCCTCAAACTTAAAAGGAAAACTTTATAAGATGGTGGTGAGATCTACAATGCTTTATGGTGCAGAATGTTGACCATTAAAAGAGAAACATAAAGCTAAGTGTTATAGAGATAAGAATGTTTAAGTGGATGAGTGGCTTCACTCTTAGAGACAAAATGCGAAACGAGCTTGTATGTGAAAGGGTTGGAGTAGCTCCAGTGACATAAGATTAAAGAGAGTTGCCGTAGGTGGTTTGAACACATGAAACGTTGGGCTTCCGATGACTCAGTTAGCAGAGTAGATGTATTGGATTTGGCTTATGTTAAATAAGTAGAGGTAGACCTAAATAGATTTGGCTAGAAAATATTAGAAATGACTTTTATTTATTAAATTTAAATGAAAATTTGACTCTTAACTGGGCACAATGGAGAAACAAAATTCATGCAGTTAATCCTACATAGTGGGATAAAGACTTGATGTTGTTGTTGAGTATCAAGTTGGTTTAAGGCTAGCAACTAATTAAATTCTATTCATAATGTGTGCTGACTTGATTGACCTAACCTAACCCAGCAACTATGGCTGCCCATTTATAAAAATATCATGTTGTTGGTTTTCATCTATGATCCTAAATTTTTGGATTAAAAATGATTTCAATATTAGTGCATGTAGTCTTGTTTTGATCACTTTTGGTTCACACTCACTAATAAGAAGTATCAATACTAATGGTTTGATTGGGATCATGCGGTTTATGCAATTGCGACTCCCATTGATCTTGTCCCTTCAACCATCCACATGATTGAGTGGGCTCTTGGTACACGATACTTAACATTTTTTTTTTGATGGGGAGTAATAGTCAATATTAGATACTCTCATGTAAGGGGATGATTATTAGGACACTTGGGGTTTTAGGCATTGTTTAAAATTGCGCAATATGAGGCTCTCCTTCAGGCCCGCAAGTCAAGTGAAAAATGCCTTGAGGGCTTACACCTCAAGCTTTTTAATTTGGCTTGCGCCTCAAATTGGTTGAGGCCCGCCTTGTCTCACTAGCGTGAGACTTACGCCTCACCCTATTTGTATATATTTTTTGTTAAAACTAACATAAATCATGCCTTCATGCACATTCGAGCGCAACAACATCCTTTCAATTTTCTCTACCTCCAGCTCGCGGCCTTCGCCACATCCAACGCCATCATAACCATCACCAACAATCACTTGAAAACTGTACACCACCACCCTAAAAATTTTGGAGCATTAATCTTATGTTTATGCTCATGAAATATTTCTAAAAGATGAACATAATTGAAATAAATTAAAAAAAGCATATTGGGAGGCATTCAACTCTACTGAAAGAGGCAGGAGATAGACGAATTTGTTTTGGCGACAACTCAGATAAAGAACGTCTCAGTGATGACAGTGCAGATGATTCTTAAGTTGTTGTCAACTATTTCAACTTTCATTAGAAATTAAATGTAAATGAGTATATAATTGAGAAAGAAGAAATTTGGAGTTTAACTTGATGTATTTGATACTTTTATACAATTTCTATTTTTAATATTATTCTCTTATAATATTTTGGATCTTAATTCTATTTCTCGCAATTTATCACTTGTCACTTTATATCTAGTACAATTTTTGTTTCATATATATGCTAATTTGTTAATTCATAATTCAATAGGAAGTTAATATGACATCATTTAACATGTTATTTATGTATTATATAAAAAATTACTTTTGATATTTATTATCACTTTACGCAATTTTTTGATTTTGAGGCTTATGCCTCAAAACGCCTTGAGACTTACACCTTGCCTAATGAGCAAAAAACGCCTCAAAATCTAATTGCACAATTTTAAACATTGGTTTTAGGTTTAGTTCAATATCAAATAGTTAACAAAATATATTGACAAAGCAATATCAAGTTGTTGATCTTCACCCACAAGCATAAGTTTTTAGGTTGAAAATGAGTTTGGCCATTGATGTATCTAGCTTGACTTTGATCCTTTGTCTACACTTTCTAGAACGCTTGAACCTACAAAATCGAGTTCTTGGTGGGATGGGTTTCTTGTGTTTTTTTATTAGTTCCAGAAGCTTTGATCAATAATCATAATTTTTTAAATTCAAAGTTCATACAATTGCAAAATATTTTCTTCTATTAATAATAATAAAAAAGAACTCGTCATTGAAGAGTTTTTCTTTTATTATTAATTAAAAATTTACATATTATAAGAATTTTTGAAGCAATGCTTCTCATTTAAGAACAGAATATCACTTAGTCATCTCTAATGCTTTTTTTTGGTATATCTTTTTCAATATGTGTTTATAATCAATAAGCAGCAAGATTGACTCGCTCTTTAATGATATACGGACCTTCTCATGTACAACTGAGTTTACTAAGAACTGATTGTTGAGCTACAGCATTTATTATTCGAAGGTTTTTTAAGTTCTTGGTGGCTTAAATTCTCAATTATTCTGATAGCGCGAGACAAATTTGAAGTTCTTCATTCATATTTCTTCAGTCCTCCAAATTCTGCTTTTTTTAAATGTGATACTTCAACAACTGTTTGTCCATGAACATTGTAAGATATTGGTAATAGGACTTCTATTCCATTAGATAAAGTAAAGGGTGTTTGATCAGTTGTAGAAGATGATGTGGTGCATAGATCCTAAAGTACTGAGTGTAATATTTAGGGTTTGTTTGGTTGCTTGAAAAGGATTGCAGTGTAAAAAGAATACAATATAAAAAAAATACAATGTAAAAGGAATACTTTGGATGAGTATAAAAGGAATGCATGAGATTATTTTTTTTGTTTGATTTAAAGTAAAATAAATACAATGTAAAATGCAAAAATTTAGTAGTTGCTGGCCGACATTAGCGGCGGTGTGGTCGGCGGCATGCGGCTTGCAGTAGTGGTGATTGGCGAGTAACCAGTTGCGGAGTACTGCGACAAGAGGCCTCCAGTGGCTGACAGCAGCGATGGTGGTTGGCGTATGCGGTAGTGGGTGGTTGATGGCGGATGGCAGTTGCTCGTGGCCTCGGGCGGAGGCCGCGGTGGCAGGCGGAGGGTTGTTGGGGGAAGTAGTGGTCGGCGGAGGCTGCGGTTATCGGTGGTTGTGGCCTACGGTGGTGGTCGGCAATGGCTGGTGGCCGGCAGTGGTGAGCGGTGGTCGGCGAACGACGTCTGGAGGCGAGCAACAACTGCAATGAATTTCTGGTGTATTTGAAACTCACACAAATCGAAAGAATTCCAAAATTGCCAAAAATGAACTTGATGATGAATTCCAAATGCACCAAAACTTTACATTATAGTTGTTTTACTTCAAATCAAATGCTAATATTTTTAAAACCCCTGCTTTTGTAATACTTTACTCCCTTTGCAGGCAAACAAACAGTCCTTAGAACCATTTGCCTTTGGTTCTTTTGACCTTTTTACTGAGTAGATTGAGAATTAGTTTTTTTGTAGATGAAACTTACCATTCATTTTTGGATGATGAACTGAGATGAAATCTTTTATTCTATTATCGGAAAATTGTTGACCATTGCCAATTGTAATCATCTTGGTTAAGGCATATAGACAAATGACGTCAATCCATATAAAGTTTTAAACAACTATTGCGATGACTTTGACTAATGTTTTTATTATAATCTATTTTGTGAAATAATTAGTCGTCATCGAAATAAATTTTCTTTGTCAATTTATTGAGGAAAAGTGTTGAGTAGATTTATTCCTCTAATGACAAATGGCTAGAGTTGATGTCAGTTGCAATTTGTGAGAGGGTTGCATGAGAGAAACTTTTTAATATTGGTATCTATTGAAAAATTCCTTGTCATCTTCCTTAGAATTGGCCAAAAAATAACCTTATTGCAAGAAGACTTCCATGTTCACCCGAATGAAACTCCTTGAAGATGTCGGTAATCTTAGATTCTTGTACACATCGGATGTTAGTGGATGTATTAGAATTTCTAGATAACTCGCCATCAAAAAGTAATTACTGGGTAGCCTTGATTTTTAACATTTTTTGGTCATTGATTGAAAATCTAAATTTGCTTATGGTTAAATATTCAATAAATTTGTCTACCCCGCTAGAGTTGTGCATTTTGATAAAAGTTGACAAGTTGATTCTCTTCTATGGGAATTTGTTCAATAAAAAATTACTCGAATTTATTGATTTTTGTTTTTACTTTCAAAAGATATCTTTATATTGTTTACACTCTTCATGTTCCTCATAGTTCTTCTAATAAATGCACTTGAATGAATAAGTGAATAGTCTTTGGCAAATTGGCAAAAGTTACTGAATTTTGTATGTGAGTGGAGCCTTTCTCTCTTGGCAGCTTGGCAAGATGCTTCTTTGGATAACTTAATGTTTTGGGCAATTTCAATACTGCTTTGAGTGAGTTTAACCATGGTGAATACTATGTGGGTTTAGGGCTAACAAATTGTTGAATTCAATTCAAACTATGTGGTAACTTGATTGGCCATACCCATATAACTATGGATGTATAGATATGGAAATATAAAATGATTAGTTTTCACTTCTAGGCTTAATATTTTGCCTTTTGGTTTAAAGATGGTTTCAACACCAGTGTATTTGATTGAACTTTGATCAAATTGATTCACACTCCATAACAAGTCGTATCAAAGCTAATGATTTCATCAAGATTAATGGCACAGGCAGTTGTAGCTCCTATCGATCTTGGTCCTTCCACTACTGTAGAGCAAGGCTCAATTGCAGATGACTCGCATGATGGATCCAAATGATTGAGTGGGCTCTTGGTGCATGATATTTGATAAAATTTCTGTTTAACAATAAGTAATAGTCGATGTGGAAACTCTCACGTAAGGAGGAAATTTTTAAGGTATATAAGTTATTAAGTTTAGTCTATCATCAAATAGTTGAAAGAGTATATTGGTGTAAAAATTTCAAATTATTGTCTCTCATCTATAGGCTTAGTTTTTGGGATAAAAATAACCTTTACCATTAGTTTACTCAGCCAAAATTTTGTTCTCCTTTGATTTGCAATACATAACAAGTATCATAATTGACTTGAAATACATAACAATTTGTTAGGCCAGTTGAACTAGTCCCTAGTGGGCCGGTTTTAACCTACACCAGGGCCCAAGTGTTGGGTGGAACCTGGGAAGGGAGAAAGGGAGGGGGCGGCTGATGCGAGGTGGCCCACATGCTAATTAAAATTGCTTGGGAAGAAAATTTTGAATTAGGAGGCTTTTTAGGAAATTGGTAATTATCCATTGTCTTTAATTAGCTCTTTTGGAGAGGGTTAGGGCTTCATCTTGAGATTGGTTGAATTTTGAGATCTAGGGTTTGATTCTTTTGGGCTCTAGGCTTTGTAGAGAGTTGAAGAGTTGTTTCTTCTTCTCGAATTGAAGAAATTTGTATATTGTTTTGTTGTTCTTATTCGTGGATTGAATAGAAGTTATTTTCCTTGGTTTTCTAAAAATTCTGAATCATATTGCTGATTTTCCTCTAAAATCAGCAGATTTCTCACTGTTTTCACTGATTATTGATAGGTTTGCTTGCAAACTCAAGTATTTCCTCTTGGATTACTTGCAAACTCAAGTATTTCCTATCAAATTGGTATCAGAGCATTGGACGTGGGACTGTGGGCGGCTGAAATTCTATAATTTCAGCAGTAAATTCACATTCGGAAGATCTTTTCGTGGATTCTTGGGAAGAAAGATGGCCGGGAAGAAAGTTGACGTCTTGCAAGGAGAAATTGGGAAACTAAAATCAGATTTGGAGGAAAATTATTTTGATTTTCAAAATCAGATTTCATCCAATAATTAAAAGATGGAAGGGATGTTCGCCTTAATGGAAGAGATGCTGAAGAAATTATAAGAAGCGAAGACCAATCTAATGACATCAGAAGCAAGGAAGACCACCGGCGGCCAAGGAAGAGGAGGGAATCCGAACTCGTTTAGGGCGAGGGAAATTCAAAAATTGAGATCCTTGAGGGAAAGGATGGAATACCACCTCTAGAACCACTTTCTAGGGAGGAGATGTGTATGGGCTACGAAAGGAGTGCTGATTTTGTGGGGAGAAGGGGAGATTTCTACCATCGAGGTGTTGATTTTGAAAGAAGAGGGGAAGTTGATAAACGGTATGATTATGATTGTTGGAGGGAAGATCATGACAACTGGGGAGCACCTCCTCTTCGAGGGATGGGAGGTTATGGAGGATTCAGGAGAAACAGGGGTGACCCAAAGGTGAGGAAACTGAAGATGCCCATCTTCGAGGGTGAGGATGGCCATGGTTGGATCTATAAGGTGGAACGTTACTTTGCTGTCAATGGGTTGACAGAGGAATAGAAGCTGACAATGACAGGATTGTGCTTGGATGGGAAAGAATTGGCATGGAACCAATGGCGAGACATGAGGCAACCTATTCAAAACTCGAGGGAGTTCAAAGAATGTTTATTAGAACGTTTCCGAACCGGTAGGGGAGGAAACTTCTATGAGCAATTCTTTGCCTTGACACATTAGAGAACTGTGACAAATTACTATGACAGGTTCGAGTACTTGGCTAGTAGACTAGATCAGCTCTCAGAGACAGTACTAGAGGAAAACTTTATAAAGGGGCTTAAACTGGAGATCCGATCAATAGTTAGGGTGATGAGGCCACGAGACCTGGGAGAGGCCATGGAGATATCACAACTGGTGGAGGATCAGAAGCATCTGGAGAGGGGGATTAGGGGAAGCAACTCAGGGGGGTCATACAGGATGACCACTACTTTCTTAGCTCCCAAGGGACCTACACCAGGAGGTCTGAGCGAAGTGCCAAAGGAGAGAGCTGGAGGAGAGGGAAATGGGAGAAATTTCAAAGGCTGATTAAGAAAGAGATATAGGAGAAGAGGGTAAAGGGGTTGTGCTTGAAATGTGATGAGAAGTACATGCCGGGGCATAAAGGTTCGAACTCTTCAGGTTCTCACCGTCTGTGATGATGAGGAAGCTGAAGTGGAGGTGGGAGTGGGGTAGAGATGGAGGAAGAGGACAAGTTGCATCTGGATGTGGCTGAAGTCTCTCTAAACTCAATGGTGGGATTCATTCCGAATCACATTATGAAAGTGAAGGGAGAGATAGCTGATAGAGAGGTGGTAGCATTGATAGATAGTGGGGCAACCCACAATTTCATGTCCACCCAAATTGTTGATCTGCTGGGGTTGAAATTTGTGGATATAGGAGGCTATGGGTGATGATGGGCACGAGAAAGGTGGAGATGGGTAGAGAGTTTATAGGGGAGTGGTGTTGACCATTCAGGGGATACAGGTGAGGGAGGAATTTCTTCCCTTAGATTTGGGAAGTGCTGATGTCATTTTGGGGATGAAGTGGCTATAGACCTTGGGGGATACTAAGGTAAATTGGGGAACACTGCGGATGGAACTGGTGGTTGGATGAAAGAGAATGGTGATTCAGGGTGATGCCGGGCTATCTAAGATTGGGGTATCTTTCAAGTCTTTAATCAGGACTATAGAGGAGGTGGGAGGGGGATTTTTGGTTCGATTCTCTCAAATATAGGATGATATTTGATCATTGGCTTGTTTGCTCGATGCATCATTGCAAGTGTATCAAACATCTTTATGACTCTTCTTTTCACTATATAAATTCAGTTGGGTGAGTGTTGAGTCATTTTCCTTCACTGTTTTGACTTTTGATCTGATCATGTAAAGATTAGATCTATCTTCTTCATTGTACTCATGACGAGTTGATTCTTCCAAGATGATAAAAAGGTTAACACTAACATGTGCGATTCTCTCATTGCTTACAACACATGTTGGGGGTTTATTTGTTGACCCGTGTTTAGTGCACATCTTTTTGAGCCTACCTTTGTGTTAAGTGGGGTATTCTTCCATCGATCGTGACCCTCGTTGGCCTTAGGAGCCGTCAGTCAAGTACAATATACGTGTTTTTATTGTTACTACGTGTGACAATTGTTTGAGTCACTCAGGGTCACCTCAATTCATTGTCATGCTCAGAATTGAATTCGGCGAGTTGCATTGCCTTCATTATTATATTTTAAGAGGCATGTGACAAGAGTGACGGTGATTTGTCGACATTTTTACGTAGTTTTTTTGCATGCAAATTTTCATTTTTATGAAAATTTGCCTACTTGAAAATTTATTTTTGGGGCGTTGTTTTGTGAAATAGACTACATGAGCATGTCTGGGTCGTTGAGACATTTCATACGATCCTATTCACGCTTTAATCAGACTTAGTTTAGTAATCGTCGAAAAATCATGTAAGTTATTATTTAAATAGAATAAGTTAACCAAACTCATATATATATATATAAGATTTTATATTATTATTATTTTTATTTTATAATATCTTATATGGTGTATAATATGAATATATATTCAAATAGTTAAATAGTTGGAATAAAAAAATATATGTATATATATTTTAATGAATGAATATATGTATATATATTTATTTTGAATAAGTTAATAAAATGAATGAAATAAAGAAAGAATGAATATATATATGAGTTTGGTTAACTTATTCTATTTAAATAATAACTTACATGATCTTTTGACGAACACTAAAGTATGTCTGATTTAGGTGTGAATAGGATTGTTTGAAAGGTCTCAATGACCTAAACATATTCGTATAGTCTGTTTCGCGAAATGTCCCAATAATAAATTTTCATATAAATGAAATTTTGCATGCAATAAACTAAGTGAAAATGTCGACGAATCACCGTCATAGTTGTCACATGCCTCGTCAAATATAATGACGAACACAATGCAACTCACGGAATCCAACTTTGAGCATGATGATGAATTGAGGTGATCAAGAGCGACTCAAACTATTATCAATGTTTAAAATTGCGTATTCGGGTATTGAGGCGTTTTTCATTCGTGAGGCGAGGCGTAAGCCTCATGGCGTTTTGAGGCGTAAGCCTCAAAATCAAAAGATTGCGTAAACATAAAATGATAAATTTTTTATATACTAATGAGTGAATAATATAAAACATAAAAAAACATAAGATATGAAGTGAAATCAAAATATCCTAATAATAAGACAACATGAAATATAGTTCAACTCAAAAACTCTATCTTTCCCAAATCGCAGTATTCTTTGCATTAACACATAATTCAATTTTTCAAAAATAAATAGCAATGACATATGACATAAGAACTCATAAGTCATCAGCGCTGTCATCACTAAGGGGTTCTTCATTTGAATCATCATTATGTTGAACTCCTCTCTCCCCTTCCTCCTCTCCTATAGAGTCTAATGTCCGGCATTTACTTCAAGATTTATGTAAGTTTTAATATATATAGCATGAGGCGTAAGCCTCATGCCAGTGAGGCGAGGCGGGCCTCAACCAAGTTGAGGCACAAGCCTCATAAAAAAAACTCGAGGCGTTTTTTACTGGAATTGCACAAAGGCGGGCCTCAAGGCGAGCCTCATATTGCGCAATTTTAAACCATGACTATTATCACACGTAGTCACAATAAAAACTCATAAATTGGACTTGATCGATGGCTCCTAAGACCAACGAATGTCGCGATCGTGGAGGAATGCCCCACTAAGCATGAAAGTAGGCTCATGAAGATGTGTGCTAAGAATGAGGTCAACAATATTGACCAAAATTTTATTTAGTGGCTTTAGCTTGTTTATAGGTTAAATATTGGGCTACTATTTATTGAACATCTCACTTGAGTGAATGTTAAGAAATTGATTTTCCACTAAATAAATAGTTTTATTTTTCTAAAATGTTCCCTCAAAATATTATTTAGAAAGCATAAATATTTTTTGTGAACTTCTAAGAATTTAGATTTTTGTTTCTTGATAAATGGAGCCATTAATTACTGAGAATATTACTTGTAAGGTGAAAGGCTTGTTTAGGCGGTCAAGGTAAATCAGCTGAAAGTTTGGACATCTGAGCTACTCATCTCTAATTTGTTCAAATCCTAAAATTTTGAGTTTTAAAGAAGCAATGATTAAAATAACAGTAGACTGGGCATGTATAGGTTAGCTTTCAACTCTATGTTTATATTTTAGAACAAAAGAATGATCTTAAAGAAATTCAACCCATTTTACATATTTATGACTTAATTTTCATTATATGTTGATGAATATGAGGGTGTGATAGTCTGATTTAAGAATAAACTCTATATGGAAAGTAGTGACACCAATGTCTTAAAGATTAGATAATAATACAAAATTTTCTATCATATTTTGAATATCGTTATTTTGCCTTCTCGAATTTCTCCCAAAAGAAAATTACTTGATAGTTTTGCTGACTTAAGATTCTACTAATTCCAGTTTTAAAAGCATCACATATTGCTTTGAAATTCTTAGAAAAATCTTCTAGTCTAAAGATGAGGGCAGAGGTTTTCAGAATCTTAAACAAAATGTAAAGCCTTTTCTGCCACAAGGATTTAAGAAAATTTATCCAATTTTAGAATATCATGGATTGGGGCAATGATCGTGTTAAAGTATTTAATGAATAATCTAAGAAAGTAGCAAGGTCATCAAAACTTTGTACTTGATGAAATTCTTGGGTTAGGGCCAATTTAAAATAGCTTGAACATTGGATGGATTGGATTTGATTCCAGTAATATCAATAATGAATCCTAGGGAAATTATCTCAGTTTCTAAAAAAAAATTTCTGAGGTCGTACAACCATTCTTTCCTAAATGTTTCAAACATTTATCAAAGTTGATGGCAATAATATTTCTTAGGTTAAAAATCAAAATTTCATCAAAGCAGAAATAAAAAATTTTCAATGAAGGGTTTTAAGATAGTATTCACTAGCCTCTTAAATGTTATATGAGCATTTTAAAATTAAATTAGTATCACCAACCATTTGTAGAGTCCATCATAGGTTTTAAAAATAGTTATTCATTCATTTCCTCATTGAATCTTGAACTGCTGATAACCGCTTTTTAGATTACTTTTTTTACAAAAATTTTGCTCTAATGATCATCTAAAATGTCATCCAATTGAGGTATAAAAAATCTATAGTTGACAGTAATTTTTCTAATGGCCCAACTATCAATACAATTATCCATGTGCCATTTTTCTCACGTGTTAGTAAGGATGCAATTGTGCATGGGTTAAGATTTTCTTGTATTAAATTATTTATAAGTTCTCAACTTGTCACTTGAATTTCACATGTTTAATGGGATTCATTCTACAATGGTGAAGAAGCTGTGAACTTAGGTTTAATGTTTTAGGGTTAGGGTTACGTAGAATTTGAGTTTCTCTTGGAGTTCCTTGATGGTTTGTTTTAGGGTTAGGGCCCCACATGGAGCAATTGGGGGAGAGGGTTTGGGCAGCTAGGGTGAGAGGGAAAATTTGAATGAGGGAAGTTTGAATTAGGGAATTAATGGTATTAATAGGATGGCTTGTTTTAGGGTTAGGGTTACGTAGAATTTGAGTTTCTCTTTGAGTTCCTTGGTGTTTTGGCTCTAGATTGCTTTGTTTAGAGATTGGGAGAGAACAATCCTCCTCTCGAATTGAGGATCACTTGTATCTTGCTTCGTGTTTGTTTGGCTTGGATTTCCTTGTTGCAATACAAAGTTTTGTGGATTTGGTTCAGATTTTACGTTATTCTCGCCGTTTTCCCCGATTAGTGATAGGTTTGCTTGCAAACTCAAGTATTTCCCTTAAGGTTACTTGCGAACTCAAGTATTTTCTATCAGTTTTCCTGCTTGATTTGGGTGGTGGCTAGCCTTAGAGGAGGCTTTGGATGTAGAAAAAAGTTTTAGAAAGGTTTTGAAAATTTTAAGATAAAAAGAGATAGGCACTTAATCTCATTAAAGAAAATGTCAACTCTTGAAATTACCAAGCAACAAGTAAATAAAGATTAATTCTTTCAACAATGAAAATTTCAAAACAAAAAATGGCCCTTAAATTTTCTCATTTTAGATAGAAAAATTGGACGGTAAGCGGGAGCGGTTGGCAACATGATAAAAGAGGAGATTTCTAACATTATCATTAAAGCTTTTCACCTCCTTCATTACGGTGGCCAAATATACATATTTTTAATATTATTTTAAAAAGGAAAATAAAATTACATTTCCATAAATTTATTATTGGGCCTTAGTTTGGACTTTAAAATGGGCTCTTTGTTCATGGATTTTTGCTAGTTTAAGCCTTTGTTCTTACTCTTGCACTGGGTCTAATAGGTTAATTTGAATTATCCACTAAAATTACTGTATCATTTATTCTATTCTATTTTTCAGAATTTATGGCTTTTTAGTGCTATTTTACCTTATGGCTAGAAAATATTAGAAATGATCTTTCTTTTTTAAGTGGGTCACTATATTTTGTTAATCTTAGAAATAGAAAAAAGTTTCCTAATTCAGCATGATCTAATTAGCACTTTGGTCTCAGATTCATAGTACAGGTGACCAAATTAATTTCAGTTTGGTTTCTTTGTGTCAATTTGTTCTACTTTATTGTTTTTTCTTATCTTTGAATGCTAAGGTTGAGTAACAGACTTATTCTTGCAGCATTTATGGACAAGGGAAAGTTTCTATTGGCAGCACGGAGGTTTAGACGGGGGTACCGTACTGAATATATGATTTCCCTTGATGCTGACGATCTCTCTCAAGGAAGCAATGCATACATGGGAAAATTGAGGTTGCTTACCTGTTTCTTCTTCTACACATAATAATTAGCTCAAATATTTCTCCATGGTGGTTTTCATAATTTAAAGCTTCGTTGAAATGTGTCCTTGTGCTTTATATGGTTTTACCCTTGAAAAACAAAAATAATTTTTCCTTTCATGAAACTTCCCTAGGGGCTTGCATTGTTTAGATAAAATTGAAAAATTAAACCAAAGCGATATTATTTGGTGGGTTTTGTTCGGCTGTGAAAGTATTAGTTCTGTTATTATTTATAATTTTGACTTTCTTGGATTTTTGGTTATTGGTTAGATTTTTGCTCATATAAAGCCGATCATACCAAGAACCTGAATTATATTAATTTATTCATACATTAAATTTATAAAGTCATATAAGTAAGAGTGAAAAGAAGTTCAATGTGGATTTTATTTATTCTATATGCTAAAACTATAAATTTTAACAAAACTTTTATAGTATTTTTCTTAATACATATTATTTAAATTAAAAGATTATTAATTTCATTGTTAATGGTAGTTATATTATGGTTCATGTAAAATTGAACTGAATTTATCAGATTAAGTTGGTTAAGTTTTGTTCGGTTTGAAAAGAAGGTTGTTTCAATTTTCTGAATTTTATAGCCAAAATGAATTGATTTAGCTTATTTATAAACCAAGCCATTCAAACCAACCAAATGCATACCTAGACATCTCTATCTTTCTTTTTTTTCTTAGATTTAAATATGGGAATATCTTTTAAAGATGAGTTTGTAAAAATTTGTTAAAATATGATGATATCTATTGTCTGTAACTCTATTCTTGTGTTTATTGATTTATTTGAAATGACCACAAAGAATATGCCTTTTCGTATTACGCAAACGAAATAAAACCTTTCATGATATGATCCAGTTGCTGTTTAAATTTTTCTTTACTCCTTGCTTCTGGTTTCAAAATTGAGGACAGGCAAAATTATTCTATACATTGCAGTATTAAATTTTCTATCCAGATTCATACAATTACAATTTTTATTTATCAGCTCTGACTTCCTGGGCACACACTTTACTATCTACGACAGCCGGCCACCATATGATGGTGCAAAAGCATCAAGCAGCCGAGCAAGTCGACGATTTGCGAGCAAGCGAATCAGCCCGCAGGTCCCTGCTGGAAACTTTGAGATCGGCCAAGTTGCCTACAAATTCAACCTTCTTAAGTCCAGGGGACCAAGAAGAATGCATTCCACATTATTGTGTTCTGATGGAGAGACCACAAGGGAGAATGATCTTAATAAGTTGGCAAATGCCACAAAGAGTGCTTCAAGCTCCATTGTTCTCAAGAACAAGGCGCCACGGTGGCACGAGCATCTCCAGTGCTGGTGCTTAAATTTTCACGGTCGTGTCACTGTAGCTTCAGTGAAGAACTTCCAGCTAGTTGCAGCTGCAGACCCAAGTCAGCCAGGAGCTGCTGTGGAAGAAGAAACTGTGTTGCTCCAGTTTGGAAAGGTTGGGGATGATTTGTTCACCATGGATTACAGGGAACCCCTTTCAGCATTCCAGGCGTTTGCCATATGCCTTACAAGCTTTGGCACTAAGCTAGCTTGTGAATAAATCAAACTGTCTTATTACTTACTGCTGCTTGTGATTGACTCTGGAGTTTGGGTGCTATAGAGTTTTTTTTTTTTTTTTAAATTTCTTATAATTTTGATCTTTTTATAGTTTGTCAGGTTTATATTTCAAGACTAAGTTGGCTTGTATCTTTTACTCAACATTCTGGAGCTGGCTTGTTTTGAGCTCTGTATATAAATGGATTCTGTACCAGACCTTTATTTAAGAACATGCTCAATCTTAATTTGTTATATGCAAACTCAATGATTATATGTAATTTTGCATTAGAAAAATATTCATCTACTTAATCAAATTAGCATATATATTTAGAATATTTCTATAATCAGTTATACAAATTTGAGTTTTACCCGTTTACATTATACTCTTCCGGGCTACATGTTTTTAATTTTATGCTCAGTTTTTTTATTTTAATTCTATAGGTTACTTCAATATAAAGCAACGTTTATTCATAAAATATTTATTATGGAATAAAAACTTTCATTTTCATCATGCAACTGAAATTTATCTTACAGGTTTTTCTTTCCTTAAGTGTACCAAAACTATAAGATTTGATCAAATTGTTCATTATTTTGTGACAAAGTAGACAAAATAAGAGGGGTAAGTTTATAAAGGTGCAGCTCAGAGGTTTTTTAGGTGGAATTAGCGGGAGCACAAATACCGAAAATTTTAAAAAGAGTGAGTCATCCAATATTTTGATGCATTCTATCTAACCACATCCTGAAATTTCTTCGGCAATTTTTAATCTAAGCTGATTAAGCATCCATTATAAAAATTTAAAATTAGACATAATCGCCCGGTAACGGGCGATTAGCCATGCTTTCATAAGTCATATGTTAGACAGGCAATTAGCTCCTATCTTGAAATTTTTGAAAAGGAAGCCCGATGCCCTAGCTTTTTCCTTCTTGCATTTGTTTCTTGCGACCCTCTCCAACCGCCTTCGCCTCTTCGTCAACTCATGGTAAGTTTGTATGGGCATTTTTTTTATTCATTCTTTCGCTAAATGGAGTTTAGATATGTGAACAAAAAAAAAAAAAAAAAATCAAAATCCACCATGTATCAGTGTAGAATGAAGGGATTTTAGTTTTTTTATAACTCCGTAGAATGAAGAAATTTTTTTTTGTTTGAATAATGGAATCTTATTGTTCAATTGGAATTAGGAAAATATATAGATTTGGAAGCCTTTTCATCTTTTATTTTTTAATTATATAGTAGTTAATGCTTGTGTGCGTGTGTTTAAAATCTTAGAATTATATGCTTGAGTGTTACAATTTTGCATATTACGATTGATGAGTGGCTATCTCACACGAACTTGTGTTTAAGTTTGTTCTTAATGTTAGATGTTATAATTAATGAATTCATTATTTCTTATAAATTCTAATTTATTTTTGAAAAAGTTTAGATAAAATTTAGACAATTTTTATTTTGTTAATCTTCGTTGAAACTTTTCGCATGTACATTTCACACGAAAAGTTAATATTAGTTTTGGTATTTGAGATATTCATTTGAGTGTTCTTGGAATTGCATCATTGAGCCCTTCAATCTTGATTAAATGAATGTAGCATTACAATAATTTTGTAAATGTAGATATTCAAGATGAGTGCATGAACACCAATTTTAATGTTATTATATGATGGGAAGTTATCCTTAGATGAGAATTTTTCGCCTACATATACTGGTGGTAACTGTCGCCCATTACAAGTTCCATTTAAGTCAACTTTAAACCAGTTAAATGATAGGGTTGTTAGAGCGCTGAAGTACGATCCCTCAAATTTCACATCTACCATTGTGGGTCGATTTGCAACGGGCAATCAATATATGGCCTCGAATATTGAGGACGACGATGCATGTGAATTTGCATTGTCACTAGCTATTAGTAAAGTTCTACTTATGTGGAGGTTGACCAAATTCCAACAAATGGTAATTTTGATGATATTTCGGCTCAAATTCTTGATTCAATCTTACTTGAGCACACATATGAGATGCAAGATGCTGCTGAGAGGCCTGTGACAATGCGAAATGTAAACCTGGAGTATGTTAGCAGTCGAAGAAATTGTAGATTATCTTAGTTGTTGTAAATTCTTATTCCTCGTTATCTAATATTACATAAGTATTAATGCGGATCCACATTGAACTCATACAAATGAATTTACCCAGTCCCTCAACACAATCACAGGGTACTTGTGTTTTTGAAGTCAATGATATTAGATTATATGCTCCTATAATCGATGATGAAGTTATGAGATAATGAGCAAAGGTTCAAATGATGATATGGATGGAGAATTTGATGATATCCTTCATGATCCAACCGTTAGCAATATTAGTGTTCAACATAATATCCATGATATTATTCCTGATCATTATGTATGGATTGGAAATACATAAGAGGGCATGACATCTAATAATGAATATGCTAAGATTTCCATGAGTACACGCTAGTGGAATGCGGAGGTTGCATTCGATAGTACTACTTTTTTTAGCTTGATAAATAATGAATTCATCATTACAAATGAATTGGTAGAGCATATGTGCTTCTACCGAAAATCATAACTGCAATTACCTTACAAGGTTGGTCCATTAAAAATAATATTCAATTTATCAAGGTTGCTTCAAATATTTAAAAATTCACAGTTGCATGTATACAACATGATACTGTGACGATTAACTGTTGTTGGCATTTACATGCTAGTCTAAACAAGCATTTGGGTGGGGGTATGGAAGATATCCACCATAAAATGTCAATATATGTGTACGAACATATTCTTCAAGCAGGTCACAGGCAATATAATTCACTGTTCATTAGCTTCTTCATTATTTAGACTATAAGGAAGTAAATGGATATTAATCCCAGAGAAATTATTGAAAGAGTTGAGGCAAAGTTTAACATAATAGTTTCATACATGAAAGCATGGGATGTATATCAAAAGGATATTAAGATAGTGTTTGACAGTTTTGAGAAATCTTATCCATCACTGAATTTGTTCATGGAAGCTACTATTGCAGATATGCCCAAAAATAGTTTATAAAATCCAATCCTCTAGTTTATATAGATTTCAAAGGTTATTTTGGGCTTCCAGACCATCTATCACTAGTTGGAGATTTTTTCATTTCGTTCTCAGCCTTGATGTGACATTCTTATTGGGTAAATATAGGGGAACATTACTCATAGTTGTTGGGCTTGATGCGAATAATGATATCTTCCTATTAGCTTTTGGAATTGTGGAGTCTGGATGCAATAATTCTTGGATCTAGTTTCTTTCCATGATTCATGATTTAATCCCATCTGTTAGCACTAGAAGTAATATCTGTATTATATCTAATCAGCATGTTGGGTTAGTACATGGCTATAGGGACATATTCCCAGGTGGAGCACATCGCCATTGTCTTAGACAATTGTGTGAAAACTTTAAGAAAGCCGTTCAACAAATGGGAGTTGTTGATGTGGAGTTTCTAAGCCAGAAGATGTACACAACAGGTAATACCGATGATCCTTAAATATTCAATCAAAGCATGTTACATATAATCAAAATAAAGCCTGAACTTCATCAATGGTTTGTTGATAGGGATGTTTCAAAATGGGTTCTGATACGTCAGAAGCATTTAATGGCATATTAAAGAGAGCATGTGTGTTACTAGTGTAAGCTCTTATTACTGTCATATTTTATAATTTTGTTCAAATGTTTGTCTGACGGTTGGAGATTATAACCACTGAAGAACACTAGAATAAAAACACATTTTTCCCATGAGTGCGGGCTCAATTGTGAAAACTTGAAACTGATGTAAGAATGTTTAGTATATATTTTTAGTACGAGAATGAAAGATATATCATTTTTTAATGTGTCTTTTTTGCCAATATATCATGCAAAGTCAACCAAGGCTTTCATTTTTTGCCAACTACTTTTGAAAGAAGCTTTTTTCCTCATAAACAATTATGTTACAAGAATTTTTTTTACTAACTTTAACATTTTTTTGCTCTTTTATTTACATTAAAAAGTATCAAATTTTTGTTGACAAACTTGCAGTTATTATGATAGAAAATCAACCAGCTCAACGGAAGTGTCAAGCTAAACAGGGTGTGCCATAAGGGGATAAAGATCAACAAGCTCTGTTGATGGACATACATCCCAACATTGTTACACTACGTGGATCACATAGAGCGGCCCATCCAGATGAGGTATGATTTATCTTAAAGTATTAAATAGATCCTATTTTCACTTAGTGCTACTAATGACTTTCAATCTTTGGAACTTGTAGGAAACAATTTTGGAAACTCCCTCATATATTCTAATGGTACATTAGTGGATAATCAATTATCTGAGGTTTATGAAAGGGCTTCATATTTTATGATTGGACTGTGTGAGTTAGCTATGGTATATCAGGATGGATCACAATCTACTTATAGCTTTAGTTGAGTGCTGGTTCCCACAGATGAACTCATTTAACTTACCTGTAGGTGAGATGAATATTATATTACATGATGTTTATGTCATATTGGGTCTTCACATTGATTGGCCAATATTGGTTGGCCACAGTGTTGTAGGTGCTAGTAGATGATGGTTGAGTTGGTATGATTGTTATCATGATCTACTAGGCCAACACCCTCAGTGAGATGTTGTATATCATGATCCATTCAATCCACGAGTCTCTTCAAAGTTTAGGATTGGACAGACCATTCAATCCACGAGTCTCTTCAAAGTTCAAGATTGGACAGACAAAAGCTCAGACATGCTTACCTTTGAGATGGCTACATTGGACCTTTTATAGAGATTCATACCTGGACTTGATTGAGCTTGATTTTTGGCAGCATGTTTAAGCATATATTCTCTTCTTGATGGGATCTTACCTTCTACCATACACCTCCAATTATGAGATTTATTTAAGGTTCTTGTATTTGCTAGAGGACTTAGGTTTGTTTAACACTTATCCTTTATGGGCAGTAATACTGGCTCAATTGTACAAGGAACTTACTGACACGACAAAGACAAAGAGTTCAAATATTTTAGGATGTATTCATTTGCTTCAGATTTGGTTTTTGGAGCGACTTCGTGTCGAACATCCTGCACTTTATGTCCCACAGCATGTTAGCTTGGATGTCCTTACTGTTGGATACCAGTATTCTATTTAATTGGACTTTAATTTCTAATATCTTTAATTTTGCATTGCTTAACATAAACTAATTTAATTTGTTTTATTTATGTAGGTGGAACCAAGAACTCATAAGGCAGTTCACAATAAGTAGCATCAACAGTTATAGAGATGAGCTGGATGGCGTATTGGACAGTTAAGTAAGTACTATTTTTAGAAAGATAACACTAACTAGTTTAATTATATCGGTTTGAAGTAACCTAAACAATTTTTTTTTTGGTAGGTAACATGGGAGCCTTACATAGTAAAAGTTCACTCTCATGTTATTGACATATTCTTATTAAGAGAAGCTATCTAGTTAGCTTGTATACCTCTGGTTAGTTAGACTCGTGTAGAGTGGCACTTGCCATATAGAGTTGTTCGATAGTTTGGTTTTGTTCCTACTACTAAAGTTAAACCTATGGAGCCTAAATTTGCACGAGTAGACGGGTGTGGTAAAGCTGATACAGATTAGATGATGTACCATCTACCTTATATTAGATTGTGGGAGGATAGACGAGCATACATTATTGAAGGAATGACTGTTGGAGCAAATACTGATCATTTCATTCAGCAATACCTACAATATTTTAGGTTCTGGGCGACATTATACATGTTGAAGCCACCTTGAACACCAAAGACAACATACTACCCCAGAACACCTACTGAGAGATATCTGGTTAGTAATATTTTTGGGTTATACATGTTATTATGGAAGAATAATATTTAAAATACTCCTTATAGTCATTTATTTATTTTTCCTTCGGCATAATTGTTTCTTGGACGCAGAGAGGGAAGTGATACCTTTGGTGAGTTCTGATGAATACAATAATGACAAAAGTATTATTAAGACAGCACCTCCACTCCAGTGATAGTGGATCTCCATTCTACGGATATGGGACCATCATCATATGAAGATTTAGGACTTGGTCAGGATTACTTTACTTAGCCAAATCAATAGTCTACACAAGCTTGGTTCTCAAATGAGTATGTTCCATACACTACATCAACGAATGTTGTAGAAGAAACCACACTTGGGGTGGAGTAGTAAGGCATCATTGGGGTTGAGCAGCATATGTTATATGATAGACCTATACATTCAGCACAGCATTACACACCAGAAAGTGATCCATTACCCCACAAAAGATGTAGGAGGCATTAGTTAGTGTTATGTTTGTATTCTATATGATGTAGCTTTTGCTGATGTTGATATTTCCAGTGATCATTGAATATGAGTTTCCTTTCATTTAGTTAATGCAATATTCACTTAACTTATTCAATGCTATTTCAAATTAATTTAAATTTATTAAATAAATTTGGAGTTAAATTGAAACATTAATAAATTTCATATAAAATTAAAAAAACTCATGTTAAAAAGTATATTCAATCAGAGACAAATAGACACATCCAACAACATAAATAAACATAAACTACAATATGGAATTTAGTAATCTAATACATTACACAAGCATAAACCACATTCAAACAACATTTGGAAATCAGTAAACTAACACACATAAGGCAGTTTAAAAATGAAAGAAGGCTTTCAAATATTCTTCACCACCATTCGCATGCAAGCTTGGAATTGGGTCTGAGTTGGGCAGCAACTTAATTTGTTCTTGAACGAAAGTTGGATGCATTGCCAGTCCGATGCATTAGAACCTCCTTTTCCTTTCTATCAGGAATAACAATCAAGTTCTTATATGTTTCAATGAGGAACACATTAGCCATGGGATGCCATTTCTTATGAAGGATATAGTGAGTTATTTAAGCCGTCAGGTTTTTCAAAATCATATGAAACAACCCATCTTCATGACATCCAATTTCAGAGTATCCAGCCTTTAACATTTAGAGCATTAATAAGTGCTAGATGTCCCCCTCCTCCCCCCCCCCCCACACCAGTTTCAAAAACTTCTTTTGCAGAAATCTCCCACCCACCTTAGTCAAATTATCTCCATTCTTGTAATAGGAAATATCCATAGCTTTGATGTATGCGTGTCATAATAAGAAACCTTCGATTTCTGACCAAAAATGTATATAACACCGATAAATTTTATTCTTTTTTGCAATCACTTCTAACCCCTCATCAATGACATGTGCTAAGCATTCCCTCAATCAAGTGCTGCCCTCCATAATCAGTTGCATTGAAGGGATTTTTGGTGTCATATACATTGCACAAGAATATTTGCAGAGAAAGTGAAGAATGAGGATACCTATTATATTCATCCAAACAAGGAAGACATGCTCAATTTATAGGAGAATTCAAGTAGAATATATTAATTATAATATATTATCAAGAAATAAATGAATAGCCTAATTTGATAAAATTGACAGATTTGATAATACGAAGTGATTTAACAAAATAAATTGATTTAACAATACATGATGATAAGACAGCTCAGAATGATGTGATAATACAAATTGATGTTATAATGCCAATTTCTATATTACACGCTAATTTGCAAGATAGACTAATGGGGCAAAACATGTTAATTTTGTAGTAAGTAATGATTTGATAATACAAACTATTTTAAGTTTAATATTTAATTGAATTAAAAATTTATATAAATTATTATAATTAACTCAAGTATACTAATAACATGACATTTTAATTCAATAATGACAACTATAACATTAAACAGATGCCCCACTACATGGGGTCGGCAACATGAATCCTTTTTTCTCTATTGTGTCATGTTAAAAATCAAATTCTCATTTAAATATAATAAAGAAAGATCATTTCTAATATTTTCTAACCAAGTCTTTTTAAGTCACATTTTAATTTGTATAACTAAAATTATAAGTAACATAAACTAATATGCTGGAGAACTAAGCTAAATAAGTAGAAGTCCTTATCCAACATAGAAATTTTTTTAATGTAGATGCATATAGAACTGATTACATAACAAAGAAAAATATATAGACACACTTCTTACTAAATAAGAAAAGTACAATGATAAAAACATAGAAGAAGTTGGTGTACATAACATTTAAACAAGGACATAGATTTTCTAATTCCAAATCAGCATATGTAAATGTGATTATAGTTGGATAATATTTTTAATAAAACTGACAATCATATTGCAGGTCTTTCTAGTCCTTAATATTGAAGAACTCTCTAGGCTTACCATCAGGTAATACCTCCTTCATCCACTCTTTATAGAAATCAATAATGAAAATGTCAAACTGCGAACTCCAACTGTAATATAAAATGACATGCTCATTATCAAGGTGGCTATAGTTAATATCTGGTGGGGAATGACCACCATCTTTATGGAGTTTCATCTCATGATACCAAATCTATAAGAAATGAGGGCTGACAAGGTGACCATTCTTTTCCTGGAATCTAATTTAAAGAAATTTCCAACCGGCGACATTTAAGAAATCTCTTGTATTAAAAAGTTTTACCCTAATTGACTTGGCGTGCATATTTCAGAGGAAAATAATTATGTTATTTATACCATTCATGTATGTAACACCTAAATATCTCATTCTTATTAGCCTTTTGCTCTAAGAGAATGTCATCAGCTCGTGCAATACAAGCATGTATTCTTCGATTTGCATCATTGAACCTTTCTTTGTAGGGGATGACTTAAAGCTTCTTCATACATGACTAACATATTCTGAATAACCAAAAAAAAAAACTCTACAAATATACTTCATGTGTCTACTATGTACCCTTTAAAAAGTTGCGAGTAAAGATATCACTTGCAGCCAAAAAAATATAATATGACTTGCATGGACCAAACAACTTTACAGGTCATCAGATGGTTGCATTAGGTAGTCGACCACCAGCATAAAACTTGTCGAATAATAATGACATGAATCCTTTAAGAGATTGTGTTAATGCTAGGTCATCCCCTAGAAGCGACGTGCATATGACCTAAATACAGTGACAACAATATAAGGGTTGTTACACCGGTGCCCGGGTGTAGTATTAAATAGGCAAGGGTTCTCACATCAAGAATGGATGTGGCCAAAGAAGCTAGTCCATGAAACTAAAATTAGGATAAGAACTTGGAATATACATTCTCTTACAGAAAAAATAATGGAATTAATAGATATTATGATTTATAGAAAGTTAAATATTCAATGCATTTAGGAAACTAAATGGGTTGTAGAGAAGACTTAGGAGACTGATAGTTTAGGATTTAAACTTTGGTATTTGGGTAAGAGTCATACTAGACATGGTGTAGGTGTTATTATAGATAAAGGTTTGAAAGATAATGTTATAAAATTAATAGAATTGGAAATAGAATTATAGCTTTAAAGATTGTTGTTGATGTTAAGATTATTAATATTATAAGTACTTATGCTCCTCAAGTAGGTTTGGATATGAGTTCAAAATTAAATTTTTGGAATGACTTAGAAGAATTAATACAAAAGATAGCTCATGAAGAAAGAGTTTTTATTGAAGGAGATTTAAATGGACATGTTGGAAGAGAGGTTAATGATTTTAAAAGCATTCATGGTGGCCATGAGTTTGGAACGACAAATGAATGCGGCAAGACCATATTAGATTTTTGTTTAGCTTATGATTTTTTAATTGCTAATACCTTATTTAAGAAAAGGAATGAGTAACTCATCACTTATAAAAATGGATATATTATAACTCAAATTGATTATTTTCTTATAAGAAAATTAGATCATTTGGATTATAACGATTGTAATGTTATTTCGAGTGAAACTTTATGTACCAAACATTGGTTATTAGTTTTAGAAATTAAGATAAAGGGGCAAAAAGTAAAAAAATAAAGTAAAACTATATGCTATGATAAGATGGGGGCATTTAAAAAATATTAACAAAATATATTTGAGAGTAAGATTTTAGATCTTAAGATTTTATCTGTGCATAAGGATGCTAATATTAAGTGGAAAAAAGTGACTAGTGATATTAAGAATATTGCAAAAGATGTGCTTGGAGTTTTAAAGGAAAAAGCTCCTATAGTAAAAATAGTTGGTGGAGGAATCCAAATATACAAGATAAAATTAAAATAAGAAGATTTGTTATAAAAATTGGTTTAATTGTAAAAATTCAGATAATGAAAAAAGATATAAAGAGGCACGTAAGGAATCTAAGAATGAAGTATGCAATGAAAAGACCTTAGCTTTTAGTATTTTTTAGAATAGATTAGATTCTAAGGAGGAAGAAAGATATATGTATAAGTTAGCAAAAAAAGAGATAAGAGTAGTAAGGATTTAATTCAAGTGAATTGTATTAAGGAAGAAGATCAAAAAGTACTTTTCCTAAAGATAGTATTCAATAAAGGTGGATGAGTTATTTTGCTAAACTTTTTAATGAAGATTGTAAAAATACAATTGACTGTAGTGACCTTAGAACCCTAAATGAAAATAAAGATTTTTGTTTTTATCAGCGTATTAGTAAAACTAAAGTTAGAGAGGCTTTAAGAAAAATGATGGGTAGAAAAGCTGTTGGACATGATGATATTCCAATAGAGGTGTGAAAATGCTTAGGAGTTGAAGGAATTTCTTGGCTTACTAAACTTTTTAATTCTGTTTTAAAGATTAAAAAGATGTTAGATGAGTGGAGACTGAGTGTGTTAGTTCTTATTTTTAAGAATAAAGGTGATGCACAAGATTGTGCGAATTATATAGGAATTAAGTTAATGTGTCATATTTTAAAACTATGGGAGCGAGTTATGGAGCAAAGGTTGCAGCATGATACTAATGTTTCTCAAATCAATTTAGATTCATGTCGGGTAGGTCGACTATGGAAGCCATTCATTTATTAAGAGGTTTGATGGAGAAATATAGAGAAAATAAAGAGAATCTATATATGATATTTATTGATTTAGAAAAAGCATATGATAAAGTTCCAAGAGAAGTTCTATGGTGAGTTCTTGATAAGAAAGGAGTTAATAATGCTTATATTCAAGTTATTAAAGATATGTATGCAGGAGCTATTACTTGTGCTCAAACACAAGGTGGTTTGATCAAGTATTTCCCTATTTTGGTTGGGTTACATCAAGTATCAGCCTTAAGACAATATCTTTTTTGTTTTTGTCATGGATGTTCTCACTAAACATTTGCAAGAGGATGTACCATGGTGTATGCTTTTTGCTGATGATATTCTTCTTATTGATAAGACTAGAGAGGGAGTTAAAGGTAAACTTGAATTATGGAGGGGAACCTTAGAGTCTAAAAGTTTTTGCTTGAGTAGATCTAAAACAGAATATATGGAGTGTAATTTTAGTAAAATTAGACCTAATGAGGGGATTGTAACTATGAGTGATTAAGTCATTAATTAGAGTACACATTTTAGATATCTTGTATCTTTTATTTAGAGTGATGGTGAAATAGATGGGGATATTATCAATATAATTCAAGTTGGATGGTTGAAGTAGAGGAATGCATCGGGCTTGTTGTGTAATAAAAATGTACCCCTCAAACTTAAGGGAAAATTTTATAAGATGGTGGTAAGTCTTGTAATGCTTTATGGTGCTGAATGTTGGCCATTAAAAGAGTAGCATAATACTAAGTTAAGTGTGGCAGAGACGAGGATACTCAGGTGGATGAGTGGCTTTACCCTTAGAGATAGGATATGAAATGAGCATATACGTGAAAAGGTTGGAGTAGCTCCAGTAGTAGATATGATTAGAGAGAGCCACCTTAGATGGTTTGGTCTTATAAAATGACAGCCTTCCGATGACCAAGTTAGGAAAATAGAGGTATTAGATTTGACTTATGTTAAGAAAGGTAGAGGCAGACCTAAAAAGGCTTGGTTAGAAAATATTATAAATGATCTTTCTTTATTATATTTAAATGAGTATTTGACTTTTAATAGGACAAAATGGAGAAAATGATTCATGTAGCCGACCCGACGTAATGGGATAAAGGATTGATGATGTTTTTGTTGTTTGAAATTGACTTTGAGGTGTGTAAATACCTCTAGGCTTACGCCTGCTTGAAATATGTTTTTAGTTAATAACATTATAAATAAGCAATAATCCTAGTTGTAAATGGGAATTATGTAGTAATAAAAGGGAAAGTTATAGCATACTTCTTAGCTGCTCACCCAATCCAACATGATTGCCTTATAAATAAAGAACTACTTGATGAGTAAATTATTGAATTAGAGTCAAATAAAAAATCTTCTTGGAAATTTTATTTTGATGGCACTGCTTTCAACCAGCAAGGAGCATCAGATGATATTTCTCTAGGGGAAAATAGGAATTGGTATAATATTTGTCACACAAGTTAAATTTTTGATGTATTACTCTTACCATATGCCAGAACCCTATACAAATAAAGCTGAGTACGAGACATTGATAGTTTGATTAGAACTAACAATCTTGAATGGAATTGAAGAGATCAAAACCTTTAGAGATTTCTAGCTTGTGATTAATAAGGTGCTAGAATTTACTAAGTATTGAAAGAAACTTTGATTCCTTATCACAATATATGAGAATTTGATAGAAAAGATTCCAAATGTGACAATAAATAGATATTCTTATGAAAAGAATTCTATGGCAGATTGTATCACTAAGTTAGCCAAAGCATATACATGTCTAGAAGAAGATTCAATTTCGATAGAAGTGCACGTCTGTCAAGTTTTATCTCGTATAGACTTTGAATATATAAATAGAAAATCATGAATTAAGGTAAATATTAGTTTAGTAGTATATTATGAATTGGTGGATTAGAGAAAACATTTTATCTAATACTTATGAAAAAATAAGCTCCCTCATGACAAATTAGTAGTAGATCAAATTAGAAGAAGATTGTTATCTTATGCTCTGATAAACGCCATTATATACAGAAGATCATTCAATCAGATATGGTTGTGATGTCTAAATAAATCAGAAGCATGGAAGATCATATAAGAAGCACATGTTGGATTATGTAGTGCACACTAATCTGAGCAAAAAATGAAAATAAAATTAAAATGAATGGGATAATACTGTTCTTCGATGATAGATGACTACATGAATGATTCATATCATTTTCATCAATATGAGGTATATGGTGTAGTTCTACACCATTCAAAAAATGCCATATATCCAATAATCACTTTGTGACCTTTTGAAAGTTAAGGTGCAAATATTTTTAATCTGATAGATCATCCATCCTCTAGAGGTCATAGGTTCATATTAGCAACTACTAATTACTTCTAAAAATGGGTAGAAACAATTCCTTTGATAGAATTCAAAGCCCATACCATTATGAAATTCTTTAAAGAATATATCATACATAGATTCGGTGTTCCTCACTAAATTATCTCAGATAATGATCCTTCATTCAGAAGTACTAAAATAAATAGTTTTTCAAGATGCCACATCTTTGGTTAGAGGTAATCTACCATATATTACCCTCAGCAAAATGGAATAGCAGAGGCCTTCAATAAAACTTTAGTTAAGATATTAAAGAAAACCTTAGATGATAAAAAGTGTAAATGCCACAAGAAGTTGGTTGATGATATGTAGGCATGCTTAATCACATTTAGAACTCCAACCCAATCTACACCACATACTTTAGTCTTTGGTATACAAGCATCTATTGCTTTGAAAATATATCTACCTTGACTAAGGGTGGTAATAAATTACAAGATAACTTCAGATTTTCATGTTAAACTCTAATTAGGAGAGCTCAAAGGTTTGGAAGAGAAGCATCTACTAGCTCAGTATAACCTCCAATTGGATCAGAGCCCTTCACCCCAAACATCACGGATTATACAACTTTGGTGAAATCTAACATGTTCAAGTAGCTAATTGTGCATGTTGTATGAATATTTATCATTCTACCATGTCTAAAGGGATTGTGCCACCTTCCATATGGCACAATCGCTTGCTACCATGTGTCAAGCTACCTTCACAAGCTAGGTATGTTGTTAAATCATTTATTAAATAATTTTAAACTATAAAAACTTTAGAAAATTGTAATTAAATAAATACTTAACCAAAATTAACAAACAATATATCATTTTTTAGGAAAAAAATCATATTTTATTTAAAAATAAAATTAGTTCTAGAGGGTTAATATTCATATGGTAATATTACTTTTATTATTTATTGAATTTTTTTATTAATCCCAAAATAATTGTCTAATTAAGCCCAAATTTAAATGGAATAAACTAGAAGGAATTGAGGGCATATAATAGTTTTCCCAGGGGTATTTGAGGTCATTTATAGATGAATTTATAAGAGTTTAGGTCATTATTTGACCTAGATCTTTGTAAATTAACTATTAATTCAACTGAAATCCATTCCCTGCATATAATACCTTTATGGAATATGTAAATTGAGCTCGTTTTTGAAAAGTTATTATTATTTTGGTAGAAACCCATGGTGGGGCTTATGCGTTCCATAAAAAAACAACATTACAAGTGCTTAAAAAACCAAAAGGTCTATAAAATACAATCTTTGAATCAAAACCTATGAGCTAATGTTCCAATCTAATACAAAAAATTATAAAATAAAAAAAAATGCCAAAAAATCTAAAGAAGTGCTTCCAAAATGATGAAATAGTAGCATTTACAACTTGAAAACTTCTGCAGCAACCTGCAAAAAAGATCCAAGAAGAAGTAGGCACAAAAATAGGTTATAAAAGTAGCCCACCAATCCAAAGTGCTAACAAGAAAGAACTAATCCATGAGAAATCACAAAAACCACAATCTTAAAGAAACCACCACAGTAATACCACATACCGAAGAACCTCCAAATAATACAGCCATCAAGGATAAAATGAACAAAGTAAAACTCACAATTTATTGGATTTATGCTTGCAATGTTTACTAACATGCGAGAAATCATTTAATGTAACACGATTCACATTCAAATCATACAAATCATGGAACTGAGCATCCTACTCATACATATTCTCCACCTCATCCCCACTTGGCAAAGAATGAGACTCATCAAGCCAGTCAGTTTGCACTTCAGCAGTTTCCCTTGGAGTGGTAGTCAATTGACCTTTCAATACGTTAGATAAATTGATATCAATAGAAATGTCAACAAGAGATTCAATCCCAACCTGACCGAAAGGCAAGGCCCTCAAAGCTAAATAATTAGAAGCTTTAGGTGATTCAATAGGAACCAAACCATTTGACAGTTCATTCACCACTTCCCTATTAACATCTCATAATTTTTTATCCGCCTCCTTCGAACATTCAACAACCATAGGAGCAATTTTACCCCCAGGTGATTGAATGCATTCATTAACACAATCACCCAAAGCATTAATAAAATCCAAAATTTCTAAGTGATAAGACCAATAAAATACTTCAATATCAACATATTTCACATGATCATGATCAACTACATCAGAGTTCAAGGGCACAGGCCTAATTGGTAACCCCACCTCACCAATGGGAGCAATATTTTCATACAACAATTTAGTAGGGATTTTCTCACCCATAAGAGCAGGTTCCAAATTACCCATAATATTATGCCTAGGAAGCTCAGCTAAACTTTCCACATCTGTAATAGAAGGGGCTGGATAATCAGCTAAATGAGGATACAAAAGCAACCAAGGGCCTTGTGCCATTATAGCTAGTATTGTCTGTTCTCAAAGGTCAGCCAAACAAAGACCCAAGCCTAAGAAGCACATGTGGAGAAAATATATGCGGATAAAGATTTGGGAAGGAAACTCAAATATGGATGATAAGAGATTCAATAGTAATGTCAAAATGGAGAGTCCCTTTAAATAACTTCATGTAACAATTGCTAACAAAATAAGAATGATGATAGAAAACTCTAAAATAATCTAGGTTATTCAATAACTTAATCAAAATATTCTTAGAGTTGAGCAAAGTGACAGAGAAATCACCTATAAGCTTAAGCTAGAAGAAAAATTTATGAATAACATCAAGTGGTGGACAATGATCATTGAATTTCCCCACCAAAGCAAACTCAAATGGAGCTACCAGAGCCAACATATTTTCATCAAAAAATCCAAAGAGATAGTAAGCCTTGACAATTGGTGATTTTAGGTCGAGAAATTTTGGCATGGATGAAGTCCTGGACATAACTTCCCTAAAGGAGCACGATTTCAACTTGACATAAAAAACCCTGGGTCAATCTACAGATTAACTACCATTATAACCAAAAAATGATCGAAGGTAGAAAATTGAAAGAAAAACTAAGAAAAATTAAGGAGAAATGAAGAGGATTACCCACAAGGTGGCCACAGAGCGAAGGAGGAGTCTCAGTGAAACCCCAACCATCATGAAAAATGTTCAAAATGAAAATGATTCGGTAAGTGAGAATGTATTTATTGAGTGTTTATGGAATAATTATATTATTAGTGATTTAAAAATTTTCATTAAATATTCCTTAAATACCCAATCATTTGAGCTAAATTTGGACAGGGTAAATTAGGGAAAGTTATTAACATCCTCTAATTTTTGAAAGGCATTTTAATGATATATTAATGGTTATCAAATTTGTAAGCAATTGGATAATAATTTACAACAAATGTTTAGAGATTTGATGTGTCCCATTCTTTAGGTTTAGATCACCAAATTAATGTGGTTTCTCTATATGTGTGTAAGGGTTAGTCACAACAAGTTTCAAACCCATTTGAACCTTAATGGCATCAAGTGAAAATAATTAAGGTTTGTGTCTAATGAACTTAAGAAAATTTTAGAAATACATACACATATCTAATAGGGATGAAACTTTAAACTAGCAAACTTAGACACATCATTCACCATTAAAAATTTCACCTTGATTTGACATTAATTGATGATAAAACAAAATTAATAAAAAGTAGCGCTTAATTAAGTGCTTAACCTTCCAAAAATCATAATAATTCTTGAAAATTTTGTAAAATACAAACTCACTTTCAATAAAATCCAATTAACATCTAAAATAAAGAAAAATAAAATTTAGAACTAATTTTTATTAAAATTTAGTTAATAATTAGCTAACCATTAATTAAATATTAAGTAAATAAATTCATCAAAAAAATATTTATCAAATTAATCTCAAACTTTCAAAGATTGATATATTGGTTATCATTAACTAATGTTATCAATTTCGTGAATTTAAAAGTTAATTTGATATTAAAAGAAATTAACCAAAGTTTAATGTAATAGTAAACTATTTCAGTAATTAAATAAAAACCTAATTTCAAATATAACTAAAATAAATATATTAAATAGAAATAAAACATACATAATTAATTAAAGTAAAATAAAATAAAATTTTGAGATAATTAATTGCAATTTAAATAATACTTTAAAATAAATTATAATAATAATTCATAAATAATTAATAATGAATAAAAATTCAATAATCCATGAAAAATTCTAAAGAATTGAATAAAAAAAAAAGAAAAAGAAAATTAAAACATAAAAAAATTAATTTGATAAAATTTATTTTTAATCTAATAAATTTGATAATGAATATTAACTAAATAATAAGTCCTTTAATACTTCATGCTTGCTTCCTTTTGGAGGACATTTTAGCCTTAATTTCTCTAGGTCCTTAATACATTCTAAATTACCCAATAATCCCTTTATGCGGTGCATAATTTCTTTTACGCGGGCACACACATATTTTAGTAAGGGGTTTTAATAAATTTTAATAACCAATTAAGGGTTCTATACACCATGCTAGCTTCCACTTGCGGACGACATGGTTACTTAAAACTTATAACCCTTAATAAAAATTCAATAAAATATTAACCTTAGACATTATGCTTGAATCCATTTGGAGGGCATATGTATTGATTTGAATGGTCCCTTCTCTGTCCCATAATAAATTTATGATAAATCTTGACAACTGTATGTGATCATCTTAAAAGTTCATGGGGGTTGTTTAACGCTAAAGAACTAGTCCCATTGCTAACCAAGAGTGGGGGGGGGGGGGGGGTGAATTAGATATTTAAAAACTTATTTAATGAAAAGAAAATATTTTTATAACTTGATGCATAAGCAAATTACATTCACAATAAAAGATAAATTAACAATTACACCCACATAGTTAATCACAACAAAATAAATGCAAAAATAAAGTGCGGAAAAATAAAGGAAAGAACAAACCAAATTTATAGTGGTTTGGCCAACCTTGACCTACATCCACTTCCTGGAGGCACCTTTTGAGTATTACAGTAAACTTTTAGTGACTCTCTATTAGCCCCCACAACTAGGTGAAGAATCCCTTACAAAAACACTTCCACCTTCCTCGGTGTGACGGAGGAGCCATGTCCTTTCACACCAAAGAGATCTTATTCTTCCCAAAACTTTGCTCAAGATGAACATTGAATCCGATAGATTACCAGAGAAACCATGTGAAATCCCCTCCACACTCTCTTGAAACCCCTACAAGGATCTTCTCCCTCTCAAACTCTACCCTTTTCTCTCTCCCTTTCAAGTTCTCTCTTCAAGTTTTCTCCAGAAGAATGAAGGCAAAATGGATGCCAAAGTCTTATGAGAAAGTTTAAACTGAGGGCTTTAAAAATCCTTAAAAAATTAGTTCTACCTTCAAAGATTGTACAGTACGATCTCAGGATTGTTCAGTATAATGTATAAAATTTGACCTATTTTTTTATTTTATTATTATTATTTTTTTTAAATTTGACCTGTTAATACTATATGATCACTAGTTAATACTGCACAAACAATTCAATTTGCATGTTCGTACTGTACGATCATTAGTACGAACATCAGTACAAAAAGTTCACTTTACTTGTTAGTGATGTCTCCATCTTCATTGGAAAAAGATCTACTTTCTTGGTGTTTGCCAATTCAGAAAAGAATAAGGAGCAAAATTATTTTTGCTATTGCACCTTTACAGAAGACATTTTTGAAATAGATGTTGACCTCAATACATGTGCCATAAAATTTGGTGTTAAGCAAAACATGATTTGGGATAATTGACTGACCAAAAAAAAAATATTACAATTGCAGATAGATATATAGTGAATTACATCGGAGCCCACTGCATTCTTGAAGACACAACAAGGTAAAATCTATGCAATGAAAGGAAAAGGAGAATTTGTGAGGGATGCATTTATGCACATGCACACAAGCATATAGGCACGCACATCATCCTTAAGAAAATAAACAATGATAACAAATAATAATAATAATAATAATAATAATAATAATAATAATAATAATAATAATAATAATAATAATAATAATAATAATAATAATAATAATAAAAATAAAAATAAAAATAAAATAATAATAATAATAATAATAATAATAATAATAATAATAATAATAATAATAATAGGTATATATGTCCATAATTATAATTTATATAATAAAAAATTTGTCTATTTAATTAAGAAATGAAGTAATGGATGTGGCAATTTCAAACCCACATTAGTGCCAAAAGGAGTATTCCCACCAATACCATCCAATTTTAAATATAAAAAAATAAAAGCTTAATGGGATCAAATTTCATCCTTATATGTTGTTAGGGGCGTTAATAAACTTCTTCATGTAGATCAAAAGGGGACAAGACCTTGCATAGAAATACAAATAAATAAGATATAGGGAAATCATTTGTCATCCCTATGTTCATTATAGACACTGAATTTGGTGCTAACAAAAAATTAATAGAGGTCATAGGTTCATATTAGAAACTATTAATTACTTCTCAAAATAGGTAGAAACAGTTCCTTTGATAGAATTCAAAGCTCATACCATTATTAAATTCTTTAAAGAAAATATCATATATAGATTCAATGTTCCTCACTACATTATCTCAGATAATGATCCTTCATTCAGAAGTACTAAAATAAATAGTTTTTCAAGATGCCACATCTTTGAGTAGAGGCAATATACCATCTATTACCCTCAGCCAAATGGATTGGCAGAGGCCTTCAATAAAACTCATGTTTAGATATTAAAGAAAACCTTAGATGATAATAAGCATCAAAGCCACGAGAAGTTGGTTGAAGCTTTGTAGGCATACCTAATCACATTTAGAACTCCAACCCAATCTACACCGCATAATTTAATCTTTGGTATACAAGCAACTATTCCTTTGAAAGTATATCTACCTTGACTTAGAGTGGTAATAAATTACAAGATAACTTTAGATCTTAATGTTAAACTTTTATTAGAAGAGCTCAAAGGTTTTGAAGAGAAGCATTTACAAGCTCAATAGAACCTCCAGTTGGATCAAAGCCCTTCACCCCAAACATCGCGGATCAAACAACTCTGGTGAAATCTAACATGTTCAAGTAGCTAATTGTGCATGTTGTATGGCTAGTTATAATTTTACTATGTCTAAACAGACTGTACCACCTTCCATGTGGCACAGTCGCTTGCTTCCATGTGTCAAGCTACCTTCACTAGCTAGGTATGTTGTTAAATCATTTATTAAATAATTTTAAACTATAAAAACTTTAGAAAATTGTAATTAAATAAATACTTAACCAAAATTAACAAAAAATATGTCATTTTTTTAGGAAACAAAATCATATTTTATTTAAAAATAAAATTAGTTTTAGAGGGTTAATATTCATATGGTAATATTAGTTTAATTATTTATTGTTTTTTTTATTACTCCCTAAATAATTATCTAATTAAGCCCAAATTTAAATGGCATAAACTAGAAGGAACTGGGAGCATACAATAGTTTTCCCAGGGTTATTTGTGGTTAGCCCATTTATAGATGAATTTATAAGAGTTTAGGTCATGATTTGACCTAGATCTTTGTAAATTAACTATTAATTCAACTAAGATCCATTCCCTGCATATAATACCTTAATTGAATATGTAAATGAAGTTATTTTATGAAAAATTACTATTATTTTGGTAGAAACCCATGGTAGGGCTTATGCATTCCTTCAAAAACAACATTACAGGTCCTTAAAGAACCAAAAGCTCTGTAAAATACAATCTTTGAATCAAAACCTATGAGCTAATGGTCCTATCTAATACAAAAGATTATACATTAAAAAAGAAATGCCAAAAAATCCAAAGAAGTGCTTCCAAAATGATGAATTAGTAGCAGCTACAATATCAAAACTTCTGCAACAACCTGCAAAAAATATCCAAGCAGAAGCAGACACAAAAATAGGCTATAAAAGCAACCCAACTAACCAAAGTGCTGGCAAGAAAGAACTAATCCATGAGAACTCTCAAAATCCACATTCTTAAAGAAACCACCCAAGTAATACCGCATACCGAAGAACCTCCAAATATTGCAGCCATCAAGGATAAAATGAATAAAGTAAAACTCACAATTTATTGGATTTCTGCTTGCGATGTTTACCAACATGCAAGAAATCATTTAATCTAACACAACTCACATTCAAATCATACAAATCATGGAACTGAGCATCCTACTCATACATATTCTCCACCACATCACCACATGAAAAAGAAAGAGACTCATCAAGCTAGTTAGTTTGCACTTTAGTAGTTTCCCTCGGAGTGGCAGTCAATTGAGCTTTCAATGCATTAGAAAAAATGATAGCAATAGGAATGTCAACAAGTGATTCAATCCCAACCTGATCAAAAGGCAAGGCCCTAAAAGCCAGATTAACAGAAACTTTAGGAGATTCAATAGGAACCAAACCATTAGATAGTTCATTCACCACTTCCCTATTAACATCACATAATTTTTTATCTACCTCCTTTGAACATTCAACAATCATTGGAGCAATTTTACCCCTAGGTGAATGAATGCATTCATTATTTTTTTTGAAGAGCAATGAAAACTTTATTACATTTACTAAAAAAAGTAAACTCAAATACAGCCTAGGAACTAATCACAACTAGTTCCTCCTTTAACAAATTAAGAAAAGGAGGAATCCTATTAGAACTAATATCTTCCCAAATGAAATCACTAAAGATAACATAGTTAGCACAAAGATCCGCTAACTTATTGCTATTCCTATCAACAAAATTGAAAATAACATTATCAAATTCTTTCAAAAAAAATAAAATTTTCCATCACTTGACATCTCTTTCTGAAAGTTTGTCGCAGATACTAAATAACATTTGCATCTTTAATGATAATCCCCTTATATCACAACATCCAATCTTTGACAACCTCTTTTAACAGATGAATTGATGAGAGCTCTAGTTAAATGCATTCATTAATACAATCACCCAAAATATCAAGAAAATCTAAATTTTTTTAAGTGATAAGAACCATAAAAAACCTCAATATCGACATAGTTCACATGATCATGATCAACTACATCAGAGTTCAGGAGCACATGCCTAACTGGCAACCCCACCTCACCAACGGGTGCAATGTTTTCATACAACAATTTAGTAGGAATTTTCTCACTCATAAGAGAAGGTTCTAAATTACCTATAATATTATTCCTAGGAAGCTCAGCTAAACTTTCCACATCCGTAATAGAAGGGGCAGGATAATCAGCTAAATGAGGATGCAAAAAGCAACCAAGGGCCTTATGCCATTTGAGGTAGTATTATCTATTCTCAAAGGTCAGGCAAACAAAGACCCAAGCCTAAGAAGCACATGTGGAGAGAATATATGCGAACAAAGATTTGGAAGGAAACCCAAATAGGGTTGATAAGAGATTCAATAGTAATTTACAAATGTATAATCCATTTAAATAACTTCATGTAATAATTGCTAACAAAATAAGAATGATGAGAGAAAACCCTAAAATAAACTAGGTTATTCTATAACTTAATCCAAATATTCTTTGATTGAGCAAAGTGACAGAGAAATCACCTATAAGCATAAGCTGCGAGAAAAAAATATTAATAACTTCAAGTGGTTTACAATGATCGGTGAATTTCCCCACCAAAGCAAACTCAAATGGTGCTACCAGAGCCAACATTTTGTCATAAAAAAGTCAAAGAGATGGTAAGCATTGGAAATTGGTGATTTTGAGGTCGAGAAATTCTGGCAGGGATGAAGTCCTAGACATAACTTCCCTAAAGGAGCATGATTTCAGCTTGCCATCCAAAAACCCTGGGTCAATCTGCCGATTAACTGCCATTTCAACCAAAAAATGATTGAAGGTAGAAAATTGAAAGAAAAACTGAGAGAAATTAAGGAGAAATGAAGAGGATTATGCACAAGGTGGCCACAAAGTGAAGGAGGAGTCTTAGAGAAACCCTAACCATCGTGAAAAATGTTCAAAATGAAAATAAATCAGTAAGTGAGAATGTATTTTTTGAGTGTTTAGGGAATGAATGTATTATTAGTGATTTGAAAATTTTCATTAAATATTCCCTAAATACACAATCATTTAAGCTAAATTCTGGATAGGGTAAATTAGGGAAAGTTATTAACATCATTTGATTTTTTCAAAGCCATTTCAAAGATATATTAATGGTTATCAAATTTGTAAGCAATTGGATAATAATTTTACCCCAAATGTTTAGAGATTTGATGTGTTACATTCTTTTAGGTTTAGATCACCAAATTAATGTGGTTTCATTATATGTGTGTGAGGGTTTGTCACAACAATTTTAAAATCCATTTGAACCTTAATGGCATCTAGGGAAAATAATTAAGGTTTGTGTCTAATGAACTTAAGAAAATTTTAGAAATACATACACATATCTAATATGGATTAAAATTTAAACTAGAAAATTTAGACACATCATACACCATAACAAATTTCACCTTGATTTGACATTAATTAATGATAAAAAAAATTAATAAAATGTAGCGCTTAATTAAGTGCTTAAAATTCCAAAAATCATAATAATTCGTAAGAAATTCATAAGATACACACTCACTTTCAATAAAATCCAATTAACATCTAAAATCAAGAAAAATAAAATTTAAAACTAATTTTTTTTTTTAAATTTAGTTAATAATTAACTAACCATTAATTAAATATTAACTAAATAAATTCATTAAAAAATATTTATTAAATTAATCTCAAGCTTTCAAAGATTGATATATTGGTTATCATTAACTAATGTTATCAATTTCATGAATTTAAAAGTTAATTTGATATCAAAAGAAATTAACCAAAATTTAATTTAATAATAAAATATTTCAATAATTAATTAAAAACCTAATTTCAAATATAACTAAAATAAATATAAATATAAATAAAATATACATGATTAATTATAGTGAAATAAAATAAAATTTTGAGATAATTTATTGCATTTTAAATAATACTTTAAAATAAATTATAATAATAATTGATAATTAATTAATTAATAATTAATCAAAATTCAATAATCCATTAAAATTCTAAAAAATTGAATAAAAATTTAAAAAATTAAAAAAATTAAAACATAAAAAAATTTAATTTGATTAATATTTATTTTTAATATAATAGATTTAATAATGAATATCAACTAAATAATGAGTCCTTTTATACTTAATTCATGCTTCCTTTTGGAGGGCATTTTAGCCTTAATTTCTCAAGGTCCTTAATACACTCTAAATTCCCTAATAATCCCTTTATGTGGTGCATAATTTCTATTGTAAGGGCACACACATATTTCAGTAAGGGATTTTAATAAATTTTAATAACCAATTAAGGGTTCTATACACCATACTAGCTTCCACTTGTGGACGGCATAGATGCTTAAAACTTATAACCCTTAATAAAAAATCAATAAAATATTGAGTTTAGAAATTATGGTTGAATCCATTTGGAGGGCATATGTATTGATTTGAATGGTCCCTTCTCTATCCCATAATAATTTTTTAAAAAATCTAGACAACTTTATGTGATCATCTTGAAAGTTCATGGGGTTTGTCAAACTCTAAAGAACTTGCCCCATTGCTAACCAAGAGGGTGGGGGGGGGGGGGGGGGGGGGGGGGCAGGGGGGGGGGGAATTGGATATTTAAGAACTTATTTAACAAAAAGAAAATCTTTTTATAACTTGATGCAAAAGTGAATTACATTCAAAATAAAAAGACAAATTAACCATTTCACCCACGTAGTTAAGCGCAACAAAATTAAATACAGAAATAAAGTGCTAAAAAAAAAAGGAAAGAACACACAAGAATTAGAGTGGTTTGTTCAACCTTGACCTACGTCCACTCTCCGGAGCCACCCTCCGAGTATTACAACTAAGCTTTTAGTGACTCTCCATTAGCTCCCACAGCTAGGTGGAGAGGCCCTTACAAAAACACTTCCACCTTCCTCGGTGCGATGGAGGCATGTCCTTTCACACCAAAGAGATCTTATTCTTCCCAAAACTTCCTTCAAGACAAAACGTGAATCCGATGGTATTAAGGTGCAAGATTACTGAAGCAACCATGTGAAATCCCCTCCACACTCTCTTGAAACCCCCTCCAAGGATCTTCTACCTCTCAAACTCTACCCTTTTCTCTCTCCCTTTTAAGTTCTCTCTTCAAGATTTCTCCAGAAGAACAAAGAAATAATGGCTACCTAAGACTCTTACAAAGTTTTATGAGAAAGTTTAAATAGAGGGCTTTAAAAAGTCCTAAAAAATTAGTTCAACCTTCAAAGATTGTATAGTACAATCTCAGGATCATCTAGTATGATGTACAAAATTTGACATGTTAGTATTATATGATCACCAGTTAATAGTACAAAAATAATTCTATTTGCATGTTCATACTATACGATCATCAGTACGAATATCAATATGAAAAGTTCAATTTACTTTTTAGCGATATCTCTTTTGATCATACGATATGATCCAATTCATATAGTATGATAAAAATATCAAAATTAAATAGATTTCATTGACTAATCATATGATTAAATTAGGTAAGTCTAAAACATCATATAGTAAGATCAGATTCGTATAGTACAATTAGAATAACTTTTTAAATTCAAAATTTTACCTAATTTAATGCACGACAGGCTCTCTAATTATAACAGATCTTCCACTACGATGTGTTGTTCGTGCTGTATGATTAGTTATATTTCCAAAATATTTTTCATAGAAAAATAATTTTTTAATTAATTTTTATAGCCCTAGATCGTACAGTATGATGTACAAAATAATTAAAATATTTCAAATCATTTTTACTCTACTTGTGTGTGTCTAAACGATCACCAATCTAACATAAATCATTACAAGCTTGACTCAAAAAATTAAAAATTAAAAATAAAAATTACAGACATTTAATATAATCTATTTTCTACAATCTTGAGCTCTAAATCTTCAAAGAACGGTGCATGATGTACCTAAAATATTAGTCAACAAATAAATAAATATGAACTACAAATACTAGGAGAAATAAAGAGGTAATCAATAATATTTGTTAGCATCAAAATCATAAATTCGAAAGCCCGAGTTATAATAATCTCCCTATTTTTGATGATGAAAAATAATATTGGTTGAATTTATAAACTAAGAAAATATTTTCTCCTAAACTCTCCCTCACTAAAAGAAATATATTAAAAAAATAGGAGAAACCATTTTTTTTAGACATACATTTTTAAAGCTAAATAATAGAAAAATTTTTAAAAATAAAATATAAATATAACCAACCACAATACATTTTTCCCCTTTGACATTATAAAAAGAAGAGATAAAATAACACATAAATTAAAATACATGTTGAAGAAAATAACAACCTAATAAAGACCTAAAATACTGGTGGTAATGTTATTTTTAAAATTGATATTACTAAAGCTTATGATAATCTTAGTTGAGATTTTCTTTATGTTATGCTAAATAAGTTTGGTTTCAATAATAATTTAATTAGCATCATTAAAAATAGTATTGAGCATTGTTTTTTCTTTGTTATTATTAATGGGAATGGTCATGGTTTTTTTAAATCCACTAATGGTCTCCGTAAAGGGGATCCTCTCTTTCCTACTTTGTTTATTATTGCTGTTGAGTTTCTTTCTAGAGGTCTCAATTTTCTTTTTAGTAAACACCCCATGTTATATTATCATACTTTTGGTAGTCTTCCCATCTCCCATTTACATTTTGCTGATGATTTTATTATATTTATGAATGACTATAGGAAAACGCTTAATATACTTTTTAAAATTCTTGGTAAATTTCAAAGGGTCAGTGGTTTAATTTTTAATCCTCTAAAAAGTTTTTTTTATTTGTGCTAAATCAATATCTCATCAAAGAATCATTTCTATTTAGGAGAGATTTGGTTTTTTGCATAAGCATTTACCTCTTAAATACTTAGGTACTCCTCTTTTTAAAGGTAAAAAGAGATCGCATTTATTTGGGGATATTTTTTCTAAAATTCAAAAAAAAGTATCTACTTGGGTTTTTAATTTTCTATCTTTTGGGGGTAGATTAGTGTTGATTAAAAGTGTTCTTTGCTCTGTTCCAATTTACTTATTTCATACTTTATCTCTGACTATGCACATTTGCAATAGACTTGAAAGAATCTTCAATAAATTTCTTTGGGGTGCTAAAGAAGGTAAATATGCTATTATTTGGGCTTCTTAACATAGATGTTCTGGGATAAATGATTAAGGTAAGTTAGATTTTAAGAACTTGGATGATATGGCTCATAGTTCTTCTTATAAAATGTGGTTCAATTTAAGATGCAAGAAGAGCCTTTGGTCTAAGTTCATGACCTCTAAATACTATGTTGGCAAACACCCTCTTAACTGCATTTTCAAAAAAAGGTGACTCTTTCAATTGTAAAAGGCTTTGTTCTATTAAATGGGATGCTGAGAATTTTATTCAATGGGGTTTGGGGAGGTGTGACATTTTTTTTGGCAAGATAATTGGATAGGTATCTCTTCTATTGACTCATTGCTCATCACCTATACTATTAGTTCTTATGAAGTTTCTCATTTTATTCAAGACGGAACTTGGAATGTGGATTATCTTACTGACTTTGTTCATGAATTTGTCATTAATCTCATCCTTAGAGTTTCGTTATAACTTGATCAGGATGATATTATCTTATTTACTAAGTCCAATGATGGAACCTTTGTGCTTAAGGAGGTTTGGAACTCTATCAAAATTTTTCACCCTTATTCGTAGGTTTTATCCTCCAGCTGGCAAAAAGGTATTCTAGCTTCTTATTCCATGTTAATTTGGCATATCTTTAACAATTACTTGCCAGTTGATGATAACTTGAGGAAGAAAGGGTTTTATATTATTTCCAAATGTCAATGTTGCTATCATATTGAAAATTTGAATCATGTTTTTGCTAATGGTCCCATTGCTCTTAAAGTTTGGTTATATTTTGATAATATTTTTATTTCTCAATTTTGTAAGTTGTATATCAATATTATTGGAATCTTGCAGGATTGGATGGTCCCTAATAAAAAGTATATTTGGAATATTTTACCCATTATCATTTGTTGGTTTTTATGCAATAGTAGGAATGAAGCTAAGCATGATAATATTACTATGAATGTATCACCATCAGAACTAAAGACAAAGTTAGGTAGCTTTACTTAGCAAACTCAATTAAATTAATTTATTTTAAAGATTATTCTTATACGACTGAGTTTTTTGGTATTTCTATTGAGAATATTGGTCATTCTTATAGAGATATTCTTATTAAGTGGCTTAAACCCATTGGGCTATTATAAACTCAATATTGATGGTTCTTACAAAAAAGAGAAAGTTGGTTGTGGTGGCCTTATTTGTGATTCTGTCGGTCATGTTATGGTTGCTTTTGCTGGTCTTGGAATTGCCAATAATGTTTCATGGCTAAAATACAGGCCTTAAAGTATGGCTTACATTTATATTTATCTCTAGGGATTACTAATATTTGGATAGAGATGGATACTTTGCTTGTGATTCATTACATTAATCAAAATTATATCTGAAAGCTTGACAGGGATGTTAAGCCCTTATGAACTAGTCCCGAGGCTAACCAAGAGGGAGGGTGAATTGACATTTAAAACTTTTTTAACTAATAGAAAATTCTTTTTCTATATTATAGTAGAAATAAATATTAAATCAGTAACAAAAAGATCAATAAGAGATTTCACCCAAGCAGTTAATCACAATAAAAATAAAGTATGAAAATAATAAAGGAAATAACACACTAGATTTATAGTGGTTCTGTCGAATCTTTATAGAGAGAGTTGCTATTTGCATGTTTTACATTCTTGCAACTTGTATTATTTTGATGATTTCAAATATTATTCTTTTTATATATCTCCTAACACTTTTTTTGAAAGTTTTATTTTTTGCTCTAGTGTGTATTAACATTTCAAGAAAATTAACTCCAAGCGATGAAGACTTCAAATTATTCTTTTGTAAATTACAAGTTTTGAAATGAGAGGGAGTGATTGTAATTGAGTGAAAAATCACAACACACACTCTTGGGGGACAATTTTTATGAACTGATCGTACGAGACAAACTTGGTTCGTACAGGACGATCATGTCAATTAACCCTCAGAAGAGCAATGGATCGAACAGGCGAGTAGAAAATTTTTTAAGTCCTAATCATCCAGGACGAATTTAATATTCATCCCCGGACGAATGTCTCTGGATTCTCACCTTCACTGTTCGTCCAGATGAAATTAATTTTCGTACCGGGACGAAGTTCTCTGTATGAGATTGTACAGGACGAAATTAATTTTTGTCCCTGGATGAAGCTCTCTGTATGCGATCGTACAGGACGAAATTAATTTTTGTCCCTGGATGAAACGCTCTGTATAAAATCGTTCGAGGATGAAACTTGTTCGTCCCAGGACGAACCTAACCAACTTACATCAGTTGGTTACATCCTGTAGAATTTTGGGGACCGACCTATGTAATAACCATTTCGTACCGGACGAACCTAGTTCGTACGGGACGATGAGCGTGTACGAACATAGTTCATACAAATATACATTAGGTTCGTTTCCGACACTTTAAGTAAAATTGTCCAGGATGATCCATGATCGTACGGGACGATCCACTACGTACAGAATTGAAAACTTGCAATTTTTGGGCGGTTTTTCTTGTCTTTTGTATATATAGTCCAAATTAGACTGCCACCCAATCTTTTTGCTCATTGATCTTCGTGTCTATTGGAAGAAGAGTAAAGGAGAGAGTGAGAGAGAGCATTCAAAGAAGGATTTCTACCATTGGAGCATGAAGGATTTGCATAGTATTCAAAGGTAAGATTTCCTACTTGTGATTTGAGATTACTTCACTCTTTTTCTTTCTTCTTTCTAGATTTCTTGGGAAGAGATCTGTCAAGAAGATCCAGTTCTCTGTCGACACTAGGAGAGTGTAAAAGGATGAACGGTTCTCTCTCGACCCTAGGAGTGTAAAAGGATGAACGGTTCTCTACCGACACAAGGAGAGTGTAAAAGGACGACGGTTCTCTGCCAACACTATTGGTATTAGTGCAATTCTCAGAGGGTGCCTCTGGGGAGTGGATGTAGGTCTGGTTTAGACCGAACCACTATAAATCGTGTGTCTTTTTATTTTACTTCTTTTTGTTTTCTGCATTTACTTCAGTGTTTTAAAAATTGTGGTTGAAAAACTTTTTATAAAAAATATCATTAAAGTTTAATTTCGGTTAAAATTATCAAAAGAGAGAAAATTTTTAAATATCAATTCACCCCCCCTCTTGATAGCTTTGGGACATTAACTTAGGTTTAACAACCTATTTATTAGACTCAACAAGTGGTATTAGAGTTCCATTTCAAAATCATAAGTTTAAACTACTTTTTGATTAATGTAGATGGCTATATTTGGAAACCAAAATACACCTGAGGGTTACTCTATTACTAGACCTCTACTATTTGACAATATACCTTTTGATTTTTGGAAAACACGCATGTCTACTTTCTTACAGTCACTTGATTATCGTATGTGGATCTTAGTCAAGGAAGGTTATACAAAACCAACTAGATTAGTTGATGGAGTTAGGGTAGAAACACCTTTTGCAGATTGGACTATAGAAGAACGTGAATTAGCTCAACTAAATGCTAAATGTTTAAATAGCTTCTTTTGTGCTTTAAAATCTGAAGACTACATGCGGGTTTCCACTTGTAAAAGTGGAATGGACATATGAGATAGACTTTGTATAACTTATGAGGGGACTAATGAGGTTAAGCAATCAAGACTTAATATCTTGTTACATGATTATGAATTATTTCCCATGAAACCAAATGAATCTATTTCTGACATGTACACAAGATTCACACAAATTGTCACTTCTTTGCATGCACTTGGTAGGGAATTAACTAATGCTGAAATGGTTAATAAGATTCTTCGTTATTTACCTACTGCTTATGATTCTAAAATTACTACAATTACAGAGTCTAAAGATCTAAACATTTATTCTATTGACAATCTTCTTGATTCACTCATTGCTTACGAGCAAGATGTTAGTTAAAGAAAGATTGATGCAGGTGAACCACGAAAGGAGAAGAATATAACACTAAAAGTGGAAGTGTCCGAGAGTGAACACTCACAACCTGGGGATGAAGACGATATTGCATTAATGACTAAATAATTCAGAAGCTTTCTGAAGAGGAAGCAGAAGAGACGCCAGCAATGGAATAGAGGTAAGTTTAACAGAAATGACAAGGTTTCTAATGAAGTGATTTGTTATGAATGCAGGAAACCAAGTCATATCAAGACTGATTGCCCAAAACTCAAAGCCACTCCTAGCAAGGAGAAGGTAGAGGAAAAACCAATTGTAAAGAAAGGCAAGAAGAAGTTTCAAAGAGCTTTTTGGGCGGACTCAGCTTCTGATTCATCAGAGACTGAAAAGGAAGAAGAAGTCACCAATCTTTGCTTGATGGCAGATAGTATAGATCAATTAGATCAAGAAGAGGTACGTGACTTAAGTTACGATGAATTATTTGAAGTTTCTAAACACATGCATGATGCATATAGAAAAATGAAAAAGATGCATGCTAGTGTAAGTCTAGAATTGGAAGAACTTAAGAAAGAATATGAAATCCTTAGGAAAGATCATGATTTAATAGATGACAACCACATGAAATTACTTGATGAATATGATGATCTGAATAAAAATCATGAGATTTTAAAATAATCCTATGTTGATCTTGAAAAAGAATTTAAAATATTTAAGGATGAATCTGAGAGCAAAACATATCGAATCAATTATACAAATTGAATCTTGGAAGATATGAATTCATTTTATAAGTTGAAAATAAGAGCTCTTGAGGATAATAGGTTACCCTCCAAACTTGAAGATTTTACAAATCCTAAATTTTATTCTAAATATATGGAATCCCTTAGAAGACAAACAAATGGTAGAAGACTTAGGAATACTTTTCCTAATGTCAAATGTAATAATTGTGGATTCTTTGGACATATAGCACACACTTGTACTTTGAAGATGAAATCTGATTTGGTGTGGAGACCTAAGATACATAAACCTAGACATATCATATATGCATCTGATTATAAATTACTAAAAGGTGAACCCAAATTTGTTTGGGTTCCCAGGTCTAACATTTAATATTTTTACAGGATTGCACTCACACAAGACCTCGTGGGAGCATATGTTACCTGGACAACGGATGTTCAAAGTATATGACTGGAGATACTGCTCAATTCATAATGCTGGAAGCAAGAAGTGGAGGCAAAGTAACACTTGGAGATAACACCACAAAGAAGGTGGTTGGATCAGGTATGATTGGAAACTTGAAAAACTTTTTTATTGACAATGTGTTGTTGGTTGAAGGATTAAAACATTATTTACTAAGTATAAGTTAGTTATGTGATAAGGGTTATAGTATAAATTTTTTTTCTACTAGCTGCATATTAAGCATAAATGATAAAGATGTGTTGAATGGAAAAAGGGTAAATAATGTTTATATGCTAGATTTAAATTGCATTCATACTCCTACTGCCTTTTGTTTAAAAACTGTTTCCGATGAGTCATGGCTTTGGCATAGGAGACTTTGTCATTCTAGCATAAAAAACCTTAGAAAGATTACCCAAAAGAATTTAGTGAGAGGTATATCTAAACTAGACTTTAATAAGGACTACCTTTGTGATGCATGTCAATTAGGTAAGAAAGTGAAGTCCTCTTTTCAGTCCAATAAGAATCTTAGGACTAGTAAACCTTTGGAAATCTTATACATGGATCTTTTTGGACCAGTTGAAACTGTAAGTCTAGGAGGGAAGGTATACAGATTTGTTATTGTTGATGATTACACAAGATTCACTTGGGTTAGATTTTTATTTCATAAGAGTGAATCATTTGAGGAATTTAGAAATTTTTTGACTTGGATTCAAAGGAAATTAGGGTGTGAAATTATTTCTATACAAAGTGATAATGGAGGAGAATTTAAAAATGAGAGATTTGAAAACTTTTGTAAAGAGAAAGGAATTGATCATAATTTTTCTGTACTTAGAACCCCTCAGCAAAATGGGGTAGTCGAAAGGAAAAACAGAACATTAATAGAAGCCACCCGAACAATGTTGGAAGAATACTCACTTCCTAGATATTTTTGGGCTGAGGCGATTAGCACTGCATGTTATGTTCTGAATAGGGTGAATGTTAGATCCAATTTAAATAAAACACCCTATGAGTTGCTAAAAGGGAGAACACCTAATTTGTCACATTTGCATGTTTTTGGTTGTAAGGTGTTTATTCATAATAATGGAAAATCTGCCTTAGGAAAATTTGATCAAAAATCAGATGAAGGAATTTTTGTTGGATATTCAAGTGTTGGAAAATCTTATAGGGTATTCAACAAAAGAACTTTAGTCATTAAAGAGACCACACATGTTGTGTTTGATGAATCTAGAAATTTGGAAGAGCCAAATGTTATTGAAGATGAGATTGAGGATAACTCCCAAAAGATTGATAGAATAAACTTGGAAGAAAATGTGGAAGAGAATTTGGAGATAGAAAACCCTTTGCCTAGAGATTTGAGATATTCTAAAAACCACCCAAGGGAATTGATTATTGGTGAACCTAGTGAGGGTGTTAGAACTAGGCGTGGATTAAACAAGGAAGTCAATCATTCAGCCTTTATTTCAACTATAGAACCCACTAATATTGATCAAGCATTTTTTTATGAATTTTGGATATTGGCCATGCAGGAAGAGTTGAATCAATTTATAAGAAATAAAGTTTGGGAATTAACTTCAAGGCCAAAAGATCAAAGCATTGTTGGAACTAAGTGGGTATTCAAAAATAAAATGAATGACTCAAGAATAGTCATTAGAAATAAGGCTAGATTAGTTGCTAAGGGGTATAATCAGATTGAAGGAATTGATTTTGAGGAGATTTTTGCCCCTGTAGCTAGACTTGAAGTAATTAGGGTTTTGATAGCCTTTGCTTATTTTAAGGGTTTCAAATTATTTCAAATGGATGTGAAAAGTGCCTTTTTAAATGGGGTAATTGAAGAAAATGTTTTTTTGTAGAACAATCTCCAGGTTTTGAAAATTCTAAATACCCAAATCATGTTTTCAATTTGAAAAAGGCATTATATGGACTAAAACAAGCACCTAGGGCTTGGTATGAGAGGTTAGGCACCTTCCTACTTGAAAGATCTTTTGAAAAAGGAAGTGTGGATACAACTCTTTTTTTTTTAAAAATTTAGAAAGGATATACTCATTGTTCAAATTTATGTGGATGATATCATTTTTGGATCTTCAAATAAAAATCTTTGTGATGATTTTTCTAAAATAATGAGTAGTGAATTTGAGATGAGTCTAATGGGAGAGTTAAATTACTTTTTAGGTTTTAGCATTAAGCAACTTGAGGAAGGTAAATATCTTAGTCAAACTAAATATGTTAAGGACATCCTCAAAAAATTTGAAATGGACAATGCTAAACCTGTTAGTACACCAATGAGTTCCTCAGTTCAATTGGATAAGGACCCTAAGGGAAAATCTGTTGATCAAAAGAAATTTAGAGGAATTATTGGATCATTACTTAACTTGACTGCTAGCCGACCAGATATCATGTTTAGTGTTTTCTTGTGTGCTAGATTTCAATCTGATCCAAAAGAATCACATTTGACAGCAGTGAAAGGGATTTTAAGATACTTACTAGGAACTCAGAACTTAGGAATTTGGTATCCAAAGTTTAGCTCTTCATTTGAAATTATTGGTTATTTAGACTCTAATTTTGCAGGCTGTAGGGTGGATAGGAAAGCACTTCTGGAACATGTCAATTCATTGGAAATTCATTAGTTTCATGGTATAGTAGAAAACAAAATTCAGTGGCCCTATCTACTACAGAAGCAGAATACATTGCATTAGAAAGTTGTGTGGCACAAGTACTTGGTTAAAATAACAGTTGATTGATTTAGGATTAACTATAGACACTATACCAATTTTTTATGATAATACTAGTGCTATTTGCATTTCGAAAAATCATATTCAACATTCAAGAACCAAACATATTGACATAAGACATCATTTCATAAGGGATCATGTATCCAAGGGAGAAATTGAAGTTACCTATGTTTCAACAGAAAATCAACTTGCAGACATTTTTACAAAACCTTTAGCCTTTGATACTTTCAGTACATTAAGAACTAGGCTAGGAGTTATTGATTTAAATGCTTAGATAAAAATGTTTTTCTGCAAAATTGATATTTTGTTTTTGTTTTTGTGTTCATTGTATTTTTGTCTTTGTCTTTGTTTTGTTGTTATGTTTATTTTTGGTGTGTATTTAAGTGTGTCTTGTTTATTTTTATTTTTATTTGTTTTTATTTTGAGTGTGAAAACGAAAATCTGTGGTCATCATCGTCCGGGACGAAATTTTTTCGTACCGGACGATGTGTGTAAAATGACAAAACTGAGTAATTTCGAACCATCTTAATAGCAGTTTTTAATGTATTTCGTCTGCACGATCGTCCGGGACGAAATATTTTTCAAACGACGGGACGATTGAATGCAGCAGTTGAATGGATGAGACAGTTTTTATTATGAACTTCGTATGTACGAACCTTTGGTTCGTCTAGACGAACACATGTCAGTTCATAGCGGGGGATGGTTTTCAACTGCCATCAAAACGAGTTAAATTGCTGATCGTCCGTACGAACACGTGTTCGTCTGTATGATCGTCTTGGTCAAAAGTCTGTACGAAAGGATGCTTCGAAAATTGTGTGTTTACAAAAAGCCATTATTTTTTAAACTCATTTGTTCGTCCATACAAAATATTTTCGTACGGGACGAATTGAATTTGTACGGGACGAACGAAAATTTCGTCTGGTACGAACAGTCATTCTTCTTAAATTAATGATAGTTTTTTTTACTGAACAGTCACTTTCACACATCTCTTTCAAACCTTTCCACTCTTTAAATCCTTATATGGCAAGTTCTAGCAAGCGCCATAAGACTTTGGCTAAGGGTCCTCTATGGAATACATCCGAAAACTTCCTTTCTAGAGCTAATGAAGAATCCTTTCCTAGGTTTGTCTCTGCAAAAATCACCCAATCTAGAGTTCTCCTACAGGATCAACTAACTTATAAGGTAATGCACTTGTTTACCTCCACTCAGTTTAGTTTGATCCTCACTTTAGTTCACTTCTACAATAGAGAAACCTTTCACTATTTCTTGACAAACATGTCATTCAACTCCGACCATTCTGTCATCAATTCTTTTGTTTTCAAAAAGAAAGTTGAAATCACCAAAGATGACTTTGGTATTTTTCTAAACTTAAGGACTGAAGGCTTAAGAGCACACACTTTAACAAACTCAAGTTTTGATTGGATAGAAGTTAATCGTGTGATTAGAGGAATAAGAGTTAAGGATCATCAACCTAAAGTATCAACTTTATTGCGTGAAGCCCGTATCATTCAGCACGTTCTAAGAACTTTCATTATCCCTAAAGCTGGTGATAGAATCAATATCACTCCTCTTCTTTCTACTTTTATCTACTTGATTATGACTAGACAACCTATAGATGAGGCCCAACTCCTAATTGACTACATTTATGGTCTATCTGAAATTGGTCATATTGATCATAAAAGGAAGAAGAACATAGCCTTAGGACATCTGATTGCTTATATTTTGGAAAAGAAGTATAATTTAATTCATCCAGAACAAGACTTTGAAGAACCACTCTACTACAATGACGCATCCTTTAGGGCTATCTTCAATAAGGACGAGCCTAGCAGAACTCATGTAGTTCTGAGTGAAACAGAAGAAGAAGCTGGACCTTCACATGCTGCTGGACCAAATTATGAGGATTTGGTTCAAAGATTTGAAAATTTAGAGACTCATTTTGATCAAAGATTTGATCAAATTAAAACTCACCTGCAGCAGCAAGATTTTCAGCACAATCAGGATATGGGATATATGCGTGAACAAATAAATGCCATTAATTCCAACATGTTCACGATGAGTAGTTACTTCAACTTCTTTGGTGCAGCACCACCTCCTCCTCCAGATCAAGGTCCTTCAGAATGATTTGTTTAGTGTTTGTTCAGTGTTTGTTCTATGTTTGTTCTATGTTTCATTATTGTTCTTGTGTTAGTAATTGTCTTTAGTTTGTTGTTCTGTTCTTGTCTTAATTGTGTTACTATTGATATCTTGAACTTCAAATTGTAATAGCTTTATCTGATATCAATATATGTTTCAATGTTTTGTCATTTAATGTTTTAGAAATGTATGTTTGACTTTATGACATTCCTTTTTTATTTTTATCTAAATAGTGCTTTATTTAACTTGAAAATTTAAATTAATTTCATTAGAAAATATAATTTTTCTAAATGTAAGAAATGCTTATAACTTGATATTATTAGAATTTTCAATTTCATGTCTCTTATTTAGACTACATTATCTTTAATATTATTATTGCAGTTTAGATGTTTTCTTATTTTGTATTTCTCTTTTTAATTAGTATTTATGCACTTAGAAAATTTTGAAATTCTAGATTATTGATTTTGGAAAGAATTCAAATACTCTTGAGAATTGTACAAATGTACAAAAATTAAAAGGATACTGCAAAAAATTTGCAATGATAAAAAGAGGCACAAAATAATCCCAAAGTAAAAAAAAAGGGAGATGCACAAAAGTGTGCCATAAAAATTAAAAAAGATGCGCAAAGCGCCACATGTGGTAATTACTTCTTTCCAGACTTTTTTAATCTCTTAATTCAAATTGATCTAATGTTCATTTATAATTTATATTGAAATTTAAAATATAAAATTTTTTATTCATCCTTAGTGCAATGATTCTCTTTATCTTCATGTCTAAATTGACACATGCCCTTGAAAAATTCTTTTTATTTTCTAAGTTATATCACTTCTTAAATTATATGAAATTTTATGTTTTTCTAATTTTTTTTTAATTTTATTTGCATACCTTATTTCAATCACTTTCAAGATTAAAATATCAAATAAATTTCATATTTCTCCTTACATTTCTAACATTCTTTTCTTCTTCACTTTTTGATGTTGTCAAAAAGGGGGAGAAATTATTTGTTGTTGCGTATATTTTCGTACTGTTTGATTTTCATATGTGTGTAATGATTTCGTAGTGTTTGATTTTCGTATGTGTTGTTTTTGTAGTATTTGATTGTTTTATTTATTTTATCTTTTGTGTTGTATAAAATTTTTGAAAAACAAAAATTTTTAAGTAATTCAAATGCCTCCTTATTTTCATAAGTTCATAAATTCAGGGGGAGTTTAGGAGATACTTAGAATTTGAAACCCTACAAACAATAATTATTTTTCAATCATCAAAATGGGGGAGATTATAGAGAGAGTTGCTATTTGCATGTTTTACATTCATATAACTTATATTATTTTGATGATTTCAAATATTATTATTTTTATATATCTCCTAACACTTTTTGGAAGTTTTATTTTTTGCTCTAGTGTGTACTAACATTTCAGGAAAATCAACTCCAAGCGATGAAGACTTCAAATTATTCTTTTGTAAATTACAAGTTTTGAAATGAAAGGGAGTGATTGTAATTGAGTGAAAAATCACAACACACACTCTTGGGGGACAATTTTTATAAACTGATCATATGAGACAAACTTGGTTCGTACGGGACGAACTTGGTTCGTACGGGACGATCATGTCAATTAACCCTCAGAAGAGCAATAGATCGAACAGGCGAGTAGAAAATTTTCTAACTTCTAATCGTCCAGGACGAATTTAATATTCATCCCAGGATGAACGTCTCTGGATTCTCACCTTCACTGTTCGTCCAGACGAAATTAATTTTCATACCGGGACGAAGTTCTCTGTTTGAGATCGTACAGGACAAAATTAATTTTTGTCCCTAGACGAAACTCTCTATATGCGATCGTACAGAATGAAGTTAATTTCGTCCCTGGACGAAATGCTCTGTATAAAATCGTTCGAGGATGAAACCTGTTCGTCCCAGGATGAACCTAACCGACTTACGTCAGTTGGTTACATCCTGTAGATTTTTGGGGACCGACCTATATAATAACCGTTTCGTACCGGACAAACCTAGTTTGTACAGGACGATGAGCGTGTATGAACTTAGTTCGTACCAATATATATTAGGTTCATTTCCGACACTTTAAGTAAAATCGTCCAGGATGATCCACGATTGTATGGGACGATCCACTGCGTATAGAATTGAAAACTTGCAGTTTTTGGACGGTTTTTCTTGTCTTTTGTATATGTAGTCCAAATTAGGCTACCACCCAATCTTTTTGCTCATTGATCTTCATGCCTATTGGAAGAAGAGTAAAGGAGAGAGTGAGAGAGAGCATTCAAAGAAGGATTTCTACCATTGGAGCGTGAAGGCTTTGCATAGTGTTCAAAGGTAAGATTTCCTACTTGTGATTTGAGGTTACTTCACTCTTTTTCTTTCTTCTTTCTAGATTTCTTGGGAAGAGATCTGTCAAGGAGATCCGGTTCCCTGCCGACACTAGGAGAGTGTAAAAGGATGAACGATTCTCTGCCGACACTAGGAGAGTGTAAGAGGACGAACGGTTCTCTGCCAACACTAGGAGAGTGTAAAAGGATGACAGTTCTCTGCCAACACTAGGAAAAGTGTAAAAGGACGACGGTTCTCTGCCGCACCGGGTAGTGGTGAAAAGAGTGATTGTAAAGGCTTCTTCGCCTTACTGTGGGTGCAAAAGGAGAGACACTATTGGTATTAGTGCAATTCTCAGAGGGTGCCTCTGGGGAGTGGATGTAGGTCTGGTTTAGACCGAACCACTATAAATCATGTGTCTTTTTATTTTACTGCTTTTTATTTTCTACATTTATTTTAGTGTTTTAAAAATTGTGGTTGAAAAACTTTTTATAAAAAATATCATTTAAGTTTAATTTCGGTTAAAATTATCAAAAGAGAGAAATTTTTTAAATACCAATTCACCCCCCTCTTAGTAGCTTTGGGACATTAACTTAGGTTTCACAATCTATTTACTAGACTCTACAATCTTGACCTAAATCTACTCCTCGGAGGTGCCCTCCGAGTATTGCACTAAAATTAGTGTCTCTCCTTTAGCCCCCACAGCTAGGTGGAGAAGCCCTTACAAAATCACTTTCACCTTCCCCGGTGCGGCGGAGTAGCCGGGTCCTTTGACACCAAAGAGATCTTCTTGTTACCAAAACTTCCCTCAAGATGACCCTTGAATCCGATGGTACTAAGGTGTAAGCTTTCGAGAGCAACCGTGTGAAACCCCCCTCCACTCTCCCTTGATACCCCCTCCAAGTATCTTCTCCCTCTCTTAAACTCCACCCTTTCCTCTCTCCCTTTCAAGTTTTCTCTTTAAGTTTACTCCAGAAGAATGAAGCTACAATGTCTGCCAAAGACACTTTCAAAGTATTTGACAAAGCTTAAATAGAAAGCTCCAAAAAGACTCTTAAATGCACCAAATCGACATTATTGTTCAGGATGTTCTGGAGATCATCCTGTATGATCAGTACAAATTTAGCTCAATCAGCCAGGACGATTTGGGACGATTAGAAGGAAATTTTTTCCTATAATCCATGATAATAGTAAATTATCCTGTACGATTAGTTCAATTAGTCAAATATCATCCAGAGAATCATTCTGAATGAACCAAGTCGATTAAACATCATCTAGGAATAATTAAGGTTTTGTTTAACGAATCATCCCGGACTATCCTTCGATCATCCAGGATGATATGATAATTCAATCAATCTTAATTGGTTTCCATAATTACTAGATTAATTTAAGAATAATTATGCTGCATTGTCCAAGAATAAAAGCTACCTAAATAGATATGGCAGCTAATTCGTTCTGATTTGAGCCTATCATCCTGGCTGATACTAATATTATCCTAGATGATGTGCTTAATGACGGCTGCCTTAACCATGATACCCTAATTAGGGTTTCTATTTTTAACTGATTATTCAGGATGATTTATGGATCATCCTGGATGATGTGACTAAAAATAATAAACTCTAAAAATAGTTAAAAATTTTCTCCCAAGTGTGTATGCAAGATTACTTAGTATTAGGAACCACTTTATTTACAATTTACTCAAGAAAAAAAAAAGATTACAAACTAACTCAGACCTAGTCTACCAAATCTTGAACTGATTTAAATTACAGTTTTGATCTTATGGACCTAAAAAGTTTGTAGGCAAGGCAGTCGTAGAGAAACAGAAGTGTTTGTTATCATCAAAATTCTATTTCTTGAAATCAGATTTGCAATAATTTTCCCTCTTTTTTATGATGGCAAATATTACTCATTAAATTTGTAAAATTGAAAACATTTTCTCTTAATCTCCCCCTCACTTGAATAAATAATTTAAAAATACGGAAAACAAAGTTTTTATTATTATTTTTTTAAAAAAATAGATACAAATACAATAATATGTTCTCCCCCTTTGACATTATCAAAAAGAGGAAGAGAACAAATAATCAGATTAAAAAATGAAATGATCCTTGATCCAGTGAAAAAAAATTCTTAAAATGAGAAAGTTACCTCTCAAATTTATTCAAAAACTTAATAAGAAATATATTGACAATGCATAACCCAAAAAAGTTAGAAAGTCAGAAATTATTAATCCAAACTCAAGTTCTTTTAAAGATTTAAAAACTTGTTAATCCAATATCTAAATCAAGGAACAAATTAGAAAAAGAAATACTATTTTTTTTTTAAAACTCCTTTCATAAAGCATATCTAATAGAAGATTAATACAAAAATTAGTAAATCATGAATCATGATTTTTAAGCTCAAGTTTCAAAAATATTAATAGATAAAAGGGTTTTCTTAAGATTTAAGAAGTTCAAGAAAGGTAAGCTTACTTTTTATGAGCTCATTTTATACTTCTTATCAATTGTTTGGCACACTTTATGCTTCTTTTATTTTTTGATACACTTTGTGTTTCTTTCTCAATTTAGCATCATTGAGCATCTTTTGATTTGGCATTATTGGTTACTTTTTTATTTGCTGTCATTGGCCACTTTTTGGATTTGACACCATTGGCCATTTTTTTTCAATCAAATATGCTACTTTTCTAAAAAATTTAAAAATTAAAGCACACCTATTTTATTGACAAAACAAACTATTTGATTATAAAAATTATGAGGTAGATTCAACAACTTGTAGAAGAACCTTATGTGATAGCCAAAATATATGAAGATGAAAAAGATCAGTTTCAGAATCCAATTTATAATATGATAAAGATTTTGAATCAAAAGTAAAATAACCTCTTTAAGAAAAGAGATAGAGAGAAAAAATCACGAGTTTCCTTCCTTTGACTGATTTTAGAGAAGTCAACATAACTTACATAAGAATTAAAGAAAAATAGGAGGTAGATTTTTCATTTTTAGAAAGGTGAAATGTGTGTGTTGATTAGAGAGAACTTCACAAAAAGAAAAAGTAAAGAAACATTTAGAATTATAATGCAAAAGAAAAAGAATGAAAAATAAACAAATAAATAAATAAACCTAAAGAAAACACAAAAAATAAATGAAAATACAACGAACAAAAACATGCATATACAAACAAATAAACATGCAAATAAGGGTTTAAAAATCATCTTGCTCTTGGTCTGATGATTCAGAAGCAAGGTCTGCCCAAGAGATTTTTTGCTTTTCATTATTTATCATTTATATAATTTGCTTAGCTTTACCCTTTTTTTGTAGAAAGATTTCTCAAATTAGGGCATAAATTTTTCATATATCCAGGCTTCCTACATCAAAATCAAACAGCGTCAGAAGAAATCTTAACATTTTTACCTTTTTACCTTTATTACGCTTTTGTTGATGCTTATGCTTTGGTGAGCTTTTAATTTACTTGATAAGTCATCGCTTTCATCACCAACTTAGCCACTTTTCTCTATGTTTTTAGTATTTAGCACTATGATCTCACCTGCATTTAAAAGTCTTTGGCCCAAACTTTGCTCATAGGCAATGAGTGAGCCAATTAAATTATCAATAGAATATTTATTCAAATTTTTTTATTCATAAATAATAATAACTTTTGCATCAAATTTATCAAGTAGACAACATAGAATTTTATTAACTTTTCAAAGTTTGAAAATTCTTTACCTAAAGAATGCAATGATGTCACAATTTGAATAAACCTAGTATACATGTCTAAGATCATCTCATAAGGTTTCATGCGAAATAGTTCATAATCACGCATTGCAATATTTAACATTGATTGCTTGATTTCACTAGTGTATTCATATATAGTATATAATTTATCTCAAATTTTCTTGCCAATAGTGCACGTGGATACAAATATATAATCTTCATAATTTAAAGCCAAGAAAAAATAGTTTACTGATTTAGCATTCAATTGAGCATTCAGTTGAGCATTGATTTGTTCTTTCCTACTCCATTGATTAAAATGAATATCAGTTTTAATTCCATCTTTAACACATGATGGAATAGAATAACCAATCAAAATTATTTGTCACATTTAGTAATCAATTGATTGCAAGAAAGTAGACTTGCAAATTTTTCAAAAATCAAAAGTACTATTTTCAAATAAAGGTGGTAGGGTGATTGAATATCCTTCCATAATATTATGATTACAAAAATTAGCCATGGATAAAAATTCAAAAGTTTTTAAAAACTCATTTTTATGAATCCTGCTCTAATACCACTTGAAAGTTTGTTAGGAATGTTAAGTCCTTATGAACTAGTCCCGAGCATAACCAAGAGGGAGGGTGAATTGATATTTAAAACTTTTTTAACTAAAAGAAAAATCTTTTTATATATTGTAGCAAAAACGAATTAAATTATTAATAAAAAGATCAATTAGAGATTTTACCCAAGCAGTTAATCATAATAAAAATAAAGTACATAAATAATAAAGGAAAGAAAACACCATATTTATAGTGGTTCAGTCAAACCTTGACCTACGTCCACTCCTCAGAGGTGCCCTCCGAGTATTGCACTAAACTCAATGTCTCACCTTTAGCCCCCATAGCTAGGCAAAGAAGCCTTTATAAAATCAGTTCTACCTTCCTTGGTGTGGCGGAGTAGCCAGGTCCTTTGACACTAAAGAGATCTTCTTCTTCACGAAACTTCTCTCAAGATAACCCTTGAATCTGATGGTACTAAGGTCAAGCTTGCCAGAGCAACTATGTCAAAACCCCCTCCACACTCCCTTGAAACCCCCTCCAAGGATCTTCTCCTTCTCTCAAACTCCACCTTTTCCTTTCTCCCTTTCAAGTTCTCTCTTCAAGTTTCCTCCAGAAGAATTAAGCTACAATGGCTGCTAAAGACACTTTCAAAGTCTTTGAAAAAGCTTAAATAGAAGAGCTCTAAAAAGGTTCTTAAATACACCAAACTAATGTTATCATCCAGGATGATCTGGAGGTCGTCCGTTATGATCAGTACAAATTCAGCTCAATCAGCAAGGATAATTTGGGATGATCAGAAGAAAATTTGTTCCTATCATCCATGATGATAATAAATCATCCTTTATGATTAGTTCAATTAATTGATTATCATCTAGAGAATTGCCCAGAATGAACCAGGCCGATTAAACATTGTCCATCAAGAATTAAGGTTTTGTTTAACGAATCATCCCGAACGATCCTTCAATCATCCAAGATGATATAATCATTCATACAACCTTAATTTGTTTTCATAATTATCAAATTAATTTATGCATAATTATGTTCCATCATCCAAGACGATATTTTGGATAAAATCCAAAAATAAAAGCTACCTAAATAGATATGGCGACTAATTCTTTCTTATTTGAACCTATCATCCCGGCCGATATGAATATCATCTAAGATGATGTGCTTAATAATGGAGGCCTTAACCAGGATGCTCTAATTTGGGTTTCTATTTTTAACTGATAACCCAGGACAATTTATGTATCGTCTCAGATGATGTGACCAAAAATAGTAAATTCTAAAAGTTGTAAAAAATTTCTCCCAAGTGTGTGTACAAGGTTACTTAGCATGAGAAACCACTTTATCTATAATTGACTCAAGAAAATGAAAAGATTACAAACTAACTCAGACCTAGTCTACCCAATTTTGAGCTGGTTCAAATTATAATTTTGATCTTGTAGACCTAAAATGTTAGTATGCAAGGTAGTTGTAGAGAAATAAAAGTGTTTTCTATCATCAAAATTCAATTCCTTGAAATCAAATTTGCAATAGTCTCGCTGTTTTTTAGGATGGCAAATATTACTAGTTGAATTTATAAAATTGAAAATATTTCCTCCTAATTTTCCCGTCACTAGAATAAAATTAGGGGAAAACAAAATTTTTGTTGTTTTTATTTTTTTTTAAAAATTGATACAAATACTACAGTACATTCTCCCTCTTTGATATTGTCAAAAAGAGGAGAAGCACAAACAATCAGATTAAAAAACAAAATGATCCCTGATCTAGTGAAAAAAAAATTTCTTAAAATAAAAAAAAAGTTATCTCTTGATTTTATTTAAAAACTTAATTCAGAAATTGTTAATCCAAACTCAAGTTCTTTTAAAGGTTCAAAAACTTTTTAAACCAATATCTAAGTAAAGGAATAAATTAGAAAATTAAGCACTAATTTTTTTTAAAACTCCTTTCATAAAACATATCTAATTGAAGATTTATGTAAAAATTAGTGAATTAGAAATCATGATTTTCAAACTCAAGTATAAAAAATATCAATAGATAAAAGGGTTTTCTTAAGATTTAAGAAGTTTAAGAAAGGTAAGCTTACTTTTTGTGGGATCGTTTTATACCTCTTATCAATTATTTGGTGCACTTTGTGTATCTTTTACTTTTCGATACACTTTATGAATTTTTCTTAATTTGGCGTCATTGCGCATCTTTTGATTTGGCATCATTGGCCACTTTTTTGATTTGACATCATTGGCCACTTTTTTGATTTGGTGTCATTGACCATTTTTTTCAATCAAATATGCTATCTTTTTGAAAATTTTAAAAACTAAAGCAGACCCATTCCATTGACAAAATGAACTACTTGATTAAAAAAATTATGAGGTAGATTCAACAACTTGGAAAATATTCTTATGTGATAGACAAAATATAGGGAGATAAAAAAGATCAGTTTCAAAATCTAATTTATAATATGATGAAGATTTTAAATCAAAAGTAAAATAACCTCTTAAATAAAAGAGATAGAGAGACAAAATCATGAGTTTCCTTTCTTTGGCTATTTTTAGAGAAGTCAATCACAACTTACATAAGAATTCAAGAAAAATAGGATGTAGGTTTTTCCATTTTAGAAAGGTAAAATTTGTGTGTTGATCAGAGAGAACTTCACAAAAAGAAAAAGTAAAGATAAATTTAAAATTATAACATAAAATAAAAAGAACAAAAAATAAAATAAATAAATAAATAAACCTAAAGAAAACACATAAAATAAACAAAAATACAATGAACAAAAACATGCATACACAAATAAATAAACACGCAAACAAGGGTTTAAATATCATCTTGCTCTTGGTCTGATGATTCAGAAGCAAGGTATGCCTAGGAGATTTTTTGCTTTTTATTATTTACCCTTTTTATAATTTGCTTAGCTTACCCTTTTCTTTTATAGGAAGAGTTCTCAAATTAGGGCACAAATTTTTCATATGTCCAAGCTTCCTACATCCAAAGCAAATAACGTCAGAAAAAATCTTAACATTCTTACCATTTTTACATTTATTCCACTTTTATTGATGCTTATGCTTTGGTGAGCTTGTTAATTTACTAGATAAGTCATCGCTTTCGTCACCAACTAAGCCACATTTTTTCATGTTTTCAGCGTTTAGCACTCTCATCTCACATGCATCCAAAGTCTTTGATCCAAACTTTACTCGTAGGCATTGAGTTAGCCAATCAAATTATCAATAAAATATTCATTCAAATTTTTGGATCCACAAGTAGCAACAACTTTGGCATCAAACTTATCATGTAGACAACATACAATTTTATTGACTTTTTTAAAGTTTGAAAATTCTTTACCTAAAGCATGCAATGATGTTATAATTTGAATAAACCTAGTATACATGTCTAAGATCATCTCAAAAGGTTTCATGCAAAATAGTCCATAATCATGCATTAAAGTATTCAACATGAATTGCTTGATTTCACTAGTGCCTTCATATATAGTGTGTAATTTATCTCAAATTTCTTTGCCAGAAGTGCATGTGGATAGAAATATACAATGTTCAAAATTTAAAGCACAGAAAAAATAATTTATTGGTTTAGCATTCAATTGAGCATTGATTTATTCTTCCATACTACATTGATTAAAAGAAATATCAGTTTTAATTCCATCTTTAACACGTGACGAAACATAATAACTAGTTAAAATCAGTTGCCATATTCGGTAATTAATTGATTGTAAGAAAGTAGGCATGCAAATTTTTCAAAAATTAAATGTAATATTTTCAAATAAAGGCAGTCGGGTGATTGAATATCCTTTTGTAATATTACCATTACAAAAGTTTGCCATGGATCAAAATTCAAAAGTTTTTAAAAACTCATTTTTAGGAATCCTGCTCTGATACTACTTGAAAGTTTGACAGGAATATTAAGCCCTTATGTCCCGAGGCTAAATAAGAGGGAGGGTGAATTGATATTTAAAACTTCTTTAAATAAAAAAATCTTTTTATATATTATAGTGGAAATGAATTAAATCAATGATAAAAAGATTAATCAGAGATTTCACTCAAGCAGTTAATCATAACAAAAATAAAGTACAAAAATAATATAGGAAAGAACACACCAGATTTATAGTGGTTCGGTCAAACCTTGACCTACGTCCACTCCTCGGAGGTGCCCTTCGAGTATTGCATTAAACTTAGTGTCTCTCCTTTAGCTTCCACAACTAGGTGGAGAAACCCTTACAAAATCACTTCCACCTTCCTCGATGCGATAGAGTAGCCAGATCCTTTAACACCAAAGAGATCTACTTCTTTCCAAAACTTCCCTCAAGATGACCCTTGGTTTATTGGTACTAAGGTGCAAGCTTGCCGAAGCAATTATGTGAAATCTCCTATCCACACTCCCTTAAAACCTCCTCCAAGGATCTTCTCGCTCTCTCAAACTCTACCCTTTCCTCTCTCCCTTTCAAGTTCTCTCTTAGAGTTCCCTCCATAAGAAGGAAGCTATAATGGCTACCAAAGACACTTTCAAAGTCTTTAACAAAGCTTAAATCGAAGAGCTATAAAAAGGCTCTTAAATGCACCAAACTGACATTATCATCCAGGACGATATGGAGATCATTCTATACGATCAATACAAATTCAGCTCAATCAGCCAGGATGATTTGGGATGATCATAAGAAAATTTGTTCCTATTGTCAAGGATGATAGTAAATCATCCTATATGATTAGTTCAATTAGTCGAATATCATCCAGAGAATCGTCCTGAATGAACCAGGACGATTAAATATCATCCAGGAAGAATTAAGGTTTTGTTTAATGGATCATCCCGGATGATCCTTCGATCGTCCAAGATGATATGATCGTTCAATCAAACTTAATTGGTTTTCATAATTACCAAATTAATTTAGGTATAATTATGCTGTATCATCCAGGACAATATCCTGGATGATGTCCAAAACTAAAAGCTACCTAAATAGATGTGGTGGCTGATTCTTTTTAATTTGAGCCTATCATCTCGGTCGATATGAATATCATCCAGGATGATGTGTTTAATGATGGATGCCTTAACCAGGATGCCCTAATTAGGGTTTTGTTTTTAACTGATCGTCCAAGATGATTTATGGATCATCCCAGATGATGTGAAAAAAAAAGTAAACTCTAAAAATAGTCAAAAAAAATTTCCCAAGTGTGTGAGCAAGGTTACTTAGCATCAGGAACCATGTTGTTTATAATTGACTCAAGAAAAGGAAAAGATTACAAATTGACTCAAGCCTAGTCTACCAAATCTTGAGCTAGTTCAATTTACAGTTTTGATCTTGTGGACTTGAAAGATAGTAGCTAAGACAATCGTAGAGAAACAGAAGTATTTTCTATCATAAAAATTCTATTCCTTAAAATTAGATTTGCAACAATATCATGAATCTTTCTTACTTATGTATCATTAGAGAGATTAAACAATGCTTGAACTTCATCAATTATTCTATATCTCACATTTATAGAGAAGGCAATGCTGTTACAGATTTTTTAGCTAATTTAGGTTGTAATATGATGGGATTTGAGGATTTTGTTGGTTCCTCACTACCGGCCAGATTGGTGGGTTTAATTAGACTTGATCGGATTGGTATGCCTTATGTCAGATCTTCTTAATTCTTTTTGCTTAGGTTTTTACCCTGGCTATTTTCTTGAATTTATTGCTGATTATTGGTGTGGGCTTTTCTCTATTATTATGCTGCTGTTATGTTGTATTTGGTTGGGTCTTAGCAATGATTGGGATACTTATTTTACTAATTTTACCTCGACATGCTGCTCCCTTTTCCTTCGGTGAGTATGTTGTGTTGGTTGGATGGATTAAGGCATTTATCTTTATTGAAGTTTGCTATTTTTGCCAAATTATATGGGGGGTTCTGCTGGACTACATTCCAATTTATTTTAAGCTGTGTTATTTGTTCCTTTTTTTGTATTTCTTGCTTATGGTTCTAAGTGGTTTGCTTGGCTCTGATGCTCTCCCTTATATCTGCTGCACTCCAGTTGGGAGACTGGTTTGTTTTGGCTATTCTAGGAGTTTGTTTGGCTGTTTTTTCCCTTGGGGGTGCTGTTGGATGGAGTTCTATTTTTGTGATATCTCGGGTTACTTCTACAATGGTTATGCTCGACTTTGGATGAGATTTGAGTGGCAACTGGGGTTATCTCATGATGGTACTTATACTACACATATGAGTTATGATCCAATTAAAGACTTCAATTTAGTTGTCATTTTTCTCTCTTTTGTTAATTTTATATTTTGTTCTTCTTTCCTATTTTGGATTTAGCATCTTTGTGGTTTATTCCTTTTGGATTTGTGTTTTTGGAATGTTAATTATCGGGAATAATACTCCAGTTTTTGTTGCCCATTTTTTTTATATTTACATTAATATTTTTTCTAGTGTTCTTGCAGGCCTATCTTTCAGGTTTTTTGAGACCAGTTCTCATTTTGTGCAGGATCCTTTTTTGGTTGAGAAGGCGGTGCTTAACAAGTTCAATTTTTTCCTTCTTTTTTGGATATTTAGAATGTTATTAGGTTGCCTTGTAATTGTCCTTAATTTGAAACTCCAGCTCTTAGGATCTTTTTTGTTTTCTCTTGTAGCTCGTCAGAGCAATTGTGAGTTAGAGATCCTTTTAAGGATCTTGTATTTCCTTTTTATTTTAACAAGTAGGCCTGTTAGTGGGTTTTATGAAAAAAAAAACCTGATAAAGAAACGAAAACCTGAAATTATGCTTAAAATATAATAAAAATCAAACACACAAAATAGATAAACAAACATACAAAACACATAAATTAAACACACAAAGAAACCTTAACATACTTATACCTCATCATCATGCTCCTGTTATGATGATTCAGAAGTTATGTCTGCTTAGGAGATTTTTTTTCTTTTTATCTTTTCCCCATATTACAATCAGCTTATTTTTATTCTTTTCCCTTGCAGGAAGAGTTTAAGTTAAAGAATTCAAATTTCACATGTCTGGATTTTCTACACCCAAAACAAATAACATCAGAAGAAAACATAATATTTTTACCTTTTTTTTATCTTTGCTCCACTTTTGTTGATACTTATGCTTGTGCTTTAATAGTCTTTTGAATTTGTTTATTATCAATGCCATCTTCTAAACCACAATCATCTGTGTCTTTAGCTTTTAGCACTATAGTCTTCTTATCACCTGCATCCAAAAGTCTTTTACTCATACTTTGCTCGTAGGCAATGAGCGAGCCTATTAGATTGTCTATAGAATTAACATTCAAATGTTTTGATTCACATATAGCTGTAACTTTGACATCAAATTTATCATATAGAGAATGAAGAATTTTGTTAACCATTTCAAAGTTTAAAAGTTCTCTACCTAAAGCAAATAGTGATGTCACAATCTAAGTAAACCTAGTATGCATGTCTAAGATTTTCTCATAAGATTTTATACATAAAAGTTCATAATCATACATGAGAATATTCAACTTAGATTGTTGACTTCACAAGTACCTTCATATGTAGTGCATAATCTATCCTAAATTTCTTTGCTAGTAGTACATGTAGAGATTCTCATATAATATTTAGAATTTAAAGCACAAAAAAAATAATTCAAGCATTTAACATTCAGTTGAGGATTGATTTGTTCTATTCTACTCTATTAAGTAAAAAGAATATTAGTTTTGACTCCATCTATAATACGTGATGGTGCAGAATAGCTAGTTTGAATCATATGCCATATTTGCTAATCAATTGATTATAAGAAAGTAGACATGTGAATTTTTTAAAAGTCAAAAGAAATATTTTCAAATAAAGGTGGTCACAAAATTGAATAGCCTTCCATAATGTTATGATTTCTAAAGTTAGCCCTTGATCTTTTTCAAAAGTTTTCCAAAACATATTTTATGAATCCCGCTCTTATACCACTTGAAATTTTGTGAGGGTTATTAAACCTTAAAGAACTAGTCTCAATGTTAACTAAGAGAGGGGGGGGGGGGGGGGGGGGGGGGGGGGGGGGGGGGGGGGGGGGGGGGGGTTTGGGGTGAATTAGATATTTAAAAACTTCTTTAATAAAAAGAAAAATCTCCTTATAACTTGATGTGGAAGTGAATTACTTTCACAATAAAAGATAAATTAATAATTTTACCCATGCAGTTAATCACAATAAAAATAAATGATTAAATAAAGTGGGAAAATAATAAAGGAAAGTATACATCAGATTTATAGTGATTCGATCAACCTTAACCTACATACACTCTCTGGAGGCACCCTCAAACTTATTCACAACTAGGCGGAGAAGCCCTTATAAAATTACTTCCTTCTTCCCTGGTGCATCAGAGGAGCCAGGTCCTTTGACCCCAATGAGATCTTCTTCTTCGAAATACTTTCCTCATGATGAACCTTGAATCAGATGGTACTAAGGTATAAGCTTGCTAGAGCAACCATGTGAAATCCCCTCCACACTCCCTTGAAACCCACTCCAAGGACTTTCTCCCTCTCAAACACACCCTTTCCTCTCTCTCTTTCAAGTTCTCTCTTGAAGTTTTGTCCAAAAGAATGAAGACATAATTACTGCTAAAGACTCTTATAAATTCTTATGAGAAAGATCAAATAGAGGGCTTCAAAAAGCCCTAAAAAATTCAATTCAATCATCAAAGATCATATAGTATGATCTTAGGATCGTCCATTATGATGAGCAGAATTTGACCTGTTAGTACTATACGATCACTAGTTAGTACTACATGAATAATTCAATTTACCTGTTCATACTATGCTATCATCAATACGAACATCAGTATGAATAGTTCATTTTGCTTGTTAGTGCTGTATGATCATCAGTATGAATGGCCGATCATAGAGTAAGATTAGTTCAACTGAAATATAGTTTGTCCAAGATAAATCTTGGGATGACCAAAATCACTTCTATTGATCGTACGATATGATTAAATTCGTATAATATTATTAGAATATCAAAATTAAGTAGACTTAATTGACTAATCATAGGATTAAATTAGACAAAGTTTTAAACATCTTACAATATAATCAGATTCATATAATATGATTAGAAAAATTTTTTAAAATGAAAATTTTGCCTAATTTAATATATTTCAGAAATTCTAATTATAACAAAACATTAAGTATGATGTTGTGTTCATACTGTATGATTAGTTATATTTCAAAAATATTTTTCCCAAAAAGAATAAAATGTTTTAATTAATTTCTATAACACCAGATCATACAGTATGATGTATAGAAAAATTAAAATATTTAAAATTATTTTTGCTCCCCTTGTGTATGTGTGCACGGTCACCTAGCTAGCATACATCATTACAAGACTTGACTCAAGAAATTAAAAAAAAAAATTATAAACTCATTTAATATAACTTATTTTACCCAATCTTGAGGCTTGAATCTTCAAAGAATGGTGTATGGTGTACCTGAAATATTAGTCAGCAAACAAATAAACAAATATGTACTATAAATACTAGGAGAAATAATATTTGTTATCATCAAAATCATAAACTCAGAAGCTTGGGTTGCATCACATATATCCTTTATGTGGGATGCTTGCATTATATTTATAAGCATGAGAATTTATAAATTAGTAGCCCTCACACTTGGGATTATTAATTTACAAATTCCTTAAAATAAAATAATATACTTTAACCCATGAAAATTTAAATAATTAATTCTAAATTCATGCAAGGTAAACATCAATTAAATAACACCTTTTGACCTTAATCAACAAACATCCTAAACTCATACAACATAAACATTAATTTTTTATAAACATACCAAAGCCACATAACATCCTTCATATTCTTAGATGGTTGGATAGGACAACCAAGTCTAGCCTATGCTAAGCTGTGTGAATTGCTTGTTGAGTATATTGTTTGGAGAGCACCCTGTGTCTATTTACTTGTTTTTAGCAATCTTAATGTCATACATTTTAATTTTGTTGGAGAACATAGGCTCTTTATAGATTGCATTAGAAGTAATAGGATATTACATAACTACTCTACACATTTTATATTTTTAAATGCTTATTTCCTTTTATACAATCCTTTATATTTCCTATAAGAGTCAAAGTAGAATATAACCAGGATATGTTATATACATGTTTGAGTCATTATAAATGTAGTTTGCATATAGATTGAGTTTATAGTATTCTATGTTTTAAAAGGATCAAATATAACTTCTTATGTAAATAAATAGGGCTCCAAAAGATGATGTCCTCTCCCATGGAGGATAATCTCTTTTGAAATTCTATAGAAGGATTGGAGCTCAAAGATTTTAATAAGATGTATTTGATTATATACATAAAGTATGTTGTGAATCTAGTTTTAGGAATTATAATTTTGATGATAACAAACATTTCTGTTACTTCTATTTCTCTACGACTGCCTTGCCTACTAACATTTCAGGTCAACAAGATCAAACTGCAAATTGAACAAGCTCAAGATTGGGTAGATTAGGACAGAGTTAATTTGTAATATACGTCAAGTGTCTTTTACCCTTTTCTTGTGTCCATTGTAACATTATGGATTCTGATGCAAAGTAACCTTGCACACACACACTTGGGGAAAATTTCTAACTATGTTAGAGTTTTCTATTTTCAATCACATCATCTGGAATAATCCAAAAATCAACCTGGACAATCAGTTAAAAATAAAAACCCTAATTAGGATATATTGGTTAAGGCAGTCGCAATTAAGCGCATCATCCTGGAAGATATTAGCATCGGTCTAGATGATAGGCTCAAATCAAAAAGAATCTACCATCATATCTATTTAGGCATATTTTATTTTTGGACATCGTCCAGGATATTATCCTGGACGATGCAGTAAAATTATGCCTAAACTAATCTAGTTGTTAAGGAAAATAATTAAGGTTTTATTACTCGATCATATAAGCCTAGACAATCACAGGATCATCCAGGATGATCCGTTCACAATCCTTAGTTCTTTTTAGATGATCAAAAATTGGCCTGGCTCTATTTATGGCGATGCTTTGGATAATATGTACTGAATTGAACTAATTATTCGGGATGATCGTGAGATCGGCTTGGATGATTAAGTTAGTTTTGTATTGTCTAGACATCCATTCAGGGCGATGTTTTGGATAATTTTTATCATTTTGTACTAATCGGCCTGAATGATCATGAGATCATCCTGGACGATCTAGTTATTTTCCATCATCCAGATAGCCATCCAAAGCGATGATTTGGATGATATTCTTTGAGTTCAACTAATCATACAAGATGATGTACTATCATCCTGGATGATATTTGATGATTAGTTGCTAATTAGGGCTAATTTGGAGCCCTTGTTTAAAAGATCTCTTATTTTCTTAAGTAATGATCTTTTACTGCTGTCCTGACCTGAGAGAGCCAAGAGGAGAGGGAAAGCAAGTGAGAGAGAGAGAGGACCTTATGAGGGGGAGTTTGTGGGTTTCATAAAGGTTGCTCCAAGCAAGAATCTATGTCATCTTCTTTGGTCATTATCCCTAGTTCCTTTGGGGTTTTAGAGAGGTCTACTTCAGCAACTGATTGAGATTCTATGCCTGCTTCAGGAAGAAGCAAAAGAAGTGTTCTCTGCCTGCTTCTAGAGAAAACAAAAGGAGTTGGGTTCTTTGCCTCTTCAAGGTTGATAGAAAGGAGTTTTTATTCGAGCTTCTCTACCTTGCTGTGTGGGCAAAATGAGAGATATTGAGTTTAGTACAATACCCAGAGGAGAGGCTCCGGGGAGTGGACGTTGCTTAAGTTGACCGAACCACTATAAAATCTATTGTGTTCTTTCTTATTATACTTCTATATTTAATTTTTGCACTTTTATTTTTATGGTGATTGTTTAGTTGTGTTTGTTATTTTGTTTGGAGAAAACTTTAAATACCAATTCACCCCCCGCTTGGTTAGCCTTAGGACTAGTTCATAAGAGCTTAACATCCCTGTTGAACTTTAAAGTGATATCAGAGCTGAATTCATAAAATTGAGTTTTTAAAAAACTTTGAATTTTGATCAATGGCTAACTTTGGTAATCGTAATACTGCGGAAGGGTATTCTATTTCCTGACCACCTTTATTTGATAATATTCTTTTTGATTTTTGAAAAATTCACATGTCTACATTTTTACAATCGATTGACTATCGTATGTGGATGCTTGTTAAACAAGGCTGTTCATCTCCATCTCATAAAACTAATGGAATTACTATTATACTTCCTTTTATTAAATGGACTCTTAAGGATAGGGAATTAGCTCAACTAAATGCAAAATGCTTGAATTATTTTTTCAGTGCTTTGAAATCAGAAGATTATATGTGTATTTCAACTTGTGGTACTGGTAAAGAAATTTGGGATAGATTGTGTATTACTTATGAAGGAACCAATGAAGTTAAACAATCTAGGTTGAATATTTTATTGCCTGACTATAAACTTTTTTGTATAAAACCTACTGAATTGATTTCTGACATGTATATTATGTTTACTTAAATTATCACTGCATTGCATGCTTTAGGAAGAGAGCTAACTAACTATGAAAGAGTAAATAAAATTTTGAGATGCTTGCCTTCTTCCTTTGATGCTAAGATCACTGCAATTATTGAATCTAAGGATTTGAATATATATTTTATTAATAACTTACTTGGATCACTCATTGCATTTGAGTAAGGAGAGAACCAAAGACAACTTAATGTAGGTAACCGAAAGAAGGAGAAAACTATGGCGCTAAAAGCCAACAACACAGACATTAATTCTTTTGGGTCTGAAAGTAAAAGTGTTGTATTAATCACTAGGCAATTCAAAAGCTTTCTAAGAAAAAATTACAAGCATCATCAGAAATGGAAAAAAGGTAAGGGTAGAAAAAATTATAAAAGTTCTTCTGATGTTATTTTTTTTTAATGTAGGAAGCCTGGACATGTCAAAGCTGATTATCCTACACTTAAGGATCACCCAAGCAAGGAGAAGGGTGAGGAGAAACCCAAGTACAGGAAGGGAAAGAAGTGGTTCTAAAAGGCATTCTAGGTTGAATTCTACATCAGACTCCTCTAAGACTAAAGCTGAGGAGGAGACAATAAACTTGTGCTTAATGGGTGATCGTCTTGATCAGTCTGACCAGGAAGAGGTATGCTAACTAAGCTATAAATAATTACTTGGGATTTGTGAGCAAATTTATGCATCATATAGGAAACTTAAGAAATCTCATTCTAGCAAGAAATTGGAATTTTCAAATTTGTAAAGAGAGTATGAAGTTTTAAGTAAAGATCACACTCAAATTGATAGTAATCATATATCAATACTTAATGAGTTTGATGAACTAAATAAAAAGCATTATGAGTTAGTTATTGAGCATGATTCATTGAAAGCATACTACACCTCACTTAAATCTGATTTTAAAACATATATTGAAGAATCTGAGCATAGAGAGCACTATTTGAATGTTGATAATGCTTTTTTAGAAAGTGTTAAATCGAGGTTTAAAGTTGAATTGAATGCACTTGAGAAAAATAGGAATACACTCATACCTAAACATTTTTTTAATCATGATCCAAAACCAAAATTTTTGAATCCTAGGAATATGTACTATAACCTGAACATAATAGTAAATCCTTTTCCTAGAGTTAGATGTTTTTCATGTGGCATGCTAGGGCACATTTCACACACTTGCACTATTCACCATAGTACACATTAGGTGTCGAGACCTAAATTGCATGATTCATAGCAGCAAATATATACATTGTATTCTTCTTTTCATAGGAAGGGGCCCAAACCTATTTGGGTTCCTAAATTTGATGTTTGATTATTTTGTATGCTTGCTCTTATAAAAAGCCATGTGAGAGCATGTAATACCTGGACAGCAGATGCTCATGACACATGACTTGAGATGCTAATCAATTCGTTATGTTGGAGGCCAGTGGTAGAGGCAAGGTCACTCCTGGAGACAACACCACCAGAAAAGTGGTGGGTGTAGGTATAATTGAAAACTCAAAGAACCTTTTGATTAAAAATATTTTGTTTGTAGATGGACTGAAATACAACTTGCTAAGCATCAGTTAGCTATGCGATAAGGGCTTCATCATAAAAATTTTTAAAAAATTTCTCAATAAAAATACAAAATTAAACAAACCAAAATTCACCACCAAGAAATTTAACGTGCAGAAATTAAATATGGAAAAATTGTAGAAAAGAAACACACAGAAATTTATAGTGGTTCGGTCAACTCGACCTACGTCCACTCCTCGGAGGAGCCCTCCGAGTATTGCACTATACTCAGTGTCTTTCCTTTTGTTCCAACAGCATAGCAGAGAGGCCTATATCAAACATTCTTTCCACTGACACCGACGAGGCAAAGAACCAAACTCCTTTTGCTTCCTCCTAAAGAAGGCATAGAAACTTGATCGATTTCTGAAGTGGACCTCTCTCGAACCTTCCAAGAACAAGGGATGATGGTCTAAAAAGATGACTTGGATCCTTACTTAGAGAAACCTTTGTGAAACCCCTCACAAACTCCCCCTCACAAGATCCTCTCCCTTTCTCTAGGATCTCTCAAGTCAAGACAACAGCAAACGATGAGTTCTTGGGTAGAACAAAACCTCTTAAATAGAAGAGTTTCAAAATAGCACTTAATTTATACAAACTGACTTTATCATCTAGGATGATATAAATATCATCCTGGATGATTAGCATAAATTTTGTATAATCAGCCCGAACAATTTGGGACGATCAGAAGAGTTTTGTTCATATCATCTAGGATGATAGGATAACGTACTGTATAATCAGTACAAATCCTTGAATATTGTCTAGACAATCACACTGAATGGATGCCTAGAGGATGAAAAAATAGTCTGATCATCCAGATCGATCTCATAATTTTCTCGGATTATTAATTCAAATTCATGAAAATAGTCCAGAGCATTGCCCTGAATAACAGCTGGCCGATGTTGAATGTCTAGGAGCGACTAAGGTTTTTTTAAACTGATCATCCTGGCTGATCCTGAGATCGTCCAAGATAATTTGATCGAGCAATCAAAACCTTAATTGTTTTTCTTAATAACCAAATTAATTTAGGCATAATTGTATTGCATCGTCCAGGACAATATCAAAAAATAAATAATACCTAAATAGATCTGGAGGCTGATTTTTTTTTAATTTTAGGATATCATCCTGGCCGATATAAATATCATCCAAGATGATGAGATCAATGACACCTGCCTTAATTAGGATGTCCTAATTAGGGTTTTTATTTTTAACTAATCATCCAGGCTAATATTTAGATCGTCCTAGATGATATGACTAAAAATAGAGAACTCTAAATCTGAGAAAAAAATTTCCCCAAGTGTTTGTGGACAAGGTTACTTAGCATCAAGAACTACATCGTTTACAATAGACTCAAGAAAGGGAAAAAATAGAAACTGACTCAGACCTAATCTATCCAATCTTGAGCTAGCTTGAGTTGCACTCGATCTTATGGATCGAAAATGTTAGTAGGCAAGGTAGTCGTAGAGAAACAGAAGTGTTTGTTATCATCAAAATTATACTCCCTAAAAGCAGATTTGCAATAATCTCCTCCTTTTTTATGATGTCAAACACAAAGTAATTGAAGTAGTTTAAAATAGTTTTAAAGGAAATGGGTGAATATTTTAACTAATTAACATAAAAATATAACAAACTAGAATAGTGAAATCAGACTAGAACAGAACAAACTAGTATAAGTACTCCCCTTTTTTACATAAAAAAAAGAAGGGAAAAAGAAAAAAAAAAAAAAAATATATCACACAAAAACAAGCAAACTAAAAGAAATACGACCCCTAATCATCTGAAGGAGGAGGTGGTGGTGGTGGATGTGGTTGAAGGTAACTGGAAAGAGTCACAAACTACTCCCTAAGCCAGGCCATATCTTGGTCGTGTTGGATCTACTGGTGAGCTATGTAAGCATCAAAGCGAGCAACATCCTCCGCATGCTGCTGCTCCTGTGCAGCAACGAAGGTCTAGAAGCGAGTCTCTCACTAGTTGAATTGCTCCACAAGTTGATTCAGCTAAGAGTGCTGGTAGAGCAAAGCAAGTGCAGGAACAGATGTAGGAGCTGCCTCCTCCTTAGCTCCCTCGACTTCCTCATGCTCCGGGTGGAGATGAGTACTGTGAAGAACATGGAAGAAGTTATTTGAGAAGTAGGCAAACTAAAAATTTGGTGGAGAAGGATACTAGAGGTTGTATTTTATTTCTAAGACATAGAAAATGATATGTCCTAGAGAAAGATTGGGCTTCGTCCTATGTCTGGGATATCGAATAGTGGTCAGATGCTCAATGTAGCGAAAGATCAAATCAGTGGCAATGAATTCGAGTGAACAAAAATATAAAAAGTGGTGATTGAAAGAAGAGGAGTGATATGAACGTGATCATCAGTTTTAGGAAGAATTGAGGTGTGAAGGACATGCTGGATTATCCTAGTATCTTTGAGTAAGTTGCTAGTATCTCCAACGTGAAATTGAGCATTAGTATTTTTGAGAAAGTGGTTGGCTAGAGCCCAGTCATAATCAGGATCAGTACATAGGGTATGGAGTTTGTCCCCTGTGATGGAAAGTTGCAAAAGTTCTTCACAGTCCTAATATGTGATTTTAATGAGGCATCATTTCACATAGGACCCGAGAGAAGTCAAAGAAGAATTAATGCAGAGACTAGCAAAAAATTTAAAAAGAAGCTCGGAGTTGAAGGGGACAGAGAGAGTAAAAAGGAAGGTCAAGAAAGTGTGTACAAAAAGATTTAGGATAGGGTAGGAAAGAATGTGTGGATTGACAGTCCGAGAGATAGTAATCCTGGCTATTTTATACTTTTGATAGACGGCTTGATCATCCTTCTCAGTGAAGCAAGGGTCTAGAGTTGCCCTCGAGGAACTCTTAGGAGGATGGCAAGATCTCTTTCCTCCGGCCATTATGAAAAAACAGAACACAAGAGTAAGAGCGCAAGGGGATTTGAGAAGGTTTAAGTGAGAAAAAATGTCTAAATGGCTCGATTTATAATGAATCGGCCGAATCGACCAGGATGATTACAGAATTGTCCAGGATAATCTGGTGCAATAATTATGTCCAGGATGATTCATTAGGGATGTTAATCCCTTATGAATTAGCCTAAGCTAACTAAGAGGGGGGGGGGGGGGGGGGGGGGGGGTGAATTGGTATTTTAAAAAAATTCTCAATCAAAACACAAACTTAAACAAACCAAAATTCACCACAAAGAAATTTAACATGCAAAAATTAAATGCAAAAAAATTATAGAAAAGAAACACAGAAATTTATATTAGTTCTATGAAATCGACCTACGTCCAGTCCCCGGAGGCGCCCTCCGAGTATTGTACTAAGCTCAGTCTCTCTCCTTTTGCTCCCATAGTAAAGAGAAGATGCCTGTATAAAACCTCCTTTCCACCGGCACCAGTGAGGCAGAGAACCCAACTCCAGGATGATCACAAATAATTGAAACATAAGATGATCAGATTATCCAGGATGATAATTGGATCATCTAGGATGATCAGAAGCAGAAAGATAATAACAGCCAGTAGATGGAATTATAAGAATGATTCGAACTCATCATCCAGGATGATTTGAATATCATCCGGAATGATGCGACAAAAAAGTTGAAAATCAAAGGATGGATGGAGATGATCATAGAAGGCCTAAAAATAAAAAAATCAATTAAAAAAGATAAAACAGACACAAAAATGAACAGAAAATAAAGTTTTTTTATCAAAGCTTGAATATGATAAATTTTTCATGTGATTGAATTAAAAATTTGTAAAAATCAAAAAGTTTACATCGTCAAAAATTGAAAAATGGTAGAAATACTGATCCTATTAGCCTTACCTCGGGCTTCTCCAAGGCAAACTATCTTTTGAAAATAAAGATCTAAATCAGAAAAATAATTGGATAAGAAAAAGTGATCTTTTTAATACTTGGTTCTAGAAAAATATTTTATAGAATAATATATCAAAGTAATTAATCACGATCATGAATTTGCAAATCAAGCCTTTGAAAAATATTAAGTGACACATGAATTCTTCTAAGATTTAAAAATTTTCAAAGGAAAGAAGCTTACTTTTGGTGGGCTCATTTTATGCCTCTTGTCTATTTAGTTGGCGCTCTTTACGTATCTTTTGATTTTTTATAAACTTTGTGTGTGTGTGTGTGTGTGTGTATATTTTATACTCTTCTCACAAAATATATATATATATATTCAATTTGACGTCATTGCATATCTTTTGATTTTGGCATTATTGACAAATTTTTTTTAATTTAATTTTGCAAGCTAGGTCCCTTTTTCAAAATTCTTAAATACTCTCAGTTGTGATGATATCTTCGAGATATTAGAGAAGAAAAACTCACTCTCTAATATAAGGAAGAATGAATCTCAAAACAGAATCAAAAGTTATATGATAAATACAATGACAATATTTTAAAAATCTGAAGGTAATATAAAGACTTTGAACATTATATATATAAGATAGATTACTGTAGAAAGATTGAAAAGATCTTAATTGCAAAGACCAGTTGTTGATTTGAGATGAACGTTTATTTAGAAAAGAAAATTACACAACTAAAAGAAGTTAGAGGAATGGAAATAATCAATGGTGTTTTTCCTTTTAACTAATTTAGAGATGTCAATCTTTGACTTATAAATTTCTAAAACAAAAAAAAGGCATAAGATATCAATTCAGCAATGATTAGATAAAAATATATATAACATACAAAAGAAAAATAAAGTAATAAACAAAAACAAAAGTAACAAAATAAAAACAAAACAAAAATAAAATAAATAATGAAAAACTACAGAAGAAGAAGAAAAAAAAATAACAGATAACAAATCAGAAATCAGTAAGAATCAAGTTCATGCATTTATATCAATAACACCTAATCTTGTCCTTAATGTGCTGAAAGTGTCGAAGGACAGTGGTATAGTAATGATGTCAGCTAGTTGATTCTCAGTTGCCATATGGTGTAACTCAATATCAATCTTGGTCACATGGTCTCTTATAAAGTGATGCCTTATGTCAATGTGCTTAGTCCTTAAATATGGATAGGATTCTTAGAAATGTAGATGGCACTAGTGTTGTCACAAAGAATTAAAATTTTTCCTACAGGTAATCCTGAATCCATAACTTATTGCTTTAATCAAAGGACTTGGGCCACACAACTCCCTAAAGCAATATACCCAGCTTTAATAGTGGAAAGTGCAACAGAGTTTTACTTTCTAATAGACCAGGAGACTAAAGACTATCCTATGAATTGGCAAGACCCATAAGTGCTCTTTCTATCCACCTTACATCTTGTAAAATCAGAATTAGAATATCCAATATTCTCAAAAGAAGTGTTGTACCTAGGGTACTAGATTCCTAAGTTTTAAGTCCCTAAGTGATATATAAGAATTTTCTTAACAACAGTCAGGTGGGATTCTTTAGGATCAGCTTGAAATCTAGTACAGAGATAAATACTAAATATTATATCAGGTTGGCTAGTAGTCAGGTAAAGTAAAGATCCAATCATTCCTCTGTACTTCTTTTGATCAATTGCTTTTTCATTTGGGTCCTTATCCAACTGAACATTGGAGGTCATGGGAGTATTAATTGGCTTAGCTTTATCCATTTCATATTTCTTCAAGATATCCTTTATATACTTTGATTGATTTAGAAAGGTTATATCATTCAATTGTCTTATGCTAAACCCTAAAAAGTAGGGCAACTCTCCCATTATACTCATCTCAAACTCCCTACTCATTATTTTAGAAAAATCATCATATAGTCTTTTATCAGAAGATCAAAAACATATATCATTGACATAGATCTCTAAACAATGAGTAACTCATCTCCTACTTTTCTCAGAAAAAGGATGGTATCTACACTCCCCTTAACAAACTCCCTCTCTAGTAAGATTGTGCTAAGCCTCTCAAACCAAGCTCTGGGAGCCTGCTTTAATTCATATAAGGTCTTTTTCAATTTGAAAACATGATTTGTAAATTAGGAACTCTCAAAACCTGTGGGTTGTTCTACAAACACATCCTCTTTTATCACTCCATTTAAAAAGGCGCTCTGAATGTCCATTTGGAAAATCTTAAATCTCTTATAACAGGCAAAGGTTAGTAACACTCTAATGGCTTCCAATCTAGCTACAGGGGTAAAGATTTCCTGAAAATCAATCCCTTCTATTTGGTTGTACTTCTTAGCTACCAATCTTGACTTATTCCTAACTACCACACTAGAATCATTCACCTTTTTCTCAAAGACCCATTTTGTTCCATCTACACTTTATCTCTTTGGTCTTTCTACAAGCTCCCAAACATCATTCCTAACAAATTGGTTTAACTCCTCTTACATGGCTAAGATACAAAACTCATCAAAAAGGGTTTGGTTGATGTTGGTGGGTTCAGTCATTGAGATAAAGGCAGAGTGGTTCACTTCCTTCCTATGTCTATGCCTTGTCCTAACACCTTCAGAAGGGTCTCCTAAGATCAATTCTTTAGGATGACTCGATGAATATCTCCAATTTTTAGGTAAGGTGTGTGTAAGTTCAACCCTTTCCTCCAAATATACATTTTCTACTCCTTGGATAATCTTACCTACACTATTAGTATTTTGGGGCTCTACTCTCTTCTCCAAATTTTTAGCTCCAGTTGTATTTTCTCCAACTTTATCTTCCTCATCAACTCTAGACTTCTTAGGACCAGATTCATCAAATACTACAAGAGTTTTCTCCTCCATCATCACTGTCCTGTTATTAAACACCCTAAAGGATTTCCCCATACTTGAATATCCTAAGAATACTCTTTCATCAGATTTTGGGTCAAATTTCCCAAAGTGTGACTTCCCATTGTTATGAATGAAAAACTTACAACCAAATACATGGAGGTGGGAAATATTGGGTGTCCTACCCTTAAGGATCTCATAGGGTGTCTTATCAAGTTTGGCTCTAACATTCACCCTATTCAACACATAATAAGTTATGTTTACCACTTCAGCCCAAAAGTATTTTGGAAGTGAATACTCAGCAAGCACGGCTCTAGCGGCTTCAACTAAGGTTTGGTTCTTCCTTTTAGCTACCCTATTCTACTGAGGGGTCCTAGGAGCTGAGAAGTTGTGACTAATCCCCTTATCCTCATAGAAGTCTCCAAATCTCTAATTTTTAAACTCTCCCCCATGGTCACTATGGATGGTCAAAATCTCATAACCTAGCTTTTTTTGAATCCAAGTAAAGAAGGATCTAAACTCATCAAAAGACTCATTCTTATGTGACAAAAATCTAATCCAAGTAAACCACTAGTAGTCATCGAGAATTATAAAATCATAAAATTTCTCTCCTAAGCTGGTAGTGCTAATTGATCCAAACAAATCCATGTGAAGGATTTCTAAGGGTCTAGAGGTGCTAATGTCCTTAACGGGATAAAAAGAGGAATGAACTTGCTTCCCTAATTGGAAGGCATCACAAAGGTGGTCTTTAGAGAACTTAAGCTTGGGAACACCTCTAACTAGGTCTTCTTGGGTCACTCTCCTAAGGGTTTTCATACTGGAATGACATAACCTCCTGTGCCACAACCATGAATCATCAACATTTGTTTTTAAGTAAAATGAAGCACCACTTTCAATATTATTTAAATCAAGCATGTAAACATTGTTGATATTGCTTCTCCTATAAAATAGTGTTATTATTTAAGATTATAATGCAAGTATCAGCCAAAAAAATTATGATGAAGTCCTTATCGTAAAGCTGACTGATGCTGAGCAAGTTTTGTTTCAGTCCATCTACAAGCAAAATATTTTCAATTAAAAGATTCTTGGAGTTTCCAATTATACTTGTGCGTACCACTTTCCTGGTGGTGTTGTCTCTAAAAGTAACCTTGCCTCCTATCCTGGTCTCCAACAAAATGAATTCATTGTCATCTCCAATCATATGTTGTGAGCATATACTGTCCAAGTACCACATGCTCTCATGAGGCCTTTTGTGATAGCAATCCTATAAAATCATCAAATATCATATTTAGGAACCTAAACATGTTTAGGTCCCTTCTTATGAAAAGTAGATTGCAATGCATGTGTTTTATGCTGTAAATCATGCAATTTGGGTTTTTATACCCAATGTGTAGTATGGTGAATGATGCAAGTGTGTGCAATGTGTCCTAACATACCACATGAAAAATATCTAACACCAGGAAAAGGATGTACTAATCTACTTAGGTGGTGATGCTTCTTTTTAGAGCTATGTGATGCATGCAATGATGCTTTGTTATTTTTAAAAGTTTTGAGATTTGCTAAATTCTTAAACTCCTTTTCTAACTCAGCATTGGATGACTTAAAGGAATCATGTGCATCAGATAATTCAGTATGCTTTTGTTTAATGCATCAAACTCATCAAGTGATGAAATGTGATTGCTATCAATTGTAGAATTATCTTTAAGAAGAATTGTATGCTCTTTTTGTATAATTAAAAACTCCAATTTCAAGATAGCATGTGATTTCTTAAGTTTCTTATATGATGCATGAATTTATTCAGAAAGTTCAAGTAGTTGCTTATAGGTTAGTTCGCATACCTCTTCTTGGTCACTTTGGCCAAGATGTTCGTCTTCCATCAAGCAAAAGTTTGTAGTCACCTGTTCAGCTTCAATCTCAGAGGAGTCAAATGCAGAATCTGCCTAAAATGCTTTTTGGAACCTCTTCTTGTCCTTTTTAAACTTAATTTTCTCCTCACCCTTCTCCTTACTAGGATGAGTTTTATGTGTAGGGCAATGAGCTTTAACATGTCCTGGCTTCTTGCATTCAAAATAGATAGTATCATTAGAACTCTTAAAATTTTTGCTACCCTTACCTTTATTCCACTTATGATGGTTCTTATGTTTCTTCCTTAGAAAGCTTTTGAATTTCCCCATGATTAAGGCAACATCATTATTTTCAGAACCAGAAGAATTAGTGTCTGTGTTATTCTCCTTCTTTTTCTCAATTGCATCAAAATTTTTTTGATTCACCCCTTGCTCGTAAGAAATGAGTGATCCAAGTAAATATCAATCGAATAAGCATTCAAATCTTTTGATTCAATAATTGTAGTAATCTTAGCATCAAAAGAGGAAGGCAAGCATCTTAAAATTGTATTCACTTTTTCATAGTTAGTGCGTTCTCGTCATAAGGCATGCAAAGAGGTAATAATTTGAGTAAACCTTGTATATATTTTAGAAATTGATTTAGTAGATTTCATATGAAAAAATTCATAATCATGCAATAAAATATTTAGTCAAGATTGCTTAACTTCATTGATTCCTTCATAAGTAATGCACAATCTATCCCAAATTTCTTTATTAGTTGCACAAGTTGAAACAAACATATAATCTTCAGATTTCAAAGCACAAAAAAAATAGTTCAAACATTTTGCATTAAGTTGTGCTAAATCTCTTTCATCAAAAGTTCATTCAGTAAAAGGAAGTTCAGTTTTAATTCCATTAATTTCACGAGAAGGAGGTGTATAACCTTCTTTAACAAACTTCCACATGCGATAGTCAATCGATTGTAAAAAAGTAGACATGTGAGTTTTCCAAAAATAAAAAGGAATATTGTCAAACAAAGGTGATTGGGCAATAAAATACCCTTCCAAAGTATTACGATTACCAGAGTTAGCCATGGATCAAAATTTAAAAGTTTTCAAAAACTTAATTTTATAAATCTCACTCTGATACCACTTAAAAGTTTATTAGGGATGTTAAGCCCTTATGAACTAGCCCAAGCTAACCAAGAGGGGGGAGGGGTGAATTGGTAATTTAAATAAAATTTCAATCAAAAGACAAACTTAAACAAACCAAAATTCACCATAAAGAAATTTAACATATAGAAATTAAATGCTAAAAAACTATAGAAAACAAATAGAAAAATTTATAGTGGTTTGGTCAACTCGACCTACATCCACTCCCCAAAGGCACCCTCCGAGTATTGCACTAAACTCAGTGTCTCTCCTTTTTCTCCAACAGTAAGATGGAGAAGCCTGTACAAAACCTCCTTTCCACCGACACCGATGAGGCAGAGAATCCAACTCTTTTTGCTTCCTCTTGAAGCAGACAGAGAATTGTGATTGATTGCTGAAGTGGACCTCTCTTGAACCTTCTAAGAATAAGGGATGACAATTGGAGAAGACAACTTAGATCCTTGCTTGGAGCAATCTTTGTGAAATCCCTCACAAACTCCCCCTCACAAGATCCTCTTTCTCTCTCCCTTTCTCTCCCTCTTCTCTAGGCTCTCTCAGGTCAAGATAACAGCAAAGGACGAGTTCCTGTGTAGAATAAGAGCTCTTAAATAGAAGAGTTTTGGAATAGCTCTTAATCTATAGAAACTAACATTAATGTCCAGGATGATATAAATATCATCCTGGACGATCAGCATAAATTTTGCTTAATCAGTCCAGATGGTTTGGGTTGATCAGAAGAGTTTTATTCATATCGTTTAGGATGATAGAATATCGTCCTATACAATCAGTATAAATACTTGAATATTATCTAGATAATTGCACTGAATGGATGTTTGGATAATGAAAAAATTTTCTGGTCGTCTAGGCTGATCTCACGATTGTCCCGGATGATTAGTTTAAATTCGTGAAAATTGTTCAGTGCATCACCCTGAATAGCAGCTGGCCGATGTTGAACGTCCAGAAGTGACTGAGGTTTTTTTGAACTGATCGTCCCAGCCGATCTTGAGATCGTCCAAGATGATTTGATCGAGCAATCAAAACCTTAATTATTTTCCTTAATAACCAGATTAATTTAGGCATAATTGTATTATATCATCTAGGATGTTATCCTAGACGATGTCCAAAAACAAATAATACCTAAATAGATATGATAGTTTATTCTTTCTGATTTGAGCATATCTTCTTAGCCCATACAAATATCATCTAGGATAATGAGCTTAATGACAACTGCCTTAATCAGGATGCCCTAATTAGGGTTTCTATTTTTAACTGATCATTAAGGCCGATATTTGGATTATCCTGAACAATGTAACCAAAAATAGAGAACTCTAAATCAGATAAAAAAAATTCTCCCAAGTGTGTGTGTACAAGGTTACTTAGTATCAGGAACCACATCATTTAGAATAGACTCAAGAAAGGAAAAAAAATATAAACTGATTCAAACCTAATCTACCCAACCTTGAGCTGGCTTTAGTTGCACTCAATCTTATCGACTTGAAATATTAGTAGGCAAGGCAGTTGTAAGGAAATAGAAGTGTTTGCTATTATTAAAATTATACTCCTTGAAAGCAGATTTGCTACAAATACATGTATTATTAGCTTGAATAATATTACTGTTTTATAGGAAAAGCAGATTAATAATATTTACATGCTTGATTTAAATAATATTAAATGTGCTCATTCATTTTATTTAAAAACTATTGCTGATGATTCTTGGTTATGGCACAGGAGGTTATGTCTTGCCAATATGAAAACCCTCAAGAGAGTAACCTAAAAAAACCAAGTTAGAGGAATCCCCAAGCTTAAGTTTTCTAAAGACCACCTGTGTGATGTCTGTTAACTAGGTAAGATGCTCCATTCCTCTTTCTATTACATTAAGGAAATTAGTACCTCTTGACCTTTAGAAGTCCTTCATATGGATTTGTTTAGACTCACTAGCACTACTAGCTTAAGGAAAAAAATCTATGGTTTTGTGATTATCGATGACTACTCAAGGTTCATTTGGACTAAATTTCTATCACATAAGAGTGAGTCATTTGATGAGTTTATATCCTTCTTCACTTGGATTTAAAAAAAGCTAGGTATTGAGATCTTGTCTATCCATAGTGACCATGGGGGCGAGTTTGAAAATGAGAGATTTGGAGACTTTTATGAGGATAAGGGGATTAGTTACCACTTCTTAACTCCTAGAACCCCTCAACAGAATGGGGTAGCTGAAAGAAATAACATTACCTTAGTTGAGGTTGCTAAATCCATACTTTTTAAGTATTCACTTCCAAAATACTTTTGAGATGAAGCGATAAACATAGCTTGTTATGTGTTGAATAGGGTGAATGTTAGAGCCAAACTTGATAAGACATCCTATGAGATCCTTAAGGGTAGGACACCCAACCTTTTTCACCTCCATGTCATTGGTTGTAAGGTTTTCATTCTTAATAATGGTAAGTCACACTTAGGAAAATTTGACCCAAAATCTGATAATGGACTGTTCTTAGGATATTCAAGTGTGGGGAAATCCTTTAGGGTATTTAATAAGAGGACTTTGATGGTGGAGGAAACTACTCATGTAGTATTTAATGAATTTAATCCTAAGAATTATAGAGTTGAGGATGAAGATGATGTTGGAGAGATTACCCAAGGAGTTAAAAATTTGGAGAAGAGTGTAGAGGCCTAAAACACTAAGGGAGTAGGTGAGATTATCCAAGGAGTAGAAAATGCAAATATGGAGGAAACGGTAGAACCTACACACACCTTGCCTAGAGATTAGAGATATTCTTTGAGTCATCCTAAAGAACTAATCTTAGGAGACCCTTCTAAAGGTGTTAAAACTAGGCATGGACTTAGAAAGGAAGTAAACCACTTCGCCTTTATCTTAATGACTGAACTCTTAGCCATGCAAGAGGAATTAAACCAATTTGTTAGGAATAATGTTTGGGTGCTTATAGAAAGACCAAATGGATAAAGTGTAGTTGGAACCAAATGAATCTTTAAGAATAAGATGAATGATTCTTGTGTGGTGATTAGGAATAAGACAAGATTAGTAGCAAGGGGTACAACCTTATAGAAAGAATTGATTTTGAGAAGACTTTTACTCCTGTAGCTAGATTAGATGCTATTGGAGTGCTACTAGCCTTTACTTATTTTAAGGGATTCATGCTTTACCAAATGGATATTAAAAGTGTCTTATTAAATGTGATAATAAAAGAGGATGTGTTTGTAGAACAATCCCCTATTTTTGAGAGTTTCAATTTCCAAATCATATTTTCAAATTAAAAAAGGCCTTATATGGATTAAAAAAGGCTCCAAGAGCTTGGTATGAGAGGCTTAGCACATTTTTACTAAAGAGGGAATTTGTTAAGGGGAGCGTAGACACCACCCTTTTTATGAGGAAAGTATGAGATGAGTTAGTCATTATTCATATCTATATTGATGATATACTTTTTAGATTTTCTGATAAAAATCTATTTGATGATTTTTCTAAAATAACGAGTAAGAAGTTTGAGATGAGTATAATAAGAGAGTTGTCTTACTTTTTGGGGTTTAACATAAGATAATTGGATGATGGAACCTTTATAAATCAATCAAAGTACATCAAGGACTTCTTGAAGAAATATGAATGGATAAAGCCAAGCTAATAAATACTCCAATGACTTCCAATAGTCAATTGGATATGGACTCAAATGGAAATTCTGTTGATCAAAAGAAGTATAGAGGGATAATTAGATCTTTACTTTACCTGAATGCTAGCCGACCTGATATAATGTTTAGTGTTTATCTCTGTACTATATTTTAAGCTGATCCTAAAGAATCTCACCTACTACTATTAAGAGAATTCTTAGATATCTTTTGGGGACTCAAAACTTAGCAATTTGGTATCCTAGGAACAACACTTCTTTTGAGATTATTTGATATTTTGGTTCTGATTTTTTAGGGTGTAGGGTGGATAGAAAGAGCACTTCTAGGACTTGCCAATTCGTAGGTCTGTCTTTAGTTTCGTATTCTTGCAGAAAATAAAACTTTATTGCACTTTCCACTATTGAAGCTGAGTATATTTCCTTAGGGAGTTGTGTGTCCCAAATCCTTTGGTTGAAGCAAAAAATTTTGGATTTAGGATTACTTATAAGCATAATTTCAATCCTTTATGACAACACTAATGCCATCTACATCTCTAAGAATCCTATCAAACATTCAAGGACCAAACATAGTGACATACAACATCACTTTATTAGAGACCATGTGACCAAAGGAGACATTGAGTTACACCATATGACAACTGAGAATAAATTGGCTGACATCTTTACTAAATTACTAGCTTTTGACACTTTTAGCATCTTAAGGATCAGATTGGGTGTGATTGACATAAATGTATGAACTTGATGTTTACTTAATTCTAAATTTTCTATTTTGTTACTTGTTGTTTTTTCTACTCTTTTGTTTATTTTAGATTTATTTGTTTCACTTTTTTCTTACGATTATTTTTCATGTTTTATTTCTATTATTTTAGTTTGTCTTCTTTTTTCATTGTAATCATTACTGAAATGATATTTTATGCATTATTTTTGTTTTTGAAAATTTATAGTCAATGTTTTTACATCTCTAAATCAGTTAAAGAGAGAAACACTATTGATTGTTTTCCTTCCTCTAACCTCTTTTAGTGGTGTAATTTTTTTTCTAAACAAAAGTCTACCTTAAATTAACAACTAGATTTTGAGATTGAGATTATTTCTATCTTTCTATAGTAATCTATCTTATATTTATAATGTTGAAAGTCTTTATATTACTTTCAAAATTTTTTTTGTAATCTTATTGTTGCATTTATCATATGATTTTGATTATGTTTTATGGTTTATTCTTTCTTATATTAGAGAGTGAGTTTTTCTTCTCTACTATCTAGAAGATATACTCATAACTAAGAGTATTTAAGAGTTTTGAAAAGGGATCTAACTTAAAAAAAAAATTGGCCAATGATGCCTAATCAAAAGATTCAGAATGATGCCAAATTGAGAAAGATACACAAAGTGTATCAAAAATCAAAGATGCGCAAAGTGCTCCAATCAATTGATAAGAGGCATAAAATATGCCCACCAAAGGCAAGCTTTCCTCTCTTTCAAACCATTAAATCTTAGAAGAATTCATGTGTCAGTTGATATTTTTAAAGATTTGATTTTGAATTTCATGATTGTGACAAATTACTTTGGTAAATTATTCTATAAGATATTTTTTTGAAATTAAGTTTTGAACATATCTCTTTTTCTTATCCAATTGGTTTTTCTGAGTTAGGTCTTTTATTTTCAAAAGACTATTTTGCCCTGAGAGAAGTCCGAGCAAGGGCTAACAGGATTGGTTTTTCTACCATTTTTCAGATTTTGATCATGTTAACTCACTTTTCTTAAAAAAATTTAATTCAATCACATGGAGACTTTATTATATTCATGCTTTGATAAAAAAAAATAAAAAAAATAAACTTTTCTTTCGTTCCTTTTTTCGTCTTCTAATTAGCTTTTTCTTTTTTGGTTTTGCCTTCTTTTTATGATGTCAAAAAAGGTAGTAGTGTTTTAGTTGTTTCATCATTTGTTTTACTTTTTTTCATATTTTATTTATTTTTTATTATTTTCCATCATCAAGAAGGGGGAGATTATTTTGAATCTAGTTTCAGGAATTATAATTTTGATGATAACAAGTATTTTTGTTACTTTTATTTCTCTATGACTGCTTTGCCTACTAACATTTCAGGTCCATAAGATTAAATTGCAAATCGAACAAGCTCAAGATTGGGTATATTATAATTGAGTCAGTTTATAATCTACGTCAAGTGTCTTTTACCATTTTCTTGAGTCCGTTATAACATTGTGGGTCCTGATAGTAAGTAACCTTTAACACACACAATTGGGGGAAAATTTCTGACTCTTTTAGAGTTTTTTTTTATCACGTCATCCGGGATGATCCAAAAATCAGCCTGGACAAACAATTAAAAATAGAAACCCTAATTAGGGCATCTTAGTTAAGGCCGCCATAATTAAGCGCATCATCCTATATGATATTAGTATCAGCCAGGATGATAGGCTCAAATCAAAAAGAATCTATCGCCAGATCTATTTAGGCATCTTTTATTTTTGGACATCATCCAAGACATCATCTTGGATGATGTAGTGCAATTATGCCTAAATTAATCTAGTAATTAAGAAAAGCAATTAAGGTTTGATTACTTGATCATATCAATCTGAACAATCAGTTCACAAACCTTTATTCTTTCTGGACGATCAAAAATTGGCCTGGCTCCATTCAGGGCGATGCTCTAGATGATATGTACTGAATTGAACTAATTATCTGGGATGATCAAGTTAGTTTTGCACCATCCAGACATCCGTTCATGGCGATGTTCTGGATAATTTTTGTTGTTTTGTATAAATTGGTATGGACGATCTAGTTATTTTCCCATCATCCAGACATCCATCCGGGGCGATGGTCTGGATGATATTCGTCAAGTTGTACTAGTCGTACATGATGATGTACTATCATCTTGGATGATATTTGATAATTTGTTGCTAATTAGTGCTAATTTGGAGCCCTTGTTTAAAAGATCACTTATTTTCTCAAGTAATGATCTTTTGATGTTGTCCTGACCTGAGAGAGCCAAGACGTTTGGGAGAGCAAGGGAGAGAGAGAGGTTCTTTGAGGGGAGTTTATGAGGGGTTTCACAAAGGTTTCTCCAAGCAAGGATCTACGTCGTCTTCTATGGTCATCGTCCTTGGTTCCCTAGGGGTTCTTGAGAGGTCTACTTTAGTAATTGATTGAGGTTCTCTGCCTTCTTCTGGAGTAAGCAAAAGGAGTTGGGTTCTCTACCTTCTTCTAGAGGAAGAAAAAAGAGTTATGTTCTCTGCCTGCTTCTGGATGAAGCAAAAGGAGTTGGGTTCTCTGCCTCATTGTGGTGGATGGAAAGGAGTTTTTGAATGGGCTTCTCTGCCTTACTGTGGGGGCAAAAGGAGAGACACTAAGTTTAGTGCAATACTCGGAGGAGAGGCTCCGAGGATTGGACGTAGGTCAAGTTGACCGAACCACTATAAAATATGGTGTGTTCTTTCTTATTATAGTTCAACATTTAATTTTTGTGGTGATTGTTTGGTTGTGTTTGTGATTTTGTTTGGAGAAAATTTAAATACCAATTCACTCCTCCTCTTGGTTAGCCTTGGGACTAGTTCATATGGACTTAATATCCATGTCAAACTTTCATGGTAGGCTTAGAAACTCAAGTTTATTATAGTGGAGATGGGCCACTTTACTTCCCTGCAAAATCTAAGTCTATTGTAAATATTTGAATCAATAAATGAATAAAATTTATTTCATATATACAATCTATTTTATTTACATTACTTTATACATTGAATTTATATGGAAGATATCTTGCATTAATGGGTAGCAATTTTCCTAGATTTTTCTTGGTGTATATGTTCTGGACTTTGTAAGAATATGTATTCTAGTTCTAGAACAATATAGTACTGGGTAGTGTAGAAAACTCCTTTATATATTTATGCATACATACATGCATCTTTTTTATTTCTACTATATATGCTAGAGCCTAGGGCTTTATGCCCACCAAAGGCAAGGTAATGAAGTCCCCATTACGCTTAGAGGATGCTATACTTTTTCTATTATTATATAGCTATTATGTGGCCAAAGTTTTTTAAGAAATTTTGGTAGGAAGAAAATTTAGTTAGGTAAATTAAATAAGATAAAATTTATAGTTTTTAGTGAGTCATCTCGTTAGCATCATTTAAACTTGAACTTAAAATTACTAATATTGAATAATTAATTTATAGTCTAATCTAATCCTTTGATCTCTTAGGATAGAGCTAATCTTCTCATGCACTACATATAGAATAATTACTTGTATATTAAGTTGTTAGTTGGCAGTGCATTCTAAGCAAGTGTAAGCCCATAGTTATTTACACACCTCAAATTCCTTTTCAGAATAAGAATAAAGAATGAAAAATATTTTATAAAATTTAAATATATTTTTGAAGGAGTAAATGATATTTTTTCAAAATTTATAAGGCAACTCACTTATATTTAAAACCCCAAGTGAGTCTAATCTCCACATTAATCAAAAGTTTTCTCTTCAGAGATGTAATTGACTATTGAGGCTTGCCTCTATAGGAACCCAAGATCCTAGTATAAAATAAATTCTATCTTAGTTCACTAAGATAGGGGAAAATTCTTCTAGACATCACTAAAGTAATCCTGGGTTAATTTCATATTTGAAATGATAGATGAATATGAATTTTATCCTTCAATATAATTTTTTACATTCTATATGTCGAGTTTGAAAAAGAAAAAAATTTATTTCTTTCCTCAAGTCGATGATATGGTGTTAGTCTATTTTTTGAGATAATTAACAATGGTTATGTAAATTTATTTAAAGATAACCTAAAGAGAAAATCACTGATACAATAATCAAATTAATTTGGTCCACAACCGTGAGTTAGGGAAACTTCTAACGATGATCATGAGAAAATAAAATAATTCTCTCCACCAGTGGTTTAAATTGGTCTTTTTAGTGGCAGTTTTAACCACTATTAATTGAAGAGGTCAAAATCATTGTTATATGTAATATATAAGTTGTTTTAAAATCGTTGCTAGGCAATGTTACATTTATTCCTTTTCTTTAGTGACATGACATACAAGGTTAACTATATGTATCGATGAATTGTACCATAACACACAAAGAATTTGTAGTTTTAATTATGTCAATGGTATGATGTCGTCTATGATGAATGATCAGTTTCTAGAACTAACATAGCTTGGTGTAAATTTTGCTCGGCTATAAAAGAAATCATCTTGCTGAAGATTGAAAGATTTATGAATTATAAAACAACATAACATCATATCTATGTTTATAAAATGTGACTAATAGGAAGGTTGTTACTTATAGATATCAGTAAATGTAGAGAGAGCTGCATGCTTAACTTTATAGTTAATAATTTTGATAGAATATTATGTGGAGCAATAAGAAATTATGTTTTTAAAAATTTGGTAATTTTTGACATTTTAAAAATGTGATAACTTACTAGCTAATAGTAAGTAATAATAATAAAACTAATACTAAGACTAATATTAAAACTAATACTAATACTATGTATGATAATAATACATAACAACAACAACATCAAACCTTTGTCCCACTACGTGGGGTCAGGAACATAAATCCTTTTTCGCCATTGTGTCATGTTAAAAGTCAAATTCTCATTTAAATTTAATAAAGAAATATCATTTTTAATATTTTTTAACCAAGTCTTTTTAGGTCTACCTCTACCATTTTAAACATAAGTCAAATCTAATACCTCAACTTTCCTAATAGGGTAATCGGAAGGCCTCCATTTAATATGGCTAAACCATCTAAGATGACTCTCTCTAATCTTATCTTCCACTGGAGCTACTATAACCTTTTCATGTATATGTTCATTTCATATCCTATCTCTATTGGTAAAACCACTCATCCACTTAAGCATCATCATTTCTGCAACTCTTAACTTAGTATTATGCTTCTCTGGCCAACATTCATCACCATAAAGCATTGCAGGTCTCACCACCATCTTATAAAATTTTCACTTAAGTTTGAGGGGGAATTTCTATCACACAATAAGCCTGAAACATTCCTCCACTTCAACCATCCAACTTGAATTCTACTGATAATATCCCCATCTATTTCACCATCACTATGAACAATAGATCTAAGATATCTAAAACATGTACTCTTATTAATGATTTGATCTCCCAAAGTCACAATACCCTCACTAGGTCTATTTCTACTAAAATTACACTCCATATGTTCAATTTTAGATCTACTCAAGCAAAAACCATTAGACTCTAAGGTTCACCTCCATAATTCAAGTTTAACTTTAACTCACTCTCTAGTCTTATCGATAAGAAGAATATCATCAATAAAAGCATACACCAAGGTACATCCTCTTGCAAATGTCTAGTGAGAACATCCTTGACTAAAGCAAAAAGATATGGAATTAAGGCTGATCCTTGATGTAATCCAACCGAAATAGGAAAATACTTGGTCAAACCACCTTGTGTTTAAACACAAGTAATACATATCTTTAATGATTTGAATATAAGTATTATTAACTCCTTTCTTTTCAAGAATTCTCCATAGTACTTCTCTTGGAACTTTATCATATGCTTTCTTTAAATAAAAAATTATCATATGTACATCCTCCTTATTCTCTCTATATTTCTCCATTAAACCTCTCAATAAATGTATGGCTTCCAGAGTAGACCTACCCGGTATGAATCCAAATTAATTTTAAAAAACATTAGTTTCACGCTGCAACCTAAGCTCCATAACTCGCTCCTATAGTTTTAAAGTATGACACATTAACTTAATTCCTCTATAATTTGCACACTCCTGTACATCACCTTTATTCTTAAAAAATAGGATTTAACACACTCAATCTTCACTAATTTGGCATCTTTTTAGTCTTCAAAACTTTATTAAAAAGTTTAGTATGCCAAGAAATTCCTTCATCTCCTAAGCATTTCCACATCTATATTGGAATATCATTCTATCCAACACTTTTCCACACTTCATTTTCTTTAAATCCTATATAACTTCTATTTTACTAATACGCCCATAAAAACAAAAAGCTTTATTTTCATTTAGGGTACTAAAGTCACTAAAGTCAATAATATTTTTAAAGTCTTCATTAAATAGTTCAACAAAATATCCCATCCACCTTTGTTGAATATCATCTTCTAAGAAAAGTACTTTTTGATCTTCATCCTTAATACATATAACTTGAATTAAATCCTTACTACTCCTATATCTTTGTTTGGCTAACTTATATATATATATATATATATATATATATATATATATATATATATATATATATATATATCTTTCTCCCTCCTTTGTATCTAATCTATTATATAAATCATTAAAAGCTAAGTTTATTGCATCGCAAATAGCTTTTCTTATATTCCTTACGAGCCTCTTTATAGCTTTCCCAATTATCCAAATTTTTATATATAAACCAATTTTTATAACAAATCTTCTTATTTTTTATCTTTTCTTGCACATTTGGATTCCACCACCAACTATTTTTTACTATTAGGAGCTTTTCCCTTAAAACTCTAAGCGCGTAATTTGCAATAATCTTAATATCACTAGCCATTTGTTCCCACAAAACATTAACATCCTCATGCATAGAAAAAATCTTAAGATCTAAAATCTTACTCTAAAAAAATACTTTTGTTAATATTATTTAAATTCGCCCATCTAATCCTAGAAATAGTTTTACTTTATTTTTTTTATTTTCTTCCCATTTATTTTAAAGTCCAAAACTAATAATCGATGTTGGGTACATAAATTTTCACTTACAATAACTTTATAATCTTTGCAATCTAAATGATCTAATTTTCTTATAAGAAAATAATCAATCTGTGTTTTACTATATCCACTTTTATAAATAATAAGATGCTCATCGCTTTTCTTAAATAAGGTATTAGCTATTTAAAAACTATAAGCCAAACAAAAATCTAATATGGTCTTACCACCTTCATTTATCATTCCATACCCATGACCACCATGAATACTTTTAAAATTATCTACCTCTCTTCCAACATGTCCATTTAAATCTACTCCAATAAAAAACTCTTTCTTCAAGAGGTATCTTTTATATTAATTCTTCTAAGTCATTCCAAAATTTTAATTTTGAATCCAAACCTTCTTGAGGAACATAAGAACTTATAATATTAAAAACCATTACATCAACAATAATCTTTAAAGGTATAATTTTATCTCTAATTCTGTTAATTTTTATATCATTATCCTTTAAGCTCTTATCTATAATCACACTTACACCATTTTTAGTATGACTCTTACCCGAATACCATAGGTCATATCCTAAACTATTAATCTCCTTAGCCTTCTCTCCAACCCATTAAGTTTCCTGAATGCATATAATATTTATCTTCCTATGAAATATAATATCTAATAATTCCATTAATTTTTTTTGTAAGGGAGCCTATATTCCAAGTTCCTATCCTAATTACAGTTTCATGGACTAACTTCTTTCCCACATCCATCCTTGATGTACAAACCATTAGTTATTTAACAGTACACTCAGGCGCCGGTGCAGCGGCCCTTGCACACTTATTATTGTATATTCAAGCCATACAATACATCACTTCCCGGGGATGCACTCCTTTCCACCAAACTCAAAGAGGCAGAGAACCCAAGTCCTTTTACTTCCTCCTGAAGTAGGAAGAGAATCCAACTCCTTTTGCTTCTTCTTGAAGCAAGCAGAGAACCAATTTCCTTTTGCTTCCTCCTAAAGCAGGCTGAGAATCCAACTTCTTTTGCTTCCTCCTGAAGCAGGCAGAGAACCTCGATCAGTTACTAAAGTAGACCTCTCTAGAACCCCTAAGGAATTAGGGGCAATAACCATAGAAGAAGACGTGAATCCTTGATTGGAGCAACCTTTATGAAATCCCTCACAAACTCCCCCTCACAAGATCCTCTCTCTCTTTCTCTCCCTTGCTCTCTCTCTCCTCTTGGCTCTCTCAGGTTAGGACAACAACAAAAAGATCATTACTTGAGAAAATAAAAGATCTTTTAAACAAAGACTCAAAATTAGCCCTAATAAGCAATAAATCGATAAATATTATCCAGGATGATAGTATATTATCATGTACGATTAGTTCGACTCGATAAATATCATCTAGGTAATTGCCCTGGATGGATGTCTAGATAATGGAAAAATAACTAGTTCATCCAGGATGATCTCACGCTCGTCCGGGCCAATTAGTACAAAATAATAAAAATCATTCAGAACATCACCCTGAATGGATATCTGGATGATGCAAAAAATAACTTGATCATCCAGGCAGATCTCATGATCATCCTGGACGATCAGTTCAATTCAGTATATATCATTTAGAGCATCGCCCTGAATGGAGCTAGGCTAATTTTTGATCATCCAGAAAAAACTAAGGTTTGTGAACTAATCATCCTAATGATCCTGTGATTTTCCAGGCTGATATGATCGAGCAATCAAACCTTATTTGATTTTCTTAATTACTAGATTAATTTAGGCATAATTACACTACATCATCTAGGATGATCTTCTAGATGATGTCAAAAAATAAAAGATGCCTAAATAGAAATGGTGGCTGGTTCTTTCTAATTTGAGCTTATCGTCCTAGCCGATGCTAATATCATCTAGGACGATGCTCTTAATTACGGCTGCCTTAACCAGGATGCCCTAATTAAGGTTTCTATTTTTAATATATTATCTAGGATAATTTTTGGATCATCCCGGTCGATGTGATAAAAATTAGAAAACTCTAAAATAGTTAGAAATTTTCCCCCAAGTGTGTGTGTAAGGTCACTTAGCATCAAGACCCACAAAGATATAATGGACTCAAGAAAAGATAAAAGACACTTAACATATATTATAAACTAACTCAGTCCTAATCTACCCAATCTTAAGCAAGTTCAATTTGCAATTTAATCTTGTGGACCTGAAATGTTAGTAGGCAAGACAGTTGTAGAGAAATAGAAGTAACAGAAATGTTTGCTATCATCAAAATTATATTTCTTGAAATCAGATTTGCAATACGTCTACTCCCTAGAGGCACCCTCTGAGTATTTCACTAAACCTTTAATGACTCTCCTTTATCCCCTACAACTAGGTAGAGAAGCCCTCACAAAATTACTTCCACCTTCCCCAGTGCAGCGGAGGATCCAGGTCCTTTGACACCAAAGAGATATTCTTCTTCCCAAAACTTCCATCAAGATGAACCTTGAATCCGATGGTACTATGGTTCAAGCTTGCCAAAGAAACCGTGTGAAACCCCCTCCACACTCCCTTGAAACCCCTTCTAAGGATCTTCTCCCTCTCTCTCATACTCCACCCTTTCTCTCTTCCTTTCAAGTTCTCTCTTCAAGTTTGCTCTAGAATAACGAAGCTTCAATGGTTGCTAAAGACATGTACCAAGTTCTTTGACAAAGCTTAAATAGAGGGTTTTGAAAAACCCTAAAAAATAATCTTGGCATAAAAAATGTTTAGGAAAATCGCAAGATCATCCTGTATGTTGTGCTTAAAAATTTGGCTTCATAAAACCCTAAAAACTCAATTTCTGTGCCAAAAATTATCTTGGATAATCACAGGATTATCGAGTATAATGTACAAATTTGACCTGATAGTCCTGTATAATATCAGGATAGTCCTAAACAATCAGTTCAAATTTGTACAGATCATCGAAGATGATATTTTAGATCATCCTAGTTGATTAGAAGAAAATTTATGATATTTTACAATTTAGGGAAATCAAATATGTTAGGAAACTTCTTTCAGGATGATATACATATCGTCCAGGATGATATGATTGAAAAATTTAATCATAATTAGTCTCTTAATCACATAATCAATTTATGCATGATTCGGATTAATCATCCAGCATGATCTAGATCATCCGAGATGATTAGAACAAAAATTGAATCTTAAATCCTTGCCTAAATTAATATTGGTGGTTATTTTCCAAGATCATAGAGGATCATCCTGGATGATCCAAAATCGTTTAGTAATATTAGTTCAATGAGCTCATCGTCCTGGATAATCAAAATTATCCAGTACGATTAGTTCAAAACTTGAACTTATAGTTTTGATTAGATCTCACTCCCCTATGTGTGTATAAGCGTGGACATCAAGCTAGGAAACACCTTTATAGGACTTGACTCAAAAAATCAAAATTACAACAAAAAATATTACAAACCCTTTACACTATATCCTTATTCAATCTAATCTCGAGCTTTGATCCTTTATTGGATATTGCAAAGTATTCCTGAAACATTAGTATACACACAAATAAATATATAATAAAAAATATTATTAGATATAAAGACTTTTATTAACATCAAAAATATAAAACATGTGAGCTCGAGTTGTAATAGAGAAGCTCTTATAAACTCTCTTCCACCAACCTGGTGCGATAGAGTACTAATGTCCTTTCTCATCATCCTAGTGATGGTAGAGAAACTTCATCCTTTCTCACCTCTATGGTGATGGTAGAGTTCCAATATCCTTTCTCACCCTATTGATGATGGTAGAGTACCAACGTCCTTTCTCACCCTCCTAGTGATGGCATAGTACCATGACACAATGTTGAAGATCTTCTCTCAAAAAATATTTAGAGGAGAAGTACAGATATTTGAAGAAGAAAAAGATATCCTTTGGTCAGCCTTATGAATCCCTCACAACTTCCCCTCACTTGATCTCTCACAATTTACTCTCACAATCTCTCCCAAACACTCACACTTAATGGCCACTCTCAAGAGAAGATTGAAACAAAGGATATGAGTGTTTGTTTTAGGACCCTTATATATGAAACACAAGAAAAATTATTCAAAAAATTAAATATTACAAGTCAACCTACCTATGATTTTATAGTATGATCGAGGATCATCTGCATAAGAGTTCAAAAATCTATGTACAAACCTATACGAAGTAGATTTTGTACTACGTTAGTCGTCTGTACAAATTGACATCATACTGTATGAATAGTTTAAAACTAAACTTATTTCTCTGGTATAATCCTATACAAACCTCATTTCATACTTTATGAGTCATCTGTTTGAAGTGATATCATACAGCACGAACAGTTAACATAAATCATGCTTTGTTTGATAAAAACATGAACGACCCTATTTTGTACTCTGTGAGTAATTTGTATGAACTTACATCAAAGAGTATGAACAATACAAAATATAAATGAGTTCATTTGGGATGAATTGGTACTCACCCATTTCATACTCTTTGAATCATCTATATAAACCAACCTTTGTAAAATACAAACAGTTCAAAAAATTCAAGATATGATTTGATTAACTTTGTTTTGGAGGAAAGAAACATGACAAATCATTCAATATAATTGGAAATCATACAGTATGATTAGTTTTAAAACATATAAGTTTTGACTCACTCCTCTAGGGTGCGTGTGAGCGGTTATCCAATTATAATCACACTTTCTCAGACTCAAGAAAATTGAAACTCTATAAACTTTATTACATGAAACTCTAATCTACTTTGTCTTGAAATCTTCAGTAGTCTGGAGTATAATTTCTATGAAATGTTAGTACACACAAACAACAAATAGAAAATGTCCAGTGCATACTAGAAGAAATGAAAAAATAACTTAATAATAATATGTTTCTATCATCAAAAACCAATTCTCAAGCTGGATTCCTAAGTTGCAACAATCTCCCCCTTTCTTTGATAATGAAAAAATTAATTATTGTTTGAATTATAAATAAATATAGTTATCTCCTAAATTCTCCATCAATGAAGTGAAGAAAATAAATAGCATGAGGATCATAAATATTTCATCCTTTTTTTTTTAGTTTTATAAACAAACATAAAAATAAAGTACATAATAAACACAAAACACAAAAACAAAGTACACATGAAACACAAGAAAATAAAAAACCCAAAAATATTGTACACATGAAACAAAAAACACATAAACAAAGTACAGACAAAATACAAGAAAACACAAGGAAACCAAAATCCATAATTAAACTCCCCCTAAGAACATAAATTCTAAACTAATAAAAAATAAAAACACAAAATCAAAAGACTTCAAATAGAACACAAAAAATAACTCAAACCAAAATACAAACAATAACCTCCCCTTATTTTGTCATCAGAAAAAAAAAAGTTACTATAGACAAATCTAATATATGATTAAGAAGAGGATTTCATACTAATTTCACAAACTACATTAAGTCATGATTGAAAAAGAAAGACACAAATTTTAAATCAAAGAACAATTTAGAAAAGAAAAGTTGAAAAAGTTCAATGTTCACTCTAGAATACTAAAATATCGAATAGAATTATCATCATAAAATTAATTAAATAGAAATTCTATAGTTTTAAATTCAATAGTTAAAATGATCCTCTTTATCAATAAGAAATATTTGAGAGGCAAATATTATGCATCTTTTCAGTTTGGGCTCATTTTATGCCTCTTTTCAAATTTGGCTTTATTACACACCTTTTCATTTTGGGCTCATTTTGTGTCTCTTTTCAAATTTGTCGATATTGCACATCTTTTTATGTTAGGCTCAATTTTTGCCTCTCATGACATTTCATTTTTTTCACAACCTAATCTAGTAAATCTTAGCTTATGTGATTATCTTCCAAATAAAAGAAAAAAACTTTTCTCGTGAAAAGAAGAATAATCCTCAAAATAAAATCCTATTATCAAGTATAGAATCAACACATTGGATAAGAAAATAAAAGAAACATAACTCTAAAATTTTGTAAAAAATATAACTATAAGATACAAATCTATCAGAACACTGAAATAACCTTATTATCTAAATCTAATTTGTAAAATTAAAGTTTGGGAAACAAAAATAGTTTTGCCAGGAAACTAAGTTGTAGTGCAAAATATTTTAAAATTTTCTCTTAGATTAACATTAATAATTTGCATAATATAAACTTAAGAATAGTTTAAGGGGATTAAAAAAAATTATAGAAGATAAATATTTCATTAAACATTTAAATCAAGTAACATCCAATATAGAAAAACCAAAACACACAAAGCCATCACATGAGTATAGAATAAAACAAAACATATAACAAGTACAATAGAAAATGAAAACTAGTAAGCTGGAGGATCTTGATCTGGAGGTGGCTGAGGAGAAGTGAACAAAACAAAGTTGCTATTGATTATAGCTGCTTTGGTGTTTAGAGAAACAAATTATCCTCTAACCCAGTCCATATCTTCATTATATCTTGCATCCTTCTAGTTTAATTGAGTCTCAATATGATCAAACTATTAATCAAAATTAGATTCAAGTATATCAAAACACTAGACCCTTTCTTGATAGAAATGATGATCATGTCTAGGAATAGGTGCAGGTCCTCCTTCATCAAAATCTTCTCCCTCATCCCCTTGGTCTCACTTAAAAAGGGAATGAAAGAATCAATAAAATAAATTGGAAGCTGAGTAGGTGGATCAGGATGAATCAAATTTTACTTCTTCGCAACAATATAGGTGATAAGGTGTCGTAAATCCACATTCTTCATTCTTCTATTGTTAGGAAGTTCAATGTCAGTAAGTTTATAAATATAGTCCAAAATCAATTGGGCTTTATCTATGGAGTGTTTGTTATAATAAGATATATAACTATAAAAAGTAAAGGTGTTAGGTTGATACGATCACTAACCTTAGGAATGATGGAAGTTCTTAATACATGCTGGATAATCCTAGCATTTTGATTCAAGGTGTACACAAAAGATAGGTGATTGACTGAATCAAAACCTCTAAGGGTTTGATTGATAGTAGACCAGTCAAAATCTAACCTAGAAGTCATTGTGTGTGCCCTTACCCATTTAGTTCTAAGATGTAGGTAGGCACCTAAATCTTCCTTGGTGATCTCTACTCTTTATTTAAAAACATAAGATGACATCTTGGTATGGTTTTCATCCATTCTCAGATTGGCAAGGTAATAGTTATATGTGTCATGATGGAAAGCATAGATTAAGGTGAGAATAAACAAGAATTGGGTAGAATAAAAAAGAGGCATTACGAAAAAGTTAATGTCTCTTTGGATTAGGGGATGAGAAGGAATCATTTTCATGTCAAAGAAGCACAAGTAGGGTTCTTCATTCTATTTGGACAAGAAGTTCTCATCTCATTAACTAAAATGAGAAGAAGAGCCTTTGATGATTCAAGCCCATTTACTATTGCTTGCCATTTGGAGATTTTTGAACACAATATGATTTGTGATTGAAAGAGCTTGGTGAAGAAAATTTAGTGAATGCCTTCCAATTTAAGGAAAATGGCATGATTGTACAATACAAAACAAGGTTTGCACGTACAACTTTGTGTTTGTACAAGACGATAATGTTTCGTACATACGAATAAAAATTGCCAAAAATGAAATGACTTTTTGTAAACTGCCATTCCCAAGGAGTTATTTTGTTCAACTTTTTAAAAAAAATGATCTTACAGATGAACATGTGTTTGTCCAGGATGATCAGACAATAATGATCTTACTTTGGTAGTAGGTTCGTCCATAGACAGAACGACAACAGGATCATATAGAAGAACAGGTGTTTGTTCGGGGCAATCTTTAAAAATAACTGCCCTTTGAATAACCTCCCTATTTTTACAGACAAAAAATGAAGTATTCATACATTACGATGATGTGTTCGTAAAGTATGATCTGTTTAAAATACATATTTTTCATCTTACAAATTTGAAAAATTATTTTGCAAAATATAGTGATATCATATAGTACAAACGTGGTTCATACAATACAACTAAAAAATAAATTTTTATAGTTGCACATGATAATCGTGACTCTTTTCAAAAAATAAGTTAAACAAGATTCACGAGACCCAAAAAAAAAATAGTACAAAAAATAAATCAAACCTAAAATAAAGAAAACAAAAATCAACAAACAAACAAAAACAAATCATAAACAATAACAAAACATAAACACTAGTAATAAGTTACATCACAAATGAAATTTGCAAAATTTCAATTCTCAAGCATGAATATCAATTACACCCAATCTGGTTCTTAAGGTACTAAACATTTCAAAAGCAAGCGGTTCTGTCAAAATGTCTACAAGTTGATTTTCAATAGCTACATGATGTAGCTCAATTTCTCCTTTTATCACATGATCTCTAATGAAGTGATGCCATATATATTTATTCTAGAATGTTGAATAGGATTCTTTAAAATGCATACAACACTTGTATTATCACAAAAAATGGAATAGTGCCAATAAAAAATCCTAAATCAATAAGTTATTATTTTAACTAAATAAACTATGCCATATACCTAAGGCAATATATTTAGCTTCAGTAGTAGAAATGGCTACTAAATTCTATTTTATGCTATACAAGAAACTAAAGAGTTTCCAATGAGTTGATAAGATCTAGAAGTACATTTCTGATCAACCCTATGTCTTGAAAAATCTAAATCAGAATATCAATTATTTCAAAAGAAGAGCAATTCCTTGGATACCATATTCCTAAGTTTTGAGTTTCAAAGAGATATATCAGAATTCTTTTAACAGTAGTCAAATGGAATTCTTTTGGATCATCTTGAAATCTAGCAAAAAGATAAACACTAAACATGATATCAAGTCTACTAGTAGTTAGGTAAAGTAATAATTCAATTATTCCTCTAAATTTATTTTGATCAACAGATTTACTCTTAGAGTCATTGTCTAACTCCACTGAGGAACTTAATGGTGTACTTATTAGTTTAACTTTACCCATTTTATATTTCTTAAGGATGTCCTTAATATATTTTAACTGACTCAAAAATATTCCATCTTTTTTCCGCTTTATGTTAAAACCAAGAAAGTAACTAAAGTCTCCCATCAAACTCATTTTAAGTTCGATAATCATTTTTTTTCAAAAACATACCACAAAGATTTTTATTAGTTGATCCAAACAAGATATCATCAATATATATTTAAACAATGAGTATATTATTTCCTACACTTTTTAAGAAGAGAGTGGTGTCCACACTTTCTTTAACAAAAGATCTTTCAATTAAGAATGAGCTTAACCTTTCATACCATACCCTAGGTGTCTGTTTTAGTCCATACAATGCTTTTTTTCAATTTAAACACATATTTAGAGAATTGTAAATTTTCAAAACATGGAGGTTTCTCAATATAAATATTCTCTTGTATGACCCCATTAAAAAAGTCATTCTTAACATCTATTTAAGTAAATTTAAAACCTTTAAAACATCCAAAGGCTAGTAACAACCTTATCACTTCAAATCTGGCTACTGGAGAAAATGTTTCCTTAAAATTAATCCCTTCTATTTGGTTGCATCCTTTGGCCACTAATCTTCCTTTAATCTTAGCCACTACACCTAAATCATTCATCTTATTTTTGAAAACACACTTAGTTCCAACAACACTTTGATTTTTAGGTCTTTTAATTAACTCCCAAACATCATTTCTAATAAATTGATTCAATTCTTCCTATATAGCCAAAATCTAAAATTCATTAGAAAGTGCTTGATTTATATTAGTGGGCTCAATCATTAAAATAAAGGTAGAGTTGTTCACTTCTTTTTTAAGTTCGTGCCTAGTCCTAACACCTTCATTCAGGTCTCCTAAAATCAGTTCTTTAGGATGACTCTTAGCATATTTTCATTTTCTAGGCAACATAATTTATGTTTTATCCTTTTCTTTAAGAATTACATTTTCAATACTTTGGGTTATTTCTTTGACATCTTTTTCTTCAAACTTAGACCCTTCTAAAATGTTAAATTCATCAAAAAAATATGGGTGGTCTCCTCAACTACCAAAGTCCTATTATTAAGAACTCTATAGGATTTGCTAACACTTGAATATCCTAGAAACATTTCCTCATCCAATTTTGAATCAAATTTTCCTAACAGAGTTTTATTATTATTATGAATAAACACCTTACATCCAAAAATATACAAATGTGAAAGGTTTGGCATTCTTCCCTTAAGAACTTCAGAGGGTGTCTTGTTCAACTTAGATTAGATATTCACCATATTCAAAATATAACAAGCTGTACTAATCGCTTCAGCCTAAAAACATTTTGGAAGTGAATATTTAGCCAATATGGCTCTAGCAGCTTCTATCAAAGTTCTATTCTTCCTCTCAACAACCCAATTCTATTTAGGGATCTATGATGCTAAAAAGTTATGATCAATTTTTTACTTTTTATAGAGAACTTCAAAATTCTCATTTTTCAAATTCTTCTCCATAATCACTTTAAATTCGAAAGAATTTCACAACCTAACTTTCTCTGAATCTAAGTAAAAAAATTTCTAAACTCTTCAATTGATTCACTCTTATGTGATAAGAATCTAATTTAAGTGAATCTTGAATAATCATTAATAATTACATACCCAAAAAGTTTCCCTCCTAGTCTTACAGTTTTAACCGATCCAAAAAGATCCCTGCGTATGACTTCTAATGGTTTGTTAATTCTAAGATCTTTAATTGAATGAAAAGACTTTACTTTTTTTCTTAATTGACATGCATCACAATAGTGATCTTTAGTGAAGTATAATTTGGGTATGCCTCTAACTAATTCTTTTAGAGTAATCTTCTTAAGATTTTTCATGCTCGCATGACAAAGTTTCAATGCCATAATCAAGATTTATTAATGATAATTTTGAGACAAAAAGGTATTAGAAGATTTAACATAATTTAAATCAAGCATTTATATATTATTTACACTATTTCTATATAACACAACAATTCCATTTATGCTTATAATACATCTTGTAGGTAAAAATTTTATATTAAAACCGTTATTACAAAGCTAACTAATACTTAATAGGTTATATGTTAGCCTTCAACTAATAAAACATTCTCAATAAAGAAATTATTCTTATTGACAATCATGCCTATACCTACCACTATCCTAGTGGTATTATCTACCAATGTCACTTTGCCTCCAGCCCTGGCTTCCAGGGATACAAATTGAGTTGTATCTCCAATCATATGCTTTGAATATTCACTATCTAGGTATGAAATCTTCTCACAAGGGCTTGTATTAGAATGTTTCTATAAAATTATCTTATGTTAGACTTGGGAACCCAAATAAAATTTGGTTCACCTCTTGACAAAGAAAATCTAGATGCATACTTAATATCATGTGATTTATGCATCTTAGGTCTCCACACTAGATGTGTTCTACTATGAATTATGCAAGTGAGGGAAATATGTCTTATCATTCAACGAGAAAAGCATTTCACACCAGGAAAGAATTTACCAATCAATGTGAGTTATAATGTCTTTTCTTAGGTTTTGAAATTATATACTTTTGAGCAGGATTGTAAAATGGTTCAAGTGTGGGAGATGTTTTTTTTTCCTTATAAGCATTCAGTTTTTCTTTAAGATATAAGTTTGCACTTTGTAAAATTAAATTATCAACTTTCAACTTATATTCTCTTTAATCAACTTCAATTATAGTCACCTTAAAATCATTCTTAAGATCAGTATAAGATGTTTTCAATAAATCATATTTCTTATTCAAATCATCAAATTCATCCAGCAAGGCCATGTGGTTACTATCTATGGATGCATGATCTTTTATAAGATTTTCATTTTTTTTTACAAATTTAAATGCTTGAGGTTAAGATTTTCTTGCAATTTTTTAAGCTTTTATATGCATTATGAATTTTCTTTGAAACTTCAAATAATTCATTATAGGATAAGTATCATACCTCCTTTTGATTTGAATGATCAAGTTTATTTTCCATTAAGCACAAATTTATAAGATTTTCATTTTTTTTATAAATTTAAATGCTTGAGGTTAAGATTTTCATGCAATTTTTTAAGCTTTATTTTTGCATTATGAATTTTCTTTGAAACTTCAAATAATTCGTTATAGGATAAGTATCATACCTCCTTTTGATTTCAATGATCAAGTTTATTTTCCATTAAGCACAAGTTTATGACAACCTCTTCCACTTTTGTTTCTGAGGAATTTAAAGTTGAGTCAGCCTAGAAAGCTCTTTGCATTCTTCTCTTGCCCTTCCTAAAATTAGTTTTCTCCTCAATTCTCTCCTTATTAGGGTTAGCTTTAAGATTTGGGCAATCTTTTTTTATATGTCCAGGCTTCTTGCATTCATAACAAATGATTTCATTAGATACTTTTGTATTCTTATTAAACTTACCTTTGTTCTAATGTTGATGTCTCTGTTGCTTTTTTCTAAGGAAACTTTTTAACTATCTAGTTATGAGTAAAATGTCTTCTTTATATTCAGACATTAATTGATCACTCTCTGAATCATACACTTTCTAAATAATATTCTTCTATTTTCACTTGTCACCTGCATCAATCTATCTTTGATTCACTCATTACTCGTAAGCAATCAGTGATCCAAGCAGATTGTCAATAGAATATACATTCAGATCTTTCGACTATGTTATGACATTTATCTTTTCATCATAAGTAATAGTTAAATAATGTAGAATTTTATTAACATTTTTTGAATTAATTAGTTCTTAACCTAAAGCATGCAATGAGGTAAAAATCTGAGTAAAATATGTATACATATAAGAAATTTACTCATTCAGTTTCATGTAAAATAGTTTATAGTCGTGTAATAAAATATTTAATTTAGATTAATTATCCTCAATTATCTCTTCATAAGTTATGCAAAGTCTATCCCAAATTTTTTTTCTAGATTTGCAGGTAGAAACACGCATATAGTCTTCTAATTTCACTGCATAGAAAAAACTATTTAAATATTTTGTATTTAGCTGTGCTAATTCTTTTTATTCTAGTGTCCAATCAGTAAAGGGTGTTTCAACTCTAATGTAATCAATAAGTCTAGTGAGTCTAGTGTAACCTTCTTGTATTAATATCCATATGTAATAGTCAGGTGATTGTAGAAAAGTAGACATGCGAGTTTTCCAAAAATTGAAAGAGATGTTATCAAATAAAGGTGTCCTAATGATAGACTGTCTTTTAGGAGTGTTCTGATTTCCAAAAGTAGCCTTGATCTATTTTCAAAAAGTAGTCTAAACATTAAATTTTGAAATGGGAACTAATACAACTTGAAAGTTTGAGTAAGGACTTAGACCTTACTGAACTGTCCACAACTAACTAAGTGGGGCGGGGGGGGTGAATGGGTAATTTTAAACTTTTCTTGGATTTTTAAAAACCATTTTTAGAAATTTTAAACAATAATCCTAAAATATGTAGTTGCATAGTAATTTGATTATCATAATAAATTTTTTAACAATAAAATCTTAAAGAGAAGAAAAATGAAAATACTAAAAAAGTAAAGTGAATAAAAAAACACCAAATTTATAGTGGTTCGGTCCAAACTAGACCTACATCTACTCCCTAAAGACTGCTTCTTCAAGTATTGCACTAAATCAAAGTAACTCTCCTTTTTTCCCCCATAGCAAGGAGGAGAAGCCCTTACAAACTCTCTTCCACCAACCCGGTGTGATAGAGTACCGATGTTCTTCCTCACCCTTCTGGTGATGGTAGAGAACCTTCATCCTTTCTCACCCTCCTAGTAATGGTAGAGTACAAATGTCCTTTCTCACCCTCTTGGTGATGGCAGAGTACCAATGTTCTTTCTCACCCTCCTGGTGATGATAGAGTACGTGACATAATTTTAAAAATCTTCTATCAAAAGCCTCTAGAGGAGATGGGAAGAAATTTGAAGAAGAAAATATCTCCTGACTTTGGGCAACCTTGTGAATCCCTCACAACTCCCCTCACTTGATCTCTAACACTTCACTCTCACAATCTCTCCCAAACATTCACACCCAATGGCCACTCTCAAGAGAAAATTATAACAAAGAATATGAGTGTCAATTTTTATGACTCTTATATATGAAACACAAGAAATACTATCTAGAAAACTAAAAATTATAAGTTTACTGACCTAAAATCATATAGTACGATCGAGGATAGTCTATATGAATAATTCAAAAATCCATTTACAAACTTTTACGAACTTGATTATGTACTATGTTAGTCATTTGTACAAACTGACGTCGTATTATATGAATAGTTCAAAACTAAACTTATTTATCTGGAACGATCCTGTATGAACCTTATTTTGTACTCTATGAGTCATTTATGCGAATTGACATCGTATAATATGAACAATTAATACAAATCTTGCTTCATTTCGTACGATTATGGATGACCCCATTTTATACTCTATGAGTCATCTATATGAACTTACATCATATAGTATAAATAATACAAAAATAAATAAGTTTTTAGGGATGTATTGGTAAGCACCCATTTTGTATTCTGAATTATCCATATGAACTAACCTTAGTACAATATGAAAAGTTCAAAAAATTCAAGACATGATTTGATTAACTTCAATTTTGAGGAAAGAAACATTTCAAATCATCCAGTATGATTGGAAATTATATAGTACAATTAGTTTTAAAATTTATAAGTTTTGACTCACTGCCCTAGTGAGTGTGCATGGTTACCCAATTATAATCACACTCTCTCAAACTCAAGAAAAATAGAAAATTTATAGACTTTATTACATGAAACCCTAATTTATTCTATGTTGAAGTCTTCAATAGTCTAGAGTATGATTTTCGTGAAATGTTAGTTCACACAAATAACAAATAGAAAATTTTTAGTACATGCTAGGAGAAATGATAAAATAATAGAACAATAACTTTTTTCTATCATCAAAAATACATTCTCAAACTGGATTCCTAAGTTACAACAAGTTTAGATGTTTATTACAAATGTATAATACTCTAAAAAAAGACTAGTGTGTGTGTGTGTATATATATGTATGTTAAGAGAGTTGCTATTTGCATGTTTTACATTCTTGCAACTTATATAGTTTTGATGATTCCAAATATTATTATTTTATGTATTGATATCTCCTAAAACTTTTTGGAAGATTTGTTTTTGCTCTTATGTGAACTAACATTTCAGGAAAATCAAACTCTAGACTACTGAAGACTTCAAATCAAATTTAGCATGAGAGATTTTGTGAATTGAAGCTTGTACTTTTCTTTGAATTAAGTTTGAGAGGGAATGATTGTAATTGAGTGAATAAACACACACACACTTAAGGAGATCTTTAACAATTTATACTGATCGTACGGGACAAACATAGCTCGTACGGGATGATCAAGTTAGTTATCTCCTCTAAAGAGCAATGGAACAAATAGGAGTCAAAGAAAATTTTTGTAAGTCCTGATCGTCCAGGGCGAATGTTTAATCATCCCAGGATGAAATGCTCTCTGGAAAATTTTTGTTTAAATGAAATTCATATTCGTGCCAGGACAAAATGCTCTCTGGAAAATTTTTGTTTGGAAGAACTCAAATTCATCCCAGGACAAAATGTCCTCTGGAAAATTTTCGTTCAGATGAAATTCATATTTGTGGCAGGATGAAATGCTCTCTAGAAAATTTTCGATCAAACAAACTCAATTTCAACCCAGAATGAATTATTCTCTGTAAAAATTTTGTCCAGACGAACTCATATTCTTCCCAAGATGAAGTGAATCGACTCTTCAAATTTTGGCGATGCCCTTCAATTTTTTGGGAACCGACCTATGATATAACTGTTCATACCAGACGAACCTAGTTCATACAGGACGATGCTTGGGTACAATTTCAGTTCGTACTAATATACATTTTATTCGTTTCCACACATTTAAGTAAAATCGTCCAGGACGATCCACGATCGTACGGGACGATCAACTTCGTGTTGACTTGAAAATTTGCAGTTTTTGGACGGTTTTTCTTGTCTTTCATATAAATAGTCCAATTTAGACTGTCACTTAATCTTTTTGCCTACTGATCTTCGTGCCTATTGAAAGAAGAGTCAAGAAGAGTGTAAGAGAGGGTTTAAAGGAGGATTCTTTCTACTGGAGCGTGAAGGCTTCACTTGGTGTTCAAAGGTAAGAATCTTTACTTTTGATTTGTGTTTACTTCACTCTTTTCTCTCTTCCTTCTAGATTTCTTGTGAAGAAGATCTGTCAAGGAGATCCAGTTCTCTGCTGACACTTGGATAGTGTGAACAGCCGAAGGCTTCTCTGCCCACACTAAGAGAGTGTGAACAGCTGAAGGGTTCTCTGCCCACACTAGGTGAGTGTGAACAGCCGAAGGGTTCTCTGCCCACACTAGGAGAGTGTGAACAACTGAAGGGTTCTTTGCCCACACTAGGGAAGTGTGAACAGCCGAAGTGTTCTATGCCCACACTAGGAGAGTGTGAAAGGATGGACGGTTCTCTGTCAACACTAGGAAGAGTGTAAAAGGATGATGGTTCTATACCGCACCGGGTAGTGGTGGAAGAGTGTTTTGTAAAGGCTTCTCCGCCTTGCTGTGGGTCCAAAAGGAGAGTCACTAGTGGTATTAGTGCAATACTCGGAGGGTTCCTCCGGGGACTGAATGTAGGTCAAGTTTGACCGAACCACTATTAATCTCGTGTCTTTTATTTTTCCGCTACTTTTTATTTTTCAGTTTTATTATTTTCAAATTGTGGTTGAAAAATTTTTCTATAAAATTCACTAAATTTAAATTCTCGATTTTAAATTTTAAAAGAGGGTAAAATTTTTTAAATACCAATTCCCCCCCCCCCTCTTGGTTAGCCGCTGGGATATAAGCTTAGGTTTAACAACCTAATTCATAGTGAACAAGTTTCAATAAGTGGTATCAGAGCATAGTTTCAAAATCATAAGTTTAGTCTACTTTTTGATTAACGTAGATGGCTATATTTGGAAACCAAAATACACCTGAGGGTTACTCTATAACTAGACCTCTACTGTTTGACAATATTCCTTTTAATTTTTGGAATACACGCATGTCTACTTTTTTACAGTCACTTGATTATCGCATGTGGATCTTAGTTCAAGAAAGGTATACAAAACCAACTCGACTAGTTGACGGAGTTAGAGTTAAAACACCTTTTGTGTACTGGACAGTAGAAGAACGTGACTAGCACAACTAAATGCCAAATGCTTGAATAGTTTCTTTTGTGCACTTAAATCAAAAAAATACATGCGGGTTTCTACTTGCAAGAGTGGAAAGGATATATGGGATAGACTTTGTTTAACATATGAGGGGACTAATGAGGTTAAGCAATCTAGACTTGATATCTTGTTGCATGATTAAGAACTGTTTCGCATGAAACCTAATGAATTCATTTCTGATATGTACACAAGATTCACACAAATAGTCACCTCTTTACATGCATTAGGTAGGGAACTAACGAATGCTGAAATAGTTAATAAGATTCTTCATTGTTTGCCTACTGCTTATGATGCTAAAATTGAAAGTGCTCTGATACCACTTGAAAGTTCGTTAGGGATGTTAAGCCTTATAGAATTGGCCCAAGGCTAATAAAGAGATAGAGAGGTGAATCAGTATTTAAAACAAATACAATCTTAAATCCAAAAATAAGATTCACCACAATCAAAACCAACAATGTGGAAATTAAAATGCAGAAGCAATAATAAGAAAGAACGCACCGGATTTATAGTGGTTCGGTCAAACCATGGCCTACGTCCACTCCTTCGAGGCACCCTCCAAGTATTGCACTAAAACAAGTGTCTCTCCTTTAGCCCCCACAGCTAGGCGGAGAAGCCCTTACAAAATCACTTCCACCTTCCCCGGTGCGGCGGAGTCGCCAAGTCCTTTGACACCAAAGAGATCTTCTTCTTTGGTGAACTTACCTCGAGACAAGCCTTGAATCCAATGGTACTAAGGTGCGAGTTCGCTGGAGCAACCGTGTGGAATCCCCTCTACACTCCCTTGAGTTCCCCCCCTCACAGGATCTTCTCCCTCTCAAACTCCACCCTTTCTTCTCTCCCTTTCAAGCTCTCTCTTCAAGTTTTCCCCACAAGAATGAAGCTACAATGGCTGCCAAAGACACTTACAAAAGTGCCTTGATAAAGCTTAAATAGAAGCTCTCAAAACGAGCTCATTAATGCAAGTTGCCGACATTATCATCCAGGACGATAGGCATATCATCCTGTACGATCAGTACAATTTAAGCCCAATCAGCCGGGACGATTTGAGATGATTATAAAAATTTTATTCATATCATCCAGGATGATAATATATCATCCTGGATGATCAGTACAAATTGTGGAATATCATCCTCGACATCGCTCTGAAAAACAGCTATCCGATGACCAATCGTCCAGCATATCGGCCTGGACGATTTTTCTATCGTCCATGATGATTTGATCGTGAAATCGAGTCATAATTGCTTTCCTTAAATTCCAAAGAAATTTTGGAAAAATTGACCTGGACCGTCCTGGACGATATTTTATAGTCCTGGACGATCCACCAGGACGATGTCCAAAAATAAGTAATTCTTAAGTAGATCTGGCGGCAGATTCTTTCTGTTTTGAGCCTATCGTCCTGACCGATACAAAATCGTTCAGGATAATGTGTTTTGCATAATGACGGCTGCTTTAATGAGGATGCCCTAATTAGGGTTTCTACTTTTAAACAGATCGTCCAGGATGATGTTATCAAAAACAATAAACTCTAGGGAACAGTCAGAAACTCTTATACATTACAAAGCATCAGGAGCCACAACAAATACAATAGACTCAAGAAAAGAAAAAGAGTACAAACTGACTCAGACCTAGTCTACCCAATCTTGAGCTGATTCCAAATTGCAGTCCGATCGTGTGAACTTGAAATGTTAGTAAAAAGTTGTCATAGAGAAAAAGAAAGTTTGCTATCATCAAAATCATAAGCCATAGATCCACAACAAAAATTACTACAATTACAAAGTCTAAAGATCTAAACATTTACACTATTGAAAATTTTCTTGGTTCACTAATTGCTTACGAGCAAGGAGTAAGCCAAAGAAAGATTGATGCAGGTGAACCATAAAGGGAGAAGAACATATCACTGAAAGTGGAAGAGTCTAAGAGTGAACACTCACAACCTGAGGATGAAGACGACATCGCATTGATGACTAGACAATTCAGAAGCTTTCTGAAGAGGAAGCAGAAGAGACGCCAGCAATGGAATAGAGGTAAATTTAATAGAAATGCCAAGGTTTCAAATGATGTTATTTGCTATGAGTGCAGAAAACTTGGACACATAAAGACATATTGCCCAAAATGCAAAGCCACTCCTAGCAAGGAGAAGGTAGAGGAGAAACCTTTTGTAAAGAAGGGCAAGAAGAAATTCCAAAGAGATTTTTGGGCAGACTCGTCAGAGACAGAAAAGGAAGAGGAAGTCACTAATCTGTGTTTAATGGATGATAATCTTGATCAGTCAGATCAAGAAGAGGTATATGACTTAAGTTATGATGAACTTTTTGAAGTTTCTGAACACATGTATGATGCATGTAGGAAAATAAAGAAAATAAATGCTAGTCTAAGTTTAGAATTTGAAGAACTGTAAAAGAATCATGAAATCCTTAGGAAAGATCATGCTTTAATCGATGAAAACCACATAAAATTACTTGATGAGTTTGATAACTTGAATAAAATTCATGAAATTTAAAATCATCCTATGCTTAACTTGAAAAAGATTTTAAAAATTTTAAGGATGAATCGGAGAGCAAGATTTATAGATCAAATTATACAAATAAAATTTTGGAAGATATGAGTTCATTTTACAAATTAACGATAAAAGCTCTCGAGGATAATAAGATATCCCCTAAACTTGAAGATTTCACTAATCCTATTTTGTATCCTAAATTTATGCAATCCCTAAAAAGACAAATGAATAGAAGTATTAGACTTAAGAATCATTTTCCAAAAGTTAAATGTAACAATTATGGATTGTTTGGACACATAGCTCACATCTGTACTTTGAAGAAGAAAACTTATTTAGTATGGAAACCTAAGATGCATAAACCTAGACATATCTTACATCCATCTCTTTATAAATTGCCAAAATGAGAACCTAAACTTGTTTGGGTTCCGAGGTCTAACATTTGATAATTTTGCAGGGACGCTCTCACACAAGACCTCGTGAGAGCATATGGTACCTGGACAGCAGATGCTCAAAGAATATAACTGGAGATACTGCACAATTCATATCGCTGGAAGCTAGGAGTGGAGGCAAGATTACATTTGGAGATAACACCATAAGGAAGGTGATTGGGACATGTATAATTAGAAATCTAAAGAAATTTTACATTGAAAATGTGTTATTAGTAGAAGGCTTAAAGCATAACCTGTTAAGTATAAGCCAGCTATGTGATAAAGGATATTGTGTGAAATTTTTTCCTACTAGCTGCATATTAAGACTAAATGGTAAAGATGTTTTGAATGGTAAAATGGTCAATAATGTTTATATGCTAGACTTGACTTGCATTCAAACTCCTACTGCTTTTTGTTTGAAAACTGTATCTGATGAGGCATGGCTTTAACATAGGAGACTTTGTCATTCTAGTATGAAAAATCTTAGGAGCATTACCCAAAAGAACTTAGTGAGAGGTATACCAAAACTAGACTTTACTAAGGACCACCTTTGTGATGTATGTCAATTAGGAAAACAAGTGAAGTCCTCTTTTCAGTCCAATAAGGATCTTAGAACTAGTAAACCATTACAGATTTTGTATATGGATCTTTTTGAACCAGTTGGAACTGTAAGTCTAGGAGGGAAGGTATACGGCTTTGTGATTATGGATGATTACTCTAGATTCACATGGGTTAGATTTCTATTTCATAAGAGTGAATCATTTGAAGAATTTAAAAAATTTTCGACTTGGATTCAAAGAAAACTTGGGTGTGAAATCATGACTATACAAAGTGATCATGGAGGAGAATTTGAAAATAAAAGATTTGAGTATTTTTGTAAGGATAAAGGAATTGATCACAATTTTTCTGCAACTAGAACCCCTCAGCAAAATGGGGTAGTTGAAAGAAAACATAGAACATTAATAGAAGCCGCCCGAGCAATGTTGGCAGAATACACACTTCCTAAATATTTTTGGGCTAAGATGGTTAGCATTGCATGTTATGTTCTGAATAGGGTGAATGTGAGATCTTGTTTAAATAAAACACCATATGAATTGCTAAAAGGCAGAACACCTAATTTGTCTTATTTGTATGTTTTTGGTTGCAAGGTGTTTATACATAACAATGGAAAATCTGCCTTAGGAAAATTTGATCCAAAATCGGATGAAGGAATTTTTATTGGATACTCAAATGTTGGAAAATCTTATAGAGTATTCAATAAAAGAACTTTGGTAATTGAGGAGACCACACATGTTATATTTGATGAATTTGGAAATTTGGAAGAGCCAAATATTATAGAAGATGAGATTGAGGATAACTCCCAAAAGATTGATAAAATAAATTTGGAAGAAAATTTGAAAGAAAATGTGGTGAAAAATTTAGAGATAGAAAATCCTTTTCCTAAAGATTTAAGATTTTCTATAAACCATCCAAAGGAGTTGATAATTGGTGAATTTAGTAAGGGTGTAAGGACTAGACGTGGATTAAACAAAGAAGTCAATCATTTAGCCTTAATTTCTATAATAGAACCCACTAATATTGATCAAGCACTTTCGGATGAATTTTGGATTTTGGCCATGCAAGAAGAGTTAAATCAATTTGTAAGAAATAAAGTTTAGGAATTAACTACAAGGCCAAATGATCATAGTGAAGTTGGAACTAAGTGGGTATTCAAAAATAAAATGAATGACTCACGAGTGGTCATTAGAAATAAGACTAGATTAGTTGCTAAGGGGTATAATTAGATTGAAAGAATTGATTTTGAGGAGACTTTTGCCCCTGTAGTTAGACTTGAAGCAATTAGGATTTTGCTAGCCTTTGCCTATTTTAGACAATTTAAATTGTATCAAATGGATATAAAAAGTGCCTTTTTAAATGTGGTAATTCAAGAAGATGTTTTTGTAGAACAACCACCAGGTTTTGAAAATTCTAAATACCAAAATCATTTTTTCAAATTAAAAAAGGCATTATATGGATTGAAACAGACACTTAGGGCTTGGTATGAGAGGTTGAGCACCTTCTTACTTGAAAGATCATTTAAAAAAAGGAAGTGTGGATACAACTCTCTTTTTGAAGACAGTTGGAAAGGATATACTCATTGTACAAATTTATGTGAATGACATCATCTTTGGATCTTCAAATAAAAATCTTTGTGATGATTTTTCTAAAATAATGAGTAGTGAATTTGAGATGAGTCTAATGGGAGATTTAAGTTACTTTCTAGGATTTAGCATTAAGCAAATTGAGGAAGATACATTTCTTAGTCAGTCAAAGTATGTTAAGGACATCCTCAAAAAGTATGAAATGGATAATGCTAAGCCTGTTAGTACACCTATGAGTTTCTCAGTTCAGTTAGATAAGGACCCTAAGGGAAAATCTGTTGATCAAAAGAAATTTAGAGGGATTATTGGATCTTCGCTTTACTTGACTACTAGCCGACCTTATATCATGTTTAGTATTTTTTTTTGTGTTAGATTTCAATCAGATCCAAAAGAATCACATTTGACAACAGTAAAAATGACTCTAAGATATCTGTTAGGAACTCAGAACTTAGAAATTTGGTATCCTAAGTTTAGCTCTTCATTTGAAATAATTAGTTATTCAGATTCTGACTTTACAAGTTATAGGGTGGATAGAAAGAGTACTTATGGAACATGTTAGTTTATTAGAAATTCTTTAATCTCTTGGTCCAGTAGAAAATAAAATTTATTAACCCTATCTACTGCAGAAGCTGAATACATTGTATTAGGAAGTTATATGGCACAAGTACTTTGGTTAAAACAACAGTTGATTGATTTAGGATTAACTATATGCACTGTTCCAATTTATTGTGATAACACTAGTGCTATTTGTATTTCTAAAAATCCTATTCAACATTCAAGAACCAAACATATTGACATAAGACATCATTTCATAAGGGATCATGTATCCAAAGAAGAAATTGAACTCACTCATGTTTCTACTGAACATCAACTTACAGACATTTTTATAAAACTTTTAGCCTTTGATACTTTCAGTGCATTAAGAACGAGGCTTGGTGTGATTGATTTGAATGCTTAATTAAAAATGTTTTCTACAACATTGATATGTGTTTTCCAGTTAATATTTTTGTATGTTTTTTATGAGTTTATGATCTTTTGTTTGTGATTTTTTGTATTTGAGTTTTTAAGATTTTATGCAGTTTTGGTTGTGTTTGTGTTTTAGTTTTGATTGAGTGCATGATTTGAAAATTTTGAGTCACAATCATCCAGAATGAAATATTTTTTTACGGGATGAATTGTGTAGTGTGTCAAACTGTCGAATTTTGAACCGTTTGCATGCAATTTTTCAGTTTTTAATTTTCACTTCGTTTGTATGATCGTCACGATCATCCAGGACAAACTTGTTCAAACGAGAGGACGATTGAATGACAGTTAAACAGATAAGGTAGTTATTAGTGCTATATTTTGTACGTACGAACCTTTGGTTCGTCCGAACGAACACATGTCAGTTCGATGGAGGGGACGGTTTCAACTGCCATTAAAACGATCATAAGTTCTGATCATCCCTGGATGAACACGTGTTCATCTGTACAATCAATTTGGTCAAAAGTCTGTACAAAAGGATGCTTCGTAAGTTGTGTGATTATGAAAAGTCGTTTTATTTTAGACGCATCCATTCGTCCATACAAAATTTTTTTGTATGGGACGAATAAATTTCGTACAGGATGAACGTAAAATTTTGTCTATATGAACAGTCATTTTTTCAATAAATAGATGGGCTTTTCAACTCAACAGTCACACTCTCACTTCACTTTCAAATCTTTTCGTTCCTTATATCCTATCAATAGCAAGTTCAAGCAAGCGTCAAAAGATTCTAGCCAAGGGTCCACCTAAGAATTCTTCTAAGAACTTCCTTTCTAAAGCCAATGAAGAATCCTTTCTACAACAAAGAAACCTTCCACTATTTTCTTGCAAACATGTCTTTTAACTCCGACCATTCTGTAATCTGTTCCTATGTCTTTAAGAAAAAAGTTAAAATCACCAAAGCTGACCTAGGAGCCTTTTTAAACTTAAGGACTGAGGGAGCTAGGGCACATACCTTGATCACGACTTCTGATTATACATGGTATGAAATTAATACAGTGATTAGAGGAATTAATTTTAACGAGCATATGCCTAAAGTATCCAGTCTCGTTCGTAATACTCGTATCATCCAGCATGTTCTTATAACTTTTATAATTCCTAAAGCTAGTGATAGAATCAACATTACTCCTCTTCTTTCTATGGTAACCTTTTTGATCATGACTAAAGAACCTATAGCCAACTAATCCTTGACTATCTTTATGGACTCTCTGAAATTGGTCATAGCGAACATAAAAGAAAGAAAAACATTACCTTAGGACATCTGGTTGCCTATATTCTGGATAAGAAATACAATTTAGTTCATCTTGATCAAGAATTTGAAGAACCGCTCTACTACAACGATGGATCATTTAGAGCAATCTTCAGTAAAGATGAACCAAGTAAAACACATGTCATTAGTGATACTGAGGAAGAACATGAAGCTGCACCTGCACCTGCTAATGAACCAAATTATCAGGATTTGGTTCAAAGATTTGATCATTTAGAGACTCACTTTGATCAAAGGTTTGATCAAATTGAAGCTCATATGAAGCAACAGGATATACAGTACGCTCAAGACATGGGATTTTTGAGAGGACAAATGAATGATATTAGTACCAACGTGCTTATGATGAGTACTTATTTTAACATCTTTGGTGCTGCTCCTCTTCATCATCCTCCTCCATATCAGGGTCCGTTTGAGTGACACTCGTACTAGATTTTATGTGTTTCTTTAGTTGTTATTTTTTTATTTTTGTGGGTTAGTAAAATGTGTTGTACTTTCTTTTCTTTAGATGTTTTGTTTTTAAATCTTATGATGTATTGATATCATATTCTTAGACTGTAATATCTTTCATTTTGATATCAATATAAGTTATCATATTTTGGCTTTAATCTTGTTTTTGAAATGTGTGTTAGTCTATATAACAATCGTTATAATTTTTTATCTTAAAAGTGCTATACTTTGAAATGCAAGTTTAAATTAAATTCATTAGAAAATCTAATTTTCTAAATTTAAGTATTGCTTATAACTTGATGTAATTAAGATTGTCAATTTCATGTCTCTTATTTCGACTACATTAATGTCTAATATTATTATTGTAACTGTGATGTTTTCTTATTTTGTATTTCACTTCTCAATAAATATTTATGCCCTTAGAAAAATTTGAAATTTTTTATTATTGATTTTGGAAAGATCAAAATTACTCTTGAAAAATGTACAAATATACAAAAATTAAAAGGAATACGCAATGGTTCGCAAGTTCAAAAAGAGGCACAAAATAAGGCTCCTTATTTTTCATATGATCATCAATTCAGGGGGAGTTTAGGAGATTCTTAGAATTTGAAATTATACAAACAATAATTATTTTGCCATCGCCGAAAAGGGGGAGATTGTTAAGAGAGTTACTATTTGCATGTTTTATATTCTTGCAACTTGTATAGTTTTGATGATTCCAAATATTATCATTTTATGTATTTATATCTCCTAAAACTTTTTGGAAGATTTATTTTATCTCTTGTGTGAACTAACATTTCAGGAAAATCAAACTCTAGACTACTGAAGACTTTAAATAAAATTTAGCATGAGAGATTTTATGAATTGAAGCTTGTACTTTTCTTTGAATTAAGTTTGAGAGGGAATGATTGTAATTGAGTGAAAAAACACACACACACTTAAGGAGATCTTTAACAATTTATACTGATCGTACGGGACAAATATAGTTCGTACGGGACGATCAAGTCAGTTATCTCCTCTAAAGAGCAATGGAAAGAAAAGGAGTCGAAGAAAATTTTTCTAAGTCGTGATCGTCCAGGACGAATGTTTAATCATCCCAGGACGAAATGCTCTCTGGAAAATTTTCATCCAGACGAACTCAAATTTGTCCAAGAACAAAATGTCCTCTAAAAAATTTTCATACAGATGAAATTCATATTCGTGCCAGGATGAAATGCTCTCTGGAAAATTTTCGTCCAGATGAACGCAAATTCGTCCTAGGATGAATTGTTCTCTGTAAAAATTTTGTCCGGATGAACTCATATTCGTCCCAGGATGAAGCAAACCGACTCTTCAAATTTTGGTGACATCCTGCATTTTTTGGGAAGCGACATATGATATAACTGTTCGTACCGGACGAGCCTAGTTTGTACGGGATGATGCTCGGGTACAATTTCATTTCGTACCAATATATATTTGGTTCGTTTCCATACATTTAAGTAAAATCGTTCAGGATAATCCACGATCATACGGGACGATCAACTTCATGTTGACTTGAAAATTTGCAGTTTTTGGATGGTTTTTCTTGTCTTTCATATAAATAGTCCAATTTAGACTGTCACTTAATCTTTTTGCCTACTGATCTTCGTGCCTATTGAAAGAAGAGTTAAGAAGAGAGTGTGAGAGAGTGTTTGAAGGAGGATTCTTCCTACTGGAGCATGAAGGCCTCACTTGGTGTTCAAAGGTAAGAACCTTTACTTTTGATTTGTGTTTACTTCACTCTTTTCTCTCTTCCTTCTAGATTTCTTATGAAGAAGATCTATCAAGGAGATCTGATTCTCTGCCGACATTTGGATAGTGTGAACAGCCGAATGGTTCTATGCCCACACTAAGAGAGTGTGAACAGCCAAAGGGTTCTCTGCCCATACTAGGAGAGTGTGAATAGCCGAAGGATTCTCTGCCCACTCTAGGAGAGTGTGAAAGGATGGACGGTTCTCTGCCAACACTAGAAAGAGTATAAAAGGACGATGGTTCTCTACCGCACCAGGTAGTGGTGGAAGAGTGTTTTGTAAAGGCTTCTTCGTCTTGCTGTGGGTGCAAAATGATAGTCACTAGTGGTATTAGTGCAATACTCGGAGGGTGCCTCCGGGGAGTTGATGTAGGTCAAGTTTGACCGAACCACTATAAATCTCATGTCTTTTATTTTTTTGTTGCTTTTTTTTTTAGTTTTACTGTTTCAAAATTGTGGTTGAATTTTTTTTTTTATAAAATTCACTAAATTTAAATTCTCGATTTTAAATTTTAAAAGAGGGTAAAATTTTTAAATACCAATTCATCCCCGCCCCCCCCTTCTTGGTTAGCCGCTGGGACATAAGCTTAGGTTTAACAACCTAATTCATAGTGAACAAGTTTCAACAATATATATATATATATATATATATATATATATATATATATTAGATAAAACCGATCAAAGGGCCTACTGGTTAATTCATAAAAAAATTACAAGTCTTTAAAGTAATCAAATGCTCTCTAATACTCAATGAGAAAATGGTCCCTACTATATAACTAGATAAAATAGAAGGAAAGAAAGGAAAACCTAGCAAAAAATTATGGCAAGCAAGATGCCAAGCCCAAAAAAAGAAGATGATCCATCCCTAGAGAAAAAGTTTTATATACATGAAGATTGACCAGGACATAGGAGCAACATCTTGTAAAACAAATGCAAAAAAAAAAAAAAACAGACTAATAGAACAAAATCACATAAGAACAAAACCTATTGTCACCCAAATAAACAAGATGGATCCAAAGCCGCATTAAAATGTAAATTAAATAGATAATCATAGCAAAATATAAATTTAGTAGTTAATAATAATTAAGATGAGATTGTTTTTGAAATGTCAAAACTTTTTAACTTGGTTTCTTACTTATATTACTGCCTTATTAGATTTTGATTAGTTTAGTAACTTAATCTAAACATTTGTTAATTAACATAATTAGATATGTAAACATATTCCATGTTAAATAATAAGAATTTTTAATATATTTTATTCATAACATAAAAATATTTATTGTATATATTAAATTTTATAATAATATTTAGTATGCATGATATAAAATAATATAAGTAAGAGTTATGATAATTGAGCAAATCAATAACAAATTAATTTAGTATTATAGTTCAATTTTATTTTATTTTGATTTGAAAAAAAATTTAAGATATTGATTTCAAATGCTTTTTATTCTTAGCTAAATAAAATTTTGGTAATACTTTATAAAAACTATATTAAATATAATTATAAAGAAAAATTAATTTCTCTCATGTGAAGTTAATCTAAGTAATATTAATGAAAATAATTTTTTTTAAAGTAAATAAATATTATTTCCAAATTAAAAAATAAAACATAAAAAAAAAATCACTATAATTAACTATATAATGTCATTGATCAGGACATTTAATAAAATTTAGTTTGGTTATACCATATTAAGTTATTGTATACTTTCTTAATGTAACTCATATTCATACATTTTTAAATATTGATGCTTTGTTCTTCAATTACCAAATTAACTGATCAATTAGAAGCAACAGTTATCTAACATTTAAATCATCTTTCAAATTACGATCCATATCATGCTCTGCTAGGGTTTTTCCCTAGCCACTTCCTTTTGACTCCTATTCTGGTTCTCTCTCTAGAGCATTTTTTCATTGTAATTCTTCAGCAACTGTTTCATCTACCTCATGGAAATATCTCTAGGCCTTATCACTAGTTTTCTTTTCTTTTAATAAGCCTTTGGTTGTGGCTAGGTTTTGATTTTTTTAATGCATTTGTTTGACCCTATTTCTCATATCATTTTTGTGGGATTTTGGTTAGATTATGGCAAGTAACCATTATTTTTTTATTGAATTTGGCTTTCATGCTGGTAAAAAAAAATTCTTATTCTTCTAAATATGCTTTGTCGGGTTCCTCTCCTTTTATATCCTTCCTGAAACTAAAGCAACAACCCTCTGTGTATTGATGACTCTTTGGATCTCAACAACAACAAGCCTTTATCCCACTATGGGGGGTCGGCTACATGAATCCTTTTTCTCCATTGTGTCTTATTAAAAGTCAAATTCTCGATCAAATCTAATAAAGAAAGGTCATTCTTAATATTTTCTAACCAAGTCTTTTTAGGTCTACCCCTACCTTTCTTAACACAAGTCAAATCTAATACCTCTACTCTCCTAACAGGGTCATCGGAAGGCCGCCTTTTTATGTGACCAAACCATCTAAGGCGACTCTCTCTAATCTTATCTTCTACTGGAGCTACTCCAACCTTTTCACGTATATGCTCATTTCGTATCCTATCTTTAAGGGTGAAGCCACTCATCCACCTGAGCATCCTCATCTCTTCCACACATAACTTAGTATTATGCTTCTCTTTTAATGGCCAACATTCGGCACCATGGAGCATTACAGGCCTCACTACCATCTTATAGAATTTCCCTTAAGTTTGAGGGGTACATTTCTATCACATAACAAGCCCGATGCATTCCTCCACTTCAACCATCCAACTTGAATTCTGCTGATAATATCCCCATCTATTTCACCATCACTCTGAACAACAGATCCAAGATATCTAAAACGTGTACTCTTATTAATGACTTGATCGGCCAAAGTCACAATCCCCTCACTAGGTCTATTACTACTAAAATTACACTCCATATATTCCATTTTAGATCTACTCAAGCAAAAACCTTTAGACTTTAAGGTTGACCTCCATAATTCAAGTTTACCTTCAACTCCCTCTCGAGTCTTATCAACTAGAAGAATATCATCAGCAAAAAGCATACACCAAGGTACATCCTCTTGCAAATGTCTAGTGAGAACATCCTTGACTAATGTAAAAAGATATGGGCTTAAGGCTGATCATTGATGTAACCCAACCGAAATAGGGAAATACTTGGTCAAACCACCTTGTGTTTGAACACAAGTAATAGCTCCTGCATACATATCTTTAATGACTCTTTGGACCTCGAAGGAAAAAAATTGAAGGTTTTAATGCCCTTTTTAGATTTGTGTGGTTGGGAAATTTACTACTTGTAGACCCAAGTTGGATCTTATTAGATTTTTTCCAAACTAAAACTCACTAGGGAATTTTTTTGTCACGCTCTGGATCTTAGGCATATTTTGATTCAGTTGTCAAATGACCTAGACTAAAGTCATGTGTATGGTTGCAAGTTTTATCATGTATATAATTGGTACATTAAACTCATCAAATGGTCTCTTAAGTTTAACATCTATTTGGAATCTCTTATTGTACATATTTGGATTTTATTTCTTAATTTGAGACTACATCACTTTTCTCAACGAATTCTCTGTGGTTTGGGTTATTTATTTAGAGGTGTTGCAACTTAGCCTCCTGAGTTTATCATTTTGATGATAATATATATTGTTGATTACCTTTTTATTTCTCTCATTACTTGAAGTGCACATTTATTTGTGTGTTCTAACATTTCAGGTATATGATGCACCATTAAATGAAGATTTGAAGCTCATGATTGAGTAGATTAGGATGTCTTAAAAGAGTTTATAATATTCATTTATGTATTTTTAATTTTTTGAGTCAAATCCTATAATGGTATATGACAACTTGAGGGTCGTGCACACACTCCCAAGGGGAGCAAAAATAATTTTAAATATTTAATTTTTTTCCATCATACTGTACGATAAAAATCATACTGTATGATCAATTTTTACAAAAATAAGTTAAATATTGTAATTTTTTAAGAAAATAATTTTGAAATATAATTAATCATACATTACGAACAACACATCGTACTAGATGATTTGTTATAATCAGAAACCCTACCGTTCTTTACATTAATCAAAATTTTGAATTTTAAATGTTAATCTATTTGTATCATAATGTACGATGTTTAAAATGTTACCTAATTTAATCTTATGATTAATTAATCAAATATGCTTAATTTTAAATTTTTTGTTGTATTGTATAAACTGGATCGTATTGTATGATCGACATATATGATATTTAGTCATCCTAGGATTTGTCTTGGTGAAATGAAATTTTGTTGAACTAATCATACTATATTATTGTTTCATTTATATAGTACGATATGAATAAATCATAATGCACTAAATACTATTCGTGCAACACCAATAAGAAAAATTGAACTAATCATACTGTATTAGCTAAACATCGTACATTATGAATAATGAAAATTTAAACTAATTGTACTGTAGTAACTGATGATTGTGCAGCACTAATGGGTCAAATTCTAGGTATCATATTAGATGTTCATGTGATCGTACTACATGAACTTTGATGGTTGGATTGAATTTTTAGGATTTTTTGAAGCCCTATATTTAAGCTTTCTCATAAGTCTTTATAAGAGCCTATTTGGCATTCATTGAGTTATTTTCTTTTGAAGAAAGCTAGAAAAGAAAGCCTAAAACTTAGGAGAGAAAGGGTGGAGTTTTTGAGAGAGGGAGAAGATCATTGTGGGTATCAAGGGAGTGTGAGAGAGATTTTCACATTGTTTCTTTGGAAAACTTGCACCTTAGTTCCTCTATGTGTTAAGGTTTATCTTGAGGGAACTTTTGGGAAGAAGATCTTGTTGGTGTCAAAGGATCCAACTACTTTATCGCATTGGCGAAGGTGAATGTGATTTGAGGTTCTCTTCCTTCACGAGGAGGGTGAAAAATGATTCCAGATTCTCTGCCATCATTAGAAAGGTGAAAAAGAATTTCAGGTTCTTTGCCTTTACTAGGAGGATGAAAAAGGATTACAGATTCTCTATCTCACAAGGAGGGTGAAAAGATTATGGTGCTCTACCGCACTGGTTAGTGGAAGAGATTTTATAAAGGCTTCTTTGTCTTGCTTTTGGAGCTAAATGAGAGACACTAAAGGTTTAGTGTAATACCTAGAGAGGATATCTTTTGGGAGTGGATGTAGGTCATGGTTTTACCAAACAACTTTAAAATTCTGATGTACTCATTCTAATTTTTATTTTTTATATTTTACTTTTCTGTAATTTATTTTCCTGAAAAATTGCATGATGAGAAATCAATGGTTGATGTTAGATTGAGTTGATTAAATTATCATCACCATTATTATAATTATTGTTAATTTATTAGCTTTCACAAAGGTGATCAAATTATTTATTTTAAGTTATTAAAAATTTTTAAAAAGGTCTATTTTTATGCTAAAGAAAATTTCTAAATAACCAATTAACCCTCCCCCTGTTAGTGGGCTTAGGGTTAGTTCAACAAGGTCTTACAACCTCCCCAAACTTTTAATTAGTATCAAAGAGGTGTCTCAAAAGTATTTTTTAGAAAACCTTGAGAAAAATGTTCCAGTGTACACTTTGGGAATAAGAACCCCGTAAAGGGTTATTCAGTAATTCATCTGCCACTTTTTGACAGTATTCCATTTAATTTTTGAAAATTTTGCATGACTGCGTTTTACAATCTATTGATTTCAGAATTCGTATATGATTCTATTTAGTTATTTTATAATGTCACATATTATTAATGGAGTTAAAACTAATATTCCTTTTACTGAATAGGGTAGAGAACATTAAGTCTTTGCACAAATGAATGCTAAGTGCTTAAACTGCTTTTTCTATGTATTGAAATCTAAGGATTATATGAGAGTGTCTACATGTACCAAGGGGAAGGAAATATGGAATAAACTGTGCATCAGATATGAGGGAACTAGTGAAGTTAAACATTCTAGGTTGAACATTTTACTACATTATTATGAACTATTTTGCAAGAAACCTAATGATATAATATCTGAAATGTATACTTGATTTATTCAGTTAGTGACAACCCTACATGCATTAGTTAGAGAACTTTCAAACTCTTAGAAGGTAAAAAAAATTCTACATTGTCTACTTAAAAATTTTGTTGATAAAGACACTACTATTTGTGAAGAAAAATACTTAAATGTTTACTTTATTGATAATGTACTTAGCTCACTCATTGCCTATGAGCAAAGTGTGAGTCAAAGACTTTTGAATGCGGGTGATAAGAGAATAGGGGAGACTATAGTGCTAAAGGCCAAAAGCAAAGATAAAAATGGCTTAGAAGAAGATGGGAGTGAAGAGATAACATTAATAACACGCCAATTTAAAATTATCCAAAACCACAAGCACAAGCATCAACTAAATTGAAGCAAAGTTAAAAATGGCAAAAATGGTCTCTTTTCTTCTTACATTATTTGCTTTTGGTGTTTAAAACCTAGACACCTAAAGTCTAAAAGCTTAAATTTTCAGAGCCACCCTATAAAGGAAAAGGGTGAGGATAAACCAAATGTAAAAAGGAAAATTGAAAAGAAGCAAAAAATCTCCTAGGCAGACTTAGCCTCTAACTCATCAGAATAGAAGAAAGAAGGGAGGTAACACACTTATGCTTAATGGCCAATGATCCAACTATTAACTCCGTTCAAGTATAACTATGTTAAGGTTCATTTATATCTGTTTATCTAATTTGTTTATTTTTTAATAATTATATTTAATGCATGATTGTATGTTTTTGTTTCCTGTTTTATGTTTTCATTTTTTTCCTTCTGTGTTATGTGTTTTAGTTATTTTCTTACCCTTTTTCAATTTTTTTTTCTCATGCATGTAGTTCAATGTTTTGTTGTGTTGTCCCTTCCTTTTAGTGATGTCAAAAAGTGGAGTATATATTTGATTTTATTTATTCATCTGTTATTTAATTTCAGTTTTTATCTTAAAATAAAAAAATAAAAAATAAATATTTCCCCTATTTTTTAATATATTTCTCATAGTGAGGGGGACATTAGGAGAAAATAATGTTAGTTTATAATTTCAACCAATAATATTTGTCATCATAAAAAAGGGGGAGATTATTGCAACTCAACCTTCTGAATTTATTATTTTAAATATAACAAATATTATTGATTACTTCTTTATTTCTCCTACTATTTGAAGTGCATATTTATTTGCATGTGTATTAACATTATAGGTATATATATATATATATATATATATATATATAGGGGAAACCCTTAAAGGGGGGAATGCATTTATGCCAGATCATAGATAAAATAGTAGTAACAACATCCTTAGCTCTAAACACATGCCAAGTGTCTTTTAATCTAAAAGCCCCGTCATTAGACAACTTACATAATAAAATGTTTTTTGACTCAAAGTTCAAGGGGATATTCAAAAAAAAATTATTAATAAATTTAGTAATCATATTAGCAAGTTTATCATATTCCTAATAATTATCATTAATGAAAAAATTAATCTTAATTGCAACAATATAAGAGGAATTAATAATGGAGTCAATAGATTGATTACCTAACCATTGGTCCTACTAGAAAATGATGTTGCCACCCCCAAGACCCCAAGAAAAATGAGGCTCCATGTCCCACTTAACCTTGCAAAGCCTTTGCCAAACTTTAGAATCACCAATATTAAGAGAACAAATAATAGGATGCTTCCCCACACAACATTTATTATACATAAAATTAGACTACAAACTCATTTTAGCAGTTAAAGTAAACCATAACTTGAAAGAAAAGTATGAGCCAAATCAAACATGCTTTTACACCCCAAGCCACCCACCTTCGAAACCCCACAACACTTGTCCCAAGTAGACCAAGCAATTTTAGAGTTAATATTAGTACCTTTCCAAAAAAATTATTAATGATTTTATCAATTCTATTACACACCATTTTAGTGGGAAGCAAAGTTTGAAAAGAGTAGATAGGGAGAGAGCAAAGAACACTTCTAATTCGAGTAAGCCTACCCCCAAAACATAAGAAATTAGAATCCCAAAACAAAAGTTTATTTTGCATAGAAGTAATTAAATCGTCAAATAAACAAGATTTCTTTCTACCTTTAAAAAAATGAATACCAAGATACTTAATAGGTAACTGGCCATGCACAAAACTGGTGAGATCTTTAATAGCTGAGATATGAGCATTATGCACACTATTAGAAACAATAAAGCAACATTTCGAATTGTTCAAAGAGAGGCCACTAATAGATTCAAAGTTTTGAAAGAAATTCAAAAGCTTATTGATTATATTATAAGAAGTGTTCATAAAGATAATAAAATCATCATCAAAATATAAGTGAGAAATGTGAAAGCCCCTCAAAGTCCTAAAGTAGAAGCTGGGGTGATTTTAAAAAAAGTTAGCAAGGCTTTTAGAAAGATAATCAACCACAATAATGAAAATAGCTGGAGACATAGGATCTCCCTGTCTTAAACCATGAGAGGAATTAAAAAAACAAGAACTCTTTCCATTAATAATAATGGAGAAATAATAACTTTCAATACAATTCTAATAAGGTTAATGAAAACCAAGTTAAAAATAAATAATTGCTGGATATTGTAAAGAAATTGCCAATTAATATTATCATAATCATTAGAGATGTCATGCTTCAAGATCATATTATCACCCCTTGCCTTGACATCCAAATCATGATAGAATTTCTCGGCCAACAAAATATTATTAGAGATAACACGACCTTTGACAAATCCCATTTGAAAAGGAGATATAATTTTGGGAATAATAGTAGTTAAATTATTCATAAAAATTTTAGAAATCATCTTATTAAAAAAATGTACAAAAACTAATAGGTCTAAAGTCATTCTAATTGCTAACATCATTATTCTTAGGGATAAGAACAATAGAAGTGGTAGAAAAAAATTTAGGCAAAGCATGACTAGCAAAAAACTCCATGACCGCAGCACATAGATCATCATTAATAATAGACTAGTCTTTTGAAAAAATTTAGTAGTAAAACCATCTGGACCAGCAACAGAGTCACCGTTCATATCAAAAACAATATCTTTTAATTCATATAAAGAAGGAGGTTTAAAGAGAAAATCATTATTTTCATGTGAGATGAGATTGGGTATAATAGCAAGGTTATATATATTACCAAGGGTAAAGTCCTTGTTAAGCTGGTTTTGAAAGTGTTGAATAGCCAACAAAGAAATTTCCTTAACATTATCAATCACAAAACCATCATCACATTTGATTTTGTTAATGGAATTCTTAGCACATTTTCTTTTAACCAAAGCATAAAAATACTTCGTGTTATTATCACCTTCCACTAGATGCTTAGCAGAGGCTTTTTGTTTCCAAAAAGTTTCCTCTTGGGCTTGTAATTTAAAGAGACAATCCTTAGCCTATCTAAGAAGAACAAAATTAGCATTAGAAGGAGAAGATTAACATTTAAGCTCAGCACTGTTAATGGTATCTTTTGCACTTAAGATATTAATAAAAATATTTTTAAAAACCTTGTGATATCACCAATTTAAAATTTATTTCATTCTTTTCAATTTAAACCAAATTCTTTTCATGCCAATGATAGAGTTATTAGGATGCAATGGGGCCCCCCAATTACATTCAGAAAAGAGTCATGCTGTAACCACATATTTTGGAATCTAAATTGAGGAAAGGAATTCATGTGTCTAGTATTGAGAGCAAGTAACAGAGGAGAATGATCAGAAATCATACGACTAAGATGCTTATCAAAAATAGAACTAAAAGAGTTAAGCAGTAATTATTGAATAAAACACGATCCAACATTGCCATAATTGACAACGATTCCAAGTAAATTTGTTACCAGAAAAGTCAATATCAATGAGATTACAATCCATAATCATATTATTAAAATCCTTCATAGCTTGAAAAATAAAAGAGGATCCCACTAGATACTCTGAGGGATTAGAAATGGTGTTAGAATCACTACCCACCAATCAATGCAAATGATAAATGCTATGAAAATTGGATAATTGATCCAAAAGAATTTTTCTACTACCACGAGAGGAAGTAACATAAACAAAAGAGGTACAACAATTTAGATTTAAAAATTCAATATTAAAATGCAAAACTTGAGTAAAATTACCAGGAATATCAATCCAAACTAGATCTTTCTAGAAAATCCAAATTTTATTAGTTGAATTTCTAGTGGCATGCTTAAATACTAAAAATTTAGCATAACTAATTAGATTAGAAGAGGTTCAAGTACAACAATAATAGAAATATCATGGATATGACATAAATTCTTCACTCGTAAGTGAGAAGAAGAACACCCAATAGCTCTGACATTCCAAATAATAGACTTAAACATAAAAACAAATCTAACGACTTGTATGTGAATGGGTGTTTCTAGTTGATTGTAAAAGTAGATTCTTACACTTTCTACCACGCTTATTTTGAAATTTAATAAAACTAGTATCATTATCATCTTTGGCAAAGCATTTGGCAGAAAATTCCAACTCATCAATGTTAGTAAAAGCATCACTATAGTAATGAGAGGTAGAGGGAGACTTACAATCAATTTTCAAGCCCTTTTCCTTACCCTTTTGAAAAAGTTCACCTTCCTCCAACACATCTCCAATAGCACTAACATTGCTATTCAAACCATGTTCCACATTCTCTTACAAAACCAAAGCCATCTCACTAACTCTCAAGTTATTATCCAGCCCCAAGAGCTCACCTCTATTTCTCTCACTTCCAAAAGTCGTTACCTAATCCTAAAAATTACATTGAGAGGAATCATTATTAGATGATTTATCAGTATTAAACATACAGTCAATGACCAACAATTCAGAGATAACATTAGTTTGAGGACAAGAGATAGAAATCTGTTGATCCTTCAAGTTATTACATTCATTGAATAAAGTACAAATATTACTAGTAATATTGGCCTAACAACAGAGACAATCCTCCACGATGATAGGAGACGGAGAAACATGCATAGGGGTCAGGTCAGAATGCACTTAAATAGGTTTGTCACCCAATTTAGAGCTATTTCCTTCAACCTCCACACAAGGCATTTTTTCATTCTCAAGAGCAGGCACACTGACGTCATTGTGTTGAGTTTTTTTGGAAACAAATTTATCTTTATGAATTTGAGGGTGCAACCGGAAGCATTCATTAACACCATGACCACGTATTTTATAATAAGAACAAAAAATAGGAAGGTTTTCAAATTCTGCTTTTTCAAAATAATAATTCAACTCGGATTCTATCCACACTTCATTTGGGTGTTTCTTAGAAATATCAAGTTCCACAAGAACACGAGCCACCGAAGGGTGATAATTAGATGCAGTGGCTTGATCCGTTTGTAATGGTCTCCCAAAAATAGAAGCAAGGAAAAATAAAATTTGCAAATTAAAGAAATGAAGTTACAAATTAGGGAAGAAAATCCATAGGTGAGCAATAGGGGATTCTTTCCTCACATTAAAGTTTGGCATCCATTTCAAAAGGCGTATTTGACAAGCTTTAATATAGTATGACCTTCTTGCAAAAATATGGCTACAGTTAAGGTTGTTCGTCAATTGGATTTCAATGTGACATGGATCCACCAGTCCCACATGGAAGGACCCCGAGAGTTTCAAGCTAACAAAATTTTTTTGGATAACATCCAAATTCGGCATAAAAAGAAGAAATTTACTTATGAGAGTAAGCGTAAAGGGAGTAGCTAATTGAGAGACCGCCGCCTCATCAAACATTAACGTCGAACATCCCTTATTTTCTTCTGAAGAAAGCTTAAAGAAAGAGCCTAAAACTTGGGAGAGAAAGCGTGGAGTTTATGAGAGAGGGAAAAGATCCTTGTGGGTTTAAAGGGAGTGTGAAAGGGACTTCCACATGGTTGCTCTAGCAAACTTGCACCTTAGTTCCTCCATGTATCAAGGTTTTTATGAGGAAAGCTTTGGGAAGAAGATATCTTTGGTGTCAAAGGAAACAACTACTCTACTGTACCATGGAAGGAAAAAGTGATTCGAGGTTCTCTACCTTCACCAGGAGGGTGAAAAATGATTCCAAGTTCTTTGCCACACTAGGAGGGTGAAAAGATTACAATCCTCTACCACACCAGAGTGGTGGAAGAGATTTTGTAAGGGCTTCACCACCTAGTTGTGGGAGCTAAAGGAGAATCACTAAAGGTTTAGTTCATTACCTGGAGAGAAGGACTACAGAGAGTGGACGTAGGTCATGATTTGACCAACCCACTATAAGATTCTAGCTTGCTCATTCTAATTTTTTTTTGCATTTTGCTTTTCTATAATTTATTTTCATAAAAATTACATAATGAAAAATTTGTAGTTGATGTTAGATTGAGTTGATTAAATTATCATCACCATTATTATAATTGATCTTAATTTATTAGCTTGTGCATCAAGTGATCAAATTATTTATTTTAAGTTATTAAAAAAATTTAAAAAATATCTTTTTTGTATAAATTTTTTTTTTTAAATTTTAAACAATTTATATCCCCCCCTCCCCCCCCCCCCCCCCCCCCCTCCTCTCTCGGTGCACCTTTGGTTAAATCAACGAGATCTTAAAATCTCCCCAAACTTTCAGGAAGGTCTTTATGAACATATAATGCTACTAACGACATTAAACATTTTGTTCCTAGGGATGTAGTAGAGCTTGATATATCAAAGCAATATACCAATAAAGTGTGGCTTGGCCCAAAAGAAGATCATTTACATTCAAAAGGTTTTCATAGAGGAGTTCATACTTTTCTATGATCACTGTAAGACTCTTGGTCATGGAAATAAATTGATGTTTTTTTACACCCCCACCATAAGAAGAATTAGGCTATTAATCCTAAAAAGGTTATGCATTTGTCTAAACCTGACAAACCTTTTTAGGTTGTCTTATTTAATGAGATTGTTTCTTCAATTGAAGTCAGTAAGAATCTCAAATAGATTATCCCTGAAAATATTCATGTTATTATTATTGTCAGCTAGAAAGTTGGTTACTGTAGATTTTGGTTTAGTTGTTGATGGTAATCTTCTTTCTTTTCCAGATGCCTAAACTAGTAATCTAGATGCATTTGTTGGTGGGAATTCTCGTTATTCAGATGTTTTGAAAAATTCTAACCTAGTGCCAATCATTTCTATTACTACACCTCATATTTTTAATGTTGTGATTTTAAATAAGGATGAGGGAGTGTCCCATTTGGATTTATATTTTAATGAAAGACTTAACATAATCTTTTTAAGGTTATACCCATTCTAATAATAATATTTGGAAAAGGCTTAGCTAAATCCTTTTAAATAATGAGTGGGTTTCTAATCATGTGCCTTTATTATCTAAATTTCAATAATATTTTAGTATTGAATTTTATCCATTTCTTTTTTAAAATATGCGTCTTCATGCTCATGATTTTTTCCAAGTTGTTAAGAAGAATTAGATGGCCCATGAATCTTATTTTGAGGGTAATAATGGTATGGTTTGTCTAGTTTTAAAATTAAAAGGGCTTAAGTAGGTTCTTAGATGTTGGAGTAAGAATACTTTTGGAAATATATTTGATAATATCTTAAAAGCTAAAGAGGAGGTTATTAACCATGAAAAAATTTACTCTAATTACCCTTTTAAGGATAATTGAAATCAAGTTTGTATTGCTAAATCTAATCTTATTAATTTATAGAATTATGAGGAAATTTTTTTGCGACAAAAACCTACTTTTGAACATTGTTTTTGAATAAGAAAGAAACACTAAGTATTTTAATATAACAATAAATTAAAATAAAATCTATCCTGTATTAATAAAATAAAATTTGATAATGGATACTGGTGTGAGGATTAAGATGTCATTGGTGAATAAACTATTTCATATTTTTCTAACTTACTAGAAAGAGATAGGTTGTAGGGCCTACCTCCTTTTCTCAACTTATACCTTCCCTTATTTTTAATAAAGATAATACATTTCTTTCTAAATGTCATGAAGAGATTAAAATTTTCACATCTCTTATGTAAATGAATCAAGATTTTATTTTTGGGCTATATGATTTATGATTTTGTTTTGTTTTTTTTGTTGGCATTTAATTAGAGAATATCTTTGTAAAGATGCATTTTCTTTTTTTAATTATTATTTTATCCCTAAGTTTTTCTCATGCTCTATTATCATTCTCATACCTAAATATGACAATATTTAACATTAGAATGATTATATACCTATTAGTCTAGGCAATACTTTCATAAACTTATATCTAAGATATTAGCCTCTAAGATGACCCTTATCCTTCCTAAAATCATTTAAATGAATCAAACTAGTTTTTTTAAAAGGGAGAAGTATAAATAATATGTCTTGTTATCTAATGAACTAATCTATGTTATTCCTAAAAAAGGTTTATGGGAATAATTTAACTTTGAAATTGGATATTTCTAAAGCTTATGATAATATTAATGGAAGCTTTATTTTCAACATGCTTCATAATTTTAGGTTTGATAAAAAATTCTTTAATTTAATCAAGAACATTGTGGAAAATGTTTGGTTCTTTATCATTCTCAATGACAAATCCAAAGGATTTTTCAAAGCTTTTTAAGGAATCAGACAGGGGATTCTTTATTCCCTATTTTATTTATTATTACTGTGGAGTACTTATCTTGAGGCTTACTGTAGTGCTTTTTTTTTTACAAAAGTATTAACTATATAAAGTTTTGAGGTTTAAACATTTCTTCTTTATTTTACAAATTATATTATTTTGTTTTTCTGTGGATCTTTAAGTAGCAATAAGGAAATTTAGTTAACTAACATTTAAATCATAACCAATTATGACTAAATTAACATAATTACTAGCCAATAATGTTTTTTAAACTTATATCACTAAAAATAGTTCATAATCCTAAATAAAAATGTGAAAGTCAATTTTCTTTTAAGTTGTTGAAAAAAATTTAACCACGAGCAATTCATTTACTAAACTTTAATTATTAGATAAACCTATATGAATTTTCATAAGATAAAACCAAATTCTAAGTTAAGAATTTTAAGTTTTGGATCCTTTTAAAATACTATTTTCTCCAAATTTTAAGTAAAGTATCAACCCTAAGTTAAATATTTATTTCTTCTTTATCTTTCAAGTCCTTCACTTAAAGAAAATGGAAGAACATTGAACTTAGAAAATTAAAATATCAAAATATTAATACATCTTGAGAGAGAAAAGTCACATATTATTAGATCTAAAAAAGGCTCACTTTTAGGGTTTGCCCCTTCCCACCATCTTTCAATTTTCATGCTTCATTTTTGCCCATTGTTCCTTCTATAGGTCGTGATTTCCTCTGGTCTGAAGGATGTCTCTTTCTTGACTCTCATAAAGTTTTTATTTCTTTTTTTTTTGCTTTTTTTCCAATTATTTTTTACTACTCGTGGTTTTGTTTTTTTTTTTCCTATGGTTGTTCCCTCTTTTGGGGCTCCTACCAAAAGTATGGCTGCTAATCATAACATGCTTATGGATATGAGTTTTCTTAATGGAAGAAATAAATTTTGCTCTTTAAATATGACATTTCTATGTCTTCTTCTTCTTCATCCTTCCCTCATATATAAGTTACCACTCATTATGATATAGTGGCACTATGTATTTTAGAGGAAGATGTAGAAGCCCTTGTTCCATTATTTTAATTTTCTTTAATTGGTAAATTTACCATTCGTATACCTAAGTTTAATTTGATTCTTTATTTCATTTTCAATCTTAAGCTGAGTAAAAATTTAATTATTACTTTGCTTGATCTGCAACTTGTCTCCATGAAACTTAAGAATGATATTGATTACAGTCAGGTCTTTAGGAACCACTCTTACTATGTTAACAATTGTTAGATTAAGCTAATAAAAGGCTCTCTTCTATATTATATGTCTTTGGAATCATCGATTGTTCCTATTTAGACTTAATTTTTAGGGTTAGACATCATTTCTTTTCTCATAAGATTTTACACAGTTTGGGTTCTCTTTTGGTCGCCCATTACAAGTGAATAATGCGGCTGCTATTGGTTCAAGGTCATATATAGCTAGGGTGTTTGTGGAACTAAACATCACTAAGAAATATCCATATAGTGTAAGGCTCAGTCAAAAAAAAAAAAGTTTTGATTTGAACATAAGATTGTTATGGATGATTTTCCAACATTTTGTAATCATTTAAATCATAATTAGAGTGAATGTTATTTTTCACATCCTCTTCTAAGGAAGAAAACTTTAGATAACCCTAGAATCATTGAGAATAATGATAAACATGTAGATACTATCCCTAAAATTGGTGTGGATAATATTATTTACAATGACCCTAACCTGGTTAGTAATGGTAGTCCCATTGATGAAATTCCCAACCCCACTAATCTCATCATTCATTATGTAAATAATTTAAACATGTCATATCAAAATTTGGTTAAGTTGGTTAGTCCTTATCTAATTCATAATGTAGATAATTATAATCCATTGGCTTATGTGGATGGATTTGTTAATGGACTTTCTATTTCTATGGATGTTTTTAATATGGTTCCAATTGTTACCATTCCAAAATTTTCTCTATCTTCTGTTGAGTCCTTGATTAAGTTGGAGGGGGAATCTCAAAATGAGCAAGATTTTGAAGGAAACCAAAGTTTATCCTCTGAGGGTCTAAGCCCTTCAACTCATTCAATTTCTAATTGAGAAGAAGGAGATATTAACTCTACTGATGAGGACTATTTGAATAATGAAATGAAAAAATGGGGTGATCTCAACTTGGTTGATGCATCCAAAGATGAGTTTTCATTGGTCACCTCTAGGAAAAAAAGAAATTGAAAAAGCCTACCCATTTAACTAATGCTAGAATTATGTGATCCAATGCATATTTTAAAAATATTTCTAATAATTAGTATAATTATTTGGAACATAAATGGTGTTGGTAAGCTTTATACTCATTTATGTATTCATAACTTGTGCAAGATTCATAAAATTTCTTCTTAGTTCTCTTGGAGCCCATTGTTGAGTCACTAAGCATTTTACTTGTAAAAGATAATTGGGTTTTGATTCTTCATATGCTAATTCTAGTGGTAAAATTTGGGTATTATAGAAAATAGATATTAATGTAACCATTATGGGTGACTTTGATCAAGTTCTACATTGCAATTTTTATATTTTAAATTTGTTGTCTTGGGATCCTTTATTATGCTAGTTATTATAAAATTCTTAGAATCCCTCTATTGAACAAATTACATGATCTTGAGAATCGCTATTAAGTCTCTTAACTTGCTGGAGGTGATTTAATATCAACTCTTACACATCAGAGAAGTTAGGAGTCCACCTTAATTTATCTACTATGGATGATTTTAATAATATGATTATGGTTTGTGGTTTACCTGATATTGGTTTTTTTCTGCTCTAATTTCACTTGGTTTAATAAAAGAGTATGGGATAAATTAGATAGAATATTATGTTGCAACTCGAGCTCACCAGTTTATATTTTTTATGATAACAAACATTGTGGCTCACATCCTTATATGTAATTGTAATTGAAATGTATAGTTATTTTTGTATATACTAACATTTTAGGAATACAATGCACCATCCAATAAAGATATAAGGCTCAAGATTGGGTAGAATAGGTAATTATGTAAATATATTTTAACTATTCATTGATGTATATTTGATTTCTTGAGTTAAGTCCTGTAATGGTGTACGCTAGCTTGGTGACCATGCATACACAAACTTAAGGGGATTGATATTGAGTCAAAATAAGAAGTTTATTTTTTGAACTAATCATACTATATAACTTTTATGGCACTATATGATCAGCTCATCTAACTAATCATACTAGAAGATTTGGATGGTCTAGGATGATCAATTATGATCATGAAAAATAGCTGTCAATCAAAATTTTGACAAGTTTTTAAATTTCATATTTTATTCTAATTATCTAAGATGATGTACATCGTACTAAATGATTTATAAAAAACATGTCTAAATTAATCCTATGATTAGTTAATCAAATCTACTTAATTTTGATAATATGATCTTACTATTTGATGTGGATCATACTATGTGATCAATAGAGACAATTTTGGTCACCCCATATTTCATCCTTGATGAATTGCATTTTGGTTAAACTTATCATCTTGTATGATCTCAATATCATACTAGATGATATGTACAAATACTTGAACTGATCGTACATAACAAAGTTGATTATACTAATTGAAAGAGCTATTTTATACTAATCATATAGGATGATCTCAAGATTGTATTTGATGATCTTTATTGACATAATTAAATTTCTAGGGGTTTTCAAAGCCCTCCATTTAAGCTTTGTCAAGGCACTTGGTAAGTATCTTTGGCAGCTATCTTGTCTTCATTCTTCTGGAGAAAACTTGAAAAAAGAACTTGAAAGGGAGTGAGGAAAGTATGGAGTTTGAGAGGGAGAATATCAATTAAGGGGATTTCAAAGGAGTGTGAAGAGAATTTCACACGGTCGCTTAGACAAGCTTGTACCTTAGTACAATCGGATTTAAGGTTTGACTTAAGGGAAGCTTTTGGAAGAAAAAGTTCTCTTTGGTATCAAAGGAATTGGGTACTCAACCACACTAGGGAAGGTGAAAGGGATTCACGGTTCTCTGCCATGTCCTTGATGGACAAAAAGGAGTCAACATTCTATGCCTATAAAAGGAGCTTTAGTCCTCTGCCAAACTGGATTGTTCGAAAGATTTTATAAGGGCTTCTCCTTCTTGATGTGGGGGGAAAAGGAGAGATACTAAAAGGTTTTGGTGCAATACTTGGAGGGTTCCTCCAAGGAGTGGACGTAGGTTACGCTAGACTGGATCGCTATAAATCTGGTGTATTCTTTCTTTATTATTTCTACATTTATTTTTCTTGCGATTAACTGCGTGGGTGAAAATATTGATTTATCTTTTTTTGTGAATATAATTCATTTTTGCATCAAGTTATAAAAGTATTTTTCCTTGTGTTTAAAGAAGTTTTTAAATACCAATTCACGCCCCTCTTAGTTAGCCTTTAGACTAATTCTTTAAGGTTTCACAACCCTCACAAACTTTCAAGTGTTATCAAAGCTGGACTCAAAAACATAGTTTTAGAAAACTTTTAAAAAAGATCAATGGCTAACTTGGATATCATAATATTGTTAAAATATATTCAATCACGTGACCACCTTTATTTGAAAATATTTCTTTTGATTTTTGAAAAATTTGAATCTCTACTTTCTTTCAATCAATTGATTATCGAATATGGCATATGATTCAAACCTATTATTTTATATCGTGAAGTGTTATAGATGGAGTCCAAATTGATATTCCTTTTACTGAATATAAAAGAAAAGATTAATGCTCAATTGAATGCTAAATGTTTGAATTATTTTTTTTGTGTTTTGAATTTTGATGATTATATGAGAATCTTTATTTATACTACTTGCAAAAAAAATTGGGATAGATTATGCATGACATATGAAGGTACTAATGAAGTTAAATAATCTAGGTTGAATATTTTAATGCATGATTATGAAATGTTTTGGATGAAATCTTATGAGAATATATTTAACATGTATACTAGGTTTACTTAAATTATGACAATATTACTTGCTTTAGGTAAAGAACTTTTAAACTTTAAAAAAGTTATTAAAATTCTATATTGTATGCCTGATAAATTTTACACTAAAGTCACTGCTAATTATGAATCAAAAAATTGGAATGGTTATTCTATTGATAATTTGTTTGGCTCACCCATTGCCCACGAGCAAAGTCTGAGTCAAAGACTTTTTAATGCAGGTGGAACTATAGTGCTAAAAGTTAAAGACATGGATAAAAGCAACTTAGTAGATATTGAGAGTAAAGAGATATCATCAATTACAAGCAAATTTGAAAATGAACTAAAGCACAAGCATCAACATCAATAAAAGTTGAATAAAAGTAAAAATGATAAGAATGTTAAGATTTCCTTTGATGTTATTTATTTTCTGTGTAGGAAATCCAGACATATGAAATATCTGCGTCATAATATAAAAAATCTTCCTACAAAGGAAAATGATAAGAATAAATCAATTTTAATAAGAGAAAATGATAAAAAGCAAAAGATCTACAGGGCAAGCCTAATTTCTGAATCATCATATCAGGAGGAAGATATTGAGATATAAAGTTTTATTTGTGTGTTTATGTGTTGTAGTTAATTTATTTGTATATGTTCTTTGTTTTGTTTTATTAATCATAAATATTTTATGTGCTGCTTTTGATGCTTTTGTTTGTAATCATTTTATATTAATTTTCATGTATGATTTTGTGATTTATCTCTGATCAACACACACAAATCACATTTCACATTGAAATTGCATAAGAGAATCAATTCACTTCTCTCAAAAATTTTTAATGAAAATTTTACCTCCTTTTAACTTAAAATTTTAAGTAAGTTTTTATTGACTTTTCTAAATTATGAAAGGAAGGGAATTCATGATTATGTCTCTCCTTCTCATTTAATTAATCAGGCTATTACACTTTTGAATAAGAAACTATATCAATTTAAGAATTGGACTTTAAAATTTAAATCTTCTTTATTATCCTACATTCTTTTATCTCATAAGAATCTTTTGGAAACTGATGAATCACTTTATAAATTTCTTAATTAAGCTGTTCATTTTTATCATTAGATCGTGTTTTCTTTGATTCTTTAAAGATTAAGAAAGGAAGTAAAATTACAAAAATGAAAAGAGGCACAAAATGAGCCCAAAGATGAAAAGAAGTGCAATATATGCTAAAATTGAAAGATGCACAAAATGTATCAAAAATTAAAAGATATACAAAGTGCGCCAAAAACTAATGATGAGGTCGAAAATGAGCCCACAATAAGTTTACTTATCTTTCTTGTATTTTTAAATCACAGAAAACCCATGTGACTAATAATACTTTCTATACTTGAGTTTAAAATTATGATTCCTGACTAACCATTTTTGCATTGATGATATATTAGATATATTTCATGTAAGAAGATTGAAAAAGACATTTTTTCTTCTCTAATTAATTTTATGAATTAGATTTTTTTAAAAAAGGACTTTAACTTATAAAGTGCCTGAGCTAGGGTTGATAAATTCAAATTTCCAACCTTTTCTAGATCTTAATGTAGTCAATTCATTTCTTACTACGCTTTTCAATCAAATTTTGAGGTAACTTTCTCATTCCAAGTAAAGTTGCTGAAATTAATTGATTCTTCTTAAACATCACCAACAATTACACCTAATCGGGGTTTGTATGATCTTTAGTTTGTTTTGTTTTATTTTTCAATGTTTCTCATCTTTTTTATCATGTCAAAGGGGGAGAATATATTTAGTTGGTTGTATTTGTGTTTAAGTTGCATATGTTCATCTTATATTTGTATTAGTTTATAGGTTATTCAGGTTCTAAATATTTTTTGCATTTTCTTTATTTCTATAAAAAGGAAAATTATAGAAGAAAAAGTTATTTCCCCTATTTTTAATATAATTATCTTAATGAGGAGGAGATTAAGAAAAAATATTTTTAAATTTACAAATTCAACCAGTAATATTTTTCATCATAAAAAAGGGAGAGATTATTGCAATTCGAGTAAAAAAGGGGGAGATTATTGTAAATCGATCTCACAAGTGTATGTTTTTTATGATAATAAATATTGTGGCTGACATCCTTATGTTTCATTATATTTGTAAGGTATAGTTTTTTTTTGTGTATACTAATATTTCAGAAATGTCATGCACCATTCAATAAAGATTCAAGGATCAAGATTGGGTGGAATAGGTTATGTTGTAAATATATTTTTATTATTCATTGATGTATTTTTTTCTTAGACATGATGATCTTAGGATTATACTGCACGATCTTTATCAATTGAATTAAATTTCTAGGTTTTTTCAAAGCCCTCAATTTAAGCTTTGCCAAGGCACTTAGTAAGTGTTTTTGGCAGCCATTATGTCTTCGTTCTTCTAGAGAAAACTTGAAGAGAGAACCTGAAAGGGAGAGAGAAAAAAGTGGAGTTTGGGAGAGAGAAGATCCTTGGAGGGGGTTTAAAGGGAGTTTGGAGGGGATTTTAGAAGATTATTATGACAAGCTTGCACCTTAGTACCATCAAATTTAATGTTCATCTTGAGGGAGGCTTTGGGAAGAAGAAGATCTTCTTGGTGTCAAAGGACCCGACTACTCCGCCTTGCTGTGGGGGAAAAAAGGAGAGACACTAAAAGGTTTTAGTGCAAAACTCGTAGGGTGTTAGAGCTCTTTCAAGTTGTATTAGAGCACTTTCATATTGTCCAATAATAATTGGCTCTCATGCTTTCCAATGTCTTTTATGAAACATTATAGTAGGACTATATCTGATCATAACCCTACTTTTAAAAATATAGAAAGGAAATTTAAGTGGTTTTTCTCCCTTTCAGTTTCACAATATGTGGTTTCTAGCTCCTACTTTCTCTAGGGTTGTAAGTGATAATTGGGATGCTTCGATTTATTTTTATGATGGGATCAATGATATGATTTTCTTTACTTTAATATTGAAGGGGGTGAAACATATTTTAAGACGATGGAAAAAGAATAAATTTTGCAATATTTTTACTAATATTATTAAAGTAAAGATGTTATTATACTTGAATATAATTTTATTATTAGCTCTTCTATTGAGATTTGGGATCATGTGTGTGTCGTTAAAGTTAATCTTGTCAATCATCAAGTCATGGAGGAAGAATATTGGAGATAAAATGTTATCTCTATACATCTTTTGGAGGGTGATACAAACTCAAAAAATTATTTTCATGTTGTGGACAATTTTAAAAAAAATCTAATTATTTCATTAGTAAAATTAAATTGGAATCCAGTATATGGTGTGATGGTCAGGTTTTGATTTGTGAATAAGCTACTTCTCATTTCAAAAAAAAATCTCTTGGTATAGACAAGGTTGTTACTCATATCTTATCCTCAGTTTATTCTTTCTCTTATTGCCCAAGAGGATAATTTTATAATCTCTAATACTCCATACAAGCTTGAGATTCTAACATCTTTAATGGAGATGAATAAGGATTCTATGGAAAGGCCTGGAGGTTTTAATATAGCTTTCTTTCAAAATTGTTGGCCTGCCATTAAGGAGGATATATGTAAAGTCATTATTTATTTTTAGAAGGTTAAGTAATTAGTAAATTTCTTACCTGCACTTTTATTATTTTTATTCATAAAAATAATAATCCTAAATCCTGGAATGACTTCAGACTAATTAGCATGTGCACCAATTTCAAATAATTTATTTTGAAAATTATGGCTTCTAATGGACTCTTGTTCTTCTTAGGATTATTTCTATGAATTAAAATAGGTTTGTAAAAGCATAAAACATTTCTAATAATATTTTTCCTAGTTAGGAAATGATTCATAAAATTAATATGAAAGGTTCTTGTGCATAATTTAATCTTCAATCTTAAAATTTTCAAGGCTTACAATAACTTTGATTGATAATTCATGTTTAATATTATTCATCTTTTTGGTTTTGATGTTAATTGCATTAAGCTTTTTAAAAGTAATGTTGAAATTTGTTGGTTATCTATCATTATTAATAGAGAAGCTAATGGTTTTCTCAAATGTGCTCAATGTGTTATCGAAGAGGACTCATTATCTCCTACTTTGTACATCGACTAGAGATTTGACACACTATTTCTCAAGATATAAAAGTTGAGCTAATAGAAACTTTGGTGGCTTACATATAGCTCATCTTTATTTTACTAATGATATTATCATTTTTTGTAATAGTTCTGTAAAATATGTTAAGAGAATTAAGAAATTACTTAATACCTTTGAAAGTGAAAGTGGTCTCAAGCTTAACAATAGCAAATGCACATTTATTGAGGGTAAAGGTATGATTTTGGTACATCATAACAATATTAACATTTTTTACTAATTTGAAAACATAGGCCCCCCCCCCCCCCCCCCCCCCCCCCCCCCCCCTCCCCTACACAAAGGCCATAAAAAATCTTTTTTTTTTTAAATATGTTATACTATTAATAAAAAGTTATCTACTTGGGAATTTAAATATCTTTCCATGGGGGCAAGGCTATTATTGATTAAGATTGTATTGGATTCATATGCCCATTTATCTCCTGCAAACTATAATCCCCACTCTAAATGTTTGTGCTAGATTGAAAAAAGAAATAAACAAATTCTTCTGAGCTCCTCTTAAAATTCTAAAAATGTACACCGGCATAACAAGAAGGCTTGTATTGGTCCTCTTCTTGAGGGTGGTTTGTTTTATAAATCTATAAATCTATTTTGGACTTAGCAAAATATTTTTCTTACAATTTATAATGGAAATTCAAAAGCAATGACTCCATTTGGACCAAATATATAAATAAAAAATATTGTAAGAATAAGCATCCTACCATTTGTTTTTTTAACCAAGGATAGTTCCTAGTTGGAGAAGGTTATGTAATATTAAATGGCCTAGTGAATCAACAATTTAAAGGAAAATTTGTAATAGCTCATCTTATTTTTGGTAGGATGTTGGTCTAGTGTTGTGTCTTTTGATTCTCACATTAACACAAATTCTACCTCCTCATTGAGTGTGTCCTTGTTCATTAAGGATAGAAAATGATATAGGAACCTTCTCCTTCAATTTGTTCCTCAAAGCTTAGTTGATGTCATATGTAACATTTCTAATGATCAAATTATTTTTAAATTATCCGAAGATGGTCAATTCAATTTAAGTAAAGTTTAAAAATATGTTAGATCTTAAGAGAGACTATAATTTTATATTTGGTAAAATTTTGAATTCCTCTATTTCTTTGAAATCTTCTATTTTAACCTAGAGAATTTTGAAAGGTTTTTAGCCTGGTTGATCGTATGTTAAAGAAAAAGGTTTATGTTTGACTTCTAAATGTTAATGTTGCTATCATATTGAAACTTTTAGACATGTCTTTATAAATGACCTTGTTCTTACTTGGGCCTGGTCTAAATTGAAAAATGGTCTGTAGCTAATGTTGGGTTTATTAATAAAAATTTATTATCCTTTTTAGCTGGGTGGTTTCAAAATAAAGTTAAATTTGTCATATTGTTACAGATATCCCTTTGGTGGTTTTCTTGCTCTTATGGAATGAAGGAACAACAGTAAGAATAATGGTGTTAAAATTAGCTCTAAGAGTGTTATATGTTCCTTGATATTCAAAATTCAACCAAATGCAGAAGTTATGTCTCCTAAGCTTTTTAGATGGAGGAAAGTTTTGTCTACTTTCTTTAAAATTTATTGCTGCAATTTTGGTGTAGCTTATATTCCTAAAATTGTTTGATGGTTTATGCCTTCTAAAGATGGGTTAAAACTTAACATTGACAGCTCTTCATCTAAAGTTGGTTTTGGGTGTGGAGGTTTAATTTCTAATCATGTAGGTAAGCTTGTGCTATGTTTTGAATCAAATATTCCTAAATACAAATAGTTTATGTGTTGAGCTGACTGCTCTATTTTATTTGTAATGATAACAACGATCTGAAATTTTTTTTATCAAAATAAACTCTAAAATTTTGTTATCTTTAGAGACTGCCTAAAATGCTACATTGCTAACATTTTGTTAACTATTTAACAAAATATTGGATTTGCTCTATAGATTTAGATATATAATTACTTGTATTTTCAGGGAAGGCAATGATTATGCTTATTGGCTGGCTAAGAGTCTAAGATTAATGACACTTTTTTCTCAATATGAATACCTCTCCTAAAGTTTTGAAAGGTAAAATCAATCTTGATGTTATGGGCTTACCATATATCATAAGGTAGCTTCCATTTTACTCTTATGAAATGAACAATAAAATTAATCTTATAAAAATAACTAAAATAAATAATATACTAACATGTAAAGCTTAATGCCTCAGAAAACATAATGTTTGAATGAGAAGAGCCAAACTAAACCGGGTGATTTTTTTTTTTTGTTAAAATTCACCATTGGGCCTACGTGCTAATTTTCAAAATAATTACAAGTCCTTAAAGAGATCAAATACTCACTATTCATAAAGACATACATCCAAAATCAAACTAAATCATAAAGAGCCAATGATCCTACTACAATATACAAGAAGAAAGGAAGGAAACCTAGCAAAATTCTATGGTTGATAAGTAGACAAACCAAAAAAATGGAGATGAAACAAAAAAAAATCCTAAGCTTGATAAACATTAAGCATAATCAAGATAATAGAGAAACATTTAAAATCCAAAAAAATAATCTCCAGTAGGATCAAAAATATAAATGCACCAGAGAAGCTACAATAATCAAGCAAACTAGCCAATATAGAAAGAATGGAGATAACATGCATAAATCTCAAGAAAAGTAAATTAAAAAACCAAAAAAATAAAAAAGAAACTATTGCAATCAAGCATCCCTAATCTATAATTTTGATGATGACAAACTTTATTGATTGAACTATTGCTTTTCTCACTAAATATTTAAGATATTTTTTTATCTGTGAGTACTATTATTTTAGGTGAGATATACAAAGCTCAAGACTATTAAAGACTAAAGATTGATTAGAATAGGATATAGAAGAGTTTATACTTTATTTTCTTTAATTTATACTTATTGAGTCTATCTATATAAGAGTGTTTTCAATTTGGGTGACCATGCACACACACAGGAGGAGAGAAATTTTATAAGTTAATTTTTTTTCAACATAATCATACTATACAATGTTTAGCTATAATGTACAATATGTTATCTAAAAATAGGCTTAATGATTAATTATTAAAATTAGTTTATAAAAAATAATCATACTTTATGATCATGATCATACTGTACGATTCATTATGATCTAAAAATCCTAGCCACATGATTAATTTAAGTAAGATTTTGAAATATGATTTTTAAACTGATCGTACAGTATGATTTCAATCATATAGTATGAATATTTAAAATCTTGCTAAAATTAATCCCCATAATTAGTTAATTAGATCATGGTTTAATAAATAATATACACTTGTACCATATGATATTGATCATATTTGATGATTAATAGAGATGAAATCAGGCTTTCCTAGAGATCGTATAAATCAAACCCTTAATTTTCATACTAATCATATTGTACAATTTTTACATCATACTAGATATCCTACTTGACATGAACTAATCATAATGTATAAATTTAATAGTATGCGATGATTAACAGAGATAAATTTCCATCTTCTTAGGAATAATCCCGTACAATTAGATGAAAATGAATATATTGTACTTAATGATCTATTGATTGTATTGTATAATGTGTTCATAAAAATTGAATTGATTATACTGTACGAACTAGAATCATAATGTATGAACAATAATGACTAAATTGAATTTTTAGGGTTTCTTGAAGCCTATTACAAATGCTTTTGTTTTGAAGTTTCTTTTATGAATAAAGAGAGGAATATGTGACTAAAAGTGGAACTCTAAGAGGGGAGCTTTTGAGAATAAAATTAGGATTTGAGAGAAAAAGGAGAAGGTGAGCGTGAGTTTGAGGGATAAGTTGTGTGAGGGGATCCCATTGTTGCTTCGGGCTAACTGCACCCTTACTCCTCCTGTGGCCTTAGTGAGTCTTTTGGAAGATCTTTAGGGAGAGAGGCTTTTTTTTCTAGTCCTTAAGGTACTCTGCCTTCTCTAAGAGGGAGAAAAAGGAGCTGAGGTTCTCTTCCTTCTCTAGGAAGGAGAAAATTTTGTCAAGGTTCGTTGCCATCATCGGGAGCATGCCATAGCATCCGGCAATCTGCTACATCAATAGTTTAATGAAAGTGACTTTGTAAATGCTTCTCCACTATGGTTTAGAAGAAAAAGAAGAGTTACATTAGTTTTGTGAAAATTCCTGGGGCAGTGGACTTAAGTCAAGGTTGACCGAACAACTATAAAAATCTCTAGTGAATTTTTTTTCCTTTTAGCACTTTTACATTTCTTGCATTTCTTTTTCATTTATAATTTTTTGGGAAAACATTGATTATTTCTCCATCATGTAGATCAAAATTTCATTATAGTAACTTCTATATTATTTTAAAAAATCTCATTCCCAGAATCGTTTAGATTTTGGTACTTTTTAATTATTGAAATTTTTTTCAAAAAATATTATTGTTATTACTTTGAAGTTGAGAAACTTTTTAAAGCACCAATTCACCTCTCTCTTAGTGAGCCTCAGGCTAGTACTACAAGGTTTAATAACCTTCATAAACTTTCAAGTGGTATGAAAGTAAGATTTCAAAATTAAGGTTTTAGAAAACTTTTGAAAAATTGATCAATAGCTCACTTTTTTTTAATCATAATACTGCGGAGGGTTATTTTATAACCCATCTACCACTATTTGAAAATATCTCCTCTAATTTCTTGAAAATATGCATGTTTACCTTTTTTTTTTACAAACTATTGACTATAGAATTTGGCATCTGATTCAAACTAGATATTCACTTCCATTGCATGTAATTAATGGTATTAAAACCAATATTCCATTTACTGAATGGAGTAATGAGGATGGGGAACGATCAATTAAATGCTAAGTGTCTGAATTATTTTTTTTGTTTTTTAAAAAATGAATACTATATGCGAGTTTCTACATGCATTACCGGGAAAGAGATTTGAGATAGGTTGTGTATCACCTATAAGGGAACTAGTGAAGTTATACAATTTTGGCTAAATATTCTTTCACATTACTAAGAACTCTTTGGCATTAAACCTAGTGTGTCTATGTTTGAAATGTACACTAGGTTCACCCAGATAGTAACATCCTTGCATGAACTAAGTAGAGAATAATCAAATTCTGAGAAATTTAATAAGATTACATGTTGTTTACTTAGTTCTTATGATGCCAAGATAACTATAATCACTGAATCTAAATACTTAAATATTTATTCCATTGATAATTTACTTGGGTCACCCATTGCTTATGAGCAAGGAGTGAGTCAAAGACAAAGTGATGCAGGAGAAAAGAAGAAGGAGAGAATTGTAGCATTAAAAGTAAATGATTCTGACATGAACAATTCTATAGTTGATGAGGATGATGAAATAGCCTTGATTACGTGCCAGTTCAAGAGCTTTCTAAAAAGAAAATAGAGACATCATTGAAACAACTGGAGCAAAGGTAAAAGCCACAAATCTGCTAAAGTTTCATCTAATACAAATTGCTTTAAGTGCAAGAATCTTGGCCACCTTCGAGCTGGTTGCCCAAACCTCAACACTCACCAGAATAAAGAGAAGGATGAAGAGAAGCCAAAGTATAAGAGGGGCAAGCAAAATACACAAAAAAAACCTTTTTGGACCGACTCTTCCTCAGAATCATCAAAAGAAGAAGTAGAGGAGGAGGTAACAAACTTATGTCTAATGGCTAATGATAATCTTGATCAATCAAATCAAGATAAGGTATGCCAATTCTCTTATGACAAATTAATTATTATTTCTAAAAAAATTATAATTCATATAAGAATCTTAAGAAAATGCATGCTAGTCTTAATGCTGAATTTTCTACTTTACAAAAAGAGCATGCTAGTTTAATTACTGAGTACTTTACTTTAGATAGCGATCATATGAATTTAATAGATGAGTTTGATGCATTAAATAAGAAGCATATTTATCTATCTATTGCATATAATTCCTTAAAAATATCACATATTGATCTAGAAAAAGCATTTAAGGAATTAGAAGAAATTGCATGTTAATTAGATAGCAGTGAGAATGCACTAAAATTGGAAGTGGCAAGCTATGAAAATGCAAATGAATATTTAAGAGAAAAAATTATTGCACTTAAGAATAATAAACCATCACTTTCAATAGCATTGTGGCATAATCCCTCAACATAGTATGTATCACATAAATTTAGGAGGGCACCATCACCCATATAGGTTAGTAAACCCATTCCCTAGTGTTAGGTGTTACTCTTGTGGCATGTTAGGACACATAGACCTCACGTGCGCTATCCACCATAGGACACACTTAATGTGGAGGCTGAAATTACATGTGTCATAGCATAACATGCAATCATGTCATTTATTCAAGCATAAGGTGGAACACAAACTCACTTGGGTTCCCAAATCTAACATTTAAATGAGATCATAGGGGTTCTCTCACAAAATATCTAATGAGAGTATGTGGTACTTGGACAGTGGCTAGTCAAGGCATATTACTAGTGATGTGAAGTACACACTAGAGGCTAGGTGGAAAAGTTATATTAGAAGATAACACCACTAGGAAAGTGGTGGGCTCTGGTATATTTGGAAACTCCAAACAGTTTTGTAAGTTGATGGTTTAAAGTATAACTTGCTAAGTATTTGTTAACTATGCGATAATGGATTTGATGTAAATTTTCTTTCTAATAAATACATAATTAGTTTAAATGAAAAACTTATATTAGAATGAAAATGGATGAATAATGTTTATATGATAGGCTTGAACTGCATTGAGTATTCAAGTTTGTTTTGCTTAAAAATAATAATTAATGAATATTGGCTATCTAAAGACCCTTATAAATATCACCCAGAAAACCTAGTTAGAGGCATACCTAAGTTAAACTTCACAAAGGACCACATATGTGATGCCTACCAACTATGAAAATAAATAAGATCTTCATTTAATTTAATAAAAGATATTAACACCTCTAGGCCATTAGAAATCATTCACTTGGACCTATTTGGACTTCTTAATACAGCCAGCCTAGGAGGGAAAAATTTTGGATTTATGATAGTAGATGACTAATCTATATTTACTTGGGTTAGATTCTTATAACAAAAGAGTGAGTTATTTGAGGAATTTAGAATTTTCTCCACTTAGAATTTTCTTTACTTGGATTCAAAGGAAATTAGAATGTGAATTTTCAATAATTCATAGTGATCATTGTGGAGAATTTGAGAATGATAAGTTTGAATCCTTCTATCATGAGATAGGAATAGAACACAATTTCACTACCCCTAAGACCCCCTAGCATAGTGGAGTAGCTGAAAGGAAAATAGGACCTTGGTGGAAGCTGCTAGGAAAATGCTAGTTGAGTATTCACTCCCTAGGTATTTTTAGGTGGAAGAGGTGAATACTACTTTTTATGTTTTAAATTAGGCGAATATTAGATCTAAACTTAATTAGACAATATATAAACTCTTTAAGAGTAGGACACCCAACCTTTCTCACTTCATGTCTTTGGCTATAGATGCTTCATCTTAATCAATAGAAAATCCCCTTTAGAAAAATTTGATCCCAAGTCAAATAAAGGTGTCTTATTAGATTACTCATATGTAGGTATGGCCTATAGAATCTTTAATAAGAGATTCCTAGTAGTAGAAGAGTCTATCCATGTAGTATTTGATGAATAAGATAAGTCCTCTAAATTTAAACCTGAAGAAGAATAAATGGTAGTCATTCAAGGGGGAGAAGCTATTGCTGTAGAAGATAGAGTAGAACCTCAAGAGAATTCTTTTAGAGATTGAAAATATTCTTCTAATAATCCTAAAGAACTTATTTTAAGAGACCCATTTGAAGGTTTTAGAACTAGGCATTCGAAAATTATGTATAGGTTGTTAGACCTCATGCAATTATCCCAAGGTTAACCAAGAGGGCAGGTGAATTGATAATTAAAAAAAATTCCTCTTGAATGAAAAACTATTTTACAAAAAAAATATGCATAACAATTATTTTTCTTAACGAAATAAAACTTTTTAACCACTTAAATAAAAATTTGTAGCAAAATAAAATTGCAAAAAAAATAAAGAACACAAAAAATTATAGTGGTTCGATCCAACTAATCCTACATCCACTCCCTGATGACTCTCTCATTAAGTATTGCACTATTACCAAGGTGACTCTTCTTTTACCCCCATAGTAAGGTGGAGAAACTTTTACAATTACCCTCTCTTCCACCAATTATCAGTGCGGCAGAGTACCATTGTTCTTTCACACCCTCCATGTGTCAGCAGAGTACCATCATCGTTTCACACCCTCCAAGTGTTGGCAGAGTATCATTGTCATTTCTCATCCTCTAAGTGTTGGCAGAGAACCATCATCCTTTCACACCCTCTAAATGTCAATAGAGAACTGTCGACCTTTCACACCCTCTAAGTGTCGGCAGAGAACTATCATCCTTTCACAGCCTCCTGCTGTCGGTAGAGAACCGTCATCCTTTCACACCCTCTGGTGTTGGTAGAGAACCAGGTCTTCTCTAAATATCTTCTCTCGAATAACTAAAAGAAGTAAGAAAGATAATTAACAACACAAAATGAGATTCTTACCTTTGAGTAACCATGTGATCCCTTTACACTCTCCACTTGCAAGAACTCTCTTACTCTCCCAAAACTCCCTTTCTCTTATTCTCAATTAAATAACGAAGACAGGATAAGTCCAAATCTGTTTCTAAACAATTTATATATGTAAGACATAAAAAAATCATCTAAAAAATGAAACATTTTAATTTTGATCATTCATGATCGTACAATACGATCGACGATTGTACGCATGAATCGTTCAAAATTTGCTCGTATGATCCTGTATGAACCTTTTTTGTACATGTTGATCGTATAGTATAAGCTATATATCATATTGTACGAACCGTTCAAAAAATTTTCTAATTCTTCAGGATGAAAAGATACCCCATAATTTTGTATTATGGATGTCGTATGTACGAACATGAGATCGTATAGTATGAATAATAAAAAAAAAAATTGTGTTCGTCAGGATGAAAAGAGATGCAAAATTTTTGTACTCTAGACATCATATATATGAAAGGCACTTCATACAATACAATCCGTTCAAAAAATATAGATTTTCATTGGGATGAAAAGAGACCCAATCTTTTCGTACTCTAGACGTCATCTGTACGTAGGGCACTTCATAAAGTATGATCAATTCAAAATTTTTTTGATGATTGTCAGGATGAATTTATACATATTTATTTTTTGATGATGTCATATGTACAAAGATGACTTCATAAAATATGAACATGACTTAGAAATTTTTTTTCGTATGGTTCATGTAATTGCTCACTGGAGGAAATAATTGGATAAATTATCTCGTACAATTTGAAATCATACAATACGATTAGTTAAAAATTTAAAAGTTTTAACACTCCCCCAGTGTGTGTATGAAGATCCTTATGCACGGTTACTCAATTACAATCACAGTCTCTCAGACTTAATAAAAATATAAAATATAGACTCCATTTATAATAAACTCTAATCTAATCTATCTTGAAGTCTTCAACAGTCTAAAGTATGATTTCCCTTATATGTTAGAGCACACAAACAACAAAAGCAATATATCCAATATATGTTAGGAGAAAATAGTATTCAAAACAATAGTATTTGGGATCATCAAAAACACACCTAATATAAAAATATAGTTATGAAAACTAAGTTGCAACAATCTCCCACTTTTTTATGATAACAAAACAATTATTATTTGAGCTAACATTTAAAGAAAACATTTCTCCTTAGCTCCCCCTAAATGAATGACCAATGTAATTCTAGGGATTCCTATGATGATCAAAAACAACAAACCCAAAAAAATAATAATAAAAGACACCAAATAAAAAATAATTCAAATAAAAACATGAACACAAAACATGAACATTCAAACATTTAAAACATTCACATACATGCATTCATGCATTTACACATTTAAAACATACACATGCATTTATGCATTCAAAACATGCACACTTCCGATAATGCACATCAAATAACAAACATCAATCAACTAAATAATATTAATACTCCCCCTTTTGACAACAAAAAAAAAGAGAAGTAAAAATTGAAATGAAATATTTTAATAGATAAACCAAAAATATTGATCTGGAAAATAGTTTTAAAATAATTGCAAATATAATATTAATTCCATAATACTAAAAAGAAAAAATCAAAATTTTAAATCAAAGAACAATTAAGATAAGAAAAGTCAAACAAAGTCATTATACATGTTAGACAATTTAAATAAAAATGATTATTGCAAAAATAACAAAATAAAGATTAGTTAACTTCAAATTCAAAATAGAATATTATTATTAATTAGATTGATTTAGATTAGATATTAAATAATTGTGGAAAGAACACAATTAAAAATTTTAATTGGTGACATTGTGCATCTTTCAAATATTTGTGGCACACTGTGCATCTTTTCAATTTGGGCTAATTTTGTGCCTCTTTTCACTTTGCGAACCATTGCGCATTCTTTTCAATTTTTGTACACATTATGCATTTCTTTTGATTTACTTTTTGGGTTTTTCCAATATAAGTAATCTTAATTCAAATTTCACAAATAACAAAAATATGCATATTGAAAAAGAAATAAAAAATGATGAAACATCAATCTTGCAACAATTATATGTTAGATATGTTTGTCTAAAAGAACATGAAATTGATCTCCTTATATAAATCCTATTAGAATTTAATTTAAAATTTTGAAAGATTAGATTTTTGTAAAGAAATTAATTTTTAAAGCAAGATTATTTAAATTTTCATTTAAATGATCAATTTCAAAAGATTTTTCTTATTAGACATACTAACATTTCAAGTAGAAAGAAACAAGAACATGTCATCAAAAAATTGCATTTTTCATTGATACAAAAAATTTCTCATGCATTCACTCCCAATGATAACACAAATAACAACACTCAACATAATCACATAAAAATTTACCAACATAAAAGACACTAAAATCATAAAATAAAACTTAATAACATCAACCACACAAGCTCAGTAGAAGGAACAATAATAAAGTACACCTAGAAATTGAAGGGGCCCTGATCTAGAGGAGAAGGCTGGTTGAACATTAAAAAATAACTATTCATCATAGCTTTATTTGTATTGATTGAGTCAAACTGACCAAGGATCCAACCCATATCCTACTGATATCTCATATCCTTCTGATTTAAATGAGTCTCAATTTGATCAAAATGATGATTAAAGTGAGTCTCCAAATGATCAAGCCTTTGGACCATCTCCTAAAAATAGTTTTGGTTGGGTCCTTGTGCAGGTGCTGGAGCTCCCCCTTCTTCTTCAGAGTTATCACTCTCTGTACTCTGATCTCTCCCAAATAGTGATTGAAAAGAAGCATCAGTGAAATAGATAGGAAGTTCTGTGGGCGGATCAGGATGAATCAGGTGGTACATTTTATCTAGGATGTAGGCCACCAAGTGTCCTAAATCCACATTCATTTTCCTCTTATGATGAGGAGGCCCAATTTCCTAAAGATTATAAATGTAGTCAATGATGAGTTGGGTCACATCAAAGGGTTTTTCAGTCATAATCAAGTATTTGATAGTGGACAGGAGATGAGTCATATTTATATGATCACCACCCTTAGAAATAATTGTGGTTCTTAAGAGATGTTGGATGATTTGGGCATTTTGGTGCAAAGTATAGACTCTTGCTAAATGGCACACTTGAGAGACACCTCTAAGAGTTTTATTAATTTCAGTCTAGTCAAAATTAGACCTAAAAGTCAATGAGTGAGCTCGAGTGTCTTGGGTTCTCAAATAAAGGAAATTCCCTAAATCTTTCTTAGTGATCTCAACTTGCCATTTTTGAACAAAAAAACTTACCCTAGAGTGGACCTTATTAAATCTCATATTTGCCAACAAATATTGAAAGGTTTCTTTGTTATAGGCATAAATCAAAGTGAGAATAAAGGAGAATTGGGTTAACGCAAAATGAGGCATAATAGAGAAGTGAAGATCACCCTGAATAAGAAATCTATAGGGGGTGATCTTGGCAGCAACATACTTACAAAAAGCAACCTCATTTTGCCTTTGATAAAAAGTTGTCATCCCTACTACCTCTAAAAGAGGATCCCTTAGAAACATGGGGATGTTTGCTTGAGCTAGCCATTTTTAAGGTGAAGGCTTTAGAAATGGATATGAGAGTGAAAGAAAATGATTTCAATGACCCTTCTATTTAAAGGAAAATGACTTATCGTATAGTACAAAACTTGGTTCATATTTATGATCATAAGATCATACGGGATGAAATTATTTTCATACGTACAAATGGAAACTACAAAAAATGAAATGGCTTTTTGTAAAACATTATTTACTAGGCATCCTTTCATACAGATTTTTTGACTACATGATCATACAGATAAAATGGTGTTCGTTCGGGATGATCTGAATATTAAAGATTATTTTAAAGGCTGTTAGGTTTGACCCTCATAGAAACTGACAACTAGATCGTACAAATGAAAGATTATTTTATATGTATGATCTGTAATAATAACTAACTCTAACTGGTAAACCATCCCCATACGTACAGACAAATCTGTATATATCGTACAGTATGATGACATTATCTATAGTATAAAACCAATAAAAAAAACTAAATCTTACTTGTTTAACTCCAAAACAAATAATAGATAGGCTACATAATTTCTTTAGTACAAAAAATAATTCGTATAATACAATCAAAACACTTAGAAAATAAAGCATGAAAATAAAAAAATATCTCAAAATCCATCAATCTTCAACAAGTGACATGCCTTATAATAAGAACAAAAAAATAAAAAATAAATAACTAAATACAGAGAAACAAACAAAAGAAGACAACCTAAACAAACACAAATTTACACACATCAAGTTTGCAGTATTTTCAATTTAAGCAATAAGATAAATCATACCTAAACAAGTTCTTAAGGTGCTAAAAGTGCCAAAGGCTAATGGTTTTATGAAAATATCTACAAGTTGATTTTCTGTAGTAACATGATTCAATTCAATCTCTCCTTTAGATACATGATCTCTAATGAATTGATGCCTTATGTATATATGTTTGGTTCTAAAATTTTGAATAAGATTCTTTGAAATGCAAATGGCACTAGTATTATCATAAAAATAAAAATTATGCCAGTTAAAAATCCTAAATCAATTAATTTTTGTTTCAACTAAAGTACTTGTGCCACATAACTTTCTAAGGCAATATATTCAACATCAATAATTGATAGGCCTACAGAATTCTATTTCCTACTGGACCAAAAAATTAAGGAATTTCCTATGAATTGGCATGTTCAAGATGTACTTTTTTATCAACCCTACAACTTAGAAAATCTGAATAAGAATATCCAATAATTTTAAATGAAGAGCTGTACTTAAGATACCAAATGCCTAAGTTTTGAGTTCCCATAAGATATCTCAAAATCCTTTTTTTTATTATCAAATGTAATTCTTTTCGATTAGATTGAAATCTAGAACACAAATAAATACTAAACATTATATTAGGTTTGCTAGTAGTCAAATAAAGCAATGATCTAATTATAAACTGAGGAACTCATTAGTGTAGTCACTGGCTTAATATTATCCATTTCATATTTCTTAAGGATATCCTTAACATACTTTGACTGACTAAGAAAAGTTCCTTTCTCATTTTGCTTAATACTTAAACTATGAAAATAATTCAATTCTCTCATTAAGCTCATCTTAAATTCACTAATCATTATTTTTAAAAATTCATCACAAAGATTTTTATTTGTAGATCCAAATATGATATCATTAACATATATTTGAAAAATGAGTAAGTCATCTCCTAATTTCTTCAAAAAGAGAGTGATATCCACACTTCCCTTTAAAAATAAATTATCTAATACGAAAGTGCTTAACCTCTCATATCAAGCCTTAGGTTCATATTTTAGTCCATATAAAGCCTTTTTCAATTTAAACACGTGATTAGTGAATTTATAATTTTTAAAACTTTGAAGTTAATCAACATAAATATCCTCTTACATCACTCCATTCAAAAATGTACTTTTGACATCCATTTAAAATAATTTAAATCCTTTAAAATAGACAAATGCTAATAAAAACCTATTTGCTTCATGTCTTACTACAAAGGAAAAAGTCTCTTCAAAATTAATCCATTCTATTTGATTATACCCCTTAGCCACCAATCTAGCCTTATTTATAATCACAACTCCTAAATCATTCATTTTATTTTTGAACACCCACTTAGTTTTAATAACACTTTGATCTTTTGGCCTTTCTATCAATTCTCAAACATCATTTCTTACAAATTGATTCAACACTTCTTACATGGCAAAAAATCAAAACTCATCTGAAAGCGCTTGATTAATATTTGTGGGTTTAGTCATTGAAATAAAGGTAGCATGGTTTACCTCTTTGCTAAGTCCATGCCTAGTCCTAACACCTCACTAGGTTCACCTAAAATCAATTCCTTAGGGTGATTCTTAGAAAATTTAAATTCTCTAAGTAAAGTGTTTTCTTTTTCCACATTTTCTTCCAAATTAATCTTTTTAATTCCTTGGGAGTTACTTTCAAAATTATCCTCTTCTAGTCTTAGCTCTTTTGAAATGTCAGATTCAACAAAAAGAACATGTATGGTCACCTCAACTATCAAAACTCCTCTTGTTGAAAAATGTATAAAATTTTCCAAAACTAGAATATTCAAGAAAAATTCCTTCATTAGATTTTGGATCAAATTTTCCTAAAAATCTTTATCCATTATTATGACTAAACACCTTACATCCAAGAACATGCAAATGAGACAAATTTTGTGTTCTCCCTTTAAGAGGTTCATAGGGTGTTTTATTTAATTTGGATCTAATGTTCACTCTATTTTAAACATAACATGCAGTACTGAGCACTTCAGCCCAAAAATATTTTGGAAGTGAATATTTTGCCAACATGGCTCTAGCGGCTTCAATTAATATTCTATTCTTTTTTTTACTATCCCATTCTATTGAGGGGTCCTCGGTGCTGAAAAATTATGATTAATTCATTTCTCTTTAAAAAATTCTTCAAATTTTCATTTTCAAATTCACCTCCATTATCACTTTGAATTGATAAGATTTTACATTCTAATTTTCTATAAATCCAAGCCAAAAAACTTCTAAATTCCTCAAATGATTCACTCTTATGAAATAAAAATTTAACCCAAGTGAATTTAGAAAAATCATCAACGATCACAAATCCAAAAATTCTACCTCCTATACTTACGGTGGTAACCAGTCCAAAAAGATCCATATGAATATCTCCAATGGTTTTCTAGTTATAAGATCCTTAATGGAATGATAGGAGGACTTCACATGTTTTCCAAATTGACATGCATCACACAGGTGATCCTTAGTAAAGTCTAGTTTTGTATACCTCTAACAAGTTTTTTTTAGGTAATTTTCCTAAGATTTTTTATGCTAGCGTGACAAAGTCTCCTATGCCATAACCATAATTCATCAGAAATTATTTTCAAACAAAAAGAATTACGATATTTAATACAATTCAAATCAAGCATGTATACATTATTTACCCTTATTCTATTCAAAACATCAATTCTATTTTGGCTTATTATATAGCTAATGGGAAAAATTTTATATTATAACCCTTATCACACAGTTGACTAATACTCATTATATTATACTTTAAGCCTTCTACAAGTAAAACATTGTCAATAAATTTTTTTTTCAACTTTTTAATCATACATGTAACTTTTCTAGTGGTATTATCTCCTAGTGTTACCTTGCCTCCATTCCTAGCTTCTGGCGATATGAATTGTATAGTATCTCCAATCATCTGCTTTGAACATAAGCTATCCAAGTACCAATTATTCTCATGAGGTATTGTATTGGCAAAATTAATCTAGATTCATGTATGATATGATTTGTTTTATGCATCTTTGGTCTCCACAGTAGATATGGTTTATTATAAATAGTGAAAGTGTGAGATATATGCACAATCATACGACAAGAAAAATATTTAACTTCAGGAAAGGAATTTTCAATTTATATAAATAAACTTGTCTTTTTCTAGGTTTTAAAATTTTGGTTTTCTTTTCAGGATTAAAAACTTGTTCAGGTGTAGGTGGAATCTTGTTTTTCTCATATGCTTTCAATTTTTCTTTGAAGAATGTGTTTGCACTTTTTAACACAATATTGTTAACTTTTAAATAGTGCTCTCTATTATCAGATTCATCCATAAATATTTTAAAATCTTTTTTAAGTTCTATGGGATGATTTCAATAATTCATATTGTTTATTCAATTCATTATACCAATCTAATATTTTCATGTTTTTGCTATCAATTAGCGTGTGATATTTCATAAAGATTTTATGCTATTTTTATAATTCAAGGAAATCTAAATTTAACTTAGCATGCACCTTTTTAAGCTTCTTATATTCCATGTGAGATCTTTCATAAACATACTCTAACTCATCATAGGTTAAGTCACATACCTCTTCTTGATCTGACTAATCAAGCTTGTGAGCCATCAAGAAAAATTTTGTGACTTCTTCCTCTACCTGTGTTTCTAAAGAGTCCAAAGCTGAGTATACCCAAAATGCTCCATGCATCCTCTTCTTTCCCTTTCTCACATTTGTTTTCTCTTCAACCTTCACCTTGCTAGGATTGGCTTTAAGATTCGAGCATTCATATTTAACTTATCCTAGCTTCCTTCATTCATAGCAAATTATATCATTAGAAGCCTTAATATTTTTATGGAACTTACCTTTATTCAACTGTTAGCATCTCCTTTCTTGCTCTTTAGAAAACTCTTGAATTTTCTAGTCATTAAGACAATGTCATCTTCATCCTCAGACTGAGATTGATCACTTTCTAAGTCATCCACATTTAATGTTATATTATTTCATTTTGCTTCTCACCTACATCAATTTATCTTTTGTTGAGTCTAGTGAATAAGTTGTTAAACCTAAGTTAATGTCCTAAGGCTACCAAGAGGCGGGTGAATTGGTAGTTTTAAAAATTATCCCTCTTTTAAAAGTTGAACCGAAAATAAACTTTAATGAATTTTTATAAAAAGTTTTTCAATCACAATTTTTAACAGAAAAATGCAGAAAATAAAAAGCAGTGAAATAATCGACACAAGATTTATAGTGGTTCGGTCTAAACCAGGCCTACATCCACTCCCCAGAGTCACCCTCTGAGTATTGCACTAATACCAATAATGTCTCTCCTTTTGCACCCAAAGCAAGGCGGAGAAGCCTTTACAAAACACTCTTTTCACCACTACCCGGTGCGGCAGAGAATCATCGCCCTTTTACACTCTCCTAGTGTGGGCAGAGAACCCTTCGTCCTTTCACACTCTCCTAGTGTGGGAAGAGAACCCTTCGTCCTTTCACACTCTCCTAGTGTGGGCAGAGAACCCTTCGTCTGTTCACACTCTCCAAGTGTCGGCAGAGAATCGGATCTCCTTGACAGATCTCTTCACAAGAAATCTAGAAGGAAGAAAGAAAAAGAGTGAAGCAATCTCAAATCACAAGTAGGAAATCTTACCTTTGAACACCAAGCTAAGCCTTCAAGCTCCAGTGGTAGAAATCCATCTTTGAATGCTCTCTCTCTCACTCTCTCCTTGACTCTTCTTCCAATAGGCACGTAGATCAATGAGAAAAAAGATTGGGTGGCAGTCTAATTTGGACTATATATACAAAAGATAAGAAAAACTGCCCAAAAACTGCAAGTTTTCAATTCTGTACGCAGTGGATCGTCCCGTACGATCGTGGATCATCCCGGACGATTTTACTTAAAGTGTCGGAAATGATCCTAATGTATATTGGTATGAACTATGTTCGTACACACTCATCATCCCGTACGAACTAGGTTCGTTCGGTACGAAACGATTATTTCATAGGTCGGTTCCCAAAATTCTGCAGGACGTAACCAATTGTTCTAAGTCGGTTCAGTTCGTCTTGGGACGAACGTGTTTCATCCTGGGATGATTTTATACAGAGAGTTTCGTCTAGGGATGAAGGTTCATTTCGTCCTATACGATCTCAAACAGAGAGTTTCATCCTGGGAGGAAAGTTCATTTCGTCATGTACGATCTCAAACAGAGAGTTTCGTCCAGGTATGAACCATACTTTTTGTCTGGACAAACAGTGCAAGGTGAGAATCCAGAGACGTTTGTCCCGGGACGAATATTAAATTCATCCTAGACGATTAGGACTTAGTAAATTTTCTCCCCGCCTGTTCGATCCATTGCTCTTCCTAGGGGTTAATTGACATGATCGTCCCGTACGAACTAGATTTGTCCCGTACGATCAGTTCACAAAAATTGTTCCCCCAAGAGTGTGTGTTGTGATTTTTCACTCATATAATCACTCCCTCTCATTTCAAAACTTATAATTTACAAATGAATATTTGCTAAATTTGATTTGAAGTCTTCATCGCTTGAGTTGATTTTTCTGAAATGTTAGTACACACTAGAGCAAAAACAAATCTTCTAAAAAGTGTTAGGAGATATAAAATAATAATATTTGAAATCATCAAAATAATACAAGTTGCAAGAATGTAAAACATGCAAATAGCAACTTTCTCTACATCTTTGAGTCACTCCTTGCTCATAAGCAATTATTGATCCAAGAAGATTGTCAATAGAATAAATAGTTAAATCTTTAGACTCTATAATAGTACTTATTTTAACATCATAAGTAGTAGGCAAACAACGACATATTTTATTCACTTTTTATGTATTTGTTAATTCCTTACCTAAAGAACACAAGTAGGTGACTATTTGAGTGAAATATGTCTATAGGTCAGTGATCGATTCATTTGGTTTCATGCAAAATAGTTCATAATCATGCAACAAAATATTTAATCTAGATTGTCTTACTTTATTAGTCCCTTCATATGTGATACAAAATCTATCCCAAATTTCTTTTCAACTTTTACATGTAGAAACATGCATGTAGTCTTCAGATTTAAGTACATATAAGAAATTATTCAAACATTTTGCATTTAATGGAGCTAAGTTTCATTCTTCTACAGTCCAGTTAGCAAATGGTATTTCAGTTCTAATGTCATATACAAGTATAGTTGTCCTAGTGTATCCTTTTTATACTAAAATCCATATGTGATAGTCAAGCGATTGAAGAAAAGTAGACATCCATGTTTTCCAAAATAGAAAGGGATATTATCAAATAATGGGGGTCTAGTGATGGAATATCTTTCATGTGTGTTACATTTTTCAAAAGTATCCATGATCATTTTCAAAAAGTTTTCTAAACCTTAATTTTCAAAAATAGGCTCTGATATCACTTAAGAAGTCCCCATAGGTTATTAAACCTAATACAATTATCCCATGGCTAACCAAGAGGAAGGTGACTTGGTAATTAAAAAAATCGTCTTGAATAAAAAACCATTTTAAAGAAAATATTTGTCCAACAATTAATTTTCTTAATAAAATAAAACTTTTCAACCACTTAAATAAAAATGTGCAGAAAAATAAAATTATAAAAAAATAAAGAACACAAAAATTTATAATGGTTTGGTCCAACTAGACCTACATCCACTCCCTGAAGACTCTCTCTTCAGGTATTGCACTATTACCAAAGTGAGTCTCCTTTTGCCTTACAACAAGGTGGAGAAACTTTTATAATTACCCTCTCTTCATCCAATTCCCAATGCGACAGAGTACCATCATTATTTCACACCCTCCAAGTGTCGGCAGAGTATCGTCTTCCTTTTATAACCTTCAAGTGTCGGCATAGTACCATCATCCTTTCACACCGTCTAAGTGTCGGTAGATTACCGTTATCCTTTCATACCCTCCAAGTGTCGGCAGAGAATCGTTACCCTTTCACACCCTCTAAGTGTCGGCACAGAACTGTTATCCTTTCACATCCTCTAAGTGTCAGCAGAGAACCGTCATCTTTTCATACCCCACTAGTGTCTGCAAAGAACTGTCTTCCTTTCACACCCTCCTGGTGTTGGCAGAGAACTAAATTTTCTCTAAAGATCTTCTCTCAAACTACTTGAAAGAAGTAAGATAAAGAATTGACAAAACAAAAGGAGATTCTTTCCTTTGAGTAACCTTGTGATCCCTTCACACTATCCACTTGCAAGAACCCTCTTATAAATACTCTCCCAAAACTCCATTTCACTTGTTCTCAATTAAATCACAAAGACAAGACAAGTCCAAATTAGTTTCTAGTGACTTTGTATAGGAAAGAAAAAAAAATTGTCCAAAAAATTGAAAATTTCCATTTTGACCATCCATGATCATATAGCATGATTGACGATCGTATGTTAAATAGTTCAAAATTGGCACATACGATCCTGTATGAACCTTTTTCTTACACGCTGATCACACTGTATGAAATACATATCATATTGTATGAACCATTCAGAAAATTTTATAATTCATCAGAATGAAAAAATACCCCTTAATTTCTTACTCTATATGTAATCTGTTCAAACTTGAGATCGTATAGTATGAATAGTTCAAAAAAATTTGGTGTTAGTCAGGATGAAAAGAGATGCAATCTTTTCATACTCTGGATATCATCTATACAAATGGCACTTCGTATAGTACAATCAATTCAAAAAATATGGATGTTCGTTGGGATGAAAAGATACCCAATCTTTTTGTCCTATGGACGTCATCTGTGCGAAGGGCACTTCATACAGTACGATTAGTTTAGAAAAATTTTGATGATCATCAGCTATTTTGTACTCTGGATGTTGTCTATACAAAGATGACTTCAAATAGCATGAAGGACTTAGAAAATTTTATTCGTATGGTTTGTTTAACTGCTTGTTGGAGGAAATAACTGGACAAATTATCCCGTATGATCTAAAATCATATAGTACGATTAGTTAAAAATTTATAAGTTTTAACACTCCCCTAGTGTGTTCTTGCATAGTTATCCAATTACAATCACACTCTCTCAGACTTAATAAAAGTATAAAATACATACTCCATTTATAATAAACCCTTATATAATCTATCATGAAGTCTTCAACAGTCTGGATTATGATTTCCCTGATATGCTAGAACACACAAACACTAAAAGCAATATATCTAATATATATTAGGAGAAAATAGTAATCAAAATAATAATATTTGGAATCATAAAAAACACACATAATATGACAACATAATTATTAAAACTAAGTTGCAACAGTATTTACTTAGGGAGGAGGTTAATCATTCAGCTTTTATCTCTATGATAGAAACCACCAACAAAAATCAAGTCCTAGTCGATGAATTCTAGATCCTAGTAATGTAAGAAGAGCTAAACTAATTTTTTAGAAATGATGGATGAGAATTAGTCAAGAGACCTAAGGATAAGAGTGTAATTGGAATAAAGTGGATTTTAAAAACTAAAATGAATAACTCTAGAATAGTTATGAGGAATAAGGCCAGTCTGGTAGCTTAAGGGTATAACTAGATCGAAGGAATAGATTTTGAGGAAACCATTGCCCCTGTAACTAGATTAGAAGCCATTAGGGTACTGTTAACCTTTGCTTGTTTAAGGGGGTTTAAGATATTAAAATGGATGTGAAGGGTGCTTTTTTATATGGGGTGATTCAAGAATATATTTATGTTGAGTAACCTCTTGGGTTTGAAAATTCACAATTCCTTAATCATGCATTCAAATTGAAGAAGGTCTTATATGGATTGAAGCAAGCAACTAGAGCCTAGTATGAAAGGCTGAGCACTTTCTTTTTAGATTGAGGATTATTAAGGGTAGTGTAGACACCACCCTCTTGCTAAAGAAAAGAAGGAAAAGAAATACTCATTATTCAAATTAATGTCAATTACATCTTGTTTGGATCCTAAAAAAAAACCTATGTGATGAATTTTTAAAAATAATGAGTAGAAAATTTGAGATGAGTATGATGGGAGAACTAAGATAATTTCTTAGATTTAGTATAAAGAAAATGGATGATGGAACCCTCTTTAGCTAATATAAATACATCAAGGACATCCTTAAAAAATATTAAATGGATAAAGCTAAGGCCATGAACACTACTAAGAGCTCCACTATTAAATAAAATAATGACCCAAATAGAAAATTAGTATATTAGAAAAAGTATAGGGGAATAATTGGATAACTTATTTACTTAATGCTAGTAGACTAGATATTATATTTAGTGTTTGCCCTTATGCTAGATTTCATGTTGATCCAAAAGAATCTGATATGTCTGCAGTTAAGAAAATTCTTAGATGCCTATTAGGCACACCAAACCTAGGAAATTATTATCCTAGACATAGCACTTCTTTTCAAATAATAGGATATTTGAATTCTAATTTTGTGAGATGTATGGTCGATAAAAAAGCACTTTCGGAACCTACCAATTTATAGGACAATCCTTAGTCTAATGGTATAGTAGAAAATAGAACTTAGTAGCCCTCTCCATAGTTGAAGTAGAATATATAGCAGTAGGGAGCTGTGTTGCTTAAATCTTATGGCTAAAGAAACAACTCTGAGATATTTGACTACGTATAAGACCCATTCCAATTATGTGTGACAACACTAGTGCAATTTCCATATCCAAAAACCCAATTCAATAGTCTCACATAAAGCATATCGATATTAGGCATCACTTCATAAGAGATCATGTAGCCAAGTGAGATATAGAATTGCACCATATAGCTACAAGAGATCAATTGACAGACATCTTCAAAAAACCCCTAGCGTATGACACCTTTAGCATCCTTAGGAATTCATTCATAATTCAATACAAATAAAAAAAGGTTTTTTTAGGCATTTATTCATATATGCTTAAATTTAAGTGTTTGATCATGTCCTTATTTATGTATTTATTCATGTATTGTCAGTGATTTAAAAAAATTGGTTCAAGATTTTCCTGATCATCACACACGCATCTCATTGATCACAAAAACTTACAAACCTTATTAATATCATATTCTATGATCCATGTTTGTACTGTATGATATGCACATATCACATCCACACATTGAAATCAATGGTTTAGATTAGATCAATGAAATATTCACATTGTACTGTATGATACATCTCTTCATACTGTATGATCCACATGTCATTAACTATTGAGAAAATCCATTCGTATAGTATGAAATTATTGCCAATCGTATTATATGATACCTCTCTTTATATGTTAAAATCCACGTGTTAAATTGGATTGGGATGAATTTAACTCGACTGGTATGATACTAATTGCACTTCATATTTTATGAATAGTCATTCATATTATGCAATACTTTTTCATTAACGGTTGTACCAATGACCCCTTAGGATGAATGAAGTTCCTTAAGATCATCCAGTACCATAATTATATTGTATGATTTGACTGGTTTTTCTAACAGGTCATCCAAACGAATTAACTACCCTGATCGAACTATACGAACATGATCGTATTGTATGATTATCTAAAAATCTATAAATTAAAAGGTTTGAATTGTTCACTTTACTTAATCTCTTTTACAATCCTACTCTCAAAACCTTTTTACCATATGGCCCGTGGAAGCAAATGAGGTAGAATGACTCAGGGGAGCTCCTCCTCTCATCATTTTTATGACCGTTTCCTCTCTACTAGAGATGAAGAAGCCTTCCTAAGGTAAAAAGAGGTCAAAATCACATCCTCTTAAATGTTAAATCAAACCACCCTTAATTTCAAGGTGATGAACCTCTTTGCCTCCACCACTCTTCAATTACTTCTTACACTAGCCTTTCCCTAAAATTTAGAGTTTGTTTATGAATTCTTGTCCAATCTTAGGATAAACCTAAAAATCTCTACTATTGCCTCTTTTGTTTTCCTTCAAAATGTAGAGATCATCTAAGCCAATTAAGCAAATTATATAGGACTTTCTACTTAAGTACCACATCCTCAATCCCTACTCTTCAGTGAGTTTGACTAGACTTCCATCAATCTGCTCCTTAAAAATGTACCTTCAAGACTACACCAACCCTAGTTCAAAATTTAACTCAGAATGCCCGTATTATCAAGCATGTCCTTAAAACATCAATTATACCCAAAGCTGAAGATAAAATAAACATAACTCCACTTTATTCTGTAGTCACTTACCTAATCATGTTGAATACATAATTTGATGAAGCTCAAATAATTCTAAACTATATCGATAATATGAAACATATTTGACATCCAAGAACTCGTAGAAAACAAAATGTGGCCTTAGGACTTACCATAGGATACATCCTACACCACAAATACCAACTCAACTTTCCTTCGCTAACAGATAATGTTTCTATTTCTATATGGTCGTCTCCTTCCGTATCCTTTTCCATCAGGGATAGACGTAAGTTGAGCCAAATTTTGATGAAGAAGGGGAAGCTGCTCCTCCTGGTGGACCTGCACCACCACCTACACCTACCTACCTCAAGTACACTCATAATAACATAATCCAGTGGCTCAAATAGATAGACCATGTTGGATTACCATATTTAACAACAACAACAACACTAGGAAGATATGAGATGCTTTGGTGAATAATTTTCCTCGATTGACAAATAATTTTCCTCCATCCATAAATTCTTTCAACCACCACCACCACTACCTAGTAAGGGGAGCTTAGGAGAAAAGAAATTTTTTTTTACCTATTAACCAACATTATTTAACATCATTAAAAAGGGGGAGATTGTTGCAATCAAATATCCTTAGTCTATGGCTTTGATGATAACAAACTTTATTGATTGAATTGTTACTTTTCTCACTAAATATTTTAGATATTTTTTTTATTCGTGAGCACTAACATTTTAGGTGAGTTATATAAAGCTCAAGAATGTTGAAGACTAAAGATAGAGTAGAATAGGATATAAAAGAGTATGTAATTTAATTTTCTTTAATTTTTTCTTCTTGAGTCTAGCCACATAAGAGTGTATTCAATTTAGGTGAACATAGACACACATAGGGGGATTGAAATATTTCAAGTTAATTTTTTCTTTCAAACTAATTATATTGTATGACTTTCAGTCGTACTGTATGTTATGTTATCTAGAAATAGGCTTAACAACTAATTAGTAAAAATTAGTTTATGTGAACTAATCATATTGTACAATTATAATCATACTATAAACATCATTACGATATAAAAACCCTAGCTGCTAGATTAAATTAAGTAAGATTTTGATATTCAGTTTCTGAACTGATTGTACTATACGATTTTAATCATACTATATGAATATTTAAAATCTTACTAAAAATAATCCCCATAATTAGTCAATCAAATCATTATTTAATAAATAATATACATTTATGTTATATAATATTGATCGTGCAAAATAATTAACAGAGATGAAATCTGACCATTCCATAGATCATACCAATCAAACCAATGCTTAGTGTAAGAATTTTATATCATACTGGACGACCTAGCTGAATTGAACTAACCATACTATACAAATTGAACATGAAGGGATGATTAACTAAGATGAATATCTATCATCCTAGAAATCATCCCGTACGAATTGAGGAAATTTAACATATTGTATTGGACAATATATTGATCATAATGTATGATGTGTTCATAAAATTTGAACTGATCATTTTGAACGATTGTTTATGTCATACTATATGGGATTACTTTTAATTAATCATACTATACAAACTAGAACCTTAATATATGAATAATAATGGCTAAATTAAATTTTTAGGGTTTCTTTAAGCCTACTACAAATGCTTTTGTTTTTAAATTTCTCTTATGAATCAAGAGAGGAATGTACGACTGAAGGAAAAACTCTGAGAGAGGAGATTTTGAGAATAAAATCAGGGTATAAGAAAGGAAGGAGAAGATGAGTGTAAGCGTGAGGGAGAAGTAGTGTGAGGGGATCACACGGTTGCTCTGGGCTGGCTGTACCCTTAATCCTCATGTGTCCTTGGTAAGTCTTTTGGAAGCTATCTTGGTAGCGAGACTTCTTGGTCTACTCCTTGAGGTACTCTTTTTTCTCCTGAGGGAGAAGCAGTGTGAGGGGATCACACGATTGCTCTGGGCTAGCTGCACCCTTAATCCTCATGTGTCCTTGGTGAGTCTTTTGGGAGCTCTCTTGGGAGCTAGTCTTCATGGTATACTCCTTGAGGTACTCTTTCTTCTCTAGGAGGAAGAAAAAGGAGCTGAGGTTCTCTTCCTTCTCCAGGAGGGACAAAAAGGAGTCAAGGTCCACTGCCATAATTGGATGCTTGACATAGCGTACGCACTCTGTCGCATCAAAGATTTGGTGAAAGTAAGTTTGTAAAAGCTTCTCCACCTTATTTTGGAAGTAAAAGGAGAGACACACTCCGGGGAGTAGACGTAGGTCAAGGTTGACCAAACCACTATAAAAATCTATGGTATGTTTTGTCCTTTTTGCACTTTTACATTCCTTGCATTTATTTTTCATTTATAACTACTAGGGAAAATGTTGATTATTTCTTCACATACATCAAAATTTCATCATAGTGACTTTTATATTTTTAATAAAGATTTCATTCCCCTGTAATCATTCAAATTTGGTACTTTTAAACACTAAAAATACTATTATTGTTACTTTAAAGTCAAAAAAATTTATAAAGCACCAATTTAACCCCCCCCTCCCCCCCCCCCCCCCCCCCCCCCCCCCCCCGCTTTGGTGAGCATCGATTTAGTTCCACAAGGTTTTACTACCTTCATAAACCCACAAACAACTAAACCCCCATAACCAACCCAGACCAAAGAGAAAATACCTAAGCTAGCTAAGAACTAAACTGAACACCCCCCCCCCCCCCCCCCCCCCCCCCCACACACACACACACACACACACACTATACACCAATAACCAGACTAGGCAATAAATTGATTCTTTGATTAGGTGTTTAATTATGGTTAAATTAATCATTAAGATTATACATGATGATTGTACTATATGACTTGATTCCTATATAGGATGATAATTAAATGCTTCCCCTCATAATGGATGATTCGTTATGTGTTTGTACATATTATATAGGACAATCAGAGATAATCATACTATACGTCCATATTCTTGCATAGAATGATAATTAAATGCCACCCCTTGTATTGACGATAAGCTATGTATTTATACTAATCATAAAGGTTGATGTGTCCAATCATACAGAATGATAAATATAAAAACTTGTAATGATAGTAAAGTCAATTGTAGTTCATACTAGCTAAAAGTGCTATTTTTAACTAATCGTATTATATGATCTTAGATCGTACTAGATGATCAAAAGCACCAAATTAAAATTTAGTGCTTTCTTGAAAGATCTATATTTAAAGTCTTATATTGTCTTGTTTCAAAAAGACTTTGGCTACTAAGTTTTCTTTTTAAAGGAAGAAAAGAAATGCATAGGAGAGCTTTTGGAGAGAGAAGAGAGGGAGAGATTTTTGTAAGAGAGATTTGTGAGGGATTCACAAGGTTACTCCAACAAAGGTTCTTCCTCATATTCTTCAATATTTTGCTTAATCCTTTGGAGACTCCAAAATGATATTTTGTAGCTATAGTCCCAATTTTTCTGCCTTCTCCAACAGGGAGAAAAATGATTATTGGTTCTCTTCCTTCTCCATAAGGGAGAAAAAGGATTATTGATTCTCTTTCATCGCTAGGAGGGTGACAAAGGATTACAAATTCTCTATCTTCACTAAGAGGGTGGAAAAGGATTTCAGATTCTTTTCCTTTGCTGGGTTGCTGAAAAAAACTTTTGTAAGGGCTTCTCCGGCTTGTTGTGAGGGAAAAAGGAGAGACACTGCTTTTAGAACAATACCTAGAAAGGTGTTTTCCAAGGAGTAGACTTAGGTCAAATTGGATCAAACCACTATAAATTTTTATGTGTTTTAATTTTATTATTTTGCACTTTTACTTCTCAGCACTTTAGTGTGTGGTTGAAAAACTTTAATTTTCTACTCTCATAATTTTAAATTGCTTCTATATTAAGGGGATTAAGGTGCTTTATTTTTTTTTAAAACATTTGAATGATATATTCACCATCCTATTGGGCTCGGGCTAGTTACTTTAGGTTTAACAACCTATACAAACTTTCAAGAGGTATTAGAGTGGGATTCAAAAACTAAATTTTAGAAAACTTTTGTAATGATCCATGGCTACTAATGGGAATAGTAATACCGCGAAAGGGTCTTCAATCACATGACCACATTTATTTAAAAATATTCTTTTTTTATTTATTTTCATGTCTAATTTTTTGCGATCTATTGATTATCGTATGTAGATATTAGTTTAGGAAGGATATTCTACACCATGTTTTTTAAATGGCATTAAAACTGAAATAATTATTTAAATGGAGTATAAATGATAGAAATTTAGTCCAACTGAATGCAAAATGTTTATACTATTTTCTCTATGCATTAACTTCTAAAGATTACATGAGTGTATCTGCTTGCATAAATGGAAAAGAAATTTGGATAAACTCTGTATAACCTATGAAGAAACAAATGAAGTAAAATAATATATGTTGAACATTCTACTCTTTATTATAAATTATTTAGCATGAAACCTAGTGAGTCTATTTTTGAAATGTATACTAGGTTCACCCAAATTGTCACTTCCCTACTTGTATTAGGTAGACAACATAACAATTCTGAAATAGTTAATATAATTATGCGTTGTCTACCTAGTTTATATGATGCTAAAATCACTATCATTATTGAATCCAAGGATATAAATATTTATTATATTGGTAACTTACTTAGATCACACATTGCTTACGAGTAAGGAATTAGTTAAAGGTAGATTGATGTAGGTGAGAAAAGAAAAGAGCAAATAGTTGCTTTAACGGTTGTTGATTCTGAAAGTGCTAATTCTTTATCTAAAGGTGATCATGACATTGCACTGATGATAATATAATTCAAAATATTTTTGAAAAAAAAATTACTGATGTCATCAGTAATGGAATAAAATTAAATCTAAAAAAAATTCCAAAACTTCTTTTGATGTCATCTATTTTAAAAGTAAGAAGCCAGGGCATATAAAGACTAATTACCCAAATCTTAAAGCTCACCAAATCAAGGAAAAGGGTGAATAAAAATTAAAATTCAAAAAGAGATTGTAATGAACTCAAAAAACTTTTTGGACAGACTTCGCTTTAAACTTATCTGAGATAGAAACTGGAGAGAAGGTAACTAACCTATGCTTAATGGTAGATAACCATCTTGATCATTCTGATCAAGAGGAGGTATGTGAGCTTTACTATGATTAACTATTTGATGTTTCTAAAAAATTTATAATGCATATAGGAAGCTAAAAAAATTTTTGCATGTTTTAATTCTAATTTTTTAACTCTAGAAAAAGAACGTGGCCTTAGTAAAGATGAATCTACTTTGGATTACAATCATATGGTATTTCTTGACAAATTTGATGCATTGAACAAAACGCATCTTGACTTAACTACTAAACATGATTCCTTAAAATATCTCATATTGAGTTAGATAATTCTATCAATAAATTAGAAGTATTTGTACATTAAGCTGATGATAAGGAGAATGCATTAAAAATTGATAACTTAATTATTGAAAGTGCAAACAAATTTTTACAAGTGGAAGTAACTGCATTCATAAAAAGTAAACAATCACGTACACTTACAGAATTTTGTAAATCATTGTAATAGTATGCATCATTTAAACCAAGGAAAAGACGCCATAACCCCTAATAAATCCACACCTAAGACTTAGGTGCTTTTCTTGTGGCATGCTAGGATATATCTCCCACACTTGCATTATCCACCATAGAACATATTTAGTGTGGTGACCAACATTGCATAAACCATAACATAGCATGTAAGCATCTCATTCTTCAATTCATAAGGTAGAACCTAAACTTGTTTGGGTTTCTAAATCTAACCATTGATTATTTTATAGGGCTGCTCGCACATAAGGAACTGTGAGAGCATGTGGTACCTAGATAATAGATGTTCAAGGCACAAGACTGAAGATGTAAAGAAATTCACCATGCTAGAGGCCAAGGCAGGAGGATAGGTAACACTTAAAGATAACACCACTAGGAAGGTGGTTGGATTAGGTATAATTATCAAGTCAAAAATTTCATGATAGAAAATATATTACACTTAGATAGCTTAAAACATAATTTGCTCAACTTTAGCTAACGTTTTTATAATGGCTTCAGCACAAATTTTTTTTCTATTAGTTGTATAATTAGCTTAAATGAAATATTATCATATAAGGATGAATTAATAATGTTTACATGATTGATCTAAATTACATTGATTTTGGTACTTCTCTTTGCCTAAAAACTCTTGCTGATGAATCCTAGTTATGGTATACAAAACTATGTCATGTAAGCATGATAAACCTTAGAAAAGTCACCCAAAAAGACTTAGTGAGAGACATACCCAAACTAGAATTCACTAAGGATCACCTGTGTGATACCTGTCAGTTAGGAAAGCAAGTCAAATCCTCCTTCCACACAATTAAGAATATTAACACTAGCAAACCTTTAGAAGTCATTCACATGGATCTCTTTGGACCTATTAGCACTGCAAGCCTAGGAAAGAAAGCTTTTGGGTATGTTATTATTGATAATTATACGAGGTTTACTTAAGTTAGATTCTTATCTCGTAAAAGTAAATCATTCAAGGAATTAAAGACATTTTCCACTTGGATTTAGAAGAAGCTAAGTTATGAAATTTGGATAATTCACAGTGATCATGATGGAGAGTTAGAAAATGAAAATTTTGAATCTTACTCTAAGAAGTAAGGGTAGATCACAACTTTTTAGCTCTTAGAACCCCTCAGTAGAATGGGGTAGCTAAAATAAAGAATAAGACCTTGGTAGAAGCTGATAGAGCCATATTAGTGTAATACTTACTGTTAAGTACTTTTGGGCAGATGCAATAAATACAACATGTATATTCTGAATAGGGTTAATGTTAGGTCCAAGCTAAATAAGACACCCTATAAAATTTAAAAAGGGAAGGACACCCAATCTCTCTCACCTTCATGTCTTTAGATGTAAAGTGTTCATTCTAAAAAAATGAAAAATCTCTATTAGGAAAGTTTGACCCTAAATATGATGAAGGAGACTTCTTAGGATACTCAAATGTTAGAAAATCCTTTAGAGTTTTTAATAAAAGGACACTAGTTATAGAGGAGACCACTCATATAGTTTTTCATGAATCTGTTAATTCAAGAGGGTCTAGTGTAAAGAAGAATAAGTGGTTAAAGTCACCCAAGGAGTATAATATTCAAATCTGGAAGAAGGGGGTTCAACCTGAAAATTCATTGTCCGGAGAATGGAGATATTCTTTAAGTTATCCTAAAGAACTAATCTTAGGAGACCCATCTAAAGGTGTTAGAACTAGGCATGTACTTAGGAAAGAAGTTAACCACTATACATTTATCTCTTTGATTGAACTCACAAACATAAATCAAGCACTAACTCAACAATTTTAGATCCTAACCATGTAAAAAGAACTAAATCAATTTGTTAGAAATGATGTTTGGGAGCTAGTTAAAAGACCTAAAGACCATAGTGTTGTTGGAATAAAATGGGATTTTAAAAATAAAATGAATAATTTTGGTTTAGTGGTTATAAACTAAGTAAGACTAGTGGCTAAGGGGTATAACCAGATATAAGGGATTGACTTTGAAGAAACTTTTCCCCAATAGCTTGACTATAAGCAATAAGGGTGTTACTAGCTTTTGCCTGCTTTAAGGTATTTAAATTGTACCAAATGATGTTAAAAGTACCTTTCTGAATGGGGTAATAAAAGAAGATGTGTATATTGAACAACCACCAGGCTTTGAAAATTTATAATTTCTCAATCATGTGTTCAAATTAAAAAAGGTATTATATGGACTTAAACTAGGACCTATAACTTGACATGAAAGGCTAAGCACATTCCAACTAGATATAACCTTTATTAAGAGGACTGTAGACACCACTCTTTTTCTCAAAAAAGTAGGAGAAGAACTACTCATTCTCCATATCTATATTGATGATATTTTATTTAGATCTTCTGATAAAAATTTATGTGATGAATATTTTAAGAAAATGAGTAAGGAGTTTAAGATAAGTATGATGGGAGAGCTGAAATATTTTCTTACATTTAGTATAAGAAAAAATGATGATAGAATTTTCCTTAAATCAAAATACATTAAGGACATCCTTAAGAAATATGAATTGGATCAAGCTAAGGCAATTAACACTCCCATGAGCTATAGAGTTAAGTTCAATACGGACTCAAGTGGAAAATCAGTTAATGAAAAGAAATATAGGAAAATAATTGGATCACTTATTTACTTAAGTACTAGCAAACCTCATATTATGTTTAGTGCTTGTCTATATTCTGGATTTTAGGTTGATCCAAAAGAATCCCACTTAACTTTTGTTAAGAAAATCCTTAGACGTCTCTTAGGAAAACTTGGGAATATGTTAACCTAGGCATATCACTTCCTTTGAAATCATAGGATATTATGATTTAGACTTTGTTGATTGTAGGGTTGATACAAAAAGTATTTTTGGAACCTACCAATTCATAGGACAATATTTAGTCTCCTCATTTAGTACAAAATAGAACTCAATAGCCTTATCCACTACAAAAAAGGAATGCATAGCCTTAGGAAGTTGTGTGGCTTAGGTCCTTCGGTTAAACGAACAAACTCTAGATTTAGGACTACCTGTAGGAACCATTCTAGTCTTATATAATAATACTAGTGCCATCTGCATTTGAAATAATCTAATCTAGCACTCCAGGAAAAAAACACAAAGACATAAGGCACCATTTCATTAGGGACCATGTCACTAAAGGAGACATAAAGTTATATCATATAGCCATTAAAAATTAGCTTACAGACATTTTTACAAAACAATAAGCTTTTCAAACATTCAGCATCTTAAGAACCAAATTAGGTTTCATAAATATTCATGCTTGAAATATATGAAATCTAATTATTATATTTTTTTGTTTTTTCCTTCAATGGTTTATATTTTTCTTTATACCTGTGTTAGTTTATTTCTTTACAAAAATCAAGAATCTTATCACTATTTTCTTAGTAGTTTAACACCTCTTTAAATGAAAGGAATACCTATTTTATAAGTAGTGATTGACTCCTCTAAAATAGTTAAGGGAAGAAAAATTGAAGATTATCTCTCTTCGTCTAACACATTCAGTGCTGTATTTTTTTTTTTTTTTGAATAAAAAATAATTTTAAATTAAAATTTGGACCAAGAAATAGTGATCTATTTCATCTTTTTATAGCTCTCTATCTCATTTGAATATTATTGCAAATCAATTAATCTATTTAAAATTTTCTTAATCAAGTTGTTTGTTTATATCAGATGGATCATCTCTACAACTCTATATCAGATGGATCATCTCTGCCACTATAATTTTACAGCTATAAAGCTTGGAATAAAAAGCCATCACAAACTCCCTTTGATGATCACGAATAATACCACCACAACCAGCTCCAAATTTCAAAAAGGAACCATCAATATTTAATTTAAATGGATTCAAATTTGGTTTGTTCCAATAGAAAATGATAAGACATATATAATTATGAACATCTTTCTAAAGATTACAAAAAGTAAATGCTTGAGTAATCCCCTTGCACATTTCTGGTTTCAGAACATTAGCACAATATAATTGGAGAATTTTATTCTTTAAAAGATCAATAATCCTATCAACAATCATTTTAATCCCATCATTTTTGCAATTATTTATTTCTAACCAAATAATCCAAAGAGCCAATATAGGAATGATAGTCATGACATGGCCTTCAGGCTTTTTGAAGAACCAAACATAAAGTAGATAAAAAAAATGTCATATTTAACTATCATTTTGATACTCAAATAATTTTCTAATACTAACCAAACCGCGGAGGCAATAGAACCATTCAAAAAGATATGATTGATAAAATCAAAATGATATCAACATTAACATTTAGAGGTGACATGCATACCTTTAGCCTTTAATCTCTCATCCAATGGATTGAAACTATTAAGCTGTCTCCAAATAAAACTTGAAATATTAATAATAGTGGAGGAGTTCCAAATTTACCAAAAATACAAAAATCTCATCTTTTTAGCACTAAATATGTTCCAAATATCCTTAAGAAAAAATTCCCCATTAGTAGACAAATAAAAAATAGGACTATCACAAGTGTTAACATTAATAGTGATGGAAGAAATGATATTAATGAGATGATTGGGAACATTCTCAATAAGCTTCTCCTTACACCACATATCACCAGAATTGAAGTGGGAAGTTTTAATATTAGAAATAGAACAAGTACTTAAAATAGAATCTATAGAGCCAATACCCAACCAATTATCCTGCCAAAAATAAGAGCATACAACACCGCACATTATCGTTAACTTACCAAGCCACTTGATTTTGCAAAGTCTGGACCAAACCAAAGATTGACCTTGCTTAGAGAAATAAAGGGATTGATAAGAGCTATTTCAATACTTAATATTCATAAACTTTACCCATAATGTGTTATTTAGCCTCATCTTCCACAAAAGTTTAATGGAGATACCCTTATCCATGACCCCAATTAATAGATTGACACCCTAAACCACCCTATTTATAAGGGCCACAACATAAGGCCTAAGAACTCTAATAAATTTTCTTTTAATTTTGAGAAGAACCACAAAAACAATTTGTTGATATATTTCTAAATTATGTCATAGACCTCCTTAAATGGATTAATAGTCACATTTTAGTAGTTAGACACATAATAGAGAACACTCCTAATTAGGATAAGTCTACCAGCCATAGACAAAAATTTAAATTCCTAAGAAGCAAGTTTATTTTTAATATTAGAAATAATTTTATCAAATAAGAAATACTTCTTATAACCTTCATAAGGAGGAGTGCTGAAGTAATTAATATGAAGTATTTGAATACTAAAACCAGTAATATTATTAATAGAGTTAATAGCTCTTTGAGAAATTTTGTTTCCCCAACAAAAGTAACTTATTTTGATTAAAAGAATCCCACTTTATATTCAGATATTTTAAGAAAGAGATTAAAAGTTTCACATTGGTACTGACCCCATTACAGAATATAATGAAATTATCAACAAAATAAAGATGAGAGATATGCATACCTCCCATAGTGGTGTATGATGGACTTTTATAACACAAAAAAAATGATGAAGACCTCTCAAAAAATATTCAACAACAATAATAAAAATGACAGGAGATAGATGATCCCCTTGGTGCACCCCTTGCCCAAGTTTAAAAAAACCATGAGAATAACCATTAATAATCACATAAAACCAAACATTTTTCACAATACCTTTAAATAAAAAAAAAATGTTATTAGCATTAAACCCAAATAACTTCATAATATTGAAAATGAAGCTTGAGTTTATAATGGCATAAGCCTTTGAAATGTCAAGTTTAAGAATGAGGTTTTAACCATGCACTTTGAGGTTGATATCATGATGAAGTTCATGAGGAAGAAGCACATTATCAGATATACTTCTCCTTTTGACAAAACTCATTCGATTAATAGAAATAAGTTTAGGTAATAGTAAGTCCAATCTCAAAGAAAGTATGTTAGATAAAATTTTGGTAATAGTGGAACAATGGCTTATGGGACAAAAATCATGCCAACACTTGATGGTGTCACATTTAGAAATAAGAGAGATGGCAATGCTAATAAAAAATTTAGGTAATAAATAACCATTAAAATACCCAACAATTGCTTTACAAAGATCAACCTTAATAATAAGCTAGCATTCATGATTAAAGTATACATAAAATCCATCTGGGCCAGTAATAGAATCCTTATTCAACTCCATGACAATTTTATAAATCTTAGTTCGTAGAAGGAATCCAAGTAAAAGTCAAATTATCATCATCCGTAATAATAGAGGGAATTAAATACGGATTAGAAATTTCCTCAAACATCTTAGTTAAACAAAGAAAAGATTTATAGTGAGAAAATACATAAATATAAATGAAATCTTGACTCTCATACCAAGTATAAGACTCCAACTTAATTTCTGTAATAAAAGATTTAGCTTTTTTAGATGAAACAACAGCTTGAAAATTATTTTATATTTTTGTAACCTTCTAGTAGATCTTTGGACTTGGCTTTTAGACGCCAAAATGCATCTTCTTTGAGTTGGAGATAAATAAGATTATTTTTTTTTTTTGGCACATATAAGGTTAATCTTATTAGAATCAAGCTAATTGTTAATGAATGTATCTTCAAGAAGAATCACCTTTTTTATCTTTAATAACATTATCCAATTTGTTCCCAAAAAACATTCTTATTCCACCATATCAAAACTTGCTTAAGTCTTTTGAACTTAATAACTAAAGAAATCATATCATTATTTCCCTCATAGAAAGGGATGGGAGCGTCCCAATTATTTTGGACAACATCATAAAAACTTAGAGAAAGAAGCCATATATTTTGAAATCTAAAAGGAGAAAAACAAGCATTAAAATTTTGAAAAATAAATAAAAGAAGTGGAGCATGTTCAAAAGAGGTCCTACTGAGGTGATCCACTTTAGAATTAGGAAAGAGTAGAGATACACATTATTGAAAAGGATTCTATTAAGACTTTCCCAAAATCTGTTGTTAGAACAAGTATATTTTGGGATCATAAAAAGACAAACTTGACCAAACCATAATCTTAAATCATGTTGTTAAAGTCATCCATAACATCTAAATTAGGAGTAGGGATACCAAGCATTTCTTCAGCTTTAGAAATTATATTAAAATCCCCACCCACAAACCAGAGTCCAGAATAATTCTCGGACATGTCAACAATTTGATACCAAAATGACACTCTCTCAGATCTAATAGAATTCGTACAAATGATAGACCCCATCATAAAAATTTTTAAAAAGAATAAATAATAATGCACCACTTGACCAAAATCCCTAGTGATTGCAAGGTTTATATTATTATTCCAAAAAAAACTAGATTAAAGCCCTCAAAAATTTTAAGGGATATAATGATGTTACTTAGATCTTAATCCAGACCAAACATAGAAACATCAAGATTCTGCTCATTAAAGTTAATCTTACTAACTTCCTAACCTACATCAAGTACTTCACCCTTACTAACATTTTAACCCACAACAAGTTCTTGAACCTTAGCTTTCTCATTAAATGTTCTAACTTTCCTTAAATCTTGGAGAAGTTGATAACATTCCCTTTTTCATGACCAATGCATTTAAAATGATCACAAAATGTTGGAAAGTCACTCATAACTACATTTTGGACATACCCAAAATTTGCAGGATCAAGCCAAACATCATAAGGATATTTGGTGATATAAATTTCAACCATAATGCATGCAATAGGTCTCAATACATAAGTAATGGCATTATCATCTAGGAGGGGAAGGCCAAAGAGGGAACCCAAATAGAACAAAATGCAATGGGAGAATAGATGAGGTCTACGGTAAAGGAAACCATAGATTCCTTTCCAATATCAAAAATGGGGATCACTTGAATAGCTTCATAAAGCAGTTGTACACATAATAATAACCATGCACAAAAATCTAACTATAATTAAAATCATTGGATAACTTAATGAAAACATGTCTAGGATTAAACTAAGTAACTAAGAATTCACAAAACAATTTAAGATTGAAAAAAAGTTTTCAAACCACATCCAAAGAAGAGCTATATATCAAAAAAATTCAAACCTATGATAACTCAAATGGAACAACTAAAGCATTAATCTCTTCATAAAAAAATCCAAAGAGACAACATACCGCGATGGGTAGAAGATTTCAGATCCAGAAAAACAAAACAACTCAAAGCACCTAATAAAACATCTTTAAAAGATTTTGATCAGGGTCTTCAAACCACGACTAAATAAGAGGGTTATTCACCATAACCCTTGCATCACCCCCCCCCCCCCCCCCCCCCCCCCCCCCCCCCTTGTCCCAGGAAAAAAAAACTAAAATCAAAATGAGCATATAAATAGTAAGAAAATAAGGGAAAGAAAAAAAAGGTAAGAGTGTCCCTAAGTGGACGAAGGACGATTCACAACTGAATATTGAAGGGAAACACAAAGGCGGTTGGAGCAAAACCCTAGCAGAGCTTTAGGGACTTCTCACAATGCAAAAGAAAATAATAAGTTTTTGTGAGAGGTTTTTGCTTGAGGAGGAAGTAAGACCGACGAATGAATAGCATGAAGGCAAACACAAAAGTGGCTAGAGTAAAGCCCTAGTAGAGTCCTAGGTCTTTTTAAAAGATTGAATGAAAACTCTATCCATTATGGTCAGCTTAGACTAATTAAATCAAGTAAATTAATCCTTTGAAAACCCTATAATTCATTTATTATTTATGATAATAGTAGATAGAATAGTTTTACAATTAGTCAATTGTAATCATTTGATTGAAATGGATTAGCACAATCCAAATGAATGTACTATTAGTATAAATAATGGTGGTGTCTTTGAATTCATATCAAATAAAATGAGAAATAAAAAGAACTAGCCTTATTCATCCTCTCTCCTCTTTTCCTTAGCCTATTAGTAGCCTTTTCAATCCTCTTTTTTCTTCTTAACTTTTTATTATTCTAAAAGGTCTTTCAGTAATATTTTTTTAAAAAAAATGTCTTTCAATTTCAACAAAGTAGTATGAGAGCTCAAAGGCTCTATTTGAAGATAAAGAATGACAATAATGCTTTGTTTTAAGTCTTAGCGCCCAAGACAAGGAGATCATAACAATCGGAGTATAAAGATAAAGGTACATCTTGGAGAACATGATATTAGAAGTTAATAAAAAAAAAACTAATAATGAGCCAAGAGATGGGTCACTATATCCTTAATGCATAAGAATAACCTAAGAGAATTAGGAAAGTGAGATAAGAACTCTCACAGCCTTAATTATAAAGATTTAGATGATGATGGATTTTAAATATCTCAGTACTACATCAGCCAAGCAACCGTTAGAGAAGCTCCAAGTCTCGTAGAAGGAAGAAAAGAAGGTTAAAAATGTAAGAATTCAAATCGTAATAAGATAATTTGAATTTTTACATATGAAAGAAGGTGAGTTGGTCTCTGATTATTTTCCTAGAATCTTTATCTTTTCAAATCAACTAAAAATGAATGATAAGAAATTAGAAAATATGACTATCATTAAAAAATTCTTCAATCTTTAAAATTGAGATTTGATAGCATCACAATCATTATCAAGGATACCAATGATTGATATGACATAACAATAAAGCAACTCTCGGATTCTTTACAATCTCAAGAAAATAGGAAGAAGATGAATGATTGTATTACCAAATAACTCCTTAAGATGGATCCTTAATCAACCAAAAAAGATGGATCCTTAATAAACCCATAAAGATGAAAGCTTTGATGGAAGATGTTGCAGATAAGGGTGTCAATATTTGACACGACCCGAAAACCGACTATAATCTAACCCAAATATTTTTGGTTCAGGTCAACCTGAACCCTAACTGAGTCGGGTTTGGCTTAGAGATTTTGACCCATTTTTAAAACTAGTTCGGATTAACTCAGAAACCTGAAATCAACCTAGTTTGACAAATTTTTAATTAATTTAGGAGTGCTTTAACATATTGTATGAAATAAGTAAGTGTTATTTCTAAAAAATAATAATAAACCATATTGCCCAAACTAAATTAAGCTTGGTTTATTTTAAATTGATTGAAGTAAATTTTACCTTAATTTAATTTAGGTTTAAATAAATAGAATTAAATAAAAAAAATTAGTAAAACATACCCGAAGCGGGTCGAGTTTGGGTCCGTAAAGCTGACCCATTTGCAAAAAAAATGGGTCGGGGTCGGGTCGGTTCGAATAGTGTCAGGTCAATTTCGGGTTGGACTCGAACTCGACCCATAACCCAATTTTGATAGTCCTAGTTATAAACAAGGATGAGGATGAACAAGGAAAAGATTGTAATATCGACAACCATGAAAGAGGAGAAACCTCAACAAGAGGATGCTCAGAATCAAGATAAGATAGATCTCAACTTAAATTTTATAATTATAAAAATTTTTGGCATTATGCTAAGAATATAGCATGCCAAATCTAATATATGAAAAAATCAACAACATAGAAGAAAAAAGCGATGAAGATGACACTTTATAGTTAGCTCACAAGTATAATGAAAGTTGTAAAGATAGAATATGGTATCTAAACATTGATGTAAGTAATTATATGTGTGAAAAAAGAAGCAAGTTCATAAAGCTTAATAAATCAATGAGCATGAATATTTCTATCAAAGATGAATAAAAAATAAAAGTAAAAGACAAAGGTAATATTCTTATTCACTGAAAGAATATATAGGAGGCAATAATTCTTTTCCAATATTTATTTTCTACAAAATATTAAGCTGGAGGTCCCTTCTAAGGACTTTGTAATTGCCTTTTTTGAATTAAAGCGTAGGCCCGTCAGTGGGTTTTAACTATTAATACTAGAATATATATATATATATATATATATATATATAATATATATATATATAGATATATATCATATATATATATATCTTGATTTTTACAGAAAATTTGTAGAAAGATTATGATATTCATTTAAATGATAATGTTTCTCTTGCTAAGAGAAAATAATTGCAATTTGATTGTAAATGTGCCAATATCAAGAAATAGAATGTTCTTACTAACTATTCAAAATGATGTTACCAAGTTCTCAAAGCTTGCTACAAATATATTTCTTGCTTGTGGTATCTTCAATTTGGGCATCTCAATTTGGACTACTAGAGCTCCTCTCAAAGAGAGATGGTAAGAGATTTGGCTTGTATTAAAGACCTTGATCAATAATTTAAAGCATGTCTACTCTGAAAGCATTATAGGAAAAGTAATCCAAGGGAATCAAGCTAAAGAGTCCCAAAGTCATTAGAGGTCATACAAACAGATACTTGCATAACACTAAAGTTAAGCTCACTCAGTAAGAGTAAATATTTCCTTCTCTTCAATGATAATTTTCATCAAATATATGAGTGTATTGCTTGAAGAAAAATCAGAGATTTTTAGAGCATTCAGGATTTTTAAGGCTGCCATTAACAAAGAAAGTGAACTCAAGAGTCTAATGACCACACACACACACACACACACACACACACACACATATATATATATATATATATATATATATATATATAATATAAAGAATAATAATAAAAATATATTAACGCTGATAAATAAGGGCAGGGTTTACTATAAATTAAGCAGGTCAAAAAGTTAAGAATTTAATCGACGTAATTTAACATTGACTAACCACTAAAATTTATCAACTGTTTCAGACCATACAAATCGTAAGACAAATGTAGAATGCATTAACAAGAAATGGATGAAAACTACAAAGTAGAACAAATTAAATAAGTTATGGAATTCATGAAATATATATAAAGTGGAAAATAATAATTGTTTAATATGTTATTATTTAAAATATAACTAACCACTTAAAATATTATTGGTTAAAACATTATGTTTAATATTAAAGCATATTCCCTTCAAATATTATATTTATGAAGATGGTATACCTTGAATGAGATTATTATAACATTAAAATAAAATTGATGCCTAATTTAAATCTAAAATATCTAAATTTATCAAATATCCAAAGATTAGATGTGGAGCTAACCTAAAGTTTATTAAAATTGAAACTTTTGGACATAAAGAAATTGTTCACATCATATGATCATCATTTTTATGAAGTAAACCAAACTGGTTTTGTTAAAGGTAGGAGTATTTTTGATAATGTTTTGTTAACTCAAGAACTGGCCCATGATATTAATACCAAGGTTAAAGGGGGTAATATCATATTGAAACTGGATATCTTTAAAGCTTACGACAATCTTAATTGGAAATTCTTTATAAGGTGCTCACTTAATTTGGTTTTAGTGATTTCTTTATTAAGCTCATTCAGAATAGTATTGAAAATTGCTATTTTCTCTGTTATTATTAATAGGTAAGAAAGCATGGTTTTTTTCAAATCTTCTAAAGGTTTAAGACAAGGGGATAATATTCCCCTGTTCTTTTCATCATTGCCAGGAATACCTCTCTAGAAGTATTGAACATTATACTTGAGAAATCCTAAATTATATTATCGGACTATTAAAGGTTTACCTATTTCTCACCTTAGCTTTGCTGATGACTTCATTCTCTTTTCAATGGATCATTTACTAATATTAAAGCTTTGAGCAATTTTCTGATTCAGTTTCATGATATATAGTGGTTTGGCTATTAACAAAAACAAGAGCAGTTTTATGCTAGTAAATCTATCAACAGAGATATAGAATCATGGCTATTCAAAGAATTTGTAGTTTTTCAACACAAAAGCTTACCCATTAAATACTTGGGTACGCCATTACAAAGGTAAAAAGAGAAGTCACCTTTTTGAAGATATTTTACTGGTTTCCAAAAGAATTTAATAACTGGTCTTCTTCTTTCTTGTCATTTGGTGGTAGATTAACTCTTATTAAACATGTGCTGAACTCTATTCCTATCTATTTACGCACACTCTTTTACCTTCTGCTGCTATTTGTCTTAGAATTGAAAGATTAATCAATAAATTTTTTTGGGGATCTAAATTTAATATTAATGGTATGCGCTGGGCTTCTTGGAACAAACTTTGTGGCACTTACAACGAAGGGGGATTAGGTTACAAAAATATTCTGACATGGTCCAAGCTTTTTTCTCATACAGTTGTGTTTTCTTTTAGATCTAATGAAAGTTTATGGGCTCGATTTATGAACTATAAATATTGCAAAAACTTGCATCATATGCTTGCTTTTTATAAACCTTCTGATTCTTTGATCTGGAAGAGATTGTGTAAAATTAAGTGCAAGCGGAACCTTTTGTTCAATGGGGATTGGTAAAGGACATATTTCCTTTTGGCAAGATAACTGGATTGGTCCGTCCTCTATAGATAAGTTATTAAATACTGTTACCATTGATAATGTCAAGGTTTCTAACTTCATTTCTAATGACTATTGGAACATTACTAAACTGATGGAAGTTATTCCTCCCTTCATTGTTGACATGATCATTTGATTCCTCTTGATTTACTTTGCAAAGTAAAATTTTGTTTACTTTTGTCTTCCTCGGGTAAATTTGAATTGAAAAAAGTTTGGATAAATTCAGATCTCAGCAAGAGATTTCGGTTATATATTCTTCCTTATGGCATAATAATATTCCCTTGTCTATTCTATTTTTAGCTTGGAGATGCATTAAAGGCTTCATCCGGTGGATACTCCTGATTCAAAAAAAAGAGGTTTAGCTTTCCTTCTAAATGTTACTGTTGTTGCCCTGATATTGAAAAGTTAATCATCTTTTTGTGAACGGAGCCATTGCTAAAAAGGTTTTGGTTTCATTTTAGCAAATTACTAATTTGTTTAATATGGAGCATTTCAATGATCTTCATTCTTTGTTGAAAAAGTGGATGAAAAATAATAAGGTCATATTTTAAATTGATGACTACTCTCCATCCTTTGGTATATCTGGAAATCTAGAAATGAAGCCAAACATTGTGATATCAATATGGATGCTACTCTGATCATTGAAACATCAACCATAAGATTTAGACAATTAGTTCATTGTAACCTAATTACTTTTAAAAATTGCAGAAAGTTTAAAAACTTAGCTATGTTTTTTGATATTAAAGTGGATGATAAAAGTCATAATTTTGGCTCCAGACTTGTCATTTGGAGAAAACCTTCTTTTCCTTTCGTAAAAATAAAACTCTGACGGCTCGGTTAATCAATTCTGCTAGGTGCTGGAGGTATTTTAAGAGATCACAGGGTATGATCTTGCGGCATAGCTTCCCCCCCTTAAGTTTTTCCCTGTTATTACTGCTGAACTCACTGCTCTTAGTTTGGGTATTGAAAAGTGCATTATCCTGTTTTTTAATGTCTGGATTGAGTTGGATGCGCATATTGTGGTTCAAATTATCAATAATCTAGTTCAAGGAAATCCTCAAGATTTTTATTTAATTAGAAAAATCAAACAGCATCTTTCTACTATTAATTTTACTATATCTCATGTCTTCGTGAAGCTAACGCTTGTGCGGACTGGTTTGGCTAAATTTGGCTGTCAGCTTGAGGGTTTTCAAAATTTGGATATCTAAAACCTTAATCCTTTTCTGAAAGGATTAATTAATCTTGATAAAACTGCTCTCCCTTATAATTAGACATGTTTAATTTCTTTCCAGTTCTCTGTTTCTGTATCGTATGTGTTCTTTGGTACTAGCCTCTGTTATACTAATTCGGTAAGCTTTGGATTCTGTCAAAATCAGTGTTTTATGAAAGGCTCCTTTCATTATATTAACTATCTGCGTCCAATTTGAAAGTATCGGGTGGCCGTTTATTAAGTTTAGCAGATTGGAATTTTAGGAGTTTTATCTACTGCTGGAACCCTTCTGATTATTGGTTTTACCATGTTTTTGTTTTAGTAATTCCCCTGCTAGTCATGATGAATTTTTCTTGGTAGAAATTTTACTAGTATCCTGAATTTAATCTCTCGCAACTGGACTGAGTTTACTCATTCGTCATTCTTTATGCTATTATGTTTCTGTGCTTAACTGGTGAGGTTTTTCTTAAATCTCTTGCGTTGCATAAAGTTCAAGCGCTATCTATTAAGGATTGATCCTATCAGCTATGATTGATATGGTCTTTTACGGGTATACATTTTTCCATTATAGCTAGTGGGGGTTTTTACATAATGGTTTCTATATTATATTTTGCTGCTTTTTCCATATTTCCTTCTTTTGGAGCACCAGGTTCGTGGATTATTGCTACTGCCATTTTTTGGACGAATTACAAGGTTGAAAAGGTTAGCCATTCACCTGGTTGCATTTTCTTTTTCTATTTCCTGTTATTTTGCAAGGAAGTTCGAGCAGAACGTTATTAGGTGGATCTCCCTTTTTTTGGGTGCTGATGTCTTCTCAGCCCGAGCCTATTAATCATTATTTTGTAATGGTAGAACAGGGACCACCGGCTCTTAGGTTCTTTTTTTCCTTTTAGTTTGATTGTAACTCCTCGGAGTCGTAGAGAGCTGGTGGATCCTTCTAAGGATTTTGTAACCGATTTTTGAAATTAACATGTAGGCCCCTCCGTGGGTTTAAACCAAAAAAAAAAAAAAAATTTAAAGCTAAAATTTAAAATTGAATTAATTACACATGAATAAATTTGAATGGTTGAGATTTTAAACAGTGAGAGTTAAATGGATGGCTATGATATAAAATTGGAGAAATCATAAGTCACTTTTATACTAGTAATATACATAGGTTTTTTAATTAAGTCAGGAGTCGTTAAATTAAATTTAGCAAAAAATTAATTTAAATCAAAAAGATTACAGATTTTATACAAGTAATTGAGCTGAATCCTTGAATCTCATCTTGGAACAATTTTCTTACTATAAATAATAATTTTTTCAATATTATATGATATATTTTCAACAAAGAAATATGTAAGCAATAAAATGAATCCTAAGAAAAAAAAAATATCTTATTAATGATATTGAAAAAAGATATCAAGCAAATACTATATCAATCATTGAACTTTGTAACATTTGTTTTTAAATATGTATTCAAATATTAATTTTAATAGAATAAAATATTTATCTCAAACGAAATAACGTGCACAACAAAGAAGTAATGTCCATGGATAAAATCAAACAGAAAATCAACAGTTTCTTCTGTTATAATTTGAGAGCAGATACAACTTTCTATTGATGAAAAATCAAACAAACAAAAAAAAGTTTCATCTGGGATATTTTTTTTTTTTTTTTTTTTTTTTTTTGCTTTCTAAAGGAGCTTTCAAGTTCAAAAATTTCTTGTTCAAACAAGATTTGCTAAAAAATTAATTTAGAAAGTAATAAGAAAACTATCTCTAGTGAAGCCTAAATGAATGTTTGAGAAGCATTTTAATCCACAAATGGCTTAAAATATCATTTGGAAATGATCTCATGTTTATATATATGTTCCATGAAAATTTCTAATAAAATAAAACTCTAAATGAGCTATTATGAAAAAATTATCCAATAGTTAAAAATTAAAATTGAAATCAATCAACTATTTTTATTCTCATGGAAATGTGTATATCTTATATATGTATATAACTATATTTACTGAAGTATAACTTTGTTATTCTTTTATATTCAGGAATGAAAGGATATATTGAGATTATATAATTCCTAAATATTGTATATGATTTATTTTTGGGTTAATGAATATAGGTGTGTATTGATGTTTTAATTTATAGAATTTTTTTTTGTATTACTGATAGATGAAATTACATATTTCTTCTAATTATTATATAATAAAATATTAAAGAAAGACTTATTTCAAATTAGATTATGAGGCTTGAGAGAAGATCGTTAAGGGAAATATTGATAGGAATTTCATAAATAATTTCAAAAATATTATATGGCACACAGTTTAAAGTAACGATTCACACCACTTATCATATTTAATAAAGTTAGACACCTTCAGGGAGGAGATAGGTGAGTGTTGAATAAGAATCAAGGGACCGAAAACTAATCCAATCATCCTGGAAGAAATGGGAAGAGTCACTCCTAATACCCCTTAAACAGTTGACTCATCAAACCATTTTATTTTACATAGTCTTTTCCACATAGAAGATTGACCTTGTTTGCATAAAGAAAAAGTAGGGTACTTATGGTGACAATATTTATGATTCATAAACTTAGCCCAAAGAGATCATTAGTTTTGAATTTTCATCTTAATTTATAAGAGAATCCCAACACCATATAAGAAATAGGTTTACAACCCACACACCCCTCATTGAAAGGGCTAATGTAGGAATCCTAAAAAGACAAATGGATTTTTGTATAATTAAGTAGAGGAAGAAACCAAAAATTTTTTTTTATGATTTTATCCAACCTAGTACAAACTTTCACAGGAGGGTTAACCATTTGATGTAAATAAATGGTCATTGAACACATGACACTGTTAATCAAGATAAGTCTAGCTCCAATGGAAAGGAATATAAATTCTCAAACATTTTTTTTTCAATGGTGGAGAACATTTAATCAAACAAACAGGCTTTTTATGACATTTGTATAGAGGAGTTCCAAGATAAAAAATGGGGAGAGATTGCTTTATAAAGCCAGTAATACTTTTAATATTATTGTATTACTCCATTAACATGCCTTTCCCCATAATAAAGGAACTCTTAGAATTATAAAAATTGAGCCTACTATCTTTTTCAAAAATGTTGAGTAATTTTTTAACTCTCTAGATGCTACTAATAGACCCATTTCAAATGAGAATCATATCATCAGTAAAATATAAAGGGAAAACATTAATACTACCTGAGTTTCTATAAACAATATTTTGTATTATGAAAAGTAGTTAATCAATCATCTAGAAAGGTATTCAGCTACAATAATATACAATGAAGGAAATAAAGGACCCCCTTCCTGATCCCATGAGTAGCTTTAAATAAACCTTCAAATATGCCATTGATGATAATGGAAAAGCAAACATTTCAACATTGCTTTTAATTAACGTAATAAACTTGTAATCAAACCCAAAAAGGTGAGGCATATGATAAATAAAAGATCAATTAATATTATCATATGCTTTAAAAATATCAAGCTTAAATATTAAATTGTGCCCATAAACTTTTTTATGAATATCATGAATCAATTCTTGAGAAAGACAAATATTGTTAGATATAACTATACCTTTAAAAATGCTGATTTGGTTATAGAAATGATTTTAGGAAGGATACGAGCCAATATGGAGGCAATAATATTTGAAATTAGCTTGTTAAAGGTTCAATAAAGACTAATAGGTCTAAAGTCATCCTAGGTCTTAGGATTATCAATTTTAGGAATCAAAATAATATAAGTACTTATAAAAAATTAGAGATACAATTGCCATTAAAATAGGCCAAAACAGTATTACAAAAATCTTCTTTGATAAATGACCAAAAATTTTGAAGAAATAAAGTTGTGAAACTATCTAGCCAACCATCAAAATCATAATTTTTGTCCATAAGAGAGTTAAAAATTTCAACCTCATAAGGTATTTTACAGAGATTGAAGTTATTATAGGGAGATAAAAGGGAAGGAATAGATTGAGGAAATGAAATTGCCTCGTCATCCTTCACTTTACCAAGTTACTCTTTACAATAAGATACAACTAAATTAGCATTAACTTATTAATGTTCACTCTAAACACCATAGTCCACTTTAATTTTATTGATAAATGATCTAGCTTAAGTTTTATTGACAACCACAAGAAAATACTTAGTATTTCGCTCACCTTCAATTAAAAAGATGTTTAGACCTATCTTTTTACCTCCAATAAGTCTCTTCATCATTCTACAAGTTAATAAGATTATTCTTAGTAATGCACAATTGATCCAAATATCCCCATTAGAAGTGATGGAATACTCCTTTTCAAGATTAATAAGGACTTCTTCAGCCTTAAGTATATTATCAAAAATGTTATCAAATATATTTTTATTCCACCATCCTAAAACTTACTTTAGTCTTTTGAGTTTTAAAGCCAAAAGAAACATATGTTTAATATAAGCATCATAAGACAAAAGAAACATCCAATTCTCCTTAACTACCTTGAAGAAGTCATTAGCTTAGAGCCTCATAATTTGGAATCAAAAAGAGGGGAAACCATTAAAATTAACATGATTAATTTGGACAATAAAAGAATATGATTAGAAGAAGTTCTATTAAGATGTTCCATAGATGACATAGGAAAACAAGTAAACCATTCATTATTAAAATGTATTCTATCAAATCTTTCTCATATAGTGTTATTAGACCAAGTATAACATGACCCAAAATAACCAATACCAATTAAACCACAGTTCAAAATCATATTATTGAAATCATCTATATAGGTATAGGAGGTATATATATATATAATATATATATATATATATATATATATAATATATATATATATAGTTGTTATGTAAATCAACTAATTTTCATCAAAAAGGAAATATACCAACTTTAATACAACCAGCATATACAAAAGTCTCTGATTTACCATTTTGATTAGCATAAGAGGCATCAAAACCAAGCTATTTTTGGCATATAAAAATCTCTGATGCATCTATCATAGGCCTCAAGAGAACCAAAAAAAAATAGGGATCCTACAAATGTTATAGATGCGAAGTAGAGTATAGATCTTCCCAACATATCTAATATTCCAAATAAATATTGCTAATCATTTTGATTTGTTGGAAGAGTTGGATCTTGTAATTCTTGCTTCAAAGGCATTCTTAGTCAATGTTTTTTTTTCTTTCTTTCAAATTTGGGAAAAATCATCTTTGAGTTTCTTGCATTAAATTCAAAGCATCCTCTTTTTGTAAATAATTATGGCACAAATCATTATCAGAAGAGTTTATTTCACCTTCATCAAACATGAAACAGACTAGCTAGAGGGGCTCAAATCTATAGAAAGAGAATTAAAATTTTCACATATTGCATACATTCTTAAGGAACCCCATCATTTTATTTTCATAGAATTACCTTTTAATAAAGGAGAGTTGGGAATATAAATAATATTAATAAGATTGGAGACATCGACACGACCTGGTGGCAAAATAGAATTAGCTAATGAAGCATTTCAATGCAATGATTCATAGCATGATCTAGCTTATGATTATCTTCACCATTCAAGAAGGGTTCATAACCTTTAAGTTACCATAGATACTAACAGAGACTCATCAATAAGGGGATGGCCATGCTCATTAAGATCAAGATCACTGTTGGGCTGATTTAGCGTAACACTACCAACTAATTTCTATTCCTGACCAAGCTTAAGAATATCTAAGCTTCCACCCCAGGGAATAGGAATATCGGGTTTAGCTAGTGACGCAACATTTTTTGTTTTTGAATTTTGCACTTTCCTTAAATGTGGATGAAGTAGATAACACTCATTTTTGTTATGACCTAGGGTCTTGTAGTTATCACCAAAAATAGGTAAAGCATCCATAGCAACTTTATGAATGTATTTAAACTACTTTGGATCAAGACAACACAATTAGGGTACGATTTAAAAATGTCAAGTTCCATAAGAACCTCATTACAAACAGTCTAGAACCGTTTGTTATCGTGGTATCAGATTGCAAAAATGGACCGAAGAGAGATCCCAGTCCATTTGATACCTTAGGAGAAAACATGTGAGGTCTCAAATCAGGAAATGAAACCCAAACAGGAACAATCAGAGACTCATGTGAAATATCGAATAAAGGAGATCATTTGATGAGCTTCATGTAATAGTTATACACATAGTATGCTCTACGCCCAAACACACAATTATAATCAAAGTCATTATATAATTTAATAAGTGCACGTCATGGATCAAGAAACTTTATAGAAAATTCTCCATATAGCATAAGACTAAAAAAGAAAATATGAATTGAATCCAGTTTGGGCCAAGAAGCTCATGCCGTTTGGAGGATGACTAAGAAAAATAAAATTAGTAATATGTGTAGAAGCATTAATTTCCCTAGAGCAGAAGTGCAATTTTCTCCAAAAAATTTCCACCAATAAATGCTCCAACAGGCTGGATAAAGAACCATCGAGGAGGGACGCGGTTGGCACAAAACCCTAGCAGAGCATTTTGATACAAGCTCTTGATTGCAATTTTACAAATTGAATTAAAAGAATATATTTTTATTTATATTGAGTAAATTTTAAAATTAAATTTCATTAATTTGAGTGAGTGTCGTTTGTTTGAATCATAACAAATCAGTTTGATTTTAAATCTATAAAAAAATCAATTCTCAAATATATTTTGAATTTCAAACATAATTACCAGGCTACCTCACCTTTATAGTAGTGCTACAATTATAAATTGCATTTTCATGAATTGTTCCTCTTTGAACCATGATGCCGGGTAAAAGCAATCTGCCTTAAAAATCATATCCACTAAATTTCCTATCAATCCATTTCTAGCATCCAAACTAGAAGTAAATGTTCTGTTTAGCTATAAATTTTTATGGCGAAAATATAACGAAAAACATGCTCTTGCTCTTATAAAAAAAAATTTATTTTTTATTATATAGAGCATGTTATTAGAACCAACTAATTTTCACCACAAAAGCAATCTACCAACTTTAATACAACTAGCATATACAAAGTTATCTGATTTAACATTTTTGATTAGCATAAGAGGCATCAAAACAAAGCTATTTTTGGCATATAGAAATATTTGATGCATCTACCATAGGTTTTAAGAGAGCCAAAACAAAAAATTTATGGATCATACAAAGGTTATGGATACGAAGTCATGTATCAACCTTACCAACACTTATAATATTCCAAATAATATTGCTAGTCATTAAACTTTGTTTATATGGAAGCATTGGATCTTGTAATTCTTGCTTCAAAAGCATTGCTATTCAAAAAAAAATTTCTTACTTTTCTTGTTTGAAATTTGGGAAAAATCATCTTTTACAAGCATTAAATTCAAAGCATCCTCTTTTTTAAATAATTATGGCACAAATCATCATCAAAAGAGTTTATTTCACCTACTTCCAACCTGAAACTGATTGGCCAGAGGGGATCAAATCCACAAAAGGAGAATTAAAATTTTCACATATTACATACCTTATTGTGGAACCCCCTCATTTTTTTCCATAGAATTACCTTCTAATAAAGGAGAATTGGGAATATAAATAATAGGAACAAGATTGGAGACATCAAAACAACCTAGTGGCAAAATAGAATCAGCTATGAAGGCATTTCAATGCAATAATTCATAACATGATCTAGCTTATGATTATCTTCACCATTCAATGAAGTGTTCATAACCTTTAAGTTACCATAGATACTAAAAGAGACTCATCAATAAGGGGGGTGGCCATGTGCATTCTGATTAAGATATCAGTTGAACTCATTTAACATAATACTATCAACCAAATTCTCTTCTCGACCACGTTTAAGAATATCTAAGGTTCCATCCCAAGTTAGAATAAGAATATCGGGTTCAGCTTGTGACACAGCATTTTTGGTTTTGGGATTTTGCGCTTTCTTAAATGTGGATGCAGTAGATAACAATGCTCATTTTGTTATGTCCTAAGGTCTTGCAGTGAACACAAAAAATAGGTAAATCCTCCATGACCACTTTCTGAATATTTCCAAACTTCTTTGGATCAAAATTAACACAATTAGGGTACTATTTACAAATATCAAGTTCCTTAAAACCCTCGCCACAAATGGTTCCACAAACGGTCTAGAATAGTTCGCTATTGCATTATCAGTTTGCAACAACCGACCAAAGAGATATCCTAATCCAAGCGATATCCTAGGAGAAATCAGGTGACGTCTCAAATCGGGAAATGAAACCCAAACAGGAACAAACATAGAATCTTGTGAAATATCGAATAAAGGATATCATTTGATGAGCTTCTTGTAATAGTTATACACATATATGCTCTACACCCAAACACATAATTATAATCCAAGTCGTTAGAAGTGTTAATGAAAATTCTCAAGATAACCTATGACTAAAAAAAGAAATATGAATTAAATCCAGTTTGGGTCAAGAAGCTCTAGCTGTTTGGAGCATGACAAAGGAAAAGAAATAAGGAATAGGTTTAGAAGCATTAATTTCCCTAGAGAAGACATGTAATTTTCCCTAAAAAATTTCCACCATTAAACACTCTAACATGCTCTTGATCGAGGAGGGATACGACTAGAACGAAACCCTAGTAGAGTTTGAAACAAGTCCCTACTTGCAATTTTACTAATTGAATTAAATGAATATATTTTATTTATATTGAGTCAATTTCAGAATTAAATTCAATTAAAATGAGTGAGTGATGTTTAAATCATAACAAATCAGTTGATTTTAAGTCTATAAAAATTTAATCAATTTTAAATATATTTTGAATTTCAAACAAAATTACCAGCCTACCTCACCTTTATATATTGTCGCCTGCTCTCTGATGCTTCCCAATGGTGGCTTGGGACTGTTTTGATTTTCGCTTGGTGGTGGTGCCCGTTATGAGCTGTTCTGGGCGGAGTACTCTTGCATGGTTTTGTTGGTTGTTATTGTGTGCCCGATCATTAACCAGTGTTTAGATAATTGCTACCACTTATGGTTGATTATTAGATACATTGATATTATCTTAAAGGATTGTAAATTGAGCTTAATCACCTCGATAAGATTTTCTATTCGGAGTATCTGTGCTTGATAATGATCTAATGGAGGGTGTTTGTCTCTTCATACTTACAGGTTTTTTTTTATTACATCCTTTGCAATATCTCTATGTTTAGCTGTTTACTGGGTGTTGGAAGTCCATTAATATAGCCTGTACTGTGATCATTGGAAGGGCTGATAGAAATTTTCTTTGTGGTGTTATGATGGATGATCTGCTTCTGTCCTTTATAGTTGTCTGGAGTATACCGAGGGTTATTATTCGGCTGATGTTATATTCCTTTGCATTGGTAAGAAGTTTTTCTTATAATGACTGCTTATCCTAAACTTCCTATAACTTGTGCGTTGGAGTGTTTTCTCAGATTTCTTAAGTTGACTAAATTTGTATGCTTCAATGATTTAAGGTTAGTTTTCCTATTTCTTTTCTACTGGCATCTATTTCTATCCTCAATTTTTGCAGGAAGTTTGAGCTGACGGTTTCCATCTGAGCTTCCTTTTTTGGGGCTACCTCCTTCAGCCCGTTTAATCTTTTATGTATTTTGTAATCATAAGGATAAGGATCCACTGGCTCATAGGCTTTATTTTATTTTCTATTGTAGCTCTTTTTGAGCAGTAGCGAGCTGGAGGATCTTTTTAGGACCTTGTAACTGGTTTTTTGAAATTAACACGTAGGCCTACTTGTGGGTTTTAACTTAAAAAAAAAATAATAGTGTTGCATTTATAAATTGCATTTTCATGAATTGTTCCTCTTTGAACCATGATGCCGGGTAAAGCTTAAAAATTATATCCACTAAATTTCCTATCAATCCATTTCTATCATCCAAACTAGAACTAAATGTTCTGTTTAGCTGTAAATTTTTATGGCAACAATAAGTTCTCTTCTACTTGAATTCAAAATATGTTTTTTTTTTTTTTTTTGCCTCCTTATTTATATTCATGAGTTGTTTTTTTCAACGGATTTTTGATGAAATGATATGTTATTTAATTATAACAAAATGTTATCTCTTAAATTGCTGTAATATGAAAGTTATCTAAATAGCAACAAAATTATTCACAATTTAAAAATATTAAATCATCATAGCCAAATGAAATAGCCAAAAGAAATGACAAGTGATGTCATTATCACTTTTGATCTAATTGAATAGACTGTATTGTTTAATTTAGCCAAATAGCAGAAAAACCAAACATATTGCTTTCAGACTTACATTATTTTCCTAACAAATAATATTTTTTTAGACTAATACGTAGCTAATTAACACCTTAATACAAACAGACGCAGTAATTCCAAAGCAGAGTCTTCCTATCAAAAAATGAATTTGTCACACTTTGTATATTCTACCTCATTCAAATTTCGAAACATCTGACAGGTTCTGAAGTGAAGTTGCTCGATTCCTGTAATCCGTCAAAAAAAAGAAACTGAGCTCATTTTGTCCTTAGCCAAATTCTAAATTGAAGAATTTTTTGGAACTGATTTGGGATTCCTTCAGCATAGCAGATGGTGAATCCCAAAACACTAAGTTAACAAACAGACAAAATTTTATTTTTCTAATTGTTTTGAAACTTTGTCAAATCATTTATTTTTTAATCATTTGCATAGAGATAGAGATTTATGTGGAGCCTGAAATTCTAAAGCTTATAACTGGGCTCGAAGTCCTCAATCAACTAGATAAGAGGCATTACAGGACAATATTTTGTATTGATTTCGGAGAGAAACAAGAGTTGTGGAAACAGTAGTTTGATCCATGAATTTAAAAGAAAAGAAAGAGGAGAAGAAAATTCCTGGGTTCGCGGCGGCTCTTTAGCCTATGGATGCCATAGGAACAGGTTTTGATGAAGGTTGTAATGTATTAAATATTCAGCAGCAGAATCGAAAACGACAGACATTAGCCTCAGTATTGGAAAAATAAATGGCAGAGTCTCTTCCAGGAAAATTTTATGGCTCAGTTCCCGAGTTAGATCTACCCACTCTTTATTGTTTAATTATAAGGGCTAATAATTTTTAAGAGAGAGAGAGAGAGTTCAGCTTATTTTGGCTCTAAAATCATGTTTGAAAAAGATCTAGATTCAAGTAATCTTCAATTATTTTTTAGACTAGGTTTTATATGAATCATCATATACTGTTCTAAATTTTTTCTCAGAAAAAATGGCTTGAATATGAAACATAATTGCATCTATTTTTTTAGTGTGAACAGCATGCATGGATCACTTTATTCTGCTTAATAGAAAAAAATGCTTAATATATCAATTGAAAAGATGTAGGTTTTGTTTGGTATGGCTTTCTTAAAGTTTTTTTTATAACAAAGTTTTTAGTTCGTGCAAGGTTTCGTTGAAACGTTTTTTTTTGCTTCACAAAACAGATTTTAGTACAAAAAATAAAAATCATACTTCCCAAACGAAGCCTAATTTTTATACTTAAAAATATTTTAAAAAGCAATAAATTAACTATTCCAAATGAAACTTTAATTATTCATCATTTTTAATTTGAAAATTATTTTTTTTTTTATTGACAAGTAAATAAGTCCTCAGAATCGCTGACGCTGGCTGTGAGCAGTGATGGAGAACTAGTATGATATGATGAACATTAAATAACCGAGTAGCTAAAATATTTTTGCCAATAGGCCTTTTATCAGACATCGATTAGCACAACTAGCTGGATTTGAATTATGCTAAAAACAAATTTCGAGATGAGAAAAAATTCCCATTATTATTTATAATTCGTATCCATTATCTCACTTGTTTAACACATATTCGGCCTATAGAAACTTAAATAATTAAATGCTACTGTGATTTTTGATGTTATTATACTTAATTAATCTCATACATCTATCCTACTGCAGTATACAGAAGTATATATGTCATAATTTAGAATAACGAGCTTTGTTTATTTTTATACGATGGCTCTCTCTGAACTAACATTTCAGTATTCTCTTACCTCCATCATTTAAAAGAAAAAATAAAGACTATAAAAAAAGCCAGCAGGAATCAGAAGGATTTTCATCCTGATTTTAATAAAATAAATTGCTGTTGGAATTTGTTTACTAGAAAAAAAAAAATGATTTGGAGCTTTTCCGACGAAGGTTTCCATTAGAGGTGCTAATATCCTTAATTATTCATTAATTTTTGAAATGTTTATCCTGAAAACTTCGAGAACCAATCTGCAGCAAACAACTAAATATGCAAGATATAAAATGAAATAGATTTATTCAGGTCCTACGGTAACTAATCACATGATTATATGAATAAAATATTCATAAAAAAATAAGTTATCTAATACATAATAATAAGACAAATGATTAAATATACATAATATATATATATATATATATATATATATATATATATATATATATATTAAAGCTTTTTCTGGACTTTCTTACTATTTCTTAAAATAATTTTTTTTAATTAAAATTTTAATTTTTAGACTATAAAGCTGATTTAATAAGCATTAAGAAAGATGTCCCAAACGAATCCCAAGGCTTGGTTTGAGACAGCTTTTTTACTATCTTTTAAGGCTTCGTTGGGACGGCTTTTTTATTGCTTTTTAAAACGGAGTTTTAGTACAAAAATAAAAAAATTTGTTCTAAAACTCCGTTTTAGAAAGCAGTAAAAAAGCCGTCCCAAACGAAGCCTAAGTTTTTGTTTGGGAGAGCTATTTTACTGCTTTTTAAAGTAACTTTTCAGAACAAAAATACAAGTTTTTTTTTTTCAAAAAAAAACTTTAAAAATAAAAAGAAAATTGTCTTAAATGAAACCTAAAGAAGTTATTAAGTACAAAAAATTTTTGAACTAAAATTTTTTTTATTGAAAAGCTGCTTTACAAAGTAATAAAAATGTTGTCTGAGATATTTATCATAAAATACAAGATAAATCATAAAATATTCATGACATTTAAATTAAAAAAATTTAATATGAGATTTGCAATAAACAACAATATTTATGATTATCTAATAATTCTTACATATTTTTCCGGTCCGAATATTTTCCGTGTTTATTATATTACTTTGTTATATTTTCAAATAACAGTTGTTAAATACTATTACATTTTTAAATAAGAGCTGTTAAACTTTTTATTATCTTTTTAAATAACAGCTGTTATTTTACGTTGCTTACTTTCAGAAAACTTATTGAAGTATTTATTTGCAATCCTGTGCTTAATTTTTAAGCTTGTGCCTTTTATCGGCTACCCACTTATGCTTTCTCTATCCTCGCCATTAATACATAACGATATTTTCATCCATGACTTTTTCTTCTTTTTTTTTTTAAGTTAAAACCCACTAGAGGGGCCTACGCGTTAATATAAGGAAAAAATTACAAGGTCCTTATGGGGTTCTCAATCTCACCACCGCTCAAAGAGCTACAAAAATGAAATAAAAGAAAACCTACGAGCTCGAGATCCCCGCTAAAAAACAAAACAAAGAAACCTAGGAACATGCTACGGTGCTTAAGGAAAAGCACCCAAAAATAGGGAGTAAGCAAAAAACAACCAAAAAACTCCTAGCAGCAGGTCTCCACCCCTGCTCCACAAAGATCTTACAATCAAACGGGCAAAAATTGACCTGCACAACCAAAAAATACACAAAAAATTGCAGAAAGATAGTAAAGCAATTGACAATACAAAGGATACGATTTAGGATCTTCCAAAAAGAATACATCCAAGCATGGAGCCACCAACCATGCAGCAGAGAAGAAACAACAATCAAACTACAGCAACAGCAAATATGAAACCACAAAAAAATCAGCAAAGAAAAGCATAACACCCAAAGGCAGTCCCTAAACAAACACAGCCGAGCAGGCCTAAGGAAAGGCAGATACCCCGGCCACCACCAATAAACCTAAGATAGCATATAGCAATAAACCCAGAACACCAAAACAACCTCCGAAAAGACGGCAAAAAGATCCAACCTGCACCACCACCAAAGAAATAACCAGATCTAGAACCCCCAGATACCACCACCCAGAGGCCCCAAAAACCAAGCAGAGAACCAGAACAACCTCCAACACCAAAACCAATTAACTTTAAACAAAAGATAAGCCCAAAACCTACACCACCACCAAGGATAGAACCAGCACCAGAACTCCCAGAAACCACCATCCAGAGGCCCCAAAAACCAAGCAGAAAAACAGAGCAACCTCCAGCACCACAACCAATTAACCTTTAACATAAGGTAAGCCCATCCGGTCCAAATTCACCATGCCTTTAATAGGAATAGGCAACTGGTTAAAAGATAACTCAACCAAATCAGCAAAACTACAGCCCAGAAGAGCAACTCCCTAGCCGGGGCGTTACCCTCCTCAGCAATAGTCGAAAAGGAACAGTTAAGGGAGGGAAGAATAGTATTAATACTCCTACTAGTATAAAATAAGGAGTAAGAGCAAATACAATCATCCCAGTTAAGCAGGAAATTTAAATTAAAGTAAGAGTTAACTTCCAGAACAATACTGTTGAGATCAAGAGTAGCACACAAATTCAACCCATGAAGCACATCAAAAAGAAGACCACCAAATCTATCCGTGTGGCGAGTCCTACCAGTAAAAGCTAGTAAAAAAGCCCCATTATGATCACGAAAAAGACCACCAGCACTAGTATAGTTCCTCTCTTGAATACAGTCAATGTTCAGCTTAACAGCATTAGTAGGAGCTGAGGTTTGCACCAAAAAATACTACTAGAATGCAAAAGAGGATTATCCACCTCCATATTAATATTGAAAGCCTCCATAGTAAAAGTAAAATTCTTAAAGTTATTCAAAGCAAGTAAATTGGCAGAAAAAAGAGCCTTAACCTTATCCAAAATTTTCTGAATGATTCTTTGATGATCCATAGGAATACCATTGAACCGAGAATCGTTTCTTTCCAACCAAATGAACCAACAAATCAGGGACGGGATCACGTTCCGAACATGACCCCTAGTGTTCACAAACCAGCCATCTAACAGATTAAAGACATTAATAGAAGGGGTATAGAAATTAAAGTGAAATAAAGCCTAAAAAAAAACACCACACCTTCACAGCAATAGGATCAGAACTAAAAAACATGATGCATATTTTCAACGTGAAAGCACCATTGACATCTAGAAGTGATAATAAAACCTCACTTTCTTAACAACTCATCCGTAGGAATGTACTTATGAATAATCCTCCAAATAAACACAGAAATAGTATAATGAATACTCTTGTGCCAAATCATTTTAAAAACCTTATTCACCTCAATATGGCTACGAAAAAATTTAATTCCAAGCCTCCTCCTTGCTAAAGAGACCACCTTTTGTAAAAGAACACAACAAAACATCCTTAGAATTAAAGTTAAGGGGAATATTAAGAATAAGATAAATAATAGACTCAGGAAAAATCTGAGACAGCTTCTCCAAATCCCAACCATTATCAGAAAAGTAAGAGTTCACCTTAATAGTATCGATAGAAATAGTATTAAGTAAGGAATCCAGAGACTGACCATTAACCCAACGATCTTGCCAAAAGAAAATATTGCCCTCCCTAAGACCCCAAACCAAAGAGGGTTCCACATTCCATTTAATCAAACAAAGACAATGCCAAACCCTAGACTGGCCTTTAGCATAAAACAGTTGCAAGGAAGAAACCCCCCACAAAACTTAGCCCTTATAAATTTGGCCCAAAGACTAGCATTATTTCTAAAATTATACCACAGTTTAAAAGAAAAGACAGAACCAAATCAAACATAGACTTACAACCAAGAGCCCCATCATGAAGGGACCCACAGCAATTCTCCCAAGAGGCCTAATGAATTTTAGAGTTGTTACCAGAGCCTTTCCAAAAAAATTTATTAAAAATTCTGTCAAGCCTCGTGGAGATCAACTTAGGAGGGAAAAGAGTTTGAAAACAATAAACCGGCAAAGAAGAAAGCACACTTTTAATAAGGACAAGATGACCACCAAAGCTAAAAAAATTGGAATCCCAAGAGAACAGTTTATTTTGCACAGCCGAAATCAAGCCATCAAACAAGAAAGCTTTCTTCCTACCCTTAAAAGTGGGATACCCAAATATTTTAAAGGTAATAAAGCATGAAAAAAACCCGTAAGATCCTTAATATCCAAAACCCTATCAGAGAAGACATATTTAGAAATAACAAAATAACTTTTATTCTTATTAAAAACAAGGCCACTAACATCTTCAAAACGTTTAAAGAAGCTCAAAATTTTGTTAACCTTGTTCCTCGATGCATTCGAGAAAATAATGAAATCATCCGAAAAGCATAAATGAGAGATGTTAATGCCACCAGAAGTTTTAAAATAGAGACTAGGGTAATAAAGAAACAGATCCGAAAGCTCTCTAGACAGAAAATCTGCAGCAATAATAAAAAGCGCAAGAGAAATGGGATCACCTTGACGGAGCCCATGGGAAGCTTTAAAGAAACCATGACTCTTATCATTCACAATAATAGAGAAAAAAAGACTCTCAATACACACTTTAATAAGAGAAATGAACTGCTCATCAAAACCAAATAAATGCAACATTTGATAAATAAAAGTCCAGTTAATATTATCATAAGCCTTAGCAATGTCCAACTTCATGATCATATTACCCCCCCTCACCTTCACATCAAGGTCATGGCAAAATTCTTGAGCCAACAAAATATTGTCCGTAATCGCACGACGTTTAACAAAACTCATTTGATACGGTGAAATGATATTAGGAAGAATTAACATAAGTCGATTCATCACAATTTTAGAAACTAATTTGTAGAAAATAGAGCACAAACTAAAAGGTTTATAATCATTCCAAGAATTAACATCATTATTCTTAGGAATAAAAACAATCGAAGTAAAAGAGAAAAAACTTAGGAATCTGAGAGCCCTTAAAGAAGAAAAGCACAACAGAAGAAACGTCATCCGCAATAATATGCGAAGAATGCTGAAAAAACTTAGTAGTAAAACCGTCCGGACCAGCCACAAAATTCACATTCATATTAAACAAAGTATCTTTAATCTCATCAACAAGAGGGATACCGGATAAACCCATATTATCCTCTTGAGTAACTAACTTAGGAATAAAAGAAAGCTCATCCAAAAAAATAGGGGTAAAAGACTTATTAAGATGATTTTGAAAAAAGTTAACAACAAGATTAGCAATCTCCTCAGAATCCTCAGTAACAGAGCCATCATCCCTAGTCATTTTATGGATAACATTAATAGAATGTTTTTTATTAACCAAAGCATGAAAGTATTTAGTGTTCTTATGACCATCCACCAACTGCTTGGTAGCAGCCTTCTGCTTCCAAAAGATTTCTTCCTGAGCTTGAAGCTTACCAAGATCCTCTTTAGCTTCTTGAACCAAAGCTAGGTTAGACATAGAAGGGTCTAACTAAAAAAGCTACTCAAAGGAGTTAACCCTATCTTCAGCTAGCAAAATATTGGAAAAAATATTTTTAAAAATGTTATGATTCCACCAGTTTAAAACCACCTTTAGTCTTTTCAGTTTAAACCAAATCCTATTCATGCCAGAAACCGAATCATTTGGAAAAAGAGGAGCATGCCAATTATTATGAACAACATCAAGAAAAGAATCATGAGTTAACCACATATTTAGAAATCTAAACTGAGCAGGCCTACCCATAATATTAATCTTAACATTAATGAGGAGAGGAGAATGATCAGAAAGGGTGCGACTAAGGTGCTCCACCTTAGTCAAATTAAAGGAGCTAATTCAAGCATTATTAAATAACACTCTATCCAAACGTTGTCACAAATGACCACGATACCGAGTAAATTTATTACCCGAAAAACTAATATCAATAAGATTGCAAGACATAATCATATCATTAAAATCATCCATGGATTGATAATTAGGGAGAGAACCCCCTAAACGCTCATCCGGGTTAGAAATAGTATTAAAGTCACCACCAACCAAACAAAGAAGAGTGCAAACATTATGAAAGTTAATAATTTGCTCCCATAAAGTCCTTCTAGAATAATGAAAAGAATTAGCATACACAAAAGAAGCACCACATTGAAAATTCAAACTTTCAATATTGTAATGTAACACTTTAGGGAAATCACCTATAATATAAATTCTAACAAAATCATTCCAGAAAACTCATATTTTGTTGGCAACATTAGCAATAGCATTTTTAAAACCCAAATATTTAGCAGTAGCAATCAATTTATCCATATAAACAAGAGGCTCAAGCAAGATAAGAATTGAAATGTTATGAATGCGACACAAATTTTAAACTCTAAATTTCGAAGAAGGGCGCCCAATGCCCCTCACATTCCATATAATAGTATTAAACATAAAGACAGAAATTAATGAGTAGTATGCGAGCGAGTATTTCTAGGAGATTGTAAAATGACATTCTTAGGCTTCCTACCTTTCTTACCACGGCCCTTAGAGAAGCTCGAATCATGATCTTCTCTAGCATAGCATTTAGCATTTATTTCCACTTCAGTGTCAGTGTAAGCATCACAATGATAATGATCAGACAATAGTAAATCATCATTATTCGGGCTACCTGAAAGTTCCATAGAAGGCTTAAGACCTTCCAAATAAAAGACTCCATCTTCCACAGTAGAAATATTCTTCCCAAAACGTTCAGAACAATTATTGATAGAAATAGGAGGAGATGCTATTTTCTGTGGAATAGGGTCATTATTAGCAATAACAATCTCATTAATATTAGGCAAATCATTAGCTTTGGAGGATTCAATCTCCCCAAGATCCAAGACAACAACAAGATTATCCGAGCTATTCACAAGAATAACATCCTGCCAATTTTCGTACACTAAGGGATCGGGATCCCTACTAGAGCATCCATCATTCTGAAAAATCCTCGGATTCAAAGAAGGAACAAGATTAGAATAAGAAGCATGAGCAATATTATCTTTGTCATTGGCAATCGGATCAAGAGTAACCTTTTCATGATTAAGCACACTAATAATGGAAGCATTATTAAAAGGATTCACTTCCACTTCTATAGACAAATTAATCACATCCATATGCTCACCTTCTTGCAAAACCATTTTCAAAGAACCAGAATCGTTCCCAACTGCTATTTGAGCCTTAGGCAAATCCTCCTTATCAACATTCACATTAATTTTAGAAGAACTTTTCTCTTTACGAAGATTAGGATGTAATCAGAAACATTCATTAATTGCATGACCATGCATTTTACAATGAGAGCAAAATATAGGTAAATTCTCAATCTCAATTTTTTGAAAGTAGCCATTAACTTCCGACCCTAGCCATATTTCATGAAGATATTTTTCGTAACGTCAAGTTCAACTAAAAAACATGCCACAGAACGTCTAGATAAAGAAGACGTAGCTTGATCAGTTTGTAAAGGTCTATCAAAAATCGATGCCATACCAAACAAAATATGAGAGTTAAAAAAATGTAAGCGAAGATTGGGAAAAGCTATCCACACCTGGGCAATGGGAGATTCCTCCCTCACATCAAAATTTGGTGACTATTTAAGAAGCCTCATTTGACAACCTTGGATATAGTAAGAACAGCGAGCAAAAATACGACTGTAATCTAAATCATTAGACAATTGAATGCAATATGCCTGGGATCCAACAAACCCACTTTAAAAGAATTAGAAAGTTTCATAGCATAGAAAAATTTACGAATAACATCTAGATTAGGTCTACGCAAAACAAATTTACCGACTAGAGTAAAGGAGAAAGGAGTCGCAAGTTGAGAAACCACCGAATCTTCAAACAAAAGAGCAGGAGAACCCTTAAAGAAAGAATGCACAAATTTCACCCTAGAAGCAGGGGAGACGAACCACCCGACAAAACATCTTTGAAAGATCTGGAATTACCAGTCGGAACCGTCGGGCTAGATGACATAAGAGACGTCATCCCCCCCCCCGAAGCCTCAACGAGACCTCAAAACCCCAAAAAATAGACACCAGAATAAGGCAACAACCGAAAGAAACCCCTAGGAAAAGGGTCCAGAGAGAAGAACGGGGTTACTAGAAAGCAGCAAGAGTAGAAAACGACCACCGAGGCAGGCTAAAGAATTATCAAACCACTCCAGGCAGCGGAGCAACGAAATCGCCACAAAATCCCCTAGAAGAGCGTAACGGCTAGGGCAGAGCGAAAAGTGATTCCTTTTCATCCATGACTTGTTCTTCTAAATTTAAGTAAATATCATATTCATATCATTAAATCTTTGTTATATAAAAATTTGATTGCTAAGTTAAAAATGTTAATACTTTTTTTTTGTTTCTGTGACAATTAAATCATTCAGTAACAACAACAACATCAAGCATAAATCCGCCACGTGTGGTCGGCTAATTGATATTTTTTTCTATATTGTGTACTACTAATATTCAAATTTCTATTTAAATCTAATAAAATGTCATTTCTTAAACTTTCTAATCAATTTTTTTAAGGTTTATCTTTACCTTTCTTAACATAGGCCAGATCTAATGCATCTATTCTCATAATCAAGTCATTAGAAAGTTGACTTTTTATGCGACCAAATCAGCTATGACGACACTCACTACTCTTATCTGTCACTTGTGCTACTCCAATATTTTATTGTATATTTTCATTTCATAATCGACCTCTAAGTTTAAAGCTACAAATCTACCTAAGCATTCTCATATATTCAACACTTAACTTAATTTTATACTTCTCTTTTAATGGTCAACATTATGTGCAATAAAACATTACAAATCTCACTGCGCCATTTTATAGAAATTTTTCTTATAATTGACGGTACTTTTATATCACTTAATAGGCATGATGCATTCCTCCAATTCAATCTTCTAACCTGAATACAAGTAATAATATCCTCATACATTTCACGATCATTTTAAACAATAAATCCAATATATCTAAAATGTGTACATACTATTTTAAATGATCTGACGGTCCAAAGTCACAATCCACCCCACTAGATCTATTATAATCAACTTATTTAAAATTTCTAGCTTTAAAATAAATTTATATTCTTGAATGTTAATCTAAATTAAGTATAATTAGTTTAGATATAAATAATAAAATCTCTATTTTATTCATATACATGATTTCATTTTTAAAAGTTTCATTCCCTTTGAAGGAAAAAAAAACATTCTTAAAAGAGGTAATATAATATAGTAATCCCAAAATATATAGAAATGTAAAATCTCAAATGAATTTTAGCATCCTAGCTTCGTACGAAGATCCAACACACAAACAGATGAAATATAAAGGCATAACATTCATAAGAGACACCAAAGTTTTTATGTGAAAACCCTTGAAAATGGGAAAAATCATAGGGCTTGCCCCAGTTTAAATGAATCCACTTATGTTTCCAGTTGATTATAAGTAAGGCCCTTTCTGGAGGGAAGGCCTTGGCTTGATGTAGTAAGTATACATCATATAGAGTACATTACATGGTGGGAGTTGGAATAATCAATGTTGACATGTTTGTTTGGTCGGCAGGACCATAGTTGGTGAGCGATGTTGGTCGGAAGGATATAGTTAAGAGATGGTGATTGGAAGGACCGTAGTTGGCTGGTGACGAAGGTCGGAAAGATCATAGTCAGATAATTGAAATCAAAAGGACCGTAATTGTGTAATGTATGATGGTCAAGTAGATCATAGTTAGGTGACATGATCAGAAGGACCATAGTCCAACGATAATGGTCAAGGAGACCAAAGTTTGTAGATGGTGGTCGAAGAGACTATGATTAGTGGATGATAGAGGTTATAAAGACTAAAGTTGGATGATGGTGGTAGGAAGGACCATTATCGATGGGCAGCAGAGGTCAGAATTGTTGTGTTCGGGTGACGATAGTGGGAAGGACTGTAGTCGACGGGAGACGGTTGTCGGAAGGAGCATAATCTGGTGGTGATAAAGGTTCGAAAGATCACACCGTAGAGTAATGGTGGTCGAGAATACTGTAGTAGGTGGTGGGGGATTGAGGTTGGAAAGACTGTAGTCTTGTGACGGTTGGTAGTCGGGAGAAAATATGATGACAATTGGAGGCCAAGCGCAAGTCTGGTGGCAGTTGGTGGCCGGGCAAAAGTCTGGCCAAAGTCCGACGATGGTTGACGGCTAGGTAGTGGTCGAGGAGGAGCTTGATGGCAGAAGAGATCTCCTTCTTCCTCTTCTTTCACTTCCATCCTTCTTTCCTAATGAAGAATCAGGGATATATTTATAGTTTTCTTGGAGTAACATGATCAGTAAATAGGGAGAATATCAAGAGTATATTAAGGGTGGTTCGAATGGATGGTCGATATCTATTCTCTTGATCATGTACATTTTATCAAGTATTTGAGTGCCTTAACAATGTCATAATTTAGCTATCTTAGGCTCGTTGTATTCATCTCATCGAGCCGCTCGATTTGACTATAAGCATGTCACATTTGGAGATCATTTGGTTATCAAATTTATGGTTTTAACCATCAAAATGAGTTTTGGGTCCCTGATTTTGACCCATTTGGGCTCGTATTGAGTCAAATTTGGTGTCATTGGATTCGTCTTTTTGAGACGTTCAGTTCGACTATAAGTTTGCTCAAATCAGAGTTCAGATGATCCCAAATTTAATTTTGAAAGTTTCCAATTCAAAATTGTCTGAGATTTATGCCCGATTAAGAAATATTTTTGATGATATGTCATTAGGTGGCAATAATATTGCTATAAAAATAAGCTGAATTTAACAAGAAACTTCTAAGCGATGTGGAAGGGTAATTGAATATTTACGTTTCATTTGGAATAGCTTGTTTGCTACTTTTTAAAACATCTTTTTTAATACAAAATTTTTTTGAATTAGAATCTTTTGTACTAGTGAATGATTTTAGAAAGCAATACAAAAGCTGTCCCAATGTCGCTTTTGCCCTCATTTAGAACGGCCTTCTTACTATTTCTTAAAATAGTTTTTTAGTACGAAAGTAATTTGAACTAGAAAGCTGTTTTAAGAACACTAAAAAAATCATCCCAAACAAACCTTAATAAATTATTTTAGACTATTCTGAATCCACCTAAAAAAACATTTAATAAAATTTCATCAGCTGCTTGCGATTTTCTTAAATCAAAATGTCGACTCCATGCAGACGTTAAGATAAATTACCCATATAATAAAAAATATATAAACCAGTAAACTTAAAAAAAAAAAAATTAAAAGAAAAGAAAATGCCATTAAAGTCTCAATCACGATGACGTTTTGTCAACCGTTAATTCTAAATTTACAGGCATGTGCAGTGCACAAGTTAATGGATTATTTATTTATTTATTATTATTTTAAAATACTAAGAAAAATTATTTCGTAAATATAAGATTTTGTTTGTGTCATCATGAAGAAGAGGGAAGCCGTCTTTGGTTATTAAGAATATTTAGAATATCAGATATGCATTAATTATGTTGATTAACTTTTCCTTATTAAATATATTGAACTTCGATGGAGAAGTAGAAAATATAAAAAATAGCTAGTCTTCTTATGGATGACACCGCAGAAAACAATTATTTTTACTGAGTCTTCTTATGGATTGCTCACTATTGATAAAAAAAATAAATAAATAAAATTCAAATAAAAAACATGCTCTCTCTGAAAGTGCGATTTAATATAATATTTAATAATTTTTATAAGAAGATTATGATTGGAAGGTACCAAAATTTTAAATTAAATATATTTTAAAATTATTTGTCCATTTTTTGAAAACAATAATGATGACAGCGAGAAAAAAAAAAGAAAAAAGAACAGAAAAGAAAAGGAATGAGTCTATAAGGTTAACCTCTTGTAAATTTTTAATAAATATGCTTCAAAATTATCAGTTGAACCAAATTTATGTTAGAATCTACTAAACAGGCTTCGTAATTTATGACAGCTTTTTTGTTATTTTTTAAAGCTGTTTTTAAGTATAAAACTTTTTTTCATTCGAAAAATTCTTTAAAAACCATAAGAAAGTTATCCTAAAAAAAGCCTTTGATGAAATCAAAAGGTTAGAACTATTAATCGAGGGTAGCACATATGGCTGATATTTAAAGTGTACATGTCAAATATCATCATCCTAATTCTGCCTAATTTTGTTCAACTTCGTCAACACATTTGCCATATGCCTCATACAAGTAATTATCACTACCAAAAAATAGGGTTTTCGCAGCATAAATTTTTACTTTTCCTGGCGGTTATAACCGCCACGACATTATTTGCAGCGGTCATTAAACCGCTGCAGAACCGCCGTGTTTGCCTTCCGCTGCAATGGCCTTCCGCAGCGGTTTTAAGACCGACGGGGTAGCTTTTTGTAATGCGTTTTGTTTTGCAGCGGTTTAAACCGCCAGTAATTCCCAGAATAATAGCGGTTTTAACCGCCACAAAGGCAAGCAAAATCGACTTAATCGGCGTTAAGCGGCGGTTTTCTGGGCCTTAGTGGCGGTTATAACCGCCACTAATGTCCAGAATTTTTTTTTTAAAATTTTGAAACCTTGCCGTTCACACCTGCAACAAATAACACAAATCATATATAACATAGGGATTTTTTCATGGCTTCAAATAGAAATTCATATACATAGATCCAAGGTTAGGTAGAATCATCAAATCCATTAGACTAGGAATTCTTTGATGTAATTAAGTTTGATTCATGCTATATATATATATATATATATATATATATATATATATATATATATATTATATATATATATATATATATATATATATATATATATATATATATATATCTCCATTAAAACAATTTCGTGCACTTTGCACTAGGACTCTATTGGCCAACTTAAGTTGATAAGATGGAGAGAACTACAAATTGCTAGCTAACTTTAAATAGAACATCAATTTCATGCACTTTGCACTAGGACTCTATTGGCTACAAAAGTGATCTAGAAATTAAGCACCATTTACAAAAACTATTTAAGAACATAACTTTTCTACCATTATCAAACAAAATACGAAATGTTCTATACATAGTCGATGATTTATAACACAAGGAAATGAGCACAAAATAACAATATTACATTTCAAAATCAAAATAACAAAAGTTCGAAATTACATAAAATATCTACATCACCAAAAGCATCACATCTAATACCAGTGCTCATCAGCAGACTGTCAGGCATCAGATAAATTGTCATTTCCACCCTGAAAATAATATAAAGAGAATGAGATAATAATAATCAAGCAATTTATATTTAACTTAAAAAAAAAATTCATACCATTTCTGATCCTCCATGGGGTGGATGATTCCTTTGCGTTTCTTGCATAAACTGTCTCATCTCATCACGAAAAGAGGCAAATTCTCTCGCCTGATTATCACGAAATGATATGAACTCCTCTCTAAGACTAGCTATCTGTCCAAAACTGCTACCGCTACCACTACCTTCTTCATTTTTGCTTTGAGGAAAGAATCTAGTAGGCGTAACACCAAATCCCTGGGTACGAACTCTACCTGAATGTTCTGGTCCCATAACTATAGCAAAAACTCTCTCATTAGCTTCAATATTTCCTTCTTCAGGTGTAAGCCCTTCTTGGGCAAGAAGATTGCATGCTTGCGCCTACAGTTCAAAAACATATAGTTAAATATATTGAAGAATGAATTTATTAAAAAAAATTGTAATAATTATATATATATACCCATCGCTGCATAGCGTCATCAGATGACCATGTCCCATCTTTATGCATCCTATTAATTTTCCATAATTGTAATCTGTCCGTAATAGACTACAAAAAATTATAATAACAATGTAAGTTTGAAAATAAATTATTTAGTAGTTATAAATAAATGTTTAATTTTATACCGTTTCCTTCTGTCTTCGAACTGAACTCACACGACCCATTGTGTGAGGACAAGTTTGTTTCTTGGCATTGGCAGAATTTTTTGCAGCCCTTTCCTGTAATACATGATAATGTTACATTTCAATACAACAACAATAATAACATCAAGCCTTTCTCCCACTACGTGGGGTCGGCTACATGAATCCTTTTTCGATAATGTTACATTTCAATGTAAAAAAAAAAAACTTAATCACAATATTTACCTGGTCCTCCGGCTTTGACCACTTGTTAACAAGTTGACACCACTGCAACTGATCTACTCCAGCTGGAACTGTCTCTAAAATTTCCTCAATTGGTCTACTGTCCCAATGCTCGGCCTTTAAGGTGGTTTTATGATTACGCCATTTAACACCAAGGGATTGAAGAATCCAATGGCGTATATGACCAGGAAACTCAAATTTAGACTGCAATTACAAATATGATATGGTTAATAATGTAAAACATAAAAAATTCAAATTTGCTATGAAATAAATATACCTCAACTTCAGCTAACATCTTTTTCTTATATGGCTCCATACCCTTATTTCTCCAATCAGGGAATGATATTGGAGCCAAAACAGGGTCTCTTGCAACAACACCAAGATATGTTCCTAGCAAAGTCGACTCAGGTATGTTACAAGGGATGTTGTTTTCATTAACTTCTATATGAATTCGTGTCCCTGGCGGCATATTCTGTATATCAGCACATGTTGTTCTCCCCCTACGCCCCCTACGCCTTGAAGGATTTCCTTGCTCATCTACATAATTCCACATAAATTAATAAGCATGATAGGTCCTTGCTCATCTACATAATTCATTTAAAATAAAATGATTGTTATAAAAAAAATCATACCGACGAGCCATATCCCCTCTTGTGTGGCTGGAGCTGCACCACCAAATGAATGTTGTGAAGCCTGTTGTGTCCCACTGCACTCAATCTCTTCTTGCGAATCTGGGTGTACTGAAGTAGAAGGTGTAATTGATTCAGTCTCCCTACTGGTTTCACCTCTACTTGATCCTCCTCTACTTGATCCACCTCTACAAACTACCTTCTTTGCTTGTCTGAAACGACTACCTCCTGCCATTTTCTGCAATGAAAAAAAATTAAAAGTTGTTTTTAGGAAACCAAAAGAGAGAATTAAGGTGAAGAAAACAAAGGTTTAAATATGATCATGTCGATAATATTCTGTGAGAAGATTGCAATAAAAAAAATGCTACAACTAAAAAGTAAAATTAATTTCTGATTTACAAGTAGCAGCTCAATCACAGATCTTCCGAACAAAAATCAACAAATTTTCAATTCACCACAGTTTTTTACAATAAGGGTTATAGATGTCTGGTACAAGTGTTCTAGTCAAAGCTTGTTTTTTTTAATATAATTTTTAATTCAGGGTTGGTGTAAAACTAAATGCAGTTTTTTACACTAATGCACTACGTCTCTATGAGTATAAAATTGATTAAGTTTCTGTTATACCGCCAGGAAAAGTAATTAATTTCATTGCAAGATCTTTATAGCCTATGCAAATGATTAGCAGATCTACAATGCTATTGAAAAAAGGATCACACAAACATCAAAGCTCATTAAAGAAGCTTAAAAAATTTGCATTAAATGAGAGAATTCTGACAAAAAATACTAATGTCAAAGAAAATTTACATCCACTTATCTGGTAATCAATAAATAAAAAAGTTCAATGAACCAAGATTAGTGAAAAATATCAGAACTTTTCTTTTAAAAAGTTCAATTGATTTTTCAACGGCCAATGAATGCAAGGCTATAAATACTTACCTCCTCCAGTAAGTAGGCAAATCAATAAAGCTGCAAGTACTCTAAGTCCCTTCATGGTTAATCAAAGCAATCCTCCGCAATAGAACCTTCAGGTTGTGCTTTGTTAGCTACATAATAATATCAAGAAAAATCTGCAATAATAAAAACCTTTTTGAGATTATGTCAAGAAAAAAAATAATAACTTGAATTAGTAATTACAATTGAAATACCTCTCAAATGGATACATCCATCTATACTGAACCGGACCACCTAATTTTACTTCCTCGGCCAAGTGAATAAGTAAATGAACCATGATCGTGAAGAATGATGGGAGTATTGATCTTTCCATTTTACACAATGTTATTGCAATATTATTCTGGAGTATGTCCAACTCTTTTGGATCAATAACCTTGGCACAAATTGACTTCAAAAATTTTGAAATCTCCACTAGAATATGTATAATTTCATCAGATGGAGAACATGACCTCAAAGCAATAGGTAGAAGTTCTTCAATTAGCACATGACAATCATGACTTTTTAAGCCCACAATCTTACATTCAGCAACGTTAATACACCTTGAGATATTAGATGCATAACCTTTGGGCATTTTCATATTTTTCAAAACTTGACAAAACATCAGTTTCTCTTTTTTTGACATTGTGAAGCATGTTGGTGGCAATAAATATGAACCATCTTCAAGAATTTGTGGATGCAGCTCGGCTTTAATTCCAATGTCAACTAAATCTTGGCGTGCTTGCAAGTTATCTTTAGATTTATCAAGATCAAGTAAAGTGCTAATGAAATTATCACATACATTTTTTTCAATATGCATGACATCAAGATTGTGTGGTAGTAAATTATACTCCCAATAAGGTAGCTCAAAGAAAATTGATTTTTTCTTCCAAATATGATGCTCACTGAATTCTACTGTACGCCCTCTTTTCAAGCTTCTGGATTTGCCCAAATCAAACTGAACATTTTGTAATTTTTGTAAAATATCACTACCAGTATTCCTTCTAGGTGCTTTACGGATCTCTTCTGTATTGTCAAAGTACTGTTTCTGTCGACGGAATAAGTGATTTTCTGGTAGCCAACGACGATGACCCATATATGAGAATTTCTTTCCCTTATATAACCATAAAGACTCTGTATTTTCGGCACAACAAGGACAAGCAAATCTACCTTTAGTGCTCCAACCAGAAAGCATACCATAAGCCGGAAAATCATTGATCGTCCACATTAACGCAGCTCGTAAGTTAAAAGATTGTCCAGATGCTGCATCGTAGGAAATGACTCCATGCCATAGTTCAGTCAACTCATTTATTAGTGGTTGGATATAGATATCTATATTATTTCCTGGACTCTTCTCCCCTGGTATAATAGTAGATAGAATGAAAGACGATTGTTTCATTGCAATCCAAGGAGGCATGTTATAAGGAACCAAAAGTATGGGCCAAATGCTGTATGTACTACTCATAAGCTTAAATGGATTAAAACCATCACTGGCTAAAGCGAGGCGAACATTACGTGGATCTGAAGCAAAATCAGGATATCGAGAGTCAAAGGATTTCCAAGCTTCTCCATCAGCTGGATGTCGTAACAACCCATCTATATTTCTCTGTTTGGCATGCCAAATCATCTCTTCAGCTGATTTTTTTGTTTTAAACAATCTTTGAAGCCTAGGAATCAATGGGAAGTATCGAACAACCTTAGCAGACTTCATTTGATTTTTCTTTCCTCTAGCTGAACTTTTTTTAGCCCCTATCCACCGTGAAGAACCACAAATATGACAAACCTCTTGAATAGATCTATCTTTCCAAAATAAACAACAATCATTTGGACATGCATCTATCTTTATATATCCAAGATCAAACACTTTCATTATCTTCTTCACTTCATACGTATTTTTAGGTAGCAATGAACCATCAGAGAAAGCTTCAATCAATAACTCAATCAGTTGATCAAAAGATCTTGCAGACCAAGAGTGTAAGCACTTTAGGCGAAATAAATGTAAGATGAAAGATAACTTTGTGAATGACTTACAACCAGGGTATAATTCTGATCCTGCTTCTAGCAATAAATCACCATATTTCATTGCTTCATCATTTGTCAAATCTATGTTATTTTCATTATGTTCGTCATCTAAATTGGCATTGACTGAGCAGAATGTGTCCCTTAACAATCCTTCTATATCATTTGATCTGTGCAACTCGCCTTCAGTTTGTACTTCAACAACATTACTGGTATCAGTACATGTATCTGATCTTGTAACTTCAGCTAAACAAGCATGTTCCTCTCCATGTCGATTCCAAACAACATATCCAGGAAAAATTCCTTTGGAGAGTAAATGTAACTTGACTTCTTTTACATAATGAAAATATCTGTTAATGCATAATTTGCATGGACATAAAATTTTTTGTGTTGAACTTTGACCTTGTGTTGCAAATTTTAAAAAATTATCAACACCTTCAATATAATCACTACTCCATTTTGATTTTGACATCCAACTCTTATCCATCAAGCCTGTAAAGCACTAAAAAAATACACATTTAATAAGCAATCAATAAGGTGATGAGTTGGAATTTAGGTTAGAGAAAGGTAGATAGTGAGCTCTTGGTTTTGGTCCTCACCTTAATTTACTAGTTTGTGTTAAGTGTCATTGTGGTGCAAGAATAGAAGCAAGAAAGGACTAGGGTTAGTGAGGAGGTTGGTTTGGTTTTTTGTTGTTTTCTCTGCCCACTTTGTGCTTAGAGTACCCCACCATAAATAAAACATAAATAGAAGGAAAATAATTCAATACTTGTCATCCTCTTACTATGCTTTTTTCTTCTATGAGTTAGATCATAAGGCTCATGTGGGACGCCTTTCTTACTGCTTCATAAAGCAATTTTTTTAGAACAAAATTTTAAATTTAAAAATTTTGTAGTACAATGCTACTTCATAACAGTAATGTTGGCTATTTTCTAATGTTGATGTATGTCATGGATTGATGTGGAACAATATTGATCACTAACGACCAACGTCGAAGCCCTCTATCTCCTTACAAGAAAACCCACTATCTCGTAAACTCCTATATTAATTGCCCAATAACATTGTCATCACGCAATGCCAATGCTAGTCATCACCACAAAGTTGATTGGTATGTCCCTTTATAAGGAGAATGAGTTATGCCATTGATATTTAACCAATCTTTAACATTCCTAATTACCAATTAATCATTTGATGAATACTAAGAATTGGTATTTGATGTTTTTCACTCATTGAAATCCAACACCAGCCTACCTAGTCATAAATATCCTCTCCTACAGGAAAAATGGCTGAGTAGACCACTAAAATGGTTGAGTAGACCACTAATAATCGCTTGATGTTCCAATGAAATATCATTCGATGACTATCAATATCCAACATTTAACCCACCTTCATGGTCAATCTCCCATTTGAGGAGAAAATTGAGCAAACCACTGATTGTGGCATTATGTCCAACGTTCTTATTCTTGATTGTCCATCATTTTAAGTGTTCATGTTCCTGATCTATCACAATCTAATGCATTTGAGGAGAAAATTTGATGTTTGTGAACTATTGACAATCAATGCCCATCTCTCCAATAGCTTGATTTTCTCTCTTATAAGAAGAGTGGCCAAAACAAATGCCCATAATTTTGAAAATACATACAATACTTAGAAGATACATATTTTTTTAGTTTTCAAAACATCTAAAAAAAAAAAATGAGCGAAATTTATAAGGAATCATGTTTAAAAACCAACGACAAAGCTACGCCTACGGTAGATTAACCTAAACCCTAATGATGCAAACGAAGTATATGCATGAAGAAACACAATGAGAAGAAAAAGAGAAGAAGAGGATGAAGGGGATCGAAGAGGCTCACAGTGATTAAGCACCGATCGGTCGGGATTCGCGAGGAGAAGATTTTCGTCTGGAGTCGGCCAGTTCGCGCGAACGAAGAAGGAGTTGAGGATTTAGGGCTTCGATCGGGTTACTTAAAATAAGAATTGGGTTTTGCCAGCGGTTTTAACCGGTGCAAATAGCAGCGGTTATAACCGCTGCAAAATAGATAATTTTATTTTTAAATTTTCAGTTTTTGCAGCGGTTTTTAAAACCGCTGCGCGAAACCGCTGCGAAAGAGCGCGTTTTTTGGTAGTGTATGTTATATTATCTTTATATTAGTTGTTCATTATATTACATCTAGCATGAACGGAATGCCAGGATGTTTGGAGATTCTATAATTAGCAATTTTTCCACAATCTGTTTTTTTTTTTTTTTAGATAAAACCCACAGTGGGCCTACGTGTTAATATAAAAATCGGTTACAGGATCCTTAGAAGGATCCTCCAGCTCTCTACGCTCATACGAGCTACAATCAAAAAGAGAAAAAACACCTACGAGCCAGTGGATCCTTTTTCTACCATTACAATAAAAGCAAAATAAAATGCTGGTCTGCAAGACAGCAGAACCCAAAAACCAGAAGTAAAAAGATCTTTCATTAAGCGTACACTTCCTGCAAAACAGAGTAGCAAAATTTAAAACGCACAAAAAATTACTAACCGAGAGTGGATTGCAGTTGTGGACGATTTGGCGCACCAAAATATAGCACCTGCAAAGAGCTCTCCAAAAAATGATCTTAGAAGCAAAATTAAAAACATAATAAGAAACAGTAATGTCCATAAAAAATTGCCCCATGGACAGCAGAACATCCATCTTAGGCAAAAAACCATTAGCCAAACTATCTCCCGTAGCCCAGTTCATGACCAGCTTACCATTACAGGTTTTAAAAGACACCCAGAAAATCATATCATCATCGAAACAGTTACAGGAAACATAAGAAGAAACAAACAAGTCCTGAAATTCCTGAAACAAAAGGCCGCCGGTCACCCAGTAGCAGTAAAAACACATCCAGGCTTTACCAAACAACGCCCCAGACAACAGAAAATTAAAATTAACCATGGCGAATATAAGGAAATCCAACTTTATCTAACTGAATCATGCCTTTAAGAGGAGAAGGCAGATTAATGACAGACAGGTTTTGAAGAATAGTACTTTGAGCCTCATAATTAGCTAACCAATCAGCACAGGTGTTCCCTTCACGGTAAATATGGGAAATGACACAAGAGAGATCACTCATCATAGACTTAATTTTTCTAATAGTGTAGAAATCGTGAGGGTTACCATCCTTATTTTCAGAAATAGCATTAATAACAGAAGTTGCATCAACTTCAATATTAACAGAAAGAAAACCCAGATTTAAGCATCTTTCAAGCCCATAACTCAAGCTCCGGAGCTCAGCAGACATAACAGAGCAAGCAGCCAACGGTCCATAAAACAGATCGAGAGGATTACCAAAGTGATCCCGAATAATCCCCCCAATACCCACAGAATTGCTCCCAACCGAGGCATCAGTATTTAACTTGACAAAGGGGAAATTGAGTTTCACCCAATAAACAAGACGAACTCTCCTCACCTCAACATTAGCAGCAGCAGCATTTAAACCCAAATAATCAGCTAAACCATTACAATGTTTAAAATTCTTGTAAGAAATCAGATTAACAGAGATTAACTGTAACAATTTGTTCCTAATATTAGCAATAATCTGGTTTTCATCCATTTTGATCCCGTCGTGCTTGGACTCATTTCTAGCTTTCCACAAATACCAGATAATCAAGATGGGTAAAAGATTAAGAATGTGGCCCTTACCTTTAGTGAACCATAAAGCAAGCATATCCTTTAAATCACCGTGAATAGCACTCACAGCCACCCTAGCCAAAGTGCTGAAATGATTCCACACTTTCCGAGCAATAAAACTACTGATAAAAATATGAAAAATACTTTCAATGTTAGCACAACACTGACATCTATAAACAATATAAAAGCCCTTTTTCCATAATCTAGTATCCACAGGCAAATATCCCTTTAGGCAACGCCAAGAAAGTAGAGAGTAGGAAACAGGAATAGTGTTATGCCACAAGGCTTTATAAACATGATTAATCTCCTCTTTATCTCTAAAGAGCTCCCAAAGTTTTTTGAAGCTAAACTTACCATTAGCAGTTTTTCCACAATCTGTTATTTTATTTGGAAAGCCATTGTTGCCAAAGAGACCAAATGGAAGAAATTTGATGATATTAAAATTTTAAATATACTGATTTTAAAAGAGGATGATTGTCTTTAATTTGCATTTAGGTTTCCTCATTTTTCGATCTTACTTATCGAGGGCTTTGCCTCTTTTAGGGTTTTTGGTTTTTGCTTAGAGACTTTTTGTTTTTTTGCAAATGACTTTTGATTATCATAGGTTGAGTTGTAAAGTTTTATATTAATTTTTTTATAAAGTTCATTTATTAAACTTAATAGTTATGGGGGCTACACCCCTAATTTTTCCAAAGAATAATGAGTAAAGAAAAAGAAACAAATTATAGTTGGCATAAGGATAATTAGTGAAAAAAAACTTTTATTTGATCTATCTTTACATTAAAATTTTTTTTTTTAACAAACAAAAAACTCAAACAAATGTGATGTTAACTTATAATTAGAAAAGAGACGGGAGCTTTTACTGTGACCAGAAAGTGAAGGGTTGGACGATTGTGGAAATAGTCTATTAACGTGCCTGCATGGAATAATTTGCCTTAATTACACGACAAACCTTCCTTCTTTTTTTATTTTAGATTTCCTGCCATTTCATTATTTTATCTTCTTAATATATTTATAATCATGCATGAACCTCAGCCTAACACCTTCCTCGAAGTATTCCTGCCGCTTTGGTTCTTCTCGAGAAGATTAGAATGAGGACTTAACTGTTCATGTGGAGAGGAATACAGTAATATGATTGTGTCAGGCATCACATAATTTTTATTTTTCCTTACTAAAAAAAAGCTCTCTCTGGGCCCGCACGTTGAAATTTGTTGGGTCTGAGATCAAACGGGAATCATTTTAGTTTATCATATCCAATTTTCACTACAGGAATACAAATGTTTAGCGACAGGCAAATCGATCGTTAAATAATAATTTCTTAATATTTTTTTTTTGGGAATTTTTGGGGTCTAAGCCCATATCATTGATGTAAATAAAATTACAGAATTACAAAAAAAAGAGCAAATGCGAACACAAAAAATGCCGCAATTGACCAAAACTATCAGCCCAAGCTGCTAAAGAAGAGAAAAAAAGCAAAAAATAAAGATGCAGAATACAAAAATTCTGGCGATCAAAACAGCGGCTGCTATAATTGGACCAGATGTAGAGGAGGTTAATATAAAATATTGATTGAATAATAAAAAATCTGGCTGAAATTGCATAAAATCTGCATAAATTAAAGTTAAAGTTGATTTTTCATAAAATAAATCCAGTTTGACATTTTTTTTCAAAATTTAGGTTTCATTTGGGACAACTTTCTTAATAATTTTTAAAATAATTTTAACTTTTTTTTAAATTAAAAAATTTTATACTAAAAAATCATTTTAGAAAGCAATGAGAAAGATGTCCCTAACGATGCCTTCATTTTTTTTAATCCATCATAATTAACTTTCTAGAGATGCGTTCACTCGTATATGCTTTTTTAGGTATTTATTATGTAGTTAGAAGGTCATCATAGGTAAACTCTGTCGCAATTCAGGATCCCTAGCTTCTGATTTTGAGTATAATAAATATTATTGATTATTCATTGAGATTTTATTTCTTCTAGCATATATATTGGATATTATTTTTTCTGTATGTACTAACATTTCAGATACATCATACATCACTCAAGATTGATCAACTCAAGTTTTGGTAGAATATGATGTATTTCAAAAGTCTGTATTTATATTTTTCTTATTTTATATTTCCTGAGTCTGGTCATATAAGGGTGTATGCTAAATTGGAGATCGTGCACAAACACAGGGGTTCGGGAGAGGAAAATTTAGTTGATTTTTTTTTGAGTTAATCGTATTGTATGATTACGATCATATTAGACGGTCAGGCATATGAAAATAGAAGGTTAACATTTAATTGTGTTATTAATGCTAATATACTAATCGTATTGTAAGATTTATATCGTATTGTATACTCATTTCTACGAGGAAACCCTAGCCGCTAGATACATTAAGTGTTTTAGAAGTATAATTTTAAACTAATCATGTTATACGATCTCAACTGTATGATATTTAAAATTTTACTTAAATTATCCCCAATGTTTAGTCAATTAATTCAAGGTTTAATAAATATTGTTAATCATAATGTACGATAAAGTTCGTACTGTATGATTAATAAATTATGAAGTTGGGTTATCCCAAATGTCGTACTGGATAAAAACCTTGATTTTTAAACTAATCGTATAATACGATATTAATCATATTGTACGAACCACTGATGTTTGTACTTAACATATTATACAATGTAAATCATACCGGACGATCGATATAGATGCTTTCCAATCATCTCAGTAATCATCCTGCATGAATATGGTGAAATTGAACTAATCGTATAGTATGAATTTACAATCGTACTGTAAGATAAGTATATTAAGATTTAACAGTTCATCTGTAAAACTGTTCCATTGTACTGGATGAACATCAGTTTTGAATAGATTGTACTGTACGAACATAGATCGTACTATACAAACAGTGACGGACTAATTAAAAAATTAGGGTTTTTGAAGCGTTGTACTTAAGCATCTCATTGAAGTCTTTTTAAAGGACTTTTGGCTGTTGAAGGAACTCTGAGGGAGAACTCCTTGAGAGAGCTTTGGGCTTAGAGAGGGAGAAGGTGAGGTTGTGTGTAAGGAAGAAAAGGGGTACTAGGGGTATTCACATGGTTTATCCATGCAAGCTTGCACCTAGCTTCCTCCTCTTGCCTTGGTAAGTTCTTGGAGTTGCTCTTGGGAGAGAAGCTTGAAAGTCAGGGTCTTGGGTTCTCTTCCTTCACTAGGAGGAAAAAAAGGATTGAAAGTCCACTGCCATCATTAGGAGGATGACATAGCTTCTGGTTCTCCGTCCCAATGGTTTGGTGGAAGTGATTCTTGTAATGGCTTCTCCGTCTTATTGTGGGGGTAAAATGAGAGTAATTATAGTGTTAGTGCAATACCCAAAGAGGAGGATTCTAGGGAGTGGACGTTGGACGTAGGCCAAGCTAAGTTGACTGAACCACTATAAAATTTGTGGTGTGTTCTTTCTATTTTTTTTTTTTTGACATTTTTTAGTTTATGCACTTTAAATTTCCTGCATGAATTTTATTTCTTATTGTAAGCTCTAGTTAGTTTAATTTGTGGTTAGCTAAAAGGGAAATTTAATATTTTGCTTGATTTATTTGTTCCTCAAAAACCAAAAAATAATATTGCAAGTTTTGAATTACTTTTGCTTGAGCTAGTTATTCATTTAGATTTATTTTAAAAAATAGTTATCTAGCATAAAACAAAAAAGAAAATTTTGTTGGAGTATTTTTTTAAATGTGTCAATTCACCCCCTCTTAGTGTACCAAAGAATAATTCAATGAGGTGTTTTAATATCGTCAAACTTTCAAACTCATATTTGGTAGATCTTGATAATAAGGACTCATCAAAAGGTCATTAATCCCTAACTTTGAAGAATAGTCCAAGGGAAATCCCCTTCAATAGGAAAATCAAGGGTTCATGTAGGACCACTTTAATAAGGTCCATTAAGGGTGTTCCAACATCCCATTAAGGTCACTTGAGCATGGAGTCTATTACCCCCATGACTTGAATATATTTTCCTCCTACATCGAAGCAACCTGGGGCTTCATTAAAAGGCCACCAAATATTTTGTGGTGACTGTTAGCCATAACTCTATCAACTTGGTCCTTATCAGATGACTTGCCCATGTCTACAAGTCAGTATGCACTCAACACAAGGGAACTCGCCCAAGATAGAGAGTTCAAAATAAGAGATGTAGTCAGTCATCCAATAAGCCAAAGCATGACATATTTCCAGGGTAATTTATATGAGGGGTTGCTAATCATTATACTTTTTACTCTTTTTCTTTGTAGTCTTTCATGTAGCCCTTAAATTTCTATAAATAATGTGTGAAAAAAAAATTGAATCTTTTGACACTTTCTAACGAAGCATTTGAGCTAATGAAGTAATTTTCACAAAATTTCCTCTTCTCTTTCCATTTTTTTCATAAGTTCTGGGTCATAATCTCTTAAGCTTACCTGCTTGTAAGGTCAAATGTCACCCCTGTACAAATATATATAAAAAACCATAAAAGGTTTGGTGAGCATTGATTAAAGCTAGTGAATAGAAAACATGAACAACTTGCCAAGCAAACCTACCTCAATATATCATATGAACACGGAGAACCCAAATTATGTTACTCTCTGCAACCTCATTGTGATAGAGGAGAAATTGACAAAAATGATTCAAGATGCCTTGGTATGGCTATTGAGGCATATATAAAGAAAAATCACCATAAAAGGATCTTTTAATTCATTAGGGCATTGAAAGAAGCCATAAAGTAGAACACTAATCATAAAAACCATTATGGACCGCACTTGCACCATGAAGAGTGATAAATTGTATAACCTGCAATATTGACATGCTATGAGGACTAACATTGAATTGACAAATGCCTTCTTGAGGGATATAATAGAGGCAAGGTTGCTTCTACAATGTCAAAAATATTTTTCTCAATATGCATCACATCTAAGTTATGTCTAATCAACTTTATTCTCCAATATGGCAAGGACTAAAAAATGATCTTTTTGGCCCTATTGTGGGTGTCTCCATACTGTGGCAATTTATTATCAACTAGTGTTGGATAATCAACTATCATAGACACACACCTTAATATTTCAAATATTTCATTACCGGTTAATCTCAGAGGATGCTACAACATCACCATTTATTTTTAGTATAAGCATCCTTATTTTGCATGAAAGGATGGTTTATAAGTAAGAACATGTGGTGATCGTTGAACCAATTTTTCTAGCCTCCATTCGTCAAAGTGAATGACTTAGTAAATTTCATGCAATATGGATAATCTAACTTATCAGAAGTGTTCCAATTTAAAAGCATATCATATACATGAAAGTCGCCAATTATCCAAAGTGTTATTGCCCTAATTATAATATTTTGTTTGTTACTAATATGAAATTATTCCTAATAACTATTCCAGAATCATTCATCCTATTTTTCAAAACTCACTTTATTCCAACCACACTCTGGTCCTTAGGTCTCTTTATTAGTTCCCTTACATCATTTCTAATAGATTAATTTAGCTCTTCCAGCATTGCTAGGATCCAAAATTCATCAACTTGGGCCTAATCTTTATTGGTGTGTTTTATTATAAAGATAAAAGCTGAATGATTAACTTTCTTATTAAGTCTATGCCTAGTTCTACCACCTTCAGATGGGACTCCTAAAATAAGTTCTTTATGATGACTAGAAGAATATCTCCATTCTCTAGGTTATATTTCCTAAGGTTTTAATCTATCTCCTATAGCAATAGCTTCTACCCCTTGAATGACCTCCACTTCCTCTTCTCCAAGTTTAGATGCAGAGGTCATATCTATTTCATCAAATACCACATGAGTAGACTCTTCTACTACTAGGGTTCTCTTATTGAAGATTCTATAGGCCTTACCTATAGATGAGTAACCTAAGAAGATACCTTCATCAGACTTAGGATCAAATTTTCTAAAGGGTGAATTTCCATTGATTAAGATGAAGCAGCTACAACAAAAGACATGCAAGTGAGAAACGTTGGGTGTCCTACTCTTAAGGACTTTATAGGGTGCCTTATTAGGCTTGGATCTAATATTCACCTTATTTAAAATATAACCAAAAGTATTCACTACTTCTGCCCAAAAATATATAGGGAGTGAATACTCAACTTGCATTATCCTAGCAGCTTCCACCAAGGTTCTATTTTTTCTTTCAACTATTCCATTCTACTGAGGGTCCTAGGGGTATATATTCCTATCTCTTGATAGAAGGATTCAAACTTGATATTTTTAAATTCTTTACCATGATGACTATGACTTGCTGAGATTTCACATCCTAATTTCTTTTGAATCAAGGTGGAGAAAATTCTAAATTTATCAAATGAATCACTCTTATGTGCTAGGAATCTAATCTAAGTAAATTTAGAGAAGTTATATACTATCACAAACCCAAATGTCTTTCTTCTTAGGCTGGCTGTGCTAACTGGACCAAATAAGTCCATATGAAGGATTTTTTCTAGCCTAGAGGTGTTAATGTCATTGATGGAATGTAATAAACACCTAACTTATTTTCCTAGTTGGCAGGCATCATATAGATGGTCCTTAATGAAGCCCAACTTAGGTATGCCTCTAACTAGATTTTTCTGGTTGATATTCATAAGTGCCTTCATACTTGCATGACATAGTTTCCTATATCATAGCCAAGAATCATAAATTATAGTTTTTAAGCACAAAGAATTTGAATATTTAATTCATTTTATGTCTAACATGTAATCATTATTCATTCATTTTCCTTCTAATATAAGTTTTCCATTTAAACTAATCATGTATTTTTCAAAAAGAAATTTTATATCAAAGCTTTTATCGTACAATTAACTAATACTTAATAAATTATCCTTTAAACCATCAACTAATAAAATATTTTCAATCATAAAGTTTTTTGAGTTGCTAATTAAACATGAGCTCACCACTTTCCTAGTAGTGTTGTCCCTTAATGTCACCTTAAGTCCTGACTTGACCTCCGATGAGATGAACTACTTCATACCACCAGTAATGCGCCTTCAGGATCCATTGTCCAAGGACCATATGCTCTCACTAGGTCTTTTATAAGTGCATCCCTACATAGTCATTCAAAAGTTAGATTTGGAACCCAAGTGAGTTTGGGTTCCATCTTGTGCTTGAATGAATGAGATGAATACATGCTTTGATGTAATGAATGCAATTGAGGCCTCTACACTAGATGTGTCCTACGATAGATTATATATGTGTGGGTTATGCAACCTAACATGCCACAAGATTAACAACTAACACCAAAAAATGGATTTACTAACCAACGTGCATGATGGTGCATTCTCTTAGGTTTATATAATGCATGTTGTGTTGAGGGCTTACAAAATTATTCTAAGGTAGGTGTTGGTTTGTTATTCTAAAGTGCCATTAGTTTTTCTTCTAAAAAAATTATTCACTATTAAGAATGGACATTTAAATTTTCAATGCATGCTCCCTACCATTTATTTCTAATTCAGATGCTTCTAATACTTTGTATGATTTTTAGTTCAAGATGCAATATTTTTAAGGATTTGTACACAATAATTAAGTCAATATGCTTCTTATTTAAGGCATCATATTCATCAATCAAGGTCATGTGATCGTTATCTAAATTTGAATGCTCAGTAATTAAACTAGCATGCTCTTTTTATAAAGTATACAATTCAGTATTAAGATTTGCATGCTTCTTTTTTAGCTTTCTATATGAATCATGAATATTTTTAGAAATAATGAGTAATTCATCATAGAAAAGATGACATACCTCATCTTGATATGATTGATCAAGATTATTGTTAGCCATGAGAATTTATTACCTCCTTTTTTGCTTATGCTTCTAATGATTCTGAAGCGGAGTCAGCCCAAAAAAATTTCTGCATCTTTTGCTTGCCCTTCTTGAACTTTGGCTTCACTTCACCCTTCTCCTTGATCTATTGAGTCTTCAAGTTGGGGCATTAAGTTTGGAGGTGGCCTGGTTTCCTACACTCAAAGAAAATTATGCTTGTAGAAGCTTTAGTATTTTTATTGCTTTTAACTTTGCTCCAATTATATTAATGACGTCTCTATTTTATTTTTAGAAAACTCTTGAAATGTCATGTCATTAAGGCGACATTGTCATCCTCCTCCACTGCATAATTGTCACTATCTAAATTATTTTCTTTTAGTGTTATAGTTATCTCCTTATTTTTCTCTCATGTATGACTTTGCCTTTGACTCACTCCTTACTCATAAGCAATGAGTGACCCAAGTAAATTATCAATGGAATAAACATTCAAGTCTTTAGATTCAATAATTATAGTTATCATGGCATCATTAGAACTATGTAGATAGTGTAAAATCTTTTTAACCTTTTTAGATTTTTGATAGTTATATACCTAATACAAAGGATGTCATTATCTAGGTGAACCTAGTGTACATTTCATATATAGTCTCATTAGGTTTCATGCGAAAGAGTTCATAGTCATTTAGTTAAATATTTAGCTTAGACTATTTAACTTCACTAGTTCCTTCATAAGTGATATATAACCTATCCCAAATCTCAATCCATATAGTGCATGTAGAAACTCATATATATGTCACTATCTAGGTGAACATAATAATTTCATTATGAGCTATACATTAATATAATAAATTTATGCTTGAGTAAATATTGATAGGAAACTAATAAATAATATAATTCATATTAAATGAAACATTATTAAAATGCAAATAGATAAATATTCATTTAATTTAAATAATCAAACTTATAAAGAATTAATTATTGAATAAAATATGAAAGTAATATTTAAATAATTATTGAAAAATTCATTACATAATTTTTATAAATAAAATAATTTTATTTTATACTTAATTTGTATTTTTGTAAGCAATTGTTTTAATATTATGAAAAATAATATAATTAACCAGAAAGCCCAACCCATGTTATTTTTTGAGTTCATGAGCTGGTTAAATAGGTTAGATTTGATATTTTACAAAAAACTCTTATAACTAAATGTAAAAAGTTTCCAATCATATGTTTGCTATCATCAAAACCCAAAATAGAGTTAGGTGGCTCATGGGTTAACAATTTCTTTAACATATGAGTGCAACTCACCCACAACCCATCTACTATAACAAAAAGTTATGCTTTTAAGAGTAGAAATTACCTTTCTCTATCATCAAGGTACACTATTTATTTTTCCTTGTGCATAAAGAAGTATTCGTACACCTTGTCCCATGATATCCTTGGCTATTAAAGATTAAAGGATTGGAAATTTCAATGAAGAATTAGTGGGTTTGCTATTTCCTTATCTTCTTGGAAGAGTTAAAAAACTTGACCTCAATGATGAATCCAACATAGATTATGGTGGATATTTAGTCACTTCCAAGCACATAATTAGCTCATTTCCTCGATCATGGGATGTGCCTTTTCCATTAATGAAGTATCGTTTAAATTTTGGCTGTAAGTTACTCCATACAAAATTACTGAAGACATGGAAATAAACTTTTCCCTTAAAAAGGATGACCAATATGAGGTTGCGCTAGTTAAACTCCTTACTAACAATGATAAAGATTTGTTTCATAGATGACCATTCAACTAGGAATAGGAAAAAAATGTGATTGAAACATAAAATACATAAAATAATACATAAACTTAGATGTTTCAATCCACAAACAACTATTTATACCTTTGATCTCAAATACATAAAATAATGCATAAACTTAGAAAAGGGAGGTTAATAATATGCTAACAATGAAGTTAATAATATGTGAGGTTATCCATCCACAAACAACTTTGTATACCTTTAATCCCAAATACATAAAATAATGCATAAACTTAGAAAAGGGAGGTTAATAATATGCTAACAATAAAGTTGGTACCATTTTGTTTGTATTTTATGCTGACGACAAACTTTATTATGAGATAATTATGATTAATTTCTAGTATTGACCAACCAATATTGTTGAGATAATTAGTTAAGGATTAGTACACTCTTTTTTTCCTAGTTTGATTGCCCTTATGGAAGCACTTAATAATATACTAGAGTTATGCAACCATGAGAAAATTAGGAGGATACAAAAAAGGTTGATGATAAGTAATAGAAAGTAAAGAGTTTGTTCAAGCCTCAATCAGGTGAATGGGGATCACCTTTGCCAAATATAGGATATTTTGAAGAATAATAAGGATGTAATGTTGTTCTATGAGGTGTAAAAAAGGTTTGAGGTAGAGAATACAACTATACAATAGAAGTTGGAGGAGAAGAGGACTACTTAAGAGGAAGTTAAGAGTCTGCTATATCATTTTGTATGCACATTTTATCAAGTGAATTAGGTTAACCAATAATTTAATCAAGTAGCTCAGAGGAGAAGAATATTACGTATTAAGGGTATGAGGCATATTTTGATCAAGGAAATAAAGTTGTTGTCATCGAGTTCAAAATTCATTAGAATATTTTCCAACATTAGGGCAAGATCCATTCTCCATAATCTTAACTTTCATGGTTGTTTGTATAAGTTTGGGGAGCCTGACTACCTATTGAATAAAATGTAGAATACAAATTAGTAGTAAACATTTTAGGTATATTATGGATATGATGGTAAGGATATCCTTTTCGAAAAGATAAGATATGGCTTAAGGAAAAAATGAGGGATATGCAAACCACATAATATGGTTTTTGGAATCACTAATAATAAACCAAAAAACTATTTCATGGAGATGAGGATTAAATGACCAAATTAACTAATGAGGCAATGCATAAAGGTCATGGATGGCATAGAGGTTGCTTATTTGAGTTTTCCCCTAAAGGTGGAGGTTTCATAAACTAAAGAATGTAATAAAGAAACATAAAAATTTCATGAAAGCTATTAAAACAAAATTCAAAAATCCTCAATTTGAAGTTCTTATGTATGTAATATTATAACATATTATAGATAATCATAAAGGGTTAATAGGATAGTTCACTCTTAGAAGAAGTAGTAATAAATAGTCTTAAATTGTTGTTTGATAAAGGTTAATGAGATAATATATCTTCTATGAAAAAAGGCATATTAAATTTTCATTAGTTAATACATAACTGAAGGGTATTATATAGTCTTTCTCTTATCTGGAGATAATAAATTGAATTATAGTGAAGTAATGTATAATTATAGAATTCCAAAATAGCTTTGCTCCTAATTATAGGGGTGCCAATTAAATAATTAGGAAATAACATATGGTGGTCATCAAGTGATAGAGCTAATCAATAAATAATGCAAATCATTGGGTTTTTATGAGAATGGATGTTAAAATTATGATGAGAAACAAACATAATTTGATAATGAACATTGAATGATTACAAATATTAATTATTATGGCTTAGACTAGTAAGAATGTTGGGAAACAAAAAAATGTTGGGCCATGATTGAATTTTGTGATGATGGATGACAGATGATAGTGAATATAGGGTGATAATGGATTTTAGATGTTATTTGATGTTAGGTGATATGGGAAATAAGGGATGGGGAATTGAGTATGGCAATATATTTGCAATTGTTAGCATTATGTGATGACAATCATTATCTAGTAAATAGTCCTCAGTCATGATGAATTTTAAGTTATGATGGTCATTTCGAGACAATTGAGATTAATTGAAGGGGAATAAGGAACAATTAAGTGTGGTCCATGATGTTGGGTGTTAGATGATGATAAATGTTAAATAGTAGTTATTGTTAGTCCATAATTGATCATTATGGGTGCTCTATTATATATAGCGTACTATTAGGGAACATAAGTTTAGAAGTTGCAGGTTCCCAAACCATTTAAAGGTTTGAAATTATATATGACTCCAAAAATTTAAATATATATATATATATATTAAATAAGGAGAACCGGATGATGTCTATACATACTAAGAGGAGGGGAGGTAGATGGGTTGTTACTTAATGCTTTTAAAAACATATGAAAACTTTTGTTTTTTTAGGTATTGTATTGACTATACATACTAAATACAAAAAAGGTTGATTACATTTGTATCTAGTTCAACATAATAAAAGGATATTAAAGCTGATAATCCTAAAGCTAGTGTAGAAATTTACTAACAAAACACTTTGCTACATGAGTAATATTAATCCAAGTCATTATAGCCTAGAATACACAAAATTATCCAAACATTTCTGAAGCAAACAAAATAAAAATAAAAATACTAAATAAACAAAATAAATAATCAATTTTTATAATACCTTGGGAATGCATAATAATATTAAAAAAAACTTATAATAAGTCTATCAATATTGATATTTACTTACATTGATTTAAATAACTTAAAATTAGAAAGTTTAAATTGAAGATGAGTGTTTTTATGAGTTGAATTTTAGCCATTTGAAGGTCTCAATGAAAGCATTTTTTATGTAAAAACATAATTCCAAAGGCAACCTTATGGCTATAAGTATGAAAAGTTCATTTTAAATAGAAATTTTAAATAATCATATGGAAAAGGATATGAAAAATTTTCATTTACATTAGAGGTTATTGTGAAAAGATTATATGATAATTAATTCCTAATAGATATAATGAGTTAGAAAAAATTGTGCAATGGGTGGACAACTAAATAAACATTTGTATGAACTCAATCTTATGTAGAAACTAAGCCCTTAGGCCACTTACATAAGGCTATATAATTAACTTATGGTTCAATGCAAGTTTTTCATAGTTTTCAATGATATTTATAGCAAGCATGTATTCAGATTCATAGAATTAGAAAATTTTGCAATAGCTTAATCAAACCAAAAGTTATAACTTAATCAAAACTTAATATTATATGTTTTCAATTTTCTCTAAGGTTGAGGAAATTTTCAATACTTTATAGTCAATAAATCATGCCTTCAAATTTTATTAAATTAACCATTCAAATCTTTGCATCTTATCTATCCTATAATCATTAAATTTGCGAAATAAGCAAATAAACAAATATGAATTTTATCATAAATATAAGTACTCATTATTTAAATTAGTTTATGGAATAATATTATAATTTATTTATATAATTTAAAGAGGATGATTCCATCCTTATCTAGAAATAGACTACAATATCATAATTATTTTTGGTAGATGTAATAGTATGGGCCCTTACCTATTCTAAGATAGAAAACATGGTTCCATCGTTAAGCCAACTCGGTTTCTTGATTGGATGACATTAGGTGTAGTAGTTAGTTGATGGTTATTGGCAGTGATCTAACACTAGTGTGAGGGTTCAGTGGTAGCGATGTTCCCCACAACTCAATGAGCAATGTTGCCATATGCCAGATGACACAGCTCACCTTAGTCTGTTGGTTGGGAACCTAGGCTACCAACTAAGATGTCTTGGGTTTGAGTCTTGTGCATGCAATGTATGTATGAGTTTGCCTTAATTGGTAACCCCAAAAGAACTATATGCCAGATGGAGGAGTAGAGATCAAGAATACTACATGATTCAAATCAATCCAATTTGACTTGCTCATGTTCTAAACATGATCGAATTTCATCAAATGTGAGATAGACAAGCTCATCATTGGATCTATAAATTTGCATTTGTGGAGTCCATTTGGTACAAGGAAAAAAAAATTTAAGCTAACATTTATAGAATGTTTTCTTCTTTGAGTAGATTTAAATTTTCTAGCATGCGCGAATTGTGCCAAAAAAATGAGGTTGACTACTAACTAGGTTGGTGTTTTTCAATCTCCCTCTCTCTTTTATAAAAGATACTGATTAATTTTCTAAACAGCATAATTAATAATCAATTTCTTTAAAAGAGTTGTTAAATTATTGCTATTAGCGATAAATATTTTTAAAAAAAATGAAGGCTAAGTCAACATTTCTCTTACAATATTGTAATACCATTAAACTAAAAAATTCGTAAAAATGAATTTTACAAATATATTACAAGTGTATCACACTACCGAATTTTCTATTAATCTATATTCTGTCCTTGACAACTCGTTTGAAATTACTATTAAAACTCCATATGAGAAAAATGATTACCAAACCATCTAATTGGAGAATATATAGACTTATTCAACCTTTCCTTGAAAATTTGTCTATTTAACTGAGTTATTCGTATTTCAAACGCACCAATTGTAAAATCACAGAGATTACATTTTGATTATGATGAATCTTATGTCATCAGGTCTCTATCATCAATTCGATCATTAGTCTTAAAGTTTGAAGAGGTTGACGTACCTAAAAATATTGTTTATTGCCATCCAAGCAAGAATTTTCGTCATATGAACAGGAATTCAATAAAAAGCATGGAATATATTGCTACCGTTGCCCATTCTCTCTTTCCTCTATAATTATTCTGCTTAAGCTCTAGTTAATGAAGATAATGACATCTTACCCGTCCCATTGCCTATTCTCTCTCTCTCTCTCTCTCTCTCTCTCTCTCTCAACATCTTTCTGTAAATAAAGGGAAATTCCTCTTCAACCTGTAGCTGGTGAGCCGTGAAGATTTGTGAGTCTGTGATGCCAAATTGTGAAGTTTCATGGAGTTGCGGCGAGCCAATAACACTGCAACACTGGTGGAATTTAAATATGAGGACGGGTCTTTCTCGAACGATAACGTTAACACTGATATAAAAAGCAAGGATTCAAATATTAATAAAATCAACATCATAATCAAAGTTCTGCATTTGATTCAAACAATAAATTCAACAGAAAATAAACTTTTTTTACTTTAGACCCAGCTGATATAAAAATTAGTGTGTATATATATATAATTGAAAACTTTATAACATTAATTGAAGGACTAAGCAAACCTTTGTTGTAGTGTTTTGGAATTTTGTTTAAATTTATCAAAATGCCACTAGAAAATAGTAAATAGACCACATTATTTACATGAAAATGGGATTAGAACTCGGAACAAAACTTAAATTTGGAATTGGAGAGAGCTTTGCTTGAACATTGATGCCAAAGACGGTTGCCAATGACCATTGTTGCCCGCCCACCATTGCATTACCACCCTTTCCTAACTAGCTTAACCCGAATTTTTTACCTGATCATCATTGTCTAATTGTTGTCACATGACAATCGTAATTTGATCACCATCTTCGTTACAGACTTGAGGCCTCCGTATCGCCATCATTTGGTCCTCATTATCCATTCAACATCTCGGGGCCATCATCATCACTGTTCACTACTTCTCAAGTATTCTCCACTACAAACAAAGGAGACCAAATGTTCTCAACTTTAAAATAAGGTCTTCTCCAAATGTTGAAAGGAGTGGACTTTTGTAACCTAACTTAAATAGTGGAACAACGCACTTTGGATCACTGCAGGAAAAATTTGACTGATTTTTGAAGGAATACCAGTCCTCGAAAACACCGACGGATGCGGCGACGGAATGTTTACTGAAGTATTTCTGGCAGATTTTTTGGAGGAACTTTTCGTCGAAAAAATAGCAAGTTTTAAATATATCGATAGATTTTTCGGCAAAAAATCCACCGAAAAGTACCTTATTTCCTCCATTTTGTCCCTTACTCAGCTAATACATGTGAAACAAGCTTGTAAAGAGTATTTTCACATAAAATGGAGCTACAACCTTCTCCTCAGTCCCAATCATTCCCATTAATCGTTCCGGGATAGATTTACCTCCATTCATGAACAAGTTCTCTTGAAGTCCAGGATTCCTCCATCGATCTTCTCTTATCACCATTCCCAGATGCATTTGGTAAGCTTCAAAAATCATTTTACATTCTCGAATATGACTTGATGTAAAAGATTTCCTACCATAAATATTTGTTATTCCTTTATGGTGGTTAATTGATGATTATACGATCAAAAGCTTACTTTGATAGTTTAGTCATCTATTTCAGTATTTGTTATATTAGAAAACAATGTTAGCACAATAAGTAAGGGCTTATTTAGTTTTTAAGGATTTAAAATATGTTTTTAAGAATTGCTAGCATTTTATTTAGTAGATAAAAATATAGAAAGTAATTATGAAAGGTCTTTTTTTTTTCGGGAAACCCATAGAGAGGCCTACGCTTTAATATATTCAAAAGAAAAAGGGTCCTTAAAGGGCCCTCAAGCTCACTACTACTCCAAAGAGCTACAAAATTAAAGTAAAAAAAATCTAAGATCTCGAGGTCTCTACTAGGCAAAAGTACAAAATACATAGGTACATTCTACGGTGCTCAAGAGAGAGCACCCAAAAAAAGATAAAGCAAGCAACATACAGCTCAAGCTCCTTGTCCCAAAAACCCTCAACCGAGGTACCTGCACTCAAAACAATTTGCAACTCCATATTATTTTCAATGTAAAAAATAACAACTCAACATATAAACTAGGGAAGGGAGGATGCCATCCAAATTCTAACTCCCTGTTAAAGCTAGTGGGCCCAGGCATCTAGCAATTGGAATCACAAATGCACGGATGAGAATAAATAGGCAACAAATCATCACTGGTACTTAAGCCACCGACCATCAAAACAAAAGTGAACAAGCAAACCGAGAGAAACAAGGCCACAAGAGACCCACAAAGAAACACACCAAGCCAAATCCCAAAACAGTCACCCAGACCAATGAAAACACCAATGAAACTCGTGCACAAGCTCATTAAATGACTGCAAGCATAGGCCAATAACCACCGAGCACCTCCAATACACCCCCCAAACAACACCAAAAAAGATTATTAACGTATAAGGGAAAGTCATAACTAAGGCCAAAGCAAACATAAGAATTGAAAATCAGCACATCACCCACCATACAATAGATTATACAACACCGACTCTCAACATACCACAAAGACAAAACCCCTTCATAAAGGTTCCATATTAAAGGCTCAGCCCAAAAAAACAACCAAACCATTAATACGATCTCCAAAGAGAAAATAGAAGAATCTAAACAAAAAACACCCAGGTGGAACACCACTAGCTATCCAGACTCTAGAAAACCTGAACACAACACAAACTAGACGAACAACCAGAAAGAGGACCAGCAAAAACAAACACAACAATCCCGCTAGAATAGTCCATCAAAATCCACCAGTAGGCCAGCAACTAGATAAAAACAAAGTAGAAACCAAAACCAAAAACACCAACCACATCAAACTCTAACATAAGGGGTACCAATTTTATCTATTTTAATTAGCCCTTTAATATGGGCAAGAAGATTAATAGCCAAAAAATCGTGAACTGATTCAAGTTGCACTCCAAATTTGCCAGCCAAGAGGCAGCAAAATTTCCCTCCCTAAGAACCTGAGAAAACGATGCATTAGTAAAAACCATGAATTGCTTAATGTCCCTCACCAGGTAAAAAAGATTAGGATTGCAGGTGGTATCCTCCAAGCAATTTAAACATTGAATAGAGTAAGTAGAGTCAACTTCAATAGTACTAATATTAATAATATCCAAGGAAATAGATAATTTAATACCATAATGAATAGCTGATAGGTCAGCATAATTCTCATCATGCAATTGTGAGGGACCTATAAAAGCCATGATAAAGTAACCATAACTATCCCTAATAGTCCTACCACAACCCGATGAACGATGTTTAAATATACCCTTCACATTGAGCTTATAAGTGTTACCGGGGAGTTTAACCTAGTAGATTACTCCAGAACTAGCAGGAGGGTGAGAACCACCATCCAGATTAATGCCAAAATCATCAACCATAAAAAAGTAGTTTTTAAAATTCTTACTAAAAAGAAGATTAAGAGCAAAGAGTTTCATAACTTTGTCTTTCACATTATTAATAATCCTGTGGTGCTTCATGTCAATACCATTAAAAAGAGAATTGTTCTAATCCAACCATAAATACCATAAAATAAGAGAAGGAATAGCATTTCTAATATGCACCTTAGACTTGACAAACCAAAACATAAGATTGGCATAAATAGACAATTTGGCATTGAAACAATTTAATTTGGAAATATCATCAAAATAGGTCTAAGTTTTGACAGCTATAGGACCAGAAAGAAAAACATCATGCATATTCTCTACATGATAACAATATTGGAATTTGGAAGGCAAAATGAAACCTCTATGAATTAAACTATCATCAGTAGGGATGAACTTATGCACAATCATCCATATAAAAATAACAATAGTAGATGGAATACTCCATTGCCATATCATAGATAAAATACTAGAATTCTCCTTCTTGTTTTAAAAATCATGCCAAACAACCTTTAATTTAAAAGTTCCATCTCTAGGAAAATTACATAAAAATAATTCTTCCTCATTCGTGTTTAAAGGAAGATTAAAGATAATATGAATAATCTCATTTGGAATAACATTTGCAATTTTATCGTAATCCCAACAGTTATCCATAATGAAAAAATTAACCTTAACTATCAAAATGGAAGAGGAATTAATGATAGATTCAATCGAATGCTTACGTAACCAGCGATCTTGCCAAAAGAAAATATTTCCACCACCCAACCCCCATGTTAAGTACGGTTCAACCATCCACTTCACCTTGCGAACACCTTGATTAAAATTGCAGATAGATGGGTGTTTACTAACATAGTAAATTCAACAAACAAACTTTAGCCTCCTTAAGTAAATTAAAATTAGCATCAGAAGGAGAGTGTTGACAGATATTCTCAATTAAAAGAACTTTGTTTTTAGCCATCGCAATATTATAGAAAATATTTTTAAAAACATTGTGGTTCCACCAATTAATAATTTGTTTCTGTCTTTTTAGTCTGAACCAAAATCTCTTCATACCATGAACAGAATTATCAGGATGTAAGGGAACATGCAAATTTTCCTAAAACATATCCAAAAAAGAATCATAAAGTAGCCACATATTTTGAAATCTAAATTGAGGCACAAAGTTCATATGTCTAGCTTGAACCATAATCAACAAAGGAGAATTATCAAAAAGAATTCTACTAAGATGCTCAATGGAAGTAGCATTAAAAGCATTAAGCCAATTGTCATTAATCAAGCCATAAGTTACCACATTTCCACGTGAATTGATTAACAGAAAAACCAATATCAATCAAATTGCAATCCATAATCATGTTGTTTAAATCCTCCATAGAGTGATAATTAGGAGTAGATCCCCCCATACACTCAGAAGGGTTATAAATCATGTTAAAATCATGACCCACTAGCCAAGGTAAATTTTTCATACTATGCAAATTATTATGATATTTGTAGTAGTAAATTTAGGGTTGAATGCATTTTTTTAAATAAAATAAAATAAAATTAATTATGACCTATGATATGCTGATATTTGTTGTAGTAAAACATTATCCCCATCTAGACCATAATAAGCTAAATAAAATTGTGGTTTTCAAGACAAGATTGTAGCTAACATGACAAGATTAAGATAAATTATGCTTAATTAACCTTTGGCCAAAAAAATAAGCCAAATTATGCTTTGGACAAACATTAATTCCATCCAACAAATTCAATAACCATCATATAATGACATAAACATATAATATTATTCTATGTTAAAATTTTTTAATGTTTTCGTGTAGGACTTTATAGCTTAAATCTGAAATGGATATTCAAAATAAAACATATTTGATGTATAATTGATTATTTCTTAGATGGATGACATTAACAAATGATTTCATCAATGGGGTGAATTTTTTCATCAAGATGGACTATCACCTACCTTCCCTTAAATCAAATGGGAGGTTTGTCCTTATTCAAAGCACAAAAATCAAATGTACCTTACAATAGATAAGGTTATTATTGATCTATATCATAGAGGATTCATGGCATAATATTAGTATTGGACTTCACATTTTGAGTACAAATCACATTTTGACTATCAATGTGGCCCATCAACAAGTTTCAACATAGTTGAGAAAGAAAATATTAGGACTTATGAAGATTTGATTTATGATGCAATTGGGCCACAAGTTTAACCATATACGAGAGAGTCACGAAATACGGAAGAATAAAACATATATGATATATTGCATGCTACACAAAAAGAAATTTGTGATGGGTACATTATTCTGTTAGAGTTATCTATCACTATTAAAACGTTTACAATAAATAAAGAATATAATGTCCCCCATGAACATTATAAAAAATTCATTGGGCTGCTTAAGAAGACCTACCCTACAGATAATATAATTGTAGCAGATTGATAAATGACCAAAAAATTGGTTTCCAAATTAGGTTTGATAGGTACAAAATATATTGTTGTGTTAATGGATGCATGTTATACAACATGGATGATTTGTTAGAGAAAATACGTTGGCATTGCAGCATGCCAAATCTCAAATCAAAATCTAGAAAATATAGAAAACAAAAGGATGTGACAGATAGTTAATTTATTTACTTACCTTGTTCCCATACTGTAATGTTTATATACTTCAATGAGCATGACTGCACATATGAGATGATATGACACTCATCTCACAAAGGTATTTTAACTCATCCATATGAAGTTGAGGCCTGGAAGTACTTTGATCATTCACATCCTATTTTTGTCATAGAACAAAAAATGTAAGATTTTGGTTATGTACAAATGGCTTCACTCCATTTAGTCAAAGTAAGCGACTTTACTCATAATGGACAATGATAATCATCTCCTAAAATATTTCACTAGAAATATGTATGAAAATACCTTACATGATTCTTACATTTATCATTTTAAGCTCACATAATCAAAATGTAAAGATAGGCTTGTTATTGCAACCTTTAATTGATGATATTAAATTATTATAAGAAGAAGGCATGACTACATATGATATTTCCACCAAACAAATTTTTTTCATGATGACAAAATTAGTTTGGACAATTGATGACTTTTTAGCATATGACATGCTATTAAGTTAGAGCACTATAGGCAAGGTAGCTTGCCTATATTGCATGGAATTTACTGAATCATTCACTTTATAATGTAGAGGTAAGAACACTTGGTTCGACTGTCACCATATATTCTTACCTTCCAACTACCCATTTAAGTGAAATAAGGAAGCTTTCACTAAAAATAAAGTTGAGCTAGCACAACCTCCACGAAAGCTATCCAATGATCAAATGTTTGAAAACGTAAAGTTGATTCCCACGATAATTGACTCTCATACATTAGCAGATTACAGAGTGTTGTGGTATGGATTGAATCACAATAGAATCACAAAGAGTATTTTTTGGTTATTTTCATATTGGAAAAAAAACTTGATATGATATAACTTAGATGTCATGCATATTGACAAGAATGTTTTTGATAATAACTTCAACATAATCATGGATATCAAGGCCAAATTAAAAGAAAATGTGAAAGAAAGGATGAACTTGAAAGATATTTGCAAGAGAAAAAATTTAGAGTTGAGGGATGGTGGAAATGAACAACTTTGAAAGCCAAAAGCACCCTTTACCTTAAATTTATAATACAAGCGATAAGTTTGTAAATGGGTGTAGAGCCTAAAGTTACCTAATAGGTATGCTTCCAGCCTCTATAAGTGTTTTAAGATGAAATCAGAGAAATTATTTATATTGAAAAGTCATGATTGTCATATCTTCATGGAATGTCTTATGCCCATTGCCTTCTACTATTTGCCAAATTCAGTTTTAAATCCTTTAGTTAAACTAAGTATATTTTTTAAAATTTTATGCTCATATAGATTGAGTGATGAGGCTTTGTTCCTTAGTGAGTAGAATATTCTATTCATTTTGTGCAAACTTGAGAAGATATTCCCTCCAAGATTTTTTAACTCAATGGACCAATTGCTTGTGCATTTACTATATGATGCTAGAGATAGTGGTTCAATTCAGTATCATTGGATATATCAATTTGAGAGGAAGCTTTCCATCTTACAAATTTTCTCTTTGGACTTTTGAAGTATTAACAAATTATAAATAATATCCATACAATATGCAGGTATCTAATAAGCATAAAAAGATTGTTAAGAATAAGGCATGTCCTGAAAGATCGATCTGTAAAGCATATATATCATATCATGCAACCTAATTATTATCCTACTACTTTGACCAAAAATTGCAATCAACAATGACAAATGTACTACAAAATCTTAGTATACCATATCATGGTCAATCTTCAACTATGTATGTATTCAATGTAATGGTGAGCTAGCAGGAGCTTGTATCTCATACTGTTTGAATGATTGGAAGATTAGAGTTACTATATTATAAAAGCTACTTAATTGTGAAGAAGTTGATTCGTATCTTGAGTAAGTATGAATAAATATTTCATTAATTTTGTGATAAATTGATTAGTGATATACATAACTTTCATGACATTTGTTAATACTTTGAATATATCTTTAACATCAAAAGTTGATAATAGGATCAAAGATGACTTTTTAAATTTGTTTAAATCTAATGTGCATTTGTTAAAATTCATTTTGTAGTGATATGCGGAAAATAATAAAACTATTGAACATTGTAATCGGAAAGTTAAACTTATTTCCCTATTTAGGTCCATATTCAAGGCAGTGATGTTAAGGATTAATAGAACTAGCTTAGGGACCAATGAGATTGCTGAAATGCTAGCCAATTTTTTTTATAAATATTTATAGATTTCATAAAAAACTCTTAGTGTGAAGGTTGAAAGAAAAAAAGTTGTAGTCTCTATATTAGAGGGAATAACTATCGAGTGATGACTATGAGTACTACGTGGTCTTATAGGAAGTCTTACAGTTATAGTATTCAAGAGAATAAGGAAACAACTTAACCTTTTTAATTAATGTGGTTTAATCCAGTATAGAATAAAGATATAAGGCTATATCCACTATATGGTATTATAGAAGTAAAATGAGGTAGGAGATACACAAAGTATGACCCATTTGTCATTGCTAGCTAGATAAGTAATGTCTACTTCGTTATCTATCTATGTAGAGTGCATGCTAAACAAGATTGGCTTGCAGTTATCAAGACAAAATATATGTGGGGTGGGGGGTGGGGGTTATTGAGAGTAGTACATTACTAGTAGCACATTAAGAAGAATGTAGTTCAAACATTGAAGAACTTGCTAATGATGTTTATGATTAAATTGCATATCTAAGGAAAATGAGAGTGAGTTATAGTTAGAGGTAGACATTGATATTCAAAAAAATAGTTAGGGCGCTGTGGCATCATCAGATGGAAGCCAATCAAGTGATGGATAGTAATTGAAAGGTTAATGCCTCTCATTTTTAAAGTTCTTCTTCTAGCATGTTTTGTTACAACATTTCCTAAGTTAGTTTTCTACATTTCACCTTATAAGCAGGTTTCTTACAACATTTATTATATTAAGTTTTTAGTAGTTCTTCTTGTATCTTTGTTCTTTATATCATAACATTAGGTAGTTTTCAATATATATTTTTGCATGCTTAATTTTATTTAGTATTTTAAATAATAAGTTATTTTTTAGAACTAAGCATTTCTTTTTTATTTTGTAGATTCTCATAAGTTTATCATGAATTTCTTTGGTAGGTAGAAGAAGGTGAGTAGTGACCCATCTAGTATGGATAGAGCAGCTAAGGAGACATCTTCTTTACTTCTTTCCATCCATAACCATTCGAGTCAAACCCTGCCTACACCTCCAACTGCTAGTACTTTATTTCATTCCATAGATCCCTAATTTCCTTCTCCAAACCATATGCATAACACTCCTTTATACCCTTACATTCCTCACCATCATTCAGGGAGTCTTATCCACCTACTTATATCTTCCATATACCTAGGCATTCTACTCCCTACCAGTCCCTTAACCATTTCTAGGAGGACCATCCAAATTTATTGAGCAGTGACCAAAGACTACAGCATCACCGATGATAGATGGATGCATGCTTATAGAACTTGAGGGTAACATGTAAGTAATGCATGCTTTAGTTCATTTAGGTATTTTAAGGAGTAAATTTTCTATTTATATTTTATGCAGCTTTCATCTGTCAAAGAAGCCAACAAATAAAATATATGACATCATCCAAAGAATGTTTGATGCACATATATATCATGTAAGAAAATCTGTTTAGTAGTTTTAGACAAGTGGTTTTGAGTTTTTGAGGTTAGTTATTAACAATAATTCTAATATACTTGCATTTTAATTAGTATAACACAAATAATTCTATGTTTTAATATTAATATGCAAAGAGATTTCTATTAGTTGTTGTAGCATAATGTAAATATTAGAATTTTGAAAAGTGTGGAGATCGACTTGCTTGTGAGATAAGTTCATAGATATGATGAAGTCAAGCGATAGGCCACTTTGTATTGATGAGAGTGTGTGGGATGACTTGACTAGAGCTTGGTGCAACACATATTATACTAAGATGTATAACCAAAAGAGGCAGAGCTGACTTTAGACAATGGGGCATGGTAGTGCCCTCCATATTGGGGGCACAATTCCATATGAAAGTTCAAATTAGTTTGTTAGATTGACTTGAACTACAAATGAGCACCAAGAAAAGGGGGGGGGGGGGGGGAATTGGTGTTTTTAAAATTCCCTTTAAAATTATATCCTTTTTAAAAGTTTATGATTTAATGAATAATTATAAAAAACCAATAAAAAATGTTTTGACTTTAAATAATACTAGAAAAGATGAAAAACAAATTTCTTAGTTCTTAATATTTGAATTTTTTTGTTATTTTTATTTTTGAGAAAAAAATAATATATTCAATTTGTAAAATAAAAAACTCATATATCACATATATGCAATAAATAAAAAAGCAAAAAAATAAAGGTAAAGAAAAATTACAAACACACCTGAGATTAATAGTTGTTTGGCCAATCCTAACTTATGTCCACTACCTATATTCCACTACTCTGAGTATTATACTAATACTAGTGACTATCCTTTTTCCCCCACAGTAAGGCAGAGAAGTCCTTACAAATCACTTATTCCTCCTCGATGAGGTAGAGTAGTCAAATCGCGTTCACCTTCCTAGTGAGGCAGAGTAGCTTAATTTTTTTCACATCCTTTATGAGGCAGAGAAGCCAAATCCCATTCATCTTCCTGTTGCGATAAAACAGTCAGATCCTTATTAAAATAAGACACTTTTTAAAGTTTCCCTAAAGCAAATACATTAATCTTGGTGGAAGAACGTGCATGATCACCAAGAAATTGTATATAGAAATCCCTTTAACACACTCTTATCCCACAGGAATTTTCTCCCTCATGACCTCACCTCTCTGTCACTCTCCAAAACAATTCCTTCTCATAAAAGCTCTCCCTCAGAAAAGTGGCAATAAAATCCCAAAGATGAATTAGGGATGATATTTAAACAAAGGCTCAAATTAATCCTAAATTCAAGTCAGCCATTTCTATTCATGCAGTGCTATCAAGGAACATACAATATGATTAGTTCAAGAAATTTGAGTTCATTTTGTATGATGGATAAGTCACAATAGAATCTGTTCAAATATGATATATCGATGATGCGGTATGATACTTGGATTGTACGGTATGATTAGTTCATTCTTTTATGATTGTACATGATAATTTTATGAGGTTATCAAACATTGTCTCTGTCAATCATCTAGTATGATTGACATCATACAATATGATTAGTTTAATAAATCAAGGTTCATCCAGGATGATAAAATGTTGTCTTTGCTAATCGTCTAGTATGATCAGCATTATACTGTATAATTTCTCATATTAATTAAACCTTGATTTGATTAAGTAATCACAAGGATTAATTTAAGTAATAGTTTAAATATCGTATAGTATGAACCATCTCGTACAATACGATTAGTTTAAAAATAACAAATTAAAAAGCTTACCTAAATCTTATTTGCGGCTAGGGTTTATATTTAAACTAATCATCCTTTATAATCTGGTTCATACAGTATGATTACTTAAAAATATTAATTACTTAATTAGCCATTATAATTAATTTTTGATCAATAGATCATACAATATGATCTACGCAAATTAATTTTTTTCCACTCCTTAATGTGTGTGTGCGTGTGTTCGTTAAGCTGGCATACACCTTTTATAGGACTTTGACTCAAGAAATATAAAAATAAAGAATTAAAAATTATAGCCTCTAACAAACATATCAAATTTATTCTAGCCACTCTTGAGCCCTGAATCTTCATTGCATGGTGTATGATGTACCTGAAATTTAGTACACACAAACGTAGACATGTAATACAAGTATTAGGAGAAATAAAGAGGTAATTAATAATATTTGTTATCATCAAAATTACAAGTTTGGGATCCGAAATTACAATAATATCTTCCTTTTTAATGATAACAAATATTATTGGTTGAATTTTCAAGTTAATTACATTTTCTCCTAATCTTCCCCTCACTGAATTATTTTAAAATTAGTGGAATTTTTTTTATAATTTAAGTTTTAAAATTTTAAATGCTAAATAATAAAGAAAAAAAGTTGAAGCATAAAAAAATCAAAATTAAACTAAGTAAAATATCAATAAGCACAACCAAACACCTACTCCCCCTTTTCACATCACCAAAAAGTAGAGATACCTAAACATAAAAGAAAGTATAATCAAAAGCCAAAAAATTTAATAAAAACCAATAACAAAACACAAAGATTAAAACTAAGAGAGTCTGAGATCAGGTGGTGGTGGTGGTAGCTTGACATACTAGTAAAGAGCAGAAAATTGGTCACTAAACTAGGCTCGATCTGCCTCATATTATTGTTGGATCTGCTGGTAGTGCTACTAGAGAAAGTCATGCTATTGTATCAAATATGTCTATTATATCTCTTGGTGCTACTATTGATGCATCTCAAGCTACTCTGGAGAAGCTTATGCTATTATTGAAGCATCTCCCAATACTAAAGTCTCCTTATACTATGTAGTTGATTGTAATTCCAAGCAATCAAGATGTTCCATAATTGAGTCGTTGGGCTAGAACCGGTGAGAAGGTGTTGCCACTGGTGCTAGGGGTCACCTCTACCTTGATGAGCTTGAGCTATTATTAGGAATCATCCCCTTGGTGATGAAAAAAAATGTGGAAGGAACCATAAAGTAGAAGATCGAGAATATATTTACTTATGTTGGATATAGAAGTTAGTATTTCTAACCTCGGATGTAGGTGACTATGCATCCTTAAGCGATATTCTGCTTATGTTAGGTTGATAGGCAAAGAATGGAATTAAGATTTTAAAAATACCTATTGATCATATGGGATTCATCAAATACAGTACCAGACATGAATAAATAAGTGACGATAGAAAGAAGTGGGTGATATTTACTCTATGTCTATCCTTTTGAAGAATGGAAGTGTGGAGAACATGGTGGATGATACGGGCATTATGGTTAAGTTATTGGAGGAGAGACTGGTGTTGATTTGAGGAAGTATTCTGAAGGGTCAAAATTAAAGTGGTCCAATCATAATTACTCTTTGTTGCTAATTTATGTAGTTGAACTCCTTCTATAGAAAGATATAAATATTTAGCAAGGTCCTATTTGGTTATTTCATAGGACGCCTACATATATAGGGGTTTCATAGAGACAAAATCATCATTCACTCTAAGGCTCGCAAAGAATTCAAAGAGTAGTTCAGAGTTCAAGGGAAAAAATGTGGGTTAAGTGAAATTACAGGGTGATGGATGCAAAGAGGTCCATAACCTGATAATTAAGAACTACTTGGTTTATGATATAAGAAGGTGTAATGTGGGCTTCCTTGAATTGGTAGTATATAGAAGAGCTCCCTTGAGCATATGAGTTCTCTTGCTACTGTCCATAAGGAAAGTAGAAGCTAGGAATAGAAGTGCATAATAGTAGAAAGGATTTGAGTGATTAAAAAAATAAAAAAATCCTCTTCTTAAATAGAGTTTTCAATAGATCGTACAATATGATTGTGGATCATACTAGAAGATCAGATGACATTAACTCATTTGTATGATATGATATAAAAGTAGTTAAATCATTCAAGACTATCAAGATCATACAAGATAATCTTTATAAAAGTGTTCATCTTGAGGAATCATCTGGTACAAACGTTGATTAAATGTTTATATAGTAAAAACATGTGTTCATTCAGTATGAAGATGTTTCAAATTTCATGCTAACCTATTAAATTCAACCAATGGTTACAGACATGTGGATCATATCATACGAAGAGGTTGTCGTACAATATGATAATCAATAATTGTTCACATATGGGTTGTTGATTTCATGAGGGGCTAGGATGTGTAGAGGTGTGCAGATTGTACAATACGAATAAGGTTCATAAAATCAATGTGAACTTTTTTTTAATTATTTTTTAAATTTTATTTAGTGAGTGATGATCAAGGAAGGATTTTACTAACTAGTAACATCAAACAAAGAAATCAAAATAATTAACAAAAACAAATTTAAATTAGAAAATATAACAAACATGAAAACACATAAATCATGTAACTACATATGATGTTGATTTCACTTCAACTTTGAATTAAGCATGAATGTAAATAACACCTAATCTAGTCCTTAGTGTGCTAAAGGTGTCACAGCTTAGGGGTTTAGTTAAAATGTCTGCTAATTGATTCTCAGTAGCTACATCATATAGTTATATATCTCTCTTGGCTATATGATTTCTAATGAAATGATGTCTAATTTCTATATGCATTATTTTGGAGTGTTGAATTAGATTTTTGGAAATGCATATGACACTAGTATTATCACACGTGTTTGGTATAAGACCTACAAAGAGTTAAAGGATAAGGATTTATTATTTTAGCTATAAACTTGAGTAACATAACTTCTTATAACTATATATTCCATCTTTGTGGTGGATAAAGTTACTGAGTTTTTTCTTTCTACTGGACCAAAAAACTAATAATTGCCCTATGAATTGATAACTTCTATAAGTACTTCTTCTGTGTATTATACACCCTACAAAGTTTGAGTTTGAATATCCTATGATTTCAAATGAAGAGCTATGTACAAGATATCAGATACCTATATTTAAGTTTGCAGAAAGTATCTAAGGATTCTCTTAACACTCTCATACGGGATTCTTTTTTAATCGTCAAGGATTCTAGTTCAAAGACAAATACTAAATATTATATTAGGTCTACTGGCAAACAAATATAGAAGTGATCCTTTTAATCAACTATACTTTTTTATCTATTGATTTTCCATTTGCATTCTTTACTAATAAAATGGTAGAGCTGGTGGAGGTATTACTTACTTTAGCACCTTCCATCTCATACCTATTTAGAATTTTCTTGATATACATACTTTGAATAAGAAAGGTACCATCATCCCTATGCTTCACACTAAATCCAAGAAAGTATCTTAGCACCTCTATCATACTCATCTTAAACTCTCTACTCATGATCTCTAAAAAATCATTATAAATGTTTTCATTTATTAATCTAGAAAGTGTATCATCCACATAGATCTGAGTAATGAGTAGATCATCTCTTACTTTCTTTAGGAATAGAGTGGTATCTATACTACCCTTAATAAATAATCTATCTAGGAAAAATGTACTAAGCCTTTCTTATCATACCCTAGGTGCATATTTCAACCCATATAATGTCTTTTTCAATTTGCATACATAATTGGGAAAGGTTAAATTTTTAAATCCACGTGGTTGTTCTACATAAACATCTTCCTTGATAACCCCATTTAGGACATCACTCTTTACATCTATTTGATAGAAATTGTATCCTCTAAATATGTAAAAGATAACAATACTCTAATAGCTTCTAATCTGACTATAGGGGAAAAGGTCTCCTTAAAATCAATGCCTTTAATTTTATTATACCCCTTAGCTAATAATCTAGCCTTATTCCTAACAAAATCATTAATCTTATTCTTGAATACCCACTTGGTACATATTATACTCTAGTTCATTGGTATGCTAACCAACTCCCATACATCATTTTAATAAATTGGTTTAACTCTTCTTGCATAACTAGGATCAAGAATTCATCAAAAAAGGCATAGGCTAAATTTATGGGTTGTACCAAAAAGATGAACATGGAATGACTAACCTTCTTCTTAAGTCCATGCCTAATTCTAACTCCTACAAATGGATCTCCTAAGATGATCCCTCTAGGATAGCTAGATGAGTATATCCATTCTTTAAGTAATGACTCTTGAGGTTCTTCTCTATCTCCTAGGTCATAGATTCTACTCCTTTGGTAACCTTTACCTCTTCTTCTAACCTAAGCTCAACAGATTTATCAGATTCATCAAACACCATATGGGTGGACTCCTCTATAACTCAAGTCCTCTTATTAAAGATCTAATGGGCTTTACTTATATAGGAATAGCCTAAGAAGATTCCTTCATCGAGAATAGGATCAAATTTTCCTATAGGAGATTTTCCATTGATAAGGATTAATCATTTACATCCAAAGATATAAAGATGTGAAAGATTTGGTGTCCTACTCGAAATAAACTCATAAGGTATCTTATTCAATTTTGGTCTAACATTTACCCTCTTCAAAATATAACAAGTCATATTCACTACTTCTACCCAAAAATTTTTAGTGAGTGACTAATTAGCTAATATAGCTCTAGTTGTTTCCACTTAAATTCTATTTTTTCCTTTTAGCCATCCCATTCTATTGAAGTGTCTTACTGACAAAACGTTATGTTCAATTCAAAACTCCTTACTGAAAGTTCGTTAGAGAAGTTAAGCCCTATGAACTTAGTCCCAAGCTAACCAAGAGGGGGGGGGGTGAATTGGTATTTTAAAATTTCTTTTCAACAAAAGCAATATCACAAACCAAAACCAAATCAGACCACAAGACAAAATAATGCGGAAATTAAAGTGCGGAAGCAAGAAAACAATAACACAGAAATTTATAGTGGTTCGGTCAACTTGACCTACGTCCACTCCTTGGAGGCACCCTCAAAGTATTGTACTACAAAACGTGTCTCTCCTTTAGCCCCCACAGCTAGGCGGAGAAGCCCTCACAAAGAAGTCCTTTTTTCCACCCCGACAAGGCAGAGAACCTATCTCCTTTTGCTTCCTCCTGAAGCTGGCAGAGATCCACGATCTGTTGCTTAAAACCTTACCTCTACCGACCCTTCCACGGACAAGAAACTCTAGACGAAGAAGAAGCAGAGCGATCCTTGAAGCACCCTTGTGAATCCCCTCACAAGCTCCCCCTCACAAGATCCTCTCTCTCTCTCTCTCTCTCTCTCCTCAAGGTCTTCTTAGGTCAAGGCAGCAACAAAAGTTTGTTCAAAATGTTGAACAAGAGCTCTTAAATAGAAGAGCATCAAAGGAGCTCATTAATTACAAGTTGCCGACAATATCGTCCAAGCCGATATGGACATCGTCCTGGCCGATTAGTACAAATCTCAGAAGATCGGCCAGAGCATCACCCTGATTGCAAATTGGACGATTAAAAATTGGCTTGATCGTTCAGGCCGATCTCACGATCATCCAGGCCGATCAGTTCAAATCAGAGGAAAATCGTCCAGAGCATCGCCCTGAATTTGTGCTGGCCGATATTTATCGTCCAGAAGTAACTAAGGTTTTTGAATAGATCGTCCTGGCCAATCCTGCGATCGTCCAGAACGATATGATCGTATCTATCATCCTTAATTACTTTCTTGATTAGTCTGATTAGTTAAGGCATAATTGTGAATATTGTCCAGACCGATCCAAGATCATCCTGGTCGATTACCAAAAATTACAGAATACCTTAATTGTTTATGGCGGCAACTTCTTTCTTTTTGAGCTTATCGTCCTGGCCGATACACATATCGTCCAGGATGATCTGTTAATGACGGCTGCCTTAATTAAGAATCCCGAATAGAATCTCTGTTTTAAACTAAATCGTCCAGGCCGATAAAAATATCGTCCTGGCCGATGTGAGTCAAAATAGAAATTCTAAGTCTCTCAAGTGTGTGTGTAGGGTTACTTAGCATCAGTCTCTTTGAACATTACAAATAGACTCAAGAAGAGAAAAGCAAATTACAGACTAACTCAACCCTAACCTACGCAATCTTGAACTGGCTTCGTTTGTTCATCCGATCTTCGATTCCTGAAAAATTAGAAATAACAGGCAGTCCAAGAGAATCAATAGTGTTTGTCAATCATCAAAACATAAGTCATGAAAATAGATTTGCAATAATCTCCCCCTTTTTGATGATGGCAAAACACTACGAAGATAATCAGCAGTAAAGTTTTGGGATCGACAAGTGTAAGAACATCATAAACTTCTCCCCCTTTTGACATATCAAAAAGGAGGAGAGTACAGAAAGAAGGAAAAAAAATAGCAAACCACACTCTTTTTTTTTTACCAAGGCATGAAAATGATGTAGTATTCCATGTGATTGATTTAAAAACTTATGGGTTAATGAGTTAATAATCTCAACAATCCAAAGAATGGTAGAATATCCGATCATGGTTACCCTTAGCTCAGATGTTTTCTTAGGGTAGAATCGACTTTTGAAATCAATGACCTAACTCAAAGAATTAATTGGATATGAGAAAAAGAATCCATCCATCACTTGGTTCAAGAAAAAATATCTTTATAAAATAATGAACCAAAGTAACTCTGTCACGATCGCAAAATAATCAAAACCATGTCTTCGAGAATCAAAACTTCTAAGTTCTAAAAGATTTAAAAAGAGAGAATAGCTTGCATTTGAGATGGCTCATTTTATGCCTCTTGTCAATTTGAGTGGCGCTTTGCGCATTTTTGTTTTATATAGATTTTCAATTTGGCATATTTGCGCTTCTTTTGTTGGCATCATTGGCCAATTTTTTTTTATTTTTACAAGCTACATTCTCTTTTATAATCTCTTAAAAAAATCTTAGTTGTAAGTATATCTTCTTAGATATTAGAGAATAGGAGCTCTCTCTCTAACATAAGGAAGAATTATCACAAACAGAATCAATAATCAAAGAAAAGAGTAACGAGGCATCTTGATGTGACAAAAAAACTTTAATCATTATAAATACAAGATAGATTTGCTTAAGCAAGCTTAAGAAAAGATCTTAATTTCATACACAATCTTTAATTTGAAATAGATTTTTGATTAGAAAAGAAAACTATGCCACTAAAATAGGTTAGAGAAAGAGACACAATCACAAAATATTCTCACCATCTAAGAGATTAAGAGATGAAAAACACATTGACTACAAATTTTCAAAAACAAGGACAAGGAATATGATATCATTTCGGTGATGATTTTGACAACTAAGCTTAAAAAAGCAAAAAAAAAGTAAAACACACCAAAAACTAAGAGCAAATAAAAAACAAAAGCAAAGGAAAGTAACTTAAAGATCAAGCAAAGGCTATTCTCTCTACTTTAACTCATACAAATCCTTCTTTAATTTAAAAATATGATTTGAAAATTGGGAACTTTCAAAACCTGGGGGTTATTCTACAAACACATCTTCTTTTATTTCCCCATTTAAAAATGCACTATTGACATCCATTTGAAAAAGCTTAAATCCTTTATAACAAGCAAAGGCTAATAGCACTCTAATGGCTTCCAATATAGCTACAGGGGCAAAAGTCTCCTCAAAGTCTATCCCTTCTATTTGGTTATACCCCTTAGCTACCAATCTTGCTTTATTCCTAACCACCACTCCTGAATCATTCACCTTGTTCTTAAAGACCCACTTTGTCCCAACTACACTTTGTCCCTTAGGTCTTTCTACAAGCTCCCAAATATCATTCCTAACAAATTGATTCAATTCTTTTTGCATTGCTAAAATCCAAAACTCATCAGTAAGGGCTTGGTTAATGGTGGTGGGTTCAGTCATTGAGATAAAGGCAGAGTGGTTCACCTCCTTCCTAAGTCCATTTCTAGTCTTAACTCCACTAGAAGGGTCTCCTAAGATCAAATCCTTGGGGTGACTTGTAGAGTATCTCCAATCTCTAGGCAAAGTGTGAGAAGGTCCAACCCTTTCATCCAAATCAATATTTTCTACTACTTGGGTGACTTCTCCTACTCCTTCATTACTTTGGTGATCTACCCCCTTCCCCAAATTTTCTACACCACTAGTAATCTCTCCAATACATCATCATTCTCAACTCCATGTTTCTTAGGATCAGACTCATCAAATACTACATGGGTTGTCTCTTCCACCATCAAAGTTCTCTTGTTAAACACCCTAAAAGTCTTCCCAACACTAGAATATCCCAAGAATACTCCTTCATCAGATTTAGGATCAAATTTTTCCAAGTGAGACTTCACATTTTTGTGAATAAAAACCTTACAACCAAATACATGAAGGTGGGAAAGATTGGGTGTCCTACCCTTAAGGATCTCATAGGGTGTCTTTTCTAATTTGGCTCTAACATTCACCCTATTCAACACATAACAAACTGTGTTAACCGCTTCAGCCCAAAAGTATTTTGGAAGTGAATACTTAGCAAGCATGGCTCTAGCGGCTTCCACCAAGGTCTGGTTCTTCCTTTCAGCTACCCCATTCTGCTAAGGGGTCCTAGGAGTTGAAAAATTGTGGCTAATCCCCTTGTCCTCACAAAAATCTCCAAATCTTTCATTCTCAAATTCTCCCCCATGATCACTATGGATGGTCAAAATCTAACAACCTAGCTTTTTCTGAATCCAAGTAGAAAATGTTTTAAACTCCTCAAAAGACTCATTTTTATGTGAAAGAAATCTAGTCCAAGTGAACCTCGAGTAGTCATCAACAATCACAAATCCATAGACTTTCCCTCCCAGGCTGGCAGTGCTAATGGGTCCAAACAAATTCATGTGAAGGACTTCTAAAGGTCTAGAGGTGCTAATGTCCTTAATGGGGTGAAAGGTGGAGTGAACTTGCTTTCCTAGTTGACAGGCATCACAAAGGTGGTCTTTTGAAAACTTGAGTTTAGGGACACCTCTAACTAGGTCTTTTTGGGTCACTTTCCTAAGGGTTTTCATACTTGCATGACAAAGTCTCCCGTGCCACAACCATGAATCATCAATCACTATTTTTAAGCAAAATGAAGCAGCACATTCAATGTTATTTAAATCAAGAATGTAGACGTTGTTGATCCTCTTTCCCTGCAAAATAGTGTTGTTACTTAAACTTACAATGCATGAATTTACAAAGAATTGCACGATGAAGCCTTTGTCATAGAGTTGACTGATGCTGAGCAAGTTGTGCTTCAATCCATCTACAAGCAAAACATTTTCAATCATAAGGTTCTTAGAATTACCAATTATACCTGCGCCTACCACCTTCTTGGTGGTGTTGTCACCAAGAGTAACCTTGCCTCAAGTTCTGGACTCTAGTACAACAAACTGGTTGGCATCACCAGTCATATGTCGAGAGCATCCACTATCCAGGTACCACATACTCTCACGAGGCCTTTTGTGAGAGCCCTCTTACAAAATTATCAAATATTAGATATAGGAACCCAAACAAGTTTGGGTTCCTCCTTATGAAAAGTAGAATGTAATGCATGTGTGATATGCTGTGGATCATGCACCTTTTGTCTCCACACCCAATGTGTACTATGGTGAACTTTGCAAGTGTGTGAGATGTGTCCTAGCATGCCACATGAAAAACATCTAACTCCAGGAAAAGGATTTCTTAAGTGATTTGAGTTATAATGCCTCTTCCTAGGTTTGGACAATTGATCAAAAGCAGGTGTCATCCTAATCTTCTTACATATTTCTAGTTCATTTTAAATCCTCAAATTAGTGCTCTTTAAGACCTCATTTTCAATCCTCAAATTTTTCTCCATCTGTTTAGACCTTTTAAAATCAGATTCAAGTGATGTGTGTGACACTTTTAATGCATCATGCTTTTCAACTAACTCACAATGATTTTTATTTAACTCATCAAATTCATCAAGTAAGGTCATATGATTTGAATCAATCGTTTGATGGTCTTTAGTCGAAATTTCATGCTCTTTTTGTAGATTCAAAAATTCTAATTTCAAGCTGGCATGAGTTTTCTTTAATTTCCTATATGATGCATGAATTTTTTTTTAAACTTCAAGAAGTTGATCGTAGGAAAGTTCACATACCTCTTCTTGATCAAGATTGTCGTCAGCCATCAAGCATAATTTCGATGTCTCTTCTTCTGGTTCCATCTCCGATGAGTCTGATACAGAATCTACCCAAAATGCTTTTTGTACTCTCATCTTGTCCTTCCTTAGCTTAGGTTTCTCCTCACCCTTTTCTTTGCTTGAGTGATCTTTAAGTGTAGGGCAATCAGTTTTCACGTATCCTGGTTTCCTAAATTCATAACAAACGACATCAGAAGATCATTTCGAATGTTTATGATCCTTACCTTTTCTCCAATGATGCTTTTGCTTCTTCCTTAGAAAGCTTTTGAATTGCCTTGTGATGAAGGCAACTCCATCGCTTTCAGACCCAAAAGTTTTAGAATCTGATTTGTGTGCCTTCAGTGCATCTATTTTCTCCTGCTTTTTCTCACATGCATCAAGATTTTTTTGATTCACCCCTTGCTCGTAAGCAATGAGTGAGCTAAGTAAGTTATCAATAGAATAAGTGTTAAAATCCTTAGATTCAGTGATTGCAGTGATTTTAGCATTATACGACGAAGGCAAGCATCTCAGATTCTTGTTTACTTTTTCAAAGTTTGAAAGTTCTCTTCCTAGTGCATGTAGTGAAGTAACTATCTGAGTAAACCTAGTATACATGTCTTAAATTGATTCATGAGGTTTCATACGAAAAAGTTCGTAGTCATGCAAGAGAATGTTCAAAAAAAATTATTTAACTTCATTAGTGCCTTCATAAATGATACACAATTTATCCCAAATTTCTTTACCAGTTTTGTAAGTGGAGACACGCATGTAATCCTCAGATTTTAAAGCACAGAAAAAATAGTTCAAACATTTTGCATTTAATTGGGCTAAATCTCTTTCATCGAAAGTCCATTTAGAAAAAGCATTTTCAATTTTAACACCATTAATTTCACGAGAAGGTGGAGAATAACCTTCTTTGATAAGCATCCACATGCGATAACCAGTAGACTGTAAAAATGTCGACATGCAGGTTTTCCAGAAATTAAAAGGTAGGTTATCGAACAGGGGAGGTCAGGTAATAGAATACCCTTCCGTAGTGTTATGATTCCCAAGGTTAGCCATGGATCAAAATTTAAAAAGTTTTCAAACTAATTTTTTATGAATCCCGCTCTGATACCACTTGAAAGTTCATTAGGGATGTTAAGCCCTATGAACTTAGTCCCAAGCTAACCAAGAGGGGGGTGAATTGGTATTTTAAAATTTCTTTTCAACAAAAGCAATATCACAAACCAAAACCAAATCACACCACAAGACAAAATAATACAGAAAAATTAAAGTGCAGAAGCAAGAAAACAATAACACAGAAATTTATAGTGGTTCGATCAACTTGACCTACGTCCACTCCTTAGAGGCACCCTCCAAGTATTGCACTACAAAACGTGTCTCTCGTTTAGCCCCCACAGCTAGGTGGAGAAGCCCTCACAAAGAAGTTCTTTTTGCCACCCCGACAAGGCAGAGAACCTATCTCCTTTTGCTTCCACCTGAAGCTGGCAGAGAACCACGATCCGTTGCTGAAAACCTTACCTCTACCGACCCTTCAACGGATAAGAAACTCTAGACGAAGAAGAAGCAGAGCGATCCTTGAAGCACCCTTGTGAATCCCCTCACAAGCTCCCCTTCACAAGATCCTCTCTCTCTCTCTCTCTCTCTCTCTCTCTCTCTCTCTCTCTCTTTCTCTCCTCAAGGTCTTCTCAGGTCAAGGAAGCAGCAAAAAATTGTTCAAAACATTGAATAAGAGCTCTTAAATAGAAGAGCTTCAAAGGAGCTCATTAATTGCATGTTGCTGACAATATCGTCCAGGCCGATCAGTACAAATCTCAGAAGATCGGCCAGAGCATCGCTCTGAATGCAAACTGGACGATTTAAAATTGGATTGATCATCCAGGCCGATCTCACGATCGTCCAGGCCGATCAGTTCAAATCAGAGTAAAATCATCCAGAGCATTGCCCTGAATTTGTGCTGACCGATATTTATCGTCTAGAAGTAACTAAGGTTTTTGATTAGATCGTCCTGGCCGATCCTGCGATCATCCAGGACGATATGATCGTATCAATCATCCTTATTTATTTCCTTGATTTGTCTGATTAAATAAGGCATAATTGTGAATATCGTCCAGGCCGATCCAAGATCGTCCTGGCCGATTACAAAAAATTACATAATACCTTAATTGTTTATAGCGGCAACTTCTTTCTTTTTGAGCTTATCATCCTTGCCGATACACGTATCATCCAGGATGATTTATTAATGATGGCTGCCTTATTTAAGAATCCCGAATAGAATCTCTGTTTTAAACTAAATCGTCCATGCAATAAAAATATCGTCCTGGCCGATATGAGTCAAAAAAAAAATTCTAAGTCTCTCAAGTGTGTGTGTGTGTAGGGTTACTTAGCATCAGTCTCTTTGAACATTACAAATAGACTCAAGAAGAGAAAAAGCAAATTACAGACTGACTCAACCCTAACCTATGCAATCTTGAACTGGCTTCGTTGTTCGTCCGATCTTAGATTCCTAAAAAGTTAGAAAAAACAGGCAGTCCAAGAGAATCAATACTGTTTGTCAATCATCAAAACATAAGTCATGAAAATAGATTTGCAACACTTACAGAAAGATTCAAATCATCTTCAAATTCTCCACCATGAACTCTATAGATAGTAGGGATCTCACATCCTAATTTTCTTTAAATCCAAATGGAGAATATTCTAAACTCCTAAAATGTTTCACATTTATGAGAAAAAACTCTAACCAGTTAAATCTTGAATAATCATCAATAATCACGTACCCAAAGGTTTTCCACCTAAGCTAGTTGTACTAACAGTACCAAACAAATTCACATGCAAGATTTTTAGTGGTCTAATGGCGGTGATGTCCTTGATGGAATGAAATGATGATTTAAATTTCTTTTCTAATTGCATACATTCCTTAGGTGATCCTTAGACAAATCTAACTTGGGTATGCCTCTAACTAGGTCCTTCTAAGTTATCTTTCTAAGGGTTTTCATGCTTGCATGATATAGTCACCTATGTCATTGCCATGATTAATCAACAAAAGTTTGGAGACATGAATGATTTGAATTATCAATACAAGTCAAATTAAGCTTGTAAACATTATTAAACCTTTTTCCTTCTAAAATAATTTTTTGATTTAGACTAATAATACATTTAGTATAAAAAGATTTTATTTCAAAGCCATAATAATAGAGCTCACTGATGCTAAGAAAATTATATTTTAATCCTTTTCTTAGAAAAATATTTTCTATAATAAAAGTTTTTGAGTTGACAATCATATATAACCCCCCCACTTTCCAAGTGGTGTTATCTCTCAGTGTTACCTTACCTCCTACCCTAGCCAACAAAATGATAAATTACTTTAAGTCTTAAGTCATGTGCCATGAATAACCTCTATCCAGATACCAAATGCTCTTATTAGGAATTTTGCAAGAGAATTCCTACCAAGTCATCAAAGGTTAAATTTGGAAATTCAAGTGAGTTTTGGTTCCACTTATACCTTAACGGATGAGATAAATGCATGCTCTGTTGTGATACAAATAAGTTTGACCTTCACACTAGATGTGTTCTACAATGTATAATACAAGTGCGGGTTATGTGTCTTATCATGCCATAAGAATAACACCTAATACCTACAAATGGATTCAATAACTTATGTGGGTGGTAGTGCCTCCTTTAAAAGATATAAGTTGGATGTTATGTTTTGGGCTATGGATTTGTATGAATAGGCCTGTGTTTGTTCTATCAAAGTGAATTTATTTTTTGAAGTAAATAATCATTTGCACTTTTCTCAACTCCTAGTTCAACTAGTAATTCATGCTCTTTACTATCCAATTGTGATGCAAGTGTCTCTAACTCCTTTAATGCATCCTCTAGCTCAACCTGCTCTATTTTTAAGGATTTGTGAGATTTGTTTAATTCTAGATGCTTCTTGTTTAGTTCATCATATTCATCATGTAAAGAAGCATGCTTATTAACTAATGTAATGTGTTCAGTTCTAAGAATATCATGCTCCTTTTTTAAATTAAAAGTATTATTATTTAATAATGCATGATGTTTCTTTAACTTCCTATATGATATATATATTTAAAATAGCAAATAAATCATCATAGGTAATCTCACATACCTCTTCATGGTCAGGTTTAATAGTATATTTATCAGCCATTAAACATAAAATTGTTACTTCCTTCTTAGGTTCTTGTTATGAAGAGACTGAAGAAAAATCTACCTAAAAAGCCTTTTGTGTCCTTTGCTTCCCCTTTTTGTAGTTTGTCTTCTCTTCACCCTTCTCCTTGGTAGGGTGAGTTTTCAAGTTGGGCATTCAGATCTTAAGTGTCTTAGCATCATGCATTCAAAATAAATCATCATATAAACTTTTATTAAATCCTCCTCCATTTCCTTTGCCACATTCAAAATGGTGCTTCTATTTTTTCTTTAAGAAGCTTTGAATTGCCTCATCATAAGGGCTATGCCATCATCACCATATGATCCTGAGCTATCTCTATTTGAGTTACAATCCTTCAGAGCTAAGGTCTTCCCTTTCTTTTTCTTTCATGTATCTTGCAATCTTTTGCTTAAATTTTGTTCATATGTAATTAGTGATTCAAAAAGATTATCAATTGTGTAAACCTTCAAATCTTTTATTTCACAGATAACAATAATTTTTGCATGAAAACTATCAGGCATATAACAAAGTATTTTATTAACCTTTATAGAGTTTGATAGTTTTCTACCATACACATACCAGGATGTCACTATATGAGTAAATCTAATGTTCACGTTAAATATAGTCTCATTTGGTTTCATGTTAAATAGTTTTGAATAATTAAATAATATATTTAAACGAGATTATTTGACTTCATTAGTACCCTTGTAAGTAATGAACAATCTATCCCTGGTCTCCTTGTTAAAAGTACAAGTAGAGACTCTCAAATAGTCTTCTAATTTAAGTGCTCAAAAAAATATTCAGGCTCTTAGCATTTAGTTATGAAAGGTCTCTATCCTAATTGCTCCATTCATTAAAGTATATTTTAGTTTTGATATTGTTTACAAATTTAAATAGTGCATAATATCCTTCTTGTATCATATGCCACATAAGATAGTCAATCGATTGTAAAAATATAGAAATATGGATTTTCTAAACATTAAAGAGAATGCGATCAAATAAAGGTGGATGAATTAAAGAATAACCATCCACTATATTTTCATTCACAAAGCATGTCAGATATATTTTTCTCAAGGTTTTTAAAAATATAATTTTTTAGACCATCTCTAATACCAATTGTGTGAAATCCTTTAAATTTTCAAGATTTTTTTTTGTTGACCTAGAGAAGTTCAAACCATAAACTTTCTTTGATAGAAAATTTATAATAATTTTTTTTAGCTTCCCTAATTTTTTCATAATTTTTGGGCACTATAAAAATTTCTTAAGAAATCTGCACCTATCGGTAAAAAGTGGAGTTTTGGGGACCGTTAGGTGTCCGTTTTGCAAACCAATTTCACCAGAGTCTTTTAAATATGATTAAATAATTTATTTATATTTTCTATAATTTTTAGATTTTTGGATTTAAAATTATAAAAGAATATGAATAAAATTAATATTTTAAGATTAAATAATTATAATAATTAATATTTTAATAAATTATCTAAAAGCAATGCCTTATTATTAAATTCCATTTTATGGAATTTCAGTTTTTATGCAAATAGAGAAGGAAATTAGGATTTTAGGAAAGAAAGATAGAGAGTGAAAGAGAAAATCCAAATTTTGGGCAATTTTGAGCCGTTTTTATCCTCAGCCTAATTGAGAAACTTGTTTGTCTTGAGATAAGGCACATAATACCCATCTTAATTTTCAAAAATGTGTAAATTTTAGCAAGTATTTAGATTAAAAAATTTATCCATTAGCGAAAAATAGGGATAACTTTACACTGTTAAAACTTTAACGGCGTAACTTTTTATATGTTATAGAGATTTTGATTATGGACATTTTAAATATTTTTAAAAAAATTTTCATGGGGAGTTTTTAAATTTTTGGGGTTTTTATTTAATATAAAATTATTAGGATGTAAGAAAATAGTACTATAGTATAATAAAAGTCTTAAAATATTATTTTGCATAATCCCTCGTAATTTGTTAATTTTCTGAAAATATTTATTTTTGCCTAGTTGGATTTTCTTATGTCTATCATTATACAATACTGTGAAATTTTGATATATACTCAATTGCTCTTTAATTATTATAATGTAATGATAAATGTGCATATGTGAATAAATTATATCTTTTGGGAGCCATAAGGAGCTAGAATTCTTTGAGATTCTGTTTTTATCAGAATTTTCTGAGAGATATAAGGGGCTAGATTCCTTTAAGATTATATCTGAGATAGGGATCTCTGATATGTTCTGATGCTATAAGCATAATTAAACAGAGAGTCATAAGGGGCCAGAATCATTTGAGATTTTTTTGGGTTCGAAAATATGATATGAACTATCATCTGATATGAATTTCAATTAATTCATTTGTTCTATACTATTATTTTAATCATAGAATAACTTCTATACATTTTTTACATTTCCTAGTTTTATGATTCTTAGTTGAGTGATTTATTTAAATTTTAATTAATTACATTTAAATATTCAACAAAATATTTGATAAAATAATATTTAAAAATTTAGATTGGTTTGTTTGGCTTGTTGGGTTGGTGTAGCTCACGGTGATTTTACTTCTGGCTTTCAAGATCTGGGAAGGAGAAATAGGTTGTGAACTAGCGATTCAAGATCAGATCTGTGGTCATAGGTATTTTGTTATTTTGATTTTTTGTATAGTCATGACTAGTTTAATTTTCAGTTTTATAGCTTTTACCTATTGCCATGTACTATAGTGTATATATTTATTTTGATAAATAAATGAAATTTTATGTATGAGTTTTTCAATATTTGAATATTTTAGTAGCTCTGTAGTTTGTCATTTATTTTAATGAATATCTGCAAAAAAAATCTAAAATAATTCTAAAATTAGATCTTGGGGTTTGCCTATCACAGTTCAATACGATAGGACCTATCCTGGTCGGGTTGAACTGTGACAAATTGAATGTTCAAATTAGTTTGTTAGACTGAATTGAACTACAAATACATTCCAAGAGGGAAATGGATTGCTGTTTATAGAATTCCCTTTAAAAAAATATCCTTTTGAAAAGTTTTTGATTTAGTGAATAATTCGACAACATCAATCTACACAAAATTTTATTTTGACTTTAAGTAATTCTTACAAAGAAGATTTTTTTTTTCTCGGTTCTTAAGTTTTAAATTTTTTTTATTTTTATTTTTGAGCAAAAACAACATATTCAAATTTTTAAATAAAGAACTCATAGATAACATATATGAAAAAAGTAAGATGTAATAAATAAAAATATAGAAAAGTAAAGGTAAACATAGGAATAAACACACTAGATATTTATAGTGATTCAGTCAATTTTTACCTAAGTCCACTCTTTGAATTCCTGCACTCTTAGTATTACATAAGGACTAGTGACTCTCCTTATTTCCCCCAAGCAAGGCGGAGAAGCCCTTACAAATAACTTCCACCTCCTTGGCGTGGCAGAATAGTTGAATCTCTTTTAAATTCTTAAAGCATTAGAGTAAATGAATCTCTTTCACCTCCTCGGTGCGACGGATAAGCCAAATCCCTTTCACCTTCCTGGTGGAGTGGAGCAGTAGGATCTTTCTAATAATGAGATGGTTCACATAGTTTTCCTCAATCAAAGATATTGACCTTGGAGGAACAAGGTGCACCGAGAACCCATGTATAGAAACCCCTCTCCACACTCTCTTATTCCATAAGAATCTTCTCCCTAAAGACCTCACCTCTCACTCCAATGTAATTCTCCTTCTTCAAACCTTACTCACAGAGCTCTCCCTAAAAAAAGGGGTAAAATAATCACAAAGATGAATTAGGAATGATATTTAAATAAAGGCAGGAATTAAAAAAAAATTCATGTTAGCCATTTATGTTCATATAGTACGATGGTGGATCATATATTATTATTAGTTGAAGGAATCCTAATTCATTTGTTATGACCATCGATTTATAGTACAATCTAATTAAATACAATATAATGATATTATTGTACGTTACTTAGATTGTATGGTACAATTAGTTCATTCTTCTTAAGATTACATAGGTTGATTTTTGAGATGATTAAACATCATCCATGTCAATTGTCCAGCACAATTTCTATCGTACTATATGATTAATTTAGTAAATCAAGGTTTGACTAGGTTATTCAAATTTTATCGATACAAATTCAAAAAAAAAATTCACTCCCTAATGGGTGTGTGTATAGTCGCTAAGCTGGCATATACCTTTTATTAGACTTTAACTCAATTAATATAAAAATAAAGAATTAAAATTTACATATTCTACCCAGTCTTGAGCCCTGAATCTTCATTGCATGGAGTATGATGTGCATGATATTTAGTACATACAAAATTAGATATGCAATACATGAACTAGGAGAAATAAAGAGACAAACAATAATATTTTTTATCATAAAAATCATAAGCATGGGATCTTGTATTGCCAAACCACATATTTAGCAATGATGGTGTTTTATAAGAAATTTTACATATAATTCATATCATCTCATATTTGAATAATTGGTTTAGGTGTGAATACTAATCAAAGTATAATACAGATGAAAATGCTAGGTATGGAATATAGTGCTATTAAGTTGCACACTTGCACCCACCAGTACCAAGAGGACAAATAATGTGTAGATGAGTGAGTGAGGTTATCCATTATGTGCCTCTAAAATTTTTAAATTAATAACAATATTTTAAGTGACACATATACTATGATTATATTTATATTATATTTTTAGGAGAAGTATACATGGCTTCTAGAGATCCAACTTACAGCTAGTGAGGGATCCTTTGTGGGATAGCTTCAGATAATCAAGAATAAGTTTAGTGAAAAATTGCTTGCAGTGTCTGAAGAGAGTGAGGAGATAGAGTTGGAGTAGATCATTTATGGTTGTAATTATTTTATTGGCTCTTTAATGTTTAAGAATTGTAGGATTATTTTAAATTTGTTAGCTTAGTTTTGCTGTTTGTAATGTTTCAGAGCTATTTAATCATCATATAATGAAATCAGGATAACATAATTTTTATAATGAACTATTTGAACATCATATTCATGTGTTTAATATTTGCTTTATGACTTCTTGTAGAATAGTTAATAGGATAGGGTGTTTTTTATATATGTTATAGGTTTCTAGTAGATTTCTAGTGGGCTTTCCATCAAAAATTCAATACTATGAATTTTGAATGAGGATTTTGATAAAATAATTTGGTGATTATTCCCCAAAACATGATAGTTTTTCTTTCATGAACCGATTAGAAATCTATACAAAATCCATAAGAATCATTTCCATCAGAAAAAATCCATCTCAAATATCTTTTCGATGCCCATTTTACTAATGGACATTATGCGTCAGAAATTTGCTGGAAATAATAATTTTTGGTGGAATTCTTAGCATTTTCAGGTGATAATTCCGCTCAAAATAATAGGATTTCCTCTAGTGGCTAAGATATAATTTTTTCTTTTTATTTTATATTTTTAATATAAAAAAATTGGCGTCTCCTATTATCCTTTCTTTTTCCTATTTTTGTGTATTAAATTATTGAGAAAAGCAATGATGTTTATCTTTAACTCTACCTCCATGAATGTTCTTCTTAGTAATAGTTTGATGCAACATATGAATAATATTCCTAGTGATCTACAAGCACTTCTTCAATGATTGACAACCAATATCTTAATTAAAAATAATATAATCTAGTAGGTGAAAAACTCCCAACCATGAATGTGGAGGAACATGCAAATTGGAAAGATGAGCTTCAAACTAAAGTCCTTTATTTCTTAGGGGAGAGAAAAACATCAACAAGAAAAAAACAATAACAACATCATTAAGCATGTATCCCTCTATGTGGCATAGCTACATGAACCCATCGTAAGGGAGACTACACAATAACAATCACCATCATGCTAAAATTTAAATAAATAATAAGTTGGGGATAAAAAAAATAAATGGCACCCAAAAAGTGCCCATCACACGATCCTATAGTTCCTCTTTCATTAAAGGCTCATGAGGATTCCTTGAATTCTTTCTATCAATTCATCCTTTTCTTGATGCATGATTAACCCTTAATTTTCTTATAGCATTAATGGATTTTGTGGAAAATTTTAATTTAATGAAATATCACACACAATTTGATTTAGATTTATATTTTAGTTTCCATAGTCAAATCTACATTGATAGACATTATACCATCCCTTAGGATAGACTAATGTTTCACTACATATTTGAGAAGAGAAAACTTTCCATTGATGAATGAACATTGCTTATGAAATATTTAATGAGTCCCAAAAGACAAAAAAAAATTTCACCTATCATTTCAATTATGAAATTAATCCAATATTTAAAGCTTTAGTCTGCGTTCTACAAATCATTCCCCTACATTAAAAAGAAATAAAGATAGGGTTTATTTATTCTAGGTTGTAGAGTCCTTAAAGAGGCAAGCCCCTATAGTTAATCACATCTCCTAAGAGAATACTCTTGATTAAAGTGAAGACTAAAGATTTTCAAATATATGTAAATCTAATGAAATATTTGGGCTAAAAAGATTTAATGTATAAGCTTTAGATTATAAATTCTTTAGTTGTCCTCTAAATTTAGATTTAGACTTAAAAAAATTAGAAGAATTGAATAGAAATGTGCAAAGACTAAAGAGGTGTTTGGAACTTATTCATGCATATAGTGAGTGTCCAGCTAACTATCTTAATATACAATCAATCCCCTTAGATGTAATGCAGGATAGGCTAAGCTCTAGCCTAAGAGATCAAAGGATGAATCTTACTATCAAATTTATGACTCATGATGTGTAATTTTAACATTTAATTTCAATGACAACAATGAAAAAACTCATAAAGAACTCTATATTTTAACTTATTTAATTTATCTTGATAAATTTTCCAACTTCAAAAATTTAAGAATTTTTTACAGTTTAACGATCCTATGAGAAGGAAAAGTGTAGCATCCCCCGAGAGTAATCAGGACCTCACTAGCCTGCCCATGGTGGGCATTAAAGTACTGGGCTCAAGCGTATAATTGTAGAAATTTAAAATGCATGTATATATGTATGATTCGGTAAAGGGGTTGTGTATATGATACCCAGTACCATATCATCCTAGAACTAGTATACTTGTTCCCACAAAGTCCAAAACATATACACTAATAGAAACCTAGGAAATCTTATACCCTCTCTTGTCAACTACCTCCCATAAGATGCAATGCATGATGCAATATAAGAAATGAAAATAATTAAATATAAATAATAATTTATTTATTCATTGTCTGAGACTTTGTTGAAAAGAAAGGTGGCTAGGCTCCACCACAATAAGCTTGTATTTCTAAGCCTATTATACATATTGATTTGAATATACTTGCTTATGGTCTTCAAGCTCCAGGTATTCTATAGAATTCCATAAGTGAGTATCCCCCAAAGGCAAGAATATCATCTTTTGGAGCCCCATTTATATACATATAACTAGGTATGTTTAATTTTTTTTCACAACTCATGACACTGTACAACTCAACTTATATACATTTTAGTTTTATAATGACTAATACATGTATACATCATTCTTATGTACATTCTACTTTGACTTTTTTAGAAATTTAAAGGCAAAATAATAGCATATAAAAGGATATGAAAGTGTAGAGAAATTGTGTAATATCTTGATGCTTCTAATGAAGTCCTTAATTTTTCTAACTAGATGGGAACTCTGGGATACTAATCAACCCTCGGGTTGTTCTTTAATTTGGTATCCCCTGCATCTCAACAGTCTTAAAATAGGAAGTAGTGGTTTTTATTACATTTATAATAAGTTTAAAATAATAAAGTTAATTTTTAATAAGTCCTTTTTTCTTATTGAAAAAGGGACCTTTTGCTTATTTACATAGGTTGTATTAGGTTATTTTCTTTTAATGCAATTTATGCATTCTCTCAAAAAAAAATGAAGTCCTTAAAGAGCCTTAGTGCACCAATATAAATTTAAATTTTATGAAATCAAGATTGTTGAAAACAATAAACATATATAAGCTTCTCTTTAAGTAAAGCACATGGCAAGAAAATCAAATCATCAGCCTAGCCTAGGTTAGAGTTTGTTCTCCTAATAATCCATCTAATTGTGTGTAGAAGACTGTAAGGCTTGGATAGTTCCTACGACTTATTGATTTAGGGTTGTCTATAAATAAATTTATTTATTTAAGGTCTTTAAAGGATGGTTTGAATTTAATTTTTAAAGACTTAAAGATTTTAAATTTCTTTTAAATATTTTTTGATTGTTTAAGTTATTTATCTTTAAATTTTAAACAACATATCGTTCAACACCTCCTAAGTACTAAAAGCTATTGATTAGTAAGTCCTAGGCTTATATTGTTAATGTTACCATTCATCCAAGATTAGGCTAGATGAATAGCATAGCATCCTTCATTTTAATAAAATGCTTTGATCTTTAAAGCTTTCTCAATCCAATAAACTTTTGCCCTCTTGAAATCAATCAAGCATAAGGGTATAAAAAATAATAATGTCTATATGTTTTATTAATGGTCTTTATTTGAATTTAGTTTATTATTACTAATTTAATTTAATTTATATTTTAGTGTTTATTTTCTATTAAATTCATTTGTGGCGTTGTCAAAATGAGCACGAGCACTTAGGGCATCCAAAGGACACATTGCCCTACATCTCGTGGTAGTCCAGTCTAAAGGCTTCATTAACATGAATATTGATAATTTATTTAGTATTATTTATTGATTTAATTTCATTTATTTGAATATTTACTAAAATTTTAATGATTTATTGATTTTAATATTTTTATAGAACATTTTTATGCATTAAGCATAGGGTCCTCTTCTTGACTTTTTGATTGACATTGGATTCTACTACTTTTATATTTTTTATAAATACTAGACCTAGAGTTAATTCTAATTCCTTTGAGTTTACTATTTTTATGTTTTTCATAGATACTAGACCTAGAATTAATTATTTATTCTTTTTAATATTCTATGAGATATAATTAAAATAAAAAAGATTAATAATTTTAACAAATTTTACTTTGTCCTCAACTAGATGGGCATTAGATATCCACTCAAACCAGAGGGGTTCAAACCCTCATGTAGCCACAAGTAGCGAGTAGTTGTGGCGACATGCGTGAACTGCAGGCAGGTGCACGCTAATGGTGGGCAATTAGAGGCATGAGTCAGCATGTAGGAGATCGCGAGCAGTAGGCAGTTGATATTCTGTTAAAAAAATTTCTAGCAGATTTTTTTGTCAGTATTTATTTTCCTACGAGTGTTTACTGGTGAACTTTTCTTCATCAAAAAAATCTATCAAGAATGTGTTATTCTGACGGATATTGGCCATTTTTTATGAAAAATACATCGAAAATCAACCATTTTACTATAGTGGGCATCTCATTTTCATGGGGTTTTAAGTTATATATAGTATATCTTTTAGATGGGTTTCGTGATCCTTGTCAACATATTAATCATTAATGGGTTGTCACGCACATTTTATAGGGTTTAGATGCACTCTTTTTGAAGGTCTTCTTTGCCACTCTTAAGGATCATGCCTATGTGTAGTTCTACTCTCTCATAGGAAGGGCTATCCATAACTTGGAAAAATCTAAAGGCTTTTTAATAAGTAATTTATTTTAAATCAAATGATAATCAATAATTTTTCATCTTTTTGGATTCACTAAGATAAAAGAGAGACTTTTAGTGAGTACTTAAAAGATTTTCATAGGATGCTAATCAAATCTTGTGAGTAAAACTTAAGTTAATATGAAAATTTTCTTCCTAGATGTTTCTTCCATGGCCATTCCTATTCCTCACTTATGTGATAAAAAATGCACTTCAACACTAACCTTGATCATCAATTACATCAAAAAAATACTAATAATGAGTCTATTAGTTTTAATCAAAAGTAATTTGAATAATTCTCCAGCAAAGAAAATGGCAATCAAGAAATGATTGCATAAATATCTCAATAAAGATAATCATAGTAGTCAAAAGAACAAAGGCATTTTTTTCATCAATTCAGCATGAATCATCTACTAATACCTTGTTAAACATACATAGAGCTAATATCTTATGAAAGATATAGAATTTTAAATAGTATTGCTAATGCATCTAAAAAACCAAATGTTAGTGCCAAATCATTCAAGTGGACTTTAAACATAAAAATGTATTAATCTAAGTGAACATGTTGAATGTTTGATTCACTAAGGAGAAATGCATATAAATTGTAGCAATCTATATCTCATAAAAATAGAGGAGATTGTAAGATTCATTGAATAAAAATCATTTTTTTAGGGGAAACCCACGGAGGGGCCTACGCGTTGATATAATTCAAAATTACAAGTTCTTAAGGGACATTCAGCTCACTAATGCTTAAAAGAGCTACAAAATATAAAGAAAAGCAAAAATCTAAGAGCCAATTGTCTCCTACTAACTCAATTACAAAATTGCCTAGATAAAATCTAAGGCGACGCTGAAGAAGCGTCCAAAAAATAAAGAACAAATCATAAGCGTTCAGCCTAGTCTCTCTTCAAAAACAAAGCATGGAAGAGATAAAAAATCTGCAAAAGATCAAAAAAAAAAAAAAACAAAAGAATTGTGCAGGAAAAGTAGTCACGTTAATAAATAAGAAAATCACAAAAGGCAATTGATGATCCTTACCCGAGCAGAAATTCTGCAAACATTCCAATGCTTGTCTAATAAAGTTTAGGCTAACACAGATAACCACTACAATCCAGTTAGAAACACCACTAAAATTTATTAAAGAAGTAAATAGACAAACCTGATGACAACACCAGCCATTAGAACAAGTAAATTTACTAGCCACTAAACGAAGAACCTTGAAGTAAGGTTCCGACATAGTGTAAAAACCCCAGAACCTAATCCATAGCAAAAAACATTGCTCCACCAGCAAACCACACACCTAAAGGAGAAACAACTGCATCACAAATAACCAGCAACCACACCAAAGTAAACCAAGCACCACCAACCCAACCAACCAAATGCAGCAACATAAAAACAGTCCAACTAAAAACATTACCCAGCACTAAACAGAAAAAATGCACATCAACCCATCCTGATATAGGGTAAACCAATTTTTTCTAGCTTAACCAAACCACTTAACAGACGTGGAAAATTAGCACTACCAAACTCCACATCATTCTCCAGATTACAACCAAATTTGGCCAACCAATCAGCACAAGCATTACCTTCCCTAAAAACATGATTTATAGAACAATTGAGATTAGAGAGAGCCATACGAATTCTTCTAATGAGATAGAAAAACTGAGGGAAAAACACATTGTCATTCTTAATAATTTGAATTAACAGAAGAGCATCCACTTCAATTTTGACATTATCATAACCTCTACTCTGGCAAATCTCCAACCCCTTAATAAACCCATCATTTCAGCAAAAATGACTTTACACGGATATAAAAGAACTGCATAAGCCACCAAAACTGTCATGAATAATCCCTCCCCATCCCCGCAACAGAAACACCCACAGAACCATCCGTATTAAGCTTAAGGAAAGGGTGCACGGGTTTTAACTATCTGACCACCCTATCAGTTCTCACCAAATTCTCGGTTAAAAAAGAAATGCCGAGTTTAGAACCTAAACATTCACAATTCTTAAATTTTTTACCCAAAATAAGATTGGCAGAAAAAATTTGAATAATTTTATTATTAACATTAGCAATAATAATATTGGCATCTATTCTAACCCCATTATGTTTAGCATCATTCCTAGCCTTCTAAATGAACCACAAAATAAGGATGGGCACTAAATTTAAAATGTGACCTTTAGAATTAATCATCCAATAACTAAGTATAGAGAAAATATTGCAATCAGCATAAATAGAGAACACTTTGTTAACATAATTAGCAAAGTACCTCCAAACTTTTTGAGCAATGATACTATTGACGAAAACATGATTAATACTTTCAATATTATAACAACACTGGCATTTAGAGGGAAGATAAATACCTTTATTCCAGAGATGATTGTCAGCCGGCAAGTAACCTTTAATACATCTCCAAGCAAGAATGGAATAAGACACAGGAATACTATTGTGCCAAATAGCCGCATAAATAGTAGATCTAGCAACCTTAACTCTAATCATATCTGACACATTTTTAAGCTTAAAAATCCCATTTTAGGAGCTATTAAAAAGAATACGGTCATTTTCATACACTTGTAATGGAATGCTCAAAATACAGTTCACAAGCTCATTAGGTAAAATTTCAATAAGTTTATTAATATTCTAGTTACCATTATCAATGTAATAATTAACCTTTGTGTTGAGCAAAGTATGCGAATTAAGCAAACTATCAATAGAGCCACTCCCCAACCAATTATCTTGCTAGAAAAAATATCTCCTTTTCCCATACCCCTTTAAATAAATTGTTCAGCTTCCCAACTAATATTGCACAACCTTTCCAAACCAAGGAATCAATTTTTTTGAAAAAACCTAAAATAGGATGAACATCTTTGCAATACTTAATGTGCATAAATTGAGCCCATAAACTATTTTTAGCTCTAAAAGAGAACCATAATTTATGAGAAAAAACACGAACCATATCCAAAATAATTTTGCAACCTAAACCACCTTCATTTAAAGGACCACACATTTTATGCCAAGAGGCCCAATAAATGCAAGAACTATTGTTTTTAGAACCCCAAAAGAACTTATTAATCAATCTCTCCAATCTAAGACAAACAGAAAGAGTAGGATGAAGAGTATGAAATAAAAAAATAGGAATAAAGTTTAACACGTTTTTAATCAGCACAAGTCTACCTCCAAAAGATAGAAAATTGTGGTCCAGCTGGAAATCTTGCTTTGAAAAGCATTGAAAATCTCCTCATAAATTTGAACCTTTTTCCTACCTTTAAAAATAGGGGTACCCAAATACATGACCGGCAAAGAAGAAAAATTAAAATCACATAAACTTTTGATATTATTTTTCTTGCTTTGGTTAGCAGAATTCGAGATAATAAAATTACTTTTATTCTTGTTAATCGAAAGTCCACTCATATTTTGAAAACCATCTAAAAACTTGACTAATATTTTAATATTATCTAGAGAACCATTGGAGAAAATGATAAAATCGTCAACAAAACTAAGATGGGTAATAGGAATACAACCCATAGTACGGTATAGCAGACTGGGATGCCTTTTATATAATTCCTCCAAACCCCTGGATAAATAATCAAAGCAATAATGAACAAAGCAGGCGACAAAAGATCACCTTGATGCAAACCTTGAGTGGAATTAAAGAAACCATGATTCCTCCCATTAATAATAACAGAAAAGAAATAATGTTCAATACTATTTTTAACAAGTAAAATAAAATCTTGGCTAAAACCAAATAAGGATAACACCTTATATAAAAAAGTCCAACTCAAATTATCATAAGCTTTAGTAATGTCCAGTTTAAAAATGATGTTGCTACCTTTAACTTTAGCATTAATGTCATGTGTAATCTCTTGAGTAAGCAAAACATTATCAAAAATACTTCTACCTTTCACAAAACCAGTTTAATTGGGGGAGATAATTCTTGGTAAAATATTAATAAGTCTAGTAGAAATGATTTTAGAAATAAACTTGTTGAAAAAAGAACATAGACTAACAGGTCTAAAGTCATTCCAATTATTGGTGAGCTCCTTTTTGGGAATTAAAATAATATTAGTAGAAGAAAAAAATTTGATGTATGGTTTACCTGAAAAAAATTCATTAACAACTTCCAAAATATCCAACTTGGTGATATGCCAAGTTTTAACAAAAAATTTAGTGGTAAAACCATCAGGACCAACAACCGAGTCACCATTCATATTTTGCATAATATTCCAGACTTCCTCCTCCGACGGAGGTTGAGTCAACATTAGATTATCAATATCAAAAATACAAGATGGAACAATATGCGGATTAATAATGGGGCAAGTTTGAAAATTATTATTAAAAATTTTCTTGAAATGCTCCACCCTAGAGTTAACAATAGAATCCTCATCCTCCAAAACTGTACCCTCCTTGTTCATAATTTTAAAAATATGGTTCCTAATTTTTTTCTTGTTAGCCATAGCATGGAAAAACCTGGTATTTCTATCAACCTCAACCACAAATTTGGTCGTAGCTTTATGCTGCCAATAAATTTCTTCCTGATCATGAAGGAAAAAATGTTTAATTTTAGTATTTTTAAGTTCAGAAAGATTATTACTATCAGGATTAAGCAAATACTTCCTTTTTAATTCAATCACATCATTCTCAGCCACTTTAATATTATAAAAAAAAAATTTTGAAAACATTTTTATTCCACCATCTTAGCACCTATTTCAGCTTACTAATCTTGTTCCTTAAATTAGCCATACTTGAAATATTATTATCAGGAACACAGGGGCATGCCAGTTATTATGAACCACATTTAAAAAGTCATGATGAGATATCCTCATATTCTGAAATATAAAAGCAGAAGGAATAAAATTCCTGTTAACATTAATAACTAAAAGTAAAGGGGCATGATCAGAAGCAGTTCTACTTAAATGTTCAACATGAGTCATGTGAAAATTAGCAATGCAATCATTATTAAATAAAATTCTGTCAAGTCTTTGCCAAAGATTACCTCTACTCCAAGTGAAAGCACCTCCAAAAAAACTAATGTCTTGTAAATCACAATTAGCTATCATGGAATTGAAACCTTCCATAGCATTAATATTAGGTTGATTTCCTCCCAATCTCTCGTTAGCATTAGCAATAATATTAAAGTAACCTCCCACACACCACGGCCCATTAGAATTGGAAGCAAAGGTGATAAGTTGATCCCACTCTAGAGCAAGCTGCATAAACAAAAGAAGCATTACTCTTGAAATTAAACATCTCAATTTGAACATGCACAACTTGGAAATAATCTTTAAGAATATTAATCTTAATCATATTATTCCACATAATCCAAATCTTATTCTAACATTTAGCAAATTTATTAGAAAAACCCAATTTAGAAGCAGTATCATCATGTTTATCAGAATTAATCATTGGCTCAAGTAAAACCAACAAGTGAATGTTATGAATTCTACAAAGATTTCTAACTCTAGTTCTAGAAACCTCCCCCCCCCCCAAACACCTCTCACATTCTAAATAAGGGACTTAACCATTACAACCTTTAGAAACAGCTTGTGCTCTAGTGGAACGAGGCGTGGATGATACAATTTCTTTATTCTTTTTCCCTTTCTTTCTATCAACCTTGGTAAAATTTTCCTCATCATTTTTAGAGATAGAACCCTCCTCCTCACACTGTTTAGACATAGATCCCTCAAAAACGGATTCCCCTTTTTCACTATTATGCACATGAATCTCTTTACCAATTTCCATATCCGAAAAGGAGATAAATTCCCCTACTTCGCAACCCTCCTCACTAATTTTAGATTCAACATTCACAGCTAAATTCGTAATAGTTACAGGTAAAGAAAGATCACTAGTATTTTGAAGCATAAAATCAATAGAAACATAAAAATTTGAGAGTTTATCCTTTTCATTACCCAAAGTAATACCTTCCATAACCGTTTTCGCAATAATGGAAGTGCTGTTATCCGGCAAAACAACATTAGTATCCTCATTAGTTTCCTGGATTATATTTGAAGGAACCAACATCGACACCACATCATCATCCAAGGAAATAGGTATCTTAACTGGTAAATAAACCTTTTCTAAACTAGGTTTAATAGTTTTTTTTCAAGTCAGGATGTAGTATAAAACATTCTGATAAAGCATGACCGTGCATTTTACAATGAGAGCAAAATTCAAAGACTTTCTCAAATTCCACTTTTTTCAAATACACAAAATCCTTGGATCCAACCCAACTCTCTTTTGCATGTTTTTTAGAGATATCAACTTCAACCAGAACCCTAGCCACAGAAGGTCGGGTCCTAGAAGCAGTTGTCTGCTCGGTTTGCAGCGACCTTCCAAAAACAAATCCAAGAGCATGCAGGGCTTTAGGATGAAAAAAATGTAAATGTAAATTCGAGAAAGAAATCCAGATCGGGACTATGGGGGATTCCTCTCGAAATCGAAAAAAGGGGTCCATTTTAAAATCCTCATCTGACAATTATTAATGAAGTAAGACCTTCTCACAAAAACTGAGCTATAATCAAGATCGTTCGAATGTTGAATCGCAACATGCCGTGAATCAAATAAACCCACGGACTAAAAACTAGAAAGTTTGAGATTACAAAAAAAACTAAGAATGGTATCAATATTTGGTCTACGTAAATTGAACTTCCCAACTAAAGTAAACTGAAAAGGCGAAGCAAGCTTAAGAATATCCTCATCAGAGATAAGAACTGTCGGCACACCATTAACAACCGATTGAGTAAATTTAGGAATGTTATCACCTTGCAACGGGTTACCAGATAGAACATCTTTAAAGGAACGAGACGGAGATTTCTGCTCATCACCATCCAGGTTAAAGAAACCCTTGCTTTTTCTATGGATCGGGCTGGATACCTTCCCCCAAGGATTGGAAGAAGACATCCCCGCTAATCAAAAGGCCCCAACCAGGGCGGAATGACTGAAACGACACCAGGAAACAAAAGCAGGAGAGAAATTGGGGAGAAAAATTGAAAACCAGAGGAGGAAATCGATCGGAGGAAGGCAAAAAGAGAGGAACCCTAAAATTGCCCAAGCGGCGGCTTAGGGCAAAACGCGAGGCTGCAAATCATATGAGTTATTGATAGTATTATAGAAATTTCACTACGATATCCTATTTCTCCTCGTGTATAAGAAGATGTGTTGAAGAAATTAAATTAATTTTGATATCTATAACTTTGGGGAAATAAATTATAAACATTAAAATTTTTTATTTATCTTACCAAGAATTGGAATATCTACAATCAATACTATAAAATATTGGTTGATACATGTAGTTCAATGTATATTCATTTGCTGACCATCTCCAAAAAAGTTTGGACTAACCCACATCGAACTCCAACCACATCCTTATTATATTCATGATTTTAGAGAAGACACTACAAAGATTTTTGAGACAATCACTCTTCCTATCATATTGGATGAACTACCTTTTACGAGTAACACTTCCAATTGAATTCATACTAATAGACAATAGTTTAATCTTTTCTTCTAGTGGTAAGTATATGTTTATCTTTCTCAAGTAAATTTCTATTTAAATTAACTTGTATCCATTACTAAATTTCAATAAAACAACTTCCTTATCGATAACATTAAATTTTGTATGACACCACGAGGGGAAGTGGCATATAGGATCTTTGCTCTAAACCTAAGGAAAGCTCATTTATAAAAAAGCCTCGATAGAAGGCTAAAATACTTTTTATATATATTGTGGTTGTTTATTTATAGGTTGAGGAAAGAGTTAATAAGATAGAGTCAAAATTAAATGAGTACAAGTTAAATTAAATGAGTACAAGTTAATTTCAACTTTTCGATTGGTTAAAGCACATTATTCTTAGGCCTAACTCTATTTGACATAAAATTAAATTATTTTGAGTTGTTTACAACCACACATAAGAATTAAATAATATGTCTTTCATATAATATAAATCTTTGAATGAAATTTAGAATATAAAGCATAAAATATTTTTCAAGCTAATAACTTAGTCCAACTTTGCATGGGCATTCCACGACTACATGCATGCATGGGCCATCCTCGTGTGATCCGGTGAACAACTTGCAGAATGCATGCTTTTAATTAATAACTCCTTCCTTTCTCTGCGCTGTTATGTCAGATCAGAGAGAGAGAGAGAGAGAGAGAGTTTTCAACGATAACATATATAATAATTATATATTAAAAAAAAATCATATGTTCAACCACCTTATGCTTATGTCTTTAGCTCGTCTAATTATTCTCAGAAGGACGGTGACATATAAGCTGATGAGTTATTTTAGACTAAGAGTGGTCAAATATTTTAGTATTATATCGAAGTAACCAATTGTTGATGGTCTCTTCTAATTTGGCGTTTTAAAATGGAAAGTTATTTGTATACAAATGCAAATAAAGCGAATTTTTTTTTTCTTGGAAAGAGTCTGAAAAACAAAAGATTTTTAGATTATAATCTAAAATTTTTTAAATCAAAACATATGAAAATGGTGATTTCTGCATAAAATAATGTAATCATTTTGGTAACATTACCCTTGAATCTATTTTACACTTAGTTTGAAAATCATGATAGGTAAAGAGATTATAGGTTTGATATTGTGTAGTGTGTGTATTAATTGTGTGCTGTGTCTATATATATATTTATTTATATATATATATATTTATTATATTATATATATATATATATATATATATATATATTATATATATATATATAATTAATATATAATATATATAATATATATATTTAATATATATAATATTACTAAATAAATTGAGGTGGATCTATGTTATATATAAATCACGATGATTATAGAATGAAAATTTTTTCTACCCTCAGTTTTTTCTATCTTAATTAGAAGATTCGTTTGGCTATTTTCTAATCTTAATTGCTCTATCAAACAATATTTGAGGGAAGGGATACTTGTGCTGATTGGTTAGTCTAGTTTGGCGTAATTTAGTGTAATGAATGGAGTTTGGGTGATGATAAAATGCCTTGTCTGTTAACGAGCTTAATTAAGCTCGATAAATTGGGTCTGCCTTATATCAGGTTGAATTGATGTTTGTTTTCCTGGGTTGTTGTTGTTGTTGTTGTTTTGGGTTTGTTTCACCTGAGTTTTTGTCTGCTGGGTGGTTTTTTGTTGCTGTCTTGTTTGGCTATATACCCTGTTTCTATTGTCTCATTTCTAAGTTTTCTAAGCAGTTTTGTTTTGGTTACCTGTGTGGTATTGTTGTTAGTCTTGTCTGTCAAGACTGCTATTTAACTGTAACAGATGTTGGGGTTTTTCTATTTATGCTATTGATCTGGGTGGTGGGAGTATGTTTTGGAGCTTTGTAAGAGCTTTCTCTGGTCTTTCTTTTATATCAACCATGCTGGCATGAAGGATTTTGATGGGTTTTACGTGAGTTATTATATTTTGTCTATGTGCTGGTATGGTTATCTTAGGAATATGAGATTAGGTGTGATGATCCTTATGAGGAAGTTTGTTTCTCAAGTTTATGACTAGTGCTGATTTGTTACTTTCTGAGGGATCTCTCTTGTTTTACAATAGTACTTTGTGTACTCCTATACGTATTATTGTTGGTTCTAACCAGGGATAATATTGGATATTAGCTTATGTTACTCTCAATATTAGTCTCACATCTTTTTTTGTGAGATTCCTTGCATGATTTTAACAATATTCGAGGTACAAGCTGCAAGTGACCGCAAGGTATTTCTCATTTTGGTTTTCGAATGAATTATTTCTGTTATTTTTCAATTTTTTTGCAGGAAAGACTGAGCTGAAGGACTATTATGTTCTTCCTTTTTGGGTGCTGTTGTCTCACAGCCCAGCTTTTTTTTAGGTTTCTTTTGTAAATGTAGAAAAAAGGATCCACCGCGCTCATAGGTTTTTATTTTCTTTTTTTAATTATGCTCTTTATGCTGTTAGCGAGCTGGAGGAGAGCCTTCTAAGGATTCTGTTAATCGTAATTTTTTTTGAGTATTAAAGCGTCTGCCCATGATGTGGGTTTTTAAACCATAATCATATATATCTAATATATATTATATAATATATATTTATATATATATATTATATATATATATTTATATATATATATATATATATATATATATTAATATATATATATATATAAATCTTTGGCCATCTTTTAATGGTTTTAAAATATTGGTTCAATCAACACATGTATGAAATTAAAAATGCTACGAAGAATAATCAACTAAATGTGTAACAAAGATTAAATTAATAGAGATCACATTAATAGTATTTTTTTGTTTACCTGTAATGTAGTGGGATAAAGGCTTTGATGTTGTTATTATAGTATTTATGTGTTATAGGTCTAACTAACAAATGTCCTTGCCTAGTTCCATAACCATGAGCTTGATACCACAAGCTAGTGTGTACCAAGGTGTCGATTGTAGTGGGGATCCACTAAAACTTGAATTTATTGTAAGAGGGATTAAACTTGTTAGGACTCTTTGATATGTTGGTGTAGTGGATGGAAGGTAGCCAATGAAATAGGATTGATTTAAGAAAATTGTTTTGTGACTATAGTAGAGTGATGTAAACAAAGAATTACATAGTAAGATAATGTAGGGTTTAAATAAAATAGAGTTCTTACCATGCATCCAGATTGTTGAAGAGAAGCTCATTAAACTGTGATAATGTGACGCCAAAGTAGATAAATTTTGTCGTCAGTAATATGCTGTAATTGAATAAGATGTTTTTACAGAGAAATTTTTATTTTGTTATTCCTTCAAAAAATGATGTACAAGTTCATTAAAAGGAATCCAAAGCTAGCTACTACTCAAATAGCAGCATTCATAAAAAATAATAAATAAATAAAAATAATAATAATAATAATAAATAAATAATAAAATAATAATAATAATAATAATAATAATAAAACCTATGGAGTACAGGATCCCCAATCTAGAATTATAAAATGAAACATAGAAACTATGGTAGGCATGAAGCCACACACAAGAAAATAGAGGAAACAACAATAGTCTAAAGCTGAGGCCACCAAAACAGTAGCAGTACGAAACCCATGACAAAAGATAGAAAACTAAGAAGAGGAAACACCTAGAGTAGTAAAAAATAGAGTGGGAGAACAGAAAAGCCAATAATATAGATGAACATAGAACATACAACAATCTACAACAAATTAGCAGCAGGCCTCATGAGTCTACAATAGTATCGAAAGATGAGTTAGATAGGTATAGAGTAATGTTCTAAAGAAACATAATTGATAGATAGGAAATGATAAATGTAATAAATAATGTTAGATAGGAGAAGCACCAATCTAAAATTGAAGATAGATAATCATAAAAATCTATAAAAATAAAAATTGAAATGAGAGTAGAAAAGACCACAATAATATTCTCCAAAAGATAGTATGTATATTCTTCATTCAAGTCACAAAAGCTATTCTACATCCAAAACTTTGGATAGGAAGCAAAGAGAAAATTATACAATCCAGACTACCTAAATGAGTACCCAATAGAAATTCCTCACCTAAGAAGCCAACTAGTGCATCTGCAAAAAAATAGTAATAATAATAATAATAATAATAATAAAACCTATGGAGTACAGGATCCCCAATCTAGAATTATAAAAATGAAACATAGAAATTGGTAGGATGAAGCCACACACAAGAGAAATAGAGGAAAACAAAATAGTCTAAAGCTGGAGGCCAAAATTAATTCAGTAGCAGAGACCACATGCAAAAAGATAGAAAACTAAAGAGAGAACACCTAGAGTAGTAAATCATGAGTGGGGAACAGAAAAGCCATGATATAGATGAACATAGAACATACAACAATCTACAACTAATTAGCAGCAGGCCTCTTGAGTCTTACAATGGTATGGAAAGATGAGTTAGATGGTATAGAAGTATATGTCTTCTAAGAAAAATAATTGATAGATAGGAAATGATAAATTAATAAATATGTTAGATAGGAGAGCACCAATCTAAAATTGCAAGTAGATCATCATAAAAATCTATAAAAATAAAAATTTGAAGAGAGTAGTAGAAAACCACAATAATATTCTCCAAAAGTAGTTATGTATAATCTTCATTCAAGTCACAAAAGTATTATACATCCAAAAACTTTGGATAGGAAGCAAAGGAAAATTATACAATCCAGAAACCTAAATGAATTACCCATTGAGATATTCCTCACCTATGAAGCGCCAACTAGTAGACATTGCAAAAAAATAGTATATAATAAATAATAATAATAATAAAACCTATGGAGTACAGGATCCCCAATCTAGAATTATAAAAATGAAACATAGAAACTATGGTAGGCATGAAGCCACCACAAGAAAATAGAGGAAACAACAATAGTCTAAAGCTGAGGCCAAAATAATCAGTAGCAGAAACCACATGCAAAAAGATAGAAAACTAAAGAGAGAAACACCTAGAGTAGTAAAAATAGAGTGGGAGAACAGAAAAGCCATGAATATAGATGAACATAGAACATACAACAATCTACAACAAATTAGCAGCAGGCCTCATGAGTCTACAATGGTATGGAAAGATGAGTTAGATAGGTATAGAGTAATGTTCTAAAGAAAAATAATTGATAGATAGGAAATGATAAATGTAATAAATAATGTTAGATAGGAGAAGCACCAATTTAAAATTGAAGATAGATCATCATTAAAAATCTATAAAAATAAAAATTGAAATGAGAGTAGAAAAGACCACAATAATATTCTCCAAAAGATAGTATGTATATTCTTCATTCAAGTCACAAAAGCTATTCTACATCCAAAACTTTGGATAGGAAGCAAAGAGAAAATTATACAAATCCAGACTACCTAAATGAGTACCCAATAGAAATTCCTCACCTAAGAAGCCAACTAGTGCATCTGCAAAAAAATAGAGCAAAAAGATGGAAAGAGGAGTACTAAGAGAACAACCAAAGGCTCCAAATTAAAGCGAGTCAAAATAGTAATAAGGGGAGACAGAAGTATAGAAAAGAATAATGAAGAACAAAACCTTATATTATATGCATATGATAGGAAATGTTGAGCAATAACAAAAATAGTCTCAACAACATTAGTACCAATAATAGATTAACACACCACTTTCCATTCAAAGTGAAATCAGAAACCTTCAAATGGGGAGGTAGAATGTTTATTGAAAAATGAGTTAAGAGACTTAACTCTAATCTAGTCATCCTGCCAGAAATGGGAAGAACCATTTTTCAATTGCCAATGGATAGTAGATTCACTGAGCCATTTATTCTTATAAAGTCTATTCCAAAAAGTAGATTGACCCTGTCTTTCGCAATGAAATAAAGTAGGTTAATGTCGAATAATCTGAAACTTGGCATATAGAATCATAGATCTAATTTCACAAAGCTTTGAGAAATCTTTAGCATATCACCAAAGATTGACTCAAGCCCCTTCCTTGTATACCCACCTCACGACATAATAACCCAATACACATAGTGATATTTTTGTGTTAAGGAATAACACCCCAAAAAACCATTGTTAATTAAGATTTTCTTAGTCTTTGTACAATAAAACTCTACCAATAGATTTTAGTATTAAAAAAAAAAACTTGACGGAATACTTAATATACCATTGATAGACATCTACCCTATGAATACAGCTATCGTTGTATATCACTAAGCCTTATAGTTTATCATAAATACATGAAAAGAACCTATCAAACAAGAAGAATTTTTTGTGCCCTTTATGATCAAGAGTACCAAAATAATTAATTGAGAGGGATTGCTTTCTAAGAACTAATAATCCTATTGATATTATTGCATTGCAAAAATGGACATGCCTTTACCTACAAAAAAATTACTTTAGATTTATTGAAGCTCAAACCAATCTCTTTCTCAAAGATATTCAAAAACTTATTAATTATTTTAATGCTACTTAAGGACCCATTACAAATTAAGATCATATCATCAACATAAGAAAGGTGAGAAATAATAAAACCACTAGATTTCTATAAAAAAAACTTTTATGGTAAGTAACGTTTTGAATCAAGCCTCTCAATAAATATTCAATTGCAAGGATTTATAAAATAGGAGATGTAGGATCCCCTTGTCTATTCCCTTGAGGAATTAACTTTGAAACACCCTAAGATTTACCATTTATAATGATAGAAAACCAGACATTATCAATAATGTTCTTTATGAGATTAATAAAATTTATATCAAACCAAAATATGCCCAGTATATTGAATATAAAATTTCAATTAATATTTTCATATGCTTTGAAAATATCCAATTTAAAGATTAAGTTATGCCCAATAATCTTCTTAATTATATCATGAATAAGCTCTTGAGCAAGTACAACATTATGAACAATGCTTCTCCCTTTGGCAAAGCTTGTTTGATTTTAGAAATAAGTTAGGCAGGATAGAAGTCAATCTAGAAGTAATAATTTTAGAAACAAGTTTATGAAAAGTAGTAGCAAAGATTAATGGGTCTAAAATTATTCAAATATTTAGGATTTTTAGTTTTATGAATCAAAATGATAAAAGTGCTAGAAAAAAAATAGGAACATTGCAATTATTGAAGAATGCAAGAATAGCTTTGCAAAGGTCCTCTTTGTCATTCTATCATAATGAATAATCCCTTCTTGTGAGCCAAGGACTATCGTTCGCCCTAGCGCCGCTCTCATCCTCCTAGGGTTTCCTCTAGTTTCCTTGTGCTTTTCCCTAGTGTTTTCATTTGTTTCGAGCAATTTTCAGCTGTTCTACCTGGTGCTCTTACTCCTCTGGCCCTCTTGGGCCCTTTTGGTATGGCGGGGGAGACTTCCTCCACGCCATGGGGAAATGTTTTATCAAAAAATCAAGATCACAACAAAGGCCTTTTCAACATAGACGCTGATGAGGTTTCTCCATCTAAATCTAGATCGTTTAAAAATGTTCTTGCTGGTGGTTCGTCAGGTGATACCTTACCTTCTCTTACCCCTTCGACTTTTAATGTGTTCCTGCTGTTTTAATTTCGGATGATGATGTTCTTAAACTTGCTTCGCCCTTTCGTTTTACACTTGTGGGAAAATTTGGTGTTAGACGCCCAAATCTTGATGCGATTAGATCATCTTTGGAAATCTCAAGCTTTCGGGTTTTTACTCTGTTAGTTTACTGGACTCAAAGCATATTGTGATTCAACTTTCGAATGATTTGGATTACAGTCGGGTTTTTGCGAGAAGATCTTACTTTATTTTGAATGGATAGATGCGTATTTTAAAGTGGATGCCTTTTTTGATGTTAAGTAGGAATCTCCGATTGTTCCAATCTGGATTTCTTTTCCAAATCTTAGATTGCATTTTTTAATCTATGGTTGCGCTTTAGTTTAACTTTGGTCATCCCCTACAATGAACCAGCCACTGTTCTAGTACAGACTTCAGTGGCTTGGTGTTTTAGTTGAAGTTGATATCACTAAGAAGCATGCAAAGGAAGTTTGGGTTGGATCTAAGGCTTTAGGGTATTTACAAAAAGTTGAATTTGAAAAAATTCTTGATTTCTGTACACACTATAAAGCCCACGGTCATGCTGTCTCTGAGTGTTTCAAACTTCATCCGGAGCTGAAGAAAAATTCCAACAACCCCACTGGATGGTGGGAAATAAGGAGTGCTTACGATAATCCCGAAAATGCTAATACATTGACAAATGTTGAAGTCCAATCCAATGTTGAGAGGGTTGGAAATGAAACGTTAAAAGGTCCGGAAAGTTTGGTAACACCTGCTACTTCTCCTGTCAAAACTTTAACTGTTAAAGACAATTCTTTTTCTGATAATGGTGATATTCCTAACATTTTTATCTCTGTTGATTCTATGCTTAATACTTCTATTCCCCCTCTTAATTTGGTTAATTCTAAGAACAATGACAATGTCCCTATTGAAGATCATGAGGAGGGGGAATATGTTCCTGGACAGAATTTGCCGAATTCGATGGAGAAGGGTAATTATAATGAGAATGGTGAAGGTCAGTCTTCTGCTACTTTTTCTATAAAGGTAAAATATTGAGGAGGAATGGCTCTCTAAATCGCAAAAGAAAAAAAAGAAAAATGCCAAAGTTACATTACCGGTACCCTCGTTCCACGGGCTCAAATACATAACAAAAGTTCTAATTGATTAAAGCCCTTTTATGGAATGTTAGAGGTATTGTGGTTCTGAGTTCAAAAAAAAAGTGTTAGGAATTTAGTCGTGTTCATATATTTCCTTTTTAGTTATGCTTTTGACCTCTTTTATTGTCTTTACCTGGACAATCTAACTTGAGATTTACTATGCATTAGCTTTAGGTTTTCTTTGTAGTTTTTTCTAATTGTTCTAATAAGATCTGAATCATGTGGAAAAATCATTTTAATGTTTCTGTTATTTCTGATTTTCATCAAGTGGTTAATGTGCAAATCTGCTATAACCAGTTTATCTTTTATGCTTCTTTGGTTTATGCTTCCTCCACTAGAACTGGTCGTGTCCCTCTTTGGGATTGCTTAACTGATTTTGCTCATAATATTGATGGTCCTTGGTGTGTTGGGGGTGATTTTAATATCATTTCTAATGCTAGTGAAAGAAGAGGGGGTAACCCTCCTAATATGAATGCTATGGATGATTTTAATCAGATGATTTCCTCTTGCAATTTAACGGATATTGGTTTTTCTGGCAGTTCTTTTACTTGGAATAGAAATAATTTGTGGCAAAGACTTGATAGGTTACTTTTCAACAATGATTGGATTGGTAAATTTAATATGACTAGTGTTCAACATTTGAGCAGAACTCTTTCTGACCACTCTCCTTTGCTTCTTTATATTTCTAATAGTAATTTGACGGGCCCTGTGGCTTTTAGATTTCAAAATATGTGGATTAAGCATGCTGGGTTTTTTAATGTTGTGTCTGATAACTGGAATGCTTTGGTTTTTCCTGACAATAACATTCAAGGCATGGCTAGATTATGGGCTAAATTAAGTAGATTGAAACAACTTTTGCGATGGTGGAATAAACATATTTTTAAAAATATCTTTGAAAATATTAAGGAGGCTGAAGATAAAGTTTTACTTGCAGATAACCTTTTCCTTGAGAATCCTTCTTCTGATAATGTGTCTAATCTTTATAATAGCAAACTCTTTCTTTTCAATTTGCAAAACCAGGAAGAAATCTTTTGGAAACAGAAAGCTTCTAACTCTATTTTGTTGGAAGGTGACAGGAATACTTCCTTTTTCCATGCTTTAGTTAACAAAAATAGAATTAAAAGCTATATTCACAAGCTTGTTGATGAGCATGGTGTTGTTTATGATAATGTTGATACCATTGTTAGCTCGGGAGTGGACTATTTCTTTAATATTTTTAATGCTACCAAGCCTGTTTCTTCCATTGTTAACACTAATGTGATTCCTAATATTTTGGATGAGAATGATAATAGTTTTCTTACCCAATTACCCACTGAAGACGAGATTTGGAACACTATCAAAGGCATGAATGTTGAGTCGGTGGCTGGACCGGATGGGTATACTACAATTTTTTTTGTTAAAACTTGGGAAATCATTAAATCTGATGTGGTGGATGCTGTTCATGAATTTTTCAAAGGTAAGACTTACCCTAAAGCTTTTCTTGTACTAATATTGTTCTTATCCCCAAGAAATACAACACTACTTTTTGGAATGACTTTAGACATATTGGTCTGTGTACTTTTTTTAACAAACTTGTGGCGAAATTTATTGCTACTAGACTCGCTACTATTTTGCCTAGAATTATTTCCTCTAATCAAACGGGTTTTGTTAAAGGGGTGAGTATTTTTGATAACATTTTATTAGCTCAAGAACTGGTTCATGATATTAACATTAAAAGTATTGATGACAATATCCTCTTTAAACTTGACATTACTAAGGCTTACGATAATTTAAATTGGGAATTTCTTTATAAAGTCTTGTCTTTATTTGGCTTTAATCAGGCTTTTCTTAATCTTGTTAAGCATAGCATTGATAATTGTTTCTTTTCTGTTATCATTAATGGTAGGAACCATGGTTTTTTTAAGTCTAACAATGGTCTTCGTCACGGGGATCCCTTATCCCCTTCTCTTTTTATCATTGCTATGGAGTACCTGTCTAGGGGTTTGTATTATCTTTACAGGAGGTTTCCTAACCTTAATTTTCATACTGGTGGAGGCTTTCCGATCTCTCACCTTAGTTTTGCTGATGATTTCATAATTTTCTCTAATGCTTCTATTAAAAATGTTAAAATTTTGGTTAACTTTTTGGATGTGTTCCAGGATGCTAGTGGCCTTTCTATCAACAGAGATAAGAGTAATTTTATTACTGCTAAGTCTGTGAATACTACTCGGGTTAACAAGATTAAGCGTTTATGTGGTTTTAGCTCCTCTTCTTTGCCTATCAAATATCTTGGTACGCCTCTTACTAAAGGTAGGAAGAAGACTATGCTTTTTGATAATATTTTCACTATTTTTCAAAGGATGTTTATGCATTGGTCGTCTAAATTTCTTTCTTTTGGAGGTAGGTTAACTTTGATTAAGAGTGTGTTGAATTCCATTCCTATTTTTATTTTTCATACTTTGAACCCTCCTGTTAATATTTGCAATAGAATGGAAATTATGATTAATAAGTTTTTTTGGGGTACCTCTTATAACAAGTCTGGTATTAAATGGGCCAAATGGAATAAACTCTGTGGTGTTTATAAGGAAGGTGCTCTGTGGTGCAAGTCTATTACTGACATGGTGAAAGGTTTTTCTCATAAGCTTTGGTATAATCTGCATGCTAATACTAGTCTTTGGGCTAAATTTATGGTAGCCAAGTATTGTAAAGGGCTGCACCCTTTGATTGCTCATTACAAAATTTCCGATTCTGCTGTGTGGAAAAGAGTTTGTAAAATTAAAAGGGAGGTTGATTTGAATATTCAATGGGGTATTGGTGATGGGGAAGTCTCTTTCTGGCAAGACAATTGGCTGGGTTTTTCATCTATTGACAGGTATCTTAATACTTATACTATTGCTAATATTAAAGTTAATACTTTTTTTTGTTAATGGCTATTGGAATATTGATATGTTGCGTGAGGTTATTCCTCATGAGATTGTTGAGTTAATTATAAAAATCCAGTTACAATTACAGTTAAAAGATAAAATTCTGTTTAATCTTTCTTCTACGGGTACTTTCAGTTTTAAAAACTTTTGGGAGCATATTAGAGTTAAAGAGGAGGTTTCACATATTTATCAAACCTTGTGGCATAATACCATTCTTGTTTCTTATTCTTTACTTACTTGGAGATGTCTTAAGGGTTATTTTCCGGTGGATAGTAGATTATGGAGAAAATGCTTTTGTCTTGTTCTAAATGCCAATGTTGTGCTAATATTGAGAGCATTCATCACATTTTTATTACTAGCTCTATTGCTAGGCATGTTTGGAATCATTTTTGTAATTTAGTTGGCTTGAATTTTGTTTCTGGTAGTGGGGAGTTAAAGGATATTCTTAATATGTGGTTTACTAAAGGTAAAGGTCATATTCTTAACTTAATCCCTATTTTGATTATTTGGTATTTGTGGAAAGCTCGCAATGAGTCTAAGCATGAGGGTATTAAAGTTAACGCCAATCAGATTATTACTAACATTAGAATCAAGGTTTTACAATTCACTTCTATTAACCTGATTTCCTCTAAGAATTTTAAGAACTGTAATGGCTTGACTGATTTTTTTGGCTTAAATGTTGTTGCTGCTGCTGAGGTTACTGTGGGCCGAATTATTAGATGGTTAAAACCTGATTTGCCTTTTGTGAAACTGAATACTGATGGGTCCGTTGGTATTAATTCTGCGGGCATTGGTGGTATTATTTGTGATCATCTTGGTAATCATGTGGATGTTTTTTCTAGTCCTCTTGATTTATGCTCTGTGTTGTTTGCTGAATTTCTGAGTTTGAGTTTTGGCTTGGATATTTGTCTGAATTTGGGTTATCATCATGTTAACACTGAGGTTGACTCTAAAACTGTTATTCATGTCATTTCTGATAATATTAATGGTAATCCTCAAGACTTTTATACTATTAGGAAAATTAGGATAATGCTTGGTGAGATGTCTTATAAGATCTCCCATATTTATCATGAAGGGAATGTTTGTGTTAGGGACTTTCCTTCCCCTCCCAAAGGCATGGTCTCTCTGGACAAAGCTGGCCTTCCTTATTTTCGTCATGCTTAATTTTTGTTGGTGGGTTATGTGGCTTTTTTCTGTCTCTGTTTATGCTATGGTTGTTTCTCTTTGGCATGTTTCTGGTGTGGGTGTGATGGGGGATTGTTGGTTTCTTTGGCTGATTACTGGGGCTCTGTTTTTGCTCTGTTAGCTGCTGTTTTTTGATGCCCGGTTGTTGGGCTTATGGTGGAGTGGGAGGTGTGTTATTATTGGGGTGGTGAGTTTTCCTAATGCTGATTGCTGCTATCACTATGGGAGCTTTTTGGTTTTAAGGGGTGCTTGGCTGTTAGATTTCTATGTTGTTTGTTTCTGTAACAATTGGGTCTTTAGGAATACTGAGGCTTTTGATCTGGGGTATATGTGGAGGGAGCTTTTAAAGGTGATCTTTTGGTGTGGTTGGTATTAGTTGGAGCTGAATCTGGGTATTAGTATCACCTGGTATCCCTTATATATTACAAATTTCCTTTCTTGTTTTATTTCTTATCTGACTCATATATCTTTTTGGAGAGTTCTTTACAGGGATATTTCTTCTTTATATAGCCTGATCCTCAACGACTGCAAGGTACTCTTATTTTGGTGTATTTTTTGGCTTTTCTATTTCCTTTATCAATTTTGCTGGAAGACTGTGCTGAATGAGATTTATCTGATCTTCCTTTTTTGGGGGTTGGATCTTCTCAGACCGAGGCTTTATTTATGTTCTTTTTGTAATCTTAGGAGAAGGACCCACCGGCTCTTAGGTTTTGTTTTCTTTTTCATTGTGCTCTTATGAGCAGTAGCGAGCTGGAGGGGCCTTTTAAGGACTTTTGTAACTGTTTTTTCGAATTAACACGTAGGCCCCTAAGTGGGTTTTAACTAAAAAAAAAAGGTCCTCTTTGACAATATGCCAACATTTTTGAAAAAAAATTGTTGTGAAACCATTAGGACAAGCCACGGAGTCTTTATTCATGTCCATAAGAGTATAATAAATTTCAAATTCATTTGGACTTTAGAAAGATAAACATTATCAACATAAGATATAAGAGGATGGATAATACGGGGAAAGGAGAATGGATCAGCTCTCTTCTCATGCCCAAGTAAATCATTGAAAAAGAAGATGGAAGAATCACCTATAACTTCTTGATCATCACACCAATCACCATAAAGTAATTTGATCTTTCTAGAAAATTCTTATTCTTATTTTTGCTAATGAAAGCATGAAAATATTTGGTATATCTCTCCCCATCACAATGATGTTTAGAAACAACTTTTTGCTTATAACAGGTTTCCTTATAATTTTGTAATATGATAAGATGTTGTTTAGAATTGCAAGCTTGAATCCAATTCTCCACAGAGTAGACATTGTAATAAAGTATTTGAATATTAATAACATATGGCTCAGCTTTAGTGATATTGTGAAAATTATTGACAAAAAGTATTCCACAACTTAAGCATTTTCTTAAGTCTTTGTAAGTTTAAAGATAGGATAATCGTATCATTCGTACCATCATAATAAGTAATGGGAGCCATTCAATTATTCTTAACTATATTAAAAAAAAATATGGAGTTTGAAACCACATATTCTAAAAATGAAAGGGAAGATAACAATTATAGCTAAAATGCTAAATTTTGGCTAACAAAGAAACATTATCAAATGCAATTCTGCTTAAATGATCCACAAAAGTAATAGAAATAGAAGACATCCAATCTTTATTGAACAAGATTTTGTCAAGCCTTACCCAAATGTAGTTATTAGACTACATTTGGGAAAGGCATCCCAAGCTAATTCCTTTTTCTTCTTTAGAATTCAATCATTAAAAGCATCCCAAGCTTCTGATATTTCTATCTGTTCGTTTTTATATCTTTTTTCCTCTTTCTTCTTTTCTTCTTTTTTATCGTCATTTTCAAAATAGGAAATTTTTAATTCTGATTCTTGTTCTCTGCCCATCCAATTCCTAAAAATTAGATTCTTCATTTCGTTGATATCAAAAGACGAAAAAAAAAACATTTTGTCTAGACGATCCAAAAAAAGTGGGGAATGTACATTTACTTGAAAGAGGTCCCAAATAACTGTTTTACGTCTTTGAGCGCGCATGGATCCTTTGATTAGATTGCGACGAAAATCCGATTGTTGTGAGTAACATATCAAAGCCACCTCTCCCTCTTCCATTGGATCATCGTTTTTATCATTGTTACTAGTATTCTGAATACTAGAAATAGAAATAGAATTGGTATTCTGATCATTATCGTTATAAATTATCACAAGTTTGGCTCTTCTTGAATGAATCTCATGATCGTCTTCCTCCAATTCTTCTCCATTTTCTTCTTCCTCTTCTTCCAAATTCTCGGTTAATTTGTATGACCATCGAGAAACCTTTTTACTGACTTCTTCTATTCTAATTCCAATAATTTTTTTTTTCATTGTTTTTTGATCTTTTGTATGTGTTGTAATTACATCAAATACAAATTGCAAATATTTTGCTTGACTTTTTGAATCAATTCTTTTTGTTTCTTTAGAATTCAAAAATGATTGACAGTGGAGTTCTAAATTATTGAACAGCATTGCTACTATGGTATAATTAGAGCGAATGAATTCAATGCCAATTAAGCCACAATGTAAAATTATACTATTAAAATCATCCATAGTAACAATGTTGGGAGGGGAACCTCCTAATTTTACAACAGCGTCAATTCAAACAAATGATTTGTTTTAAATTTATTTTTCATATATATATATATATATATATATAGTGGAAGAGATAAACAGTTGATCAGGGAAACATAGAAAATTCCCAATAACGTCTGCAAGAATTATTTAGTGAATAGAAACAAATTGAGGGTCAACTGTTTAAGCTAGCAGCTGATATATCATGGTTGATCACTTGTTAACAGAAAGAAGACAACCTGTCAAAAGAAGTAAGAAGAAGGAGACAAAGATGAATGGAGGGGCTCTCAGCTTCACATGTTCTCCACTTGTAAATAGAAGCCAAAAGCCAAATTGGATTCAAAACTTTCGAGTGGGAAATTATATTACTAGCAAAAGAAATCATGCTTTAACTCGTGACTCTTCTTCTACTCCTTCGAAAAGAGGAGATCATAAATGTATTTTTTTAATTAAGTTATAGTCATATTTTCTAAGCAAATTGACTAAAAATTTCACTATTCTTTTAAAAGAAATTAGGTTTACTAATAATAATTCTTTTTTGGAAAGAAACCATTGATAATGTAATTAATTATGACTTTAATAATGATGCTTATTTTATTAATTTTTTAGGAAAGATATTATTAAAAAAATTTAATCATACTACAAGAGTTATATTACCCAAGAAAGAAAAAATATAATAACATTAAAATATAAATAAATTATTTTGTCATATTTTTTAAAAGATGAGTAAAATTTAATATTTAATGACATCTTGAGAAATATTATGATTATAATTCAATTTTGTGCTATCAAAGGAGATTTATTAAAGATGGAAGTTGTTACCCTGCATGTGATCTGGCGAGAGATCAAATAGGTACTGTTAGCAGTGGAGAATTATTAAAAAAGAGTTTGTCATCCTGCATGTGATTGGGAGGGAAGGACAGAGAGAGAGATAGAGAGAGAGAGAGAGAGAGAGAGAGCTTCGAATAATATGAGGGATAAGAGCTTCATAGCAATGCCAACAACTACTTATTCGTTGCATATGTTTTTTTAAGGATATTAAAGTCAATTATGTCAAATTAACACACACATCATATACGTAAAACTCGAACCAAAGATCCCTTCGTTGCATATGTTGCATGAAGCATTTTTTTCATCAATCATTAATTGTGTTATAAGAGTAATTTGTTTCTTCTAAGTTGGGTAGGGATGTAAGAAGTTGATAAAGAAATTTTCATTTGTCATATAATTAAGGCTTTATTTGGGATAACTTTTTTACTATTTTTTAAAGTATTTTTAAGTACAAAACATTTTTAACGTTAACTTTTTGTACTAAAAAATTAATTTAGAATATAGCAACAAAGTTATCCCAAATAAAGCCTTCAAAATTTGACGAAATATATAACATCAAAACAATTATTTTATGTAATTATAATTAGATAATAATTTTTTTTATGAGGAAACAATAATAGCTTAATAAATATTAAAAATTAAAAACTGTATTTTTATTAATGTCTATAGTTTACAATTTGGTCTATATATTTTAAAGTGCATAATGATTAATCTTTCAGAACCACATAAAATTCATGAAATTCTGTAATATTTTTTAGATTTCATTTTAATTTTATTTTTCATAACACACCCAGGAAGAGAGAGAAGGTTGCAAAGTTCAGTTACCAGTCAACTTCTCCGCTGGTGTTTTGTTTTGTGGCATGGGGACTTGGGCAACTTCTGCTGCAGCATAGAGCTCATTTTCTCTTTGTTTATTAATATTGAAATTTAAATTATTTAATCGAGATCTACAGCCAGCTAGAGCTGGGTCCGAATGATTTAAATATTAGCTCAAATGGTATATATGTACATCAGTACTAGTTTAAATTTTAAACCAGGTTATTCAAACCAACTACGGCCTCTGAAGCTCACACATACATTGTACTGAAGAAATAAACTAAGTTGTTACAATACTTCCATTGCATCAATTTAAAGCTGATGCTTAAAAAATTAATGATGTTTTTTACATTAATTAACATTAATGGATAATTTAAAGCATTTAACTGGTTTAGTTAATCACAGCCACTTCATGAGGAGGTGCTAGCAACCATTTGTTGATGCCGTGTAAACAGTCTTGTGAATGTTGGGTGAAATTATTCGATAATTGTTGGATTAAAATTTATTCATTTTTGACATCTGATATTGCTAACAAGTTTAGTTAGTTAGAGCAAAAGAATAAGATGACAAAATCATTGGGTATGGAGAGTAGATGAGAGGTAAAGCTTTATATGTGAAAAGAAATAAAAAAAAAATAGTATGAAAATCCAACTTATGCTTCTCAACAACTAATTCAAAAGACTAAGACGGTTACATTGAAAGCTAAACTTAAAAAATAGAGAAATAATACATAATTTGACAAGTATAGACTAATACCGACAAGTAGACTAAACTTGAAGGGTACACATGGCCCTCTCTACCTTCAACATGGCTTGGGATTTACTTTAAAATGTGCGAGTTCTTGGAGGTGAGTGTCCAATGCAAATTCTCTGAAGCGAGTCTCTTGGGTGAGTCGGTGAAGACGAGTCCCCAAACAAGTGGTGTGTCCCTCGATTCAACTGAGAGCACATTTGGGCTAGAAATGAATCTTTAACAAATGGGGCCATGAATGGGGGATAAATATAGTTAAAGGATTATATACTATGGGCATTGTACGTGTGTTTCATCTATAACATGAATTGGATATCCTTGGAAGTTGGATGGCCTTACTTGAGGAGAAAAGCTGAGAAAGCCATGTCCTCCAAGAGCTACAAGAAAACCTTGTATTATCGTCGGACTTTCAAGTGGAAATATATACGTCGGTAAAAGCTACGAGCCAACCAGCATATTATTCGGCAGTAACGTAATGACGGCCTTTCTAGCGGAAGTGTTGCCAGTAATTTACTAGAGGATAATCCACCGGCCTATTCATCATTATTTATAAGACCGACAACTTATTCTGACATATTGTCACCAAAAATTAACGGCGGAGTATTCGGCAGATATTCCTCTACCCTACTTAAACTCGATGAACATGTTCTAGCAAATAGTTCGACGGTAACCCTTATGGCAGAAAATAAGCTTGAAAAATCTAATAGTGAAGGTCCTATTTCACTCCCGATGTTGTCTTCCACATTTTCTTTCCTTTTTGTTTTGAGTCGCTCCGCTTGCATCAGTCTCCTTAGCCGAACACCACCCAATCTAGACCGGTCCGTCGCCCGACATTCACGGGTGATTTTACTGACATTCACCACCTAAGTCGTCGAGGTTCGCCACCTTAGTCACCGACGTTCGTCGCCTCATTTACCAAAAATTTTCCGTATGTTTTTCCTTTTATCATGGATGTTCTTGGTTGGCATTTGCAAGAGATTGTACCATGGTGCATGTATTTGGTTGATTATATTCATCTTGTTGATGAGTTTGGAAAGGGAGTTGATGTGTATATTATTAGTACAATTCAATCGGGATGGTTAAAATTGAGGAATGCATTGGAAAAATCCTAAAAAAAGAGAATAAGGGGTGAGACTTTCAATGTGTGATAGAAAATTCCCCTCATACGTATCAAAAAATTTCTATAAGATGTGAGACTTGCTATGCTTTATGGTATAAAATGTAGGTCATTAAAAGAGAAACATAATGTTAAGTTAAGTGTTTGTAGAGATTAGAATACTCATGAGTGACTTTTCTTTTAGAGACATGATATGAGTATATTATGAGGTAAATTTGATTGGTTTGTAGTTATGAAGACCGAACCCAAGGGAGTAATTGAGAGAACCATATCAATAGCACTAGCACATCAAGAAGATTTAATTTTATACTTAAAAGATATTACTAATGATGTGGACTGTCAAATTGCCACTAATGAGAGTGAGTTGTAATTAGAGGAAGTAGATTTAACCATAGAGGAATGTCATGAGAAATCTGATAGTGGTGCAAAAGTTTCATCATATGAAAGTGAATCAATAAATGATGATTAAACATAAGGTAATTAATTTTTGGCAATAAATAAATTAATCAATAATTTATATAAAAAATATGATTTATTTAAAAAGCATGAAAATAGTTAGTTCATTTATTTTATTTATAATTTATGCTCTACTTCATTTCTTTAATTACTGCACTATTATATATTAACATTTTTATAATTAATGTTGCTAATATTTCTTAATTTTTTTTTTGCAGATGACTTCACGTGATGAGCATCACAGAGGATTGATCAAAAATATTATTGGTAGGCACAATAAGAAGATGACTGGATGCCCACCCAACAGGTCTGTATGTATCGAGGGGACCTTTTCATTTCATCCTCCCACTTCATCTCAGCCTGCCACTTAGAGTAAGCCTAGCGTGCCTTTACCTACTCCTATAGCTAGTAGCTTGCAGGCCTACTCAACAGACCCTTGCTTCCCCTTGCTAGATTCCATGCATAGTATTCTCTTCTACCCTTACTATCGACCCCCACTATGTCATGGAGACCCTCCCACTTATCCATATCCACCATATATCCCGCCATACTATCCCCAAATACCCCCTCAAGCTGATATAGGTGGATCATCCACCCCAACTATAGTAGAGTAGATGACAGAGGGTTACATTTTGATTAAACCTAATGGTGACACATGCATACTTATTATATTATTAACATGTAACTAAAATTAAATAATTTTTTTTCTCACCTAAAATATTTTATGTAGGTTTCACGCATCAAAATTATCGACACATAAAATACAAGACATAATATGAAGTAGGTATGATGCTTCTTATGTTTTTTTGAAAGAAAGTCTCTAAAGAAGTGCGAGACACATGGTTCAGACAATTTGAGGTTAGTTAGTATAGAAATATATTTTTTATTATATTACATTTACTTAAGCTAATAAAAATATATATTATATGTTATATATTTTAAATGCAGAAAGATTTTATTGGCTACCACAGCATAATGATAAAATCAGAAAGATTTTTTAAAAAAGTGGGTCGACTCTCAAGCGAGACATGTTTCCCTCTTTTTTTCTAATTAAGGGCTTATCTCTAAGTGATATTATATTGTATACTTACCCTGATACCCTACTTAAGTGAATTTATCATCAGATCCCCTAATCAAAAGAGATAGTAGAAGTTAGTATCAAAGGTGATGAAGTATTTAGCAAATTTCCCTTAATGAGGTCTTAGGGATAAGAAGATGGCTTTTGGTACCCTCTTATACCTAGAATTCACTTTTATGCTACTTTAACCCTTGCCTATTAGTCAAACACTATATAACTATTAAGAGGGGTTGAGTGAAATTCTGTCTAGTGGAAAGTGGGAAGTTTTCCCACCTAAGCCTACATCTGCTACTACACCAATAGTACTAAATCAAGGACTCATTGATGAGGACTTGGCAAAGAAGAGGGCCAGGTAAGCACTAATGCCCAATCTTATATTAGACAAGGGAAAGAGCATCATCTTTCTCTCAAAGGAGGAGTTCGAGGAGGCAAAAGAGAAGCAGAAGAATAATAAGAAGATAATTAAGACACTCAAGACCATTAGCATTAATGAGTGCTTGTATTTTTAGCAAGTGGAGGGCCTCATCTATCCCAATAATAAGGTGTTTGACTTGGAGTTAAATATCTACTCATCTAACTTATAAGAGGAGTTGAAGGTAAACCTTGAGGATGAGCTTACCTTTAGTGTTATGTTCACCAATGCCATAAAGTTGAAGAGAATTTATCAGTTAGCTTCCAATAACATAATGATAATTAGGCAACTCACTAGTTTTCTAAAGGACACCTTAGAGGAGATAGCTCTCATAAAATGTTGTGGAAAAGGAGGCCAAATCCTTAAGCGCTGCATTAGCTAGTAGAAATATAACCTTGCATGAGAATTTTTTAAAGAATGGTGCACCTTGAATAAGGCATATTAGTTGATGATTAAAAGCGCCAAGGAACTCACTTGATTGGCTAGATAGTTCAAGCTAAAGGAGTGATGGGTGACCTTCCATGACATTCTGTAATACAAAAGGGAATTCAAAATAATTATAAAAAGAGCATTGATGATTGTCAATATAAGACATTTGGCTCAAAAGAGCCCTATGGTATGTTTGAGGATAAGAAATTCATTTATGATATAATGTTGAAGTCCTCCAAGAGGAGTGGCGATGGGAGTGTAACTCTTAAGCGAGTTTTCTTTTTGTATTCTTCTCCCCTTTTCTCTTTTTTTTTTTATTCATTTGATTTCCTTTATTAGTTAAACTTAATATTATTTGAAATTAATAAAAGAAAAAGTTTGACTCAGCTTTCTTTGTAGTACTCACTTATTGATTAATATTATTTAAAAACTTTTGTTTTTTGCTTGACTAGTTCTTATTAGATAATGGATTTATACTCTTGCATTAGATGTTACTTTTAAAAATAATTACACTTTTAATTCAACATTTTGTTACCTTAGATGGGCCTCAAGTGTTCGAGGGGTAACCATTTAAAATTTTATGTTGGAAGGGACTAGTGTAGATTTCATCACAAAGGGGGAATTCTTGTTTTGAGGCTTATATTATACCATCCATGACTCTTTATCACCTTAGATGGGTCTCACATTTTGATAGATATTTTAACTTTGTACGGGCAATCACATAAAATTTCTTGCTAAAAAGGACTCAAGTGATACTTAGTGTTAATTTTATTGAAAAAGGAGATTCGCCGTTAATGATTATGCTAGTATAGGTGTTAGTTTTTTATTATTTTCTACCTAGCACACCATAAGACTATTATAAATCAAAGGAAAATAACTTGTGAATTAGGGTGTTGATTAAGTGTTCTTAAAGAAATTGTATATCTTTTATTAAACTTTAGAGTAAAATTGTTAAAGAAATTTATATCTTTTATTATCTTTAGAGAAAAAAGGGTTGATTATTATGAGGTTTTAGAATCTTTTAGACTAACTAGGACAACACAATAATAATAAGTTGGGGATCTCACCAAACACAAACAATTCTTTTTGTTGGGGATTTCTGCCTTTTTGTAGATATTATCCCCAAGTTTTTTAGCTCAACTATAAAAAATAGTTTTTTTTTTGCTCTTAGACTTGAGCCTAAGCTAAGACGATATAAATCTTCAACCTAGTGAATCAACATAATTTATTTTTTTATCCATGTGATTCCTATAAATAAAAATTTATTGATGAATATTCTCATTCACTGAAGCTTCAAGTTTGAAGACTTCAAATTCAATTGGCAAAAAAAAGTCTTTTTTTTTACATTCTCTGTCCATTTCAGCTCACATTAATAAGCAACTACACGAGTCACATTTATAATGTAAGTAAGAGCATTACTTATCCTTTAAATGTGTGAGTTTTCATGTTACATTTGAAGAAGTGGGTGAGTTAGTCGAGTACATAAAGAGAGGGGGAAAGTTCATTGAATCATTACTTTATCAATGTTTTCTTCATTAATTCATTTTATAGTATACATTCTACAAAGAAAAGAATTTATAAAATTGGGAAATCATGTTATTACTAAAGTAGAAACGAAGATAAAATTTTGATATAATGACTTACCTTATACGTAAAAGTCTTCAAGTTATTTATGGTTAACATTGATGGCACTTCCTTACCTGAAGATGCTTGCAACCGGTATGCTTTAGGGCTGACTTGCATCATAATAATATAGGATACTTCCAAGATTGACTAAAGCATTCTTAACATGGATTGGTCAAATACTTAATCATTGATATTTATTTTAATAATGCTTATATTCAAGTCATTAAGGATATGTATGTAGGATCTATTACTTGTGTTCAAAGACAAGGTGGATTGATCAAGTATTTTCTTATTTCAATTGGTCAAGGATAAGCTTTAAGCCCAAATATTTTGCTCTAGTCATCAAAATTCTTAGTACACATTTACAAGATGATGTATCTTGGTGTATGCTTTTTGCTAATGATATTCTTCTTGTTCATAAGACTAGAGAGGAAGTAGAATAAAATTTTTAATTATGGAGTTCAACATTAGACTCAAAAGGGTTTCATTTGAGTAGATCTAAAACTAAATACATGGAGTGTATTTTTAGTAGTAATATATATAGTGATGGGATTATATATTTTGGAGACCAAGTCATCAAAAAGAGTTAATCAAATTAATAGTAAAATAGATAAGGGTATTATTCATAGAATTCTCAAGTTGGAAAGTTGAATTAGAGGAATGCATTAGGCCGATTGTGTGATAGAAAAGTACCCCTCAATCATATGAGAAAATTTTATAAGATGGTGTTGGGACCTACAATGCTTTATGACTCAAAATGTTGTCCATTAAATGAGAAGAATAAAATTAATGTAAGTGTTGCAGATATAAGAATGCTCAGAAAGATGTTTAGCTTAACACTTTGAAATTGAGCACAAAATGAGTTTATATGTGTAACAGTTGGAGTAGCTCTAGTGAAAAATAAGATTAGAGAGAGTTTTTTTTAGGGAAAACCTACTACGGGGCCTATGCATTCATACAAAATAAATATTACAAAGCCCTTAAAGGGGACTCAAGCTCACTATTGCTCAAAAGTGCTACAAAAACAAAAGAACATAAAAACCTAAGAGCTCGAGTTCCCTACTAAACAAAGTTACACAAAAGCCTAGGTACATGCTACGGTGTATAAGAACTAGCACCCAAAAAATTCTAGAGCAACAAAAAACCCCAAAATGCTCTAGCAATCATCTCTCCTAATCGGCCTCACGATCACATGCAAGAAAAACCATCTCCACAAAAAAATAGTTGAGAACAAAAGCAGAAAGAAAGATTGAGACCCCCAACCAAAAAACTAAAAAACCAACACTCTTAAAAATAAAAGGCCCAGCACAATAAAAAAACCAAGAAACAAGGCAAATCCCAATAAAAAAATAGAAATACTAAAAATACAAAGAAACATAGAATCACCAAAGTGAGAATCGAACAGGCCCATCCAATTCCATAGTAACCCAACTAGAAAAAAAAACTGCCAAGAAAGGTACAACAGAAAACCAACGAAACCTCCAACCCAGGGATGGCCAGGACTGTACCAGCCAGACAATTGGACAAGAAAAACTTCAGACAACTCCAAAGAAAATGCAAAAAATGAAGCCCAAAAAATTAAAGAAAAAAAAATAGAACATCCCAATGCTATCAATAAAGAGCAGCCCCTAGCAACAGGTTAAACAACAGAAAACCAAAAATTAAAAAAAGGCATTCAATCAGCAATTATCAGAATACACAGAATTAAGGAATAACATAAGGGAAACTAATCTCGTTCAGATTTAACAGACCTCTAATATGATTAGGAAACCTAGAAATAGGAACATCCACCATAGAATCCAGAAAACAACCCCATTCAGCAATACTGTGGGCACAAGCATTACCTTCCATTCGTATGACAGAGAAGGACCAATTAAATAACCTCAATCAGAACTTGATATCTCTCCTGGTATAAAACAAACCAGCAGGACACACTAGTCCTTATCCAAGTTATAAATTTGATGTGAGAAAGTAGAACTCACCTCAACTACGGTGTTCAAATAGTCAAGAGAAAAATAAAGTTTTAAGCCATAAAGAATAGCAAAATTAACTGCAACATTAACATTATAATTGGAACAAGGGCCAACAAAACCCAAAATAGTCTTACCGAAATCATTTCTAATAATACCACCATAAGCCACCTTATCATTAATACTAGTAGCATTAACATTAAGTTTAAAGAAAGTAGCAGGAGGTTTCAGCCAAATGATACTCTTAGGAACTTGATAGATCTCAAACCCATCCAAAATAATGCCTAATTCAGTAGCTACAAAAACATAATTCTTAAAATTCTTAGCCATAAGAATTTTTTTAGAAAACAGAGCCAGGCTCTTATCTTTAACCTTCCGAATAACTCTATTATGGTTCATCGCCACCCCATTAAACAAGGAATTATTTCTATCTAACCATAAAAACCAAAGAATAAGAGAGGGAATAAGATTCCTGATATGCCCTATGGAATTAACCATCCAATTATTAAGCAAAGCATGAATAGATAGGCCTTTAACTTAAAAAAAATTAAATGAAAAATATCATTAAAATAAGTCCAAACTTTAACCACACAAGGATCCAAAATAAACACATGATGCATATTCTCCATGTGCAAGCAACATTGGCACTTAGAAGGCATGATAAATCCATGTTTAATCAAATTATCATCAGTGGGGATGACTTGTGTAAAACATGCAAAATGAAGATAGAGATTGTAGTAGGAATACTTTTGTGCCAAATAATTTTGTAAATCTTGGAAATATCATGTTTAATCCTAAAAGCATTCCAAGCCTCTTTAAGGCTAAATTTACCATTTTTAGAAAAAAGCACAAATTTGAACATCGAGGGCATTCTTGTTTAAAAGAATATGTAAAATTTTATGAACAATAAAAATAGGCAATAAACTAGAAAGTATTTCAACATCCCAACCATTATTATTAAAAAACTCCTTAACCTTTACCAACTCAATAGAACAAGTATTAAGAATAAAGTCAATGGAATGACCCCCCAACCAACGATCTTGCTAGAAAAAAATATTCCCATTACCAAGGCCCCAATTAATAAAAGGCTCAACCTTTCATTTAATTTTGCAAAGTCATTGCCAAACTTTAGAATTACCGTTACTAAAATGAACCATCGAGGGATGAATCCTTCCACGATACTTAGCATTCAAAAACTTGGCCCAGAGATTCAAGTTAAAATGAAAATTAAACCATAATTTATAAGAAAAAGAATTAGCCAAATCCTTCAAAGACTTACAGCCCAAAGCCCCTTCCTAGAAAGAGCCACAAGATTTATTCCACGAAGCCCAGTGGATTTTATAGCTGGAAGAAGCCCCTCTCCAAAAAAATTTATTGAAAATCTTCTCAATCCTGTTACAAACCACCTGAGGGGGGAATAAAGTTTGAAAATTGTAAACAGCGATGGCATAAAGGATGCTTTTAATTAGAGTAAGCCTACTACCAAAACTTAAGAAATTAGAATCCCAGGAAAAAAGTCTATTTTGCACCACAAAAATTAAGTCATCAAAAAGGGCAGAGATCTTTCTACCCTTGTATAAAGGAACACCAAGATACTTTAACGACAAATAAGCATGACTGAAACCAGTTAAATTCTTAATACCATTAATATGCTCTATAGACACATTCTTAGCAGTAATAAAAACACACTTCTTCTTATTAAAAGATAGACCACTAACCAATTCAAAGTGAGAAAAGAAATCCAAAAGCCTATGAATCAGATTTCTATTTCTAGAAGCATTAGTAAAAATAATAAAGTCATCTGCAAAACCTAAATGCGAAATGTGAAAACCACCTAAAGTATGAATATAAATACCATGAAACTTAACAAAAAGATCCTCAAGCCCTCTAGAAAATAACTCAGCAGCAATAATAAAAAGAGCCAGACTAATTGGATCCACCTATCTCAAACCATGAGAGGCCTTAAAAAAACCATTGGACTTACCATTCACAATGATGGAAAAATAAGGGCTTTCAATACAAAGCATCATAAGATTGATATACTAGAGATCAAAACCAGATAACTTCAAAATATCCTCAATGGTAAGCTTTGCCAGTGCCTTTTATAGCATTGGTTGGATATTAGTCAAAATGAAGGTTCAAATAGCCTCAATGGTAGGCTTTGCCAGTGCCTTTGCCTCAATATACTTTGAGAAGTAATCGATCATAATGAGGATGACACTTCTTTGCTTTCTTTAAAAATGAGGGAATGGTTATTTTTTATCCATTATACAAATTGTAAATGGACACTGACAATGAGAAAGCTGTTCATTATGATTCATTCTCCATAAAACTCCTTTTTCTTGAACTACTTCACAAAGTAGTTGATCATAAAGAGGATGAATGTTCTTTCCCTACTTTGATAGGAAGGAAATTGTTCATTATGATACATTCCCCAAAAAGAACCTTTTCCTTGATCTATTTGGGAATTAGTTGATCATAACGAGGGTGAACATTCTTTGCCTACTTTGAGAAGGAGGAAATTTTTCTTTATGATCCATTCTCAAAAAAACAAAATGGCCATTGATAAGGAAAAAAAATATCATCCAAATTATGCTTATTTCATAAAAAAAGTTATTTAAATCTATCTTTTTATGCATGAAAGAAGAAATAGCACCATATAATTGAAGGAATGCCATGACACCATAGATAGAGCACTGTAACACTAAGAAAATCATCAATGTCTAAGTGTAGAAGGTAGCATTACAATGGTAAAAATCTAGAGAGAAAAGCACCAAAGTGCCATCGAAGGAGTGCCATTACGCCAAATTTCCATTAAACCACTATAGGTGATAGTTACTAAAGGTTAAATTTATAAATATTAAAATAAATGCCTAACTAGCACATCAATTTTATAGCGCCACAATGCTACCTAAGTTAGCACCACAACACTAGTTTAATCATTCGTAAAAACCATAATTAGGAAACTTATTTCTCATGCAATGGGGATTTGGTTAGAGGATTAAGTGGGGGCGATATTATCTAGAGTTTAGTGAGTGAGATAGAGGGAGAGCAAGCCAAGGATGTCAATTCCAAGGGAAGTTATGTCTCTAAGCTATTTGCAAAAGAACTTCTTGGTACCATATTTTTTTAATCTACCTATTATTTTATTTTGGCTTGAAATGAATGGTGTTTTAGATATTTTAATTTATATGGCTGGTTAAATCATATCTTGTCACAACCTAACCCAATATAATCAACAAATACATGTCACACAATGTAGGAATGTGATATAACATAGTCATAAAAGAATGAGCCAAGATATTTTATCTGGATATCAAGTTTCTCTTCTAATAACTGACACCAAAGCTTCTAGTTTTTTCACTATAAAAAAATTTTTCATCCTAAAAATTCTTCATTCCTATTTATTCACAAAAAAAAGTGTAGAGTATAAATTCTTTTTGTAATAGTTTTTTATAATGTATAGTTATATGCTAGGAAATATCGCCATGACTTTTCAAAATTTTAAATAAAAAATAAAAAGGTACCTATATACAAAATAAACTAAAAAAATCATCTCAATCGGATAATTATCTCTCCCCAAACTTGAAAATGAAATGTATAGTACATAATGAGCTAACACATCTTAGCAGATTACATTACACAAATCATTTCATAATAATTGCAAAACTAATTACTTTAAATGAAGTAGTTCTTTCGAATCTTAATAATAATTTTACATTAGAGTGTTTCTCAGAATAATAAAAGGTTTTGTTGATAACTAAGAAAGTTAAATAATTCAGAGCATAATATGTTGAATTGAATGTAAAGTATGTTGAACTGAATATAAATAAACACAGTATTGAACAAAAGTAATAGAACTCCAGCCTTTATGTCTCCCATTTTCAATTATAGACCAATATACCTACCATTTAGAACTCTTGACACGTAGGCCTCTTAGTACTTTTAGTATACTTAGAAATCCTCTAACAAAACTGTATGAATAAATAAAAGAATTCTAAATAGAACTCCTCTGTAAACTCCCCAGAAATAGAAAAAAATTCATACAAAAAAATGCACAAATATATCAATTATTCCATATAATATTACAATTAACCAGTTAAACGTAAATAAGACTATTTACGTAACTTAAATTTTTTTCCATTTGAGTTGTATTTTAATAGTTAGACCTATAACAATGTAGTTAAAATTTGCTGATTTAGAATACTACCATATTACTAGAGATTATGCGGAACTATATTTTGAAGGTTTAATTATCCTATAGTACTATTTTTAGTGCATGAATATGTTCCTTCTATTTTAGAAAAATAGTTTTTCATAAATTACAAGCAAAAATTTCATAAACAAATACATAAATATCCAAAATTACCTTATGTACAACATACTAAAAGTTATGTGATAAAAGTTTCTCTGTTCAAAAGTGATATTGATATAAAGTTAAAAAATTATATTTTAAATCAGGAAAATCGCAAAATTGCATCATTATTAAAAATGAGATAGGAAAAATGCCACCTATCTTAAGCCTGATAATTTTTAGGAATGGGTCATCAATAAACAATAACCCAAAGTAGCAAAATATTAGCATTCTCCCACTAAAAAATCCTTCTTTCTCTCCATAGAAGGCTACCTTGATTAGATGAAATGAAACAATGTAGTGGAAAATGATATTTTTATTTAAAAATCAGGACCTAGCACCATGATGCTCTTTCATGCGTGCTATAGTGCTACCTTAAGGAGCACATAGTGTTATAACACCACCCTCAGTGCCATAACAAAGAATTAATTTACCAAATTCAAGAGATCTCGGCATTATAGTGCCCTAAGGGGGAATACCAAATTTCACAAACGTGCTCATAGACCCTTAGAACCTACTTTAAAGAAAAATTTAGATATTCCCATGCATACAATACATTTTAGGACACATGCAAAGAATTCAAATGTAGGATTCAGTAAATTAAAATTTTGAGATCAGGTTAGAATAGGTGCAATTATATCCTAAGTTAGTAGGTGATGCATTTTTCCCTCTTCAAAAAAGTTGATACTTGATATTTCAGAAGTTAGATCAATGGAATAGATAAAAATATAATTATTGCATCTTAGATTCCTTCTACCTTTTAGCTTCTCTTACATACATGTGCTTACACCACACCTTGAATGTTAAAAGATATTTATTCCTCAAGTTTTTAACATCATTTTCTAGAATCCTTTTTTATTCTTCCTTGTAGATCAAATTTCAATTTATCACAACATCTTCTATAAATAATATGTTCCAAGACCTTTATAACCACTTCCTCAAAGCTAACACATGGAATATATTATGTATATTAGACATATGATTAGGTAATAGTAACCTATAAGGATAACTTTAAATTCTATTAAAAACCTTGAATGGTCCAATGTTAACTAGTCTAAGCTTACTAGTTTTTCCAAATCTACTGACACCCTTCATAAGGCTAACCTTAGCATACACAAAATCACCTACAAAAAACTCATAGAATTGTACTTCAATTCAAAATAATTTTTTCCCCTATCTTACACAGCTCTCATTCTATCTTTGATTAGACGGATCTTTGTTACCATTAGAAAAGAAATGAAAAAAAAAAAGAGTGAAAGCAAAGCATAGAATTAGAAATAGCGCATATGTGGGATTAGTATGAACTCACTAATGTCTGGCTATATTTAGTGATCTAGGATTATTTATTTCTTGGTCTTCCCAATCCCCCTTTAGAGTAAGAATAGGAATGACATACTTCAAAGTTTTCCTCTCTTTTCTAATTAGTAAGAGTGAGTTTTTCCTCCTTATATTGTAGTAAAAAGTAAGGAAAGATGGGGGTTGATTGGCTTTTTATTATAATCGGGAATCAAAAGTAGTCCTTAGCTTGTTCCTAGTAGGCAGGTCATATGAAGTCAAAAGTAGGGGATAAAATGATTGTAGAGATGAATGTGCCTACTTAATAAAAGGAAATGGGAAATCATAGGCACATCAAGTTCAAACTTACTTAGCTACTAAAGAACTCGGGAAGTGAAACTAGATCCTAATCTCTTTCACAGAGATATAGGATCTTCCTTTTAAGTCATAAAACATGCACTCGATCATTGTTCGGATGCTTTCTCCTATTGGTATGATATATATTTTTCTCTAAGGCAATATAGTTCCAATTTATGGTGTTCTAAAGATTGAGAAGCATGTTAAAGTAGTAACAGCTGATTTGAGACATCTAAGGTTTTATCTTTCTTCTATGATAGTTAGAGAAGCACATTCCCTTTGATTTATGTTCAAGTAGAAAGTAATTAGGTTCGGATGAAAAGTTTGCTTGTTGAATTGATTTATTCCTACTAGTGTTTCTTTCTTCTACCAATGTTGGCCCTAAAAATCACCTTTTACCCACCTATGTCCGAGATAATGGTGTCCTATATTTCCTCTCATATAGAGTTTTATAAGGGGCTATACCTATACTTGACTAAAATCTATTATAATAGGAAAACCTCAATCCAAGGAATGTAGTCTTGCTAGCTTCCATCAATCCATAACATATAATCTTAGAAGATTTTTTAATATCTGAATAGCCCTTTTATACTATTTCGTAGTCTTTGGATGAAAATCTATATAGAAGTGAAATCTCATACCCAGACCCTGATATATACCTCTCCATAACCTAAAGGTAAACTTGCCATCATGAGTATAGATGATAACCTTTAGAATGTTGTATAGTCAAATAATGACCCATATATAGATCTGATCTAGCCGATATATATAATATATCTATCTAATTTGAATAAAATGTGAAAACTTTATTAGAAGGTTTTTCATGATACAAATATCATCATAGCCTTATATAGAATGTAGAAAACCCCTAACAAAGTCCATTGTTGCCTCCTTCCTTTTCATCTAAAATAGGTAACGACTACAAGAGACCACCCAGTCGTTGATGCTTTACTTTTACTAATAGTTAAGCTTCATATTTTAAAACTAAATATATCACAACTCTCTTCAATCTTGGCCACCAAAATATACCATTCAGATCATCAAATATCTTGATGCATCCTGCATGAATCATATAGCCTAAAAAATGTGCCTTGTATAGAATCCAATCATTAAATATTTAATAAGTAGGACCTATAATCTATTCTTATAAAATATAAAACCAAAATTAAATACTCTTAGTTCATATTCTTACCATATTTGATATGATAGATCAACATCAAATACTCTATATCTTACTTTAAGCTTCCTAATACCTCTCCTACATAGTAGGCCGATTAATCACTTAGAATAATGTGCTAGAATATGTGTCCACGAGTCTCACAATTTCTAACTCTAGCTTCTCTATTTCACGAAATAGATAATAAATGGTAGCAAGTTGAGAAAAAGATGCACCAAAAGACTTCCTACTCAAAACAACTACTACACATTTTCCTTACTAAGCTAATATTGAAATTTTAAATCATAATCCTTATCTAACTCAAGCCACCTTCTCTACCTAAGATTCATATATTTTTGTGCAAAAATATACTTCAAAATTTGGGGATCCATGAAAATCTCATGCCTAACTTCACATTGGCTGTTTCCCCAAATCTTTAGAGTAAATATGATAGCAACTAATTCCAAATCATGTGTGGAAAAATTATTTTCATGTAGCCTCAATTGTGTATAATCATATTACCTTGTTGCATCAAAATGTAACCCAATCATTTCAATGGATCATCACTAAATACCTAATATTCATCAATACTAAAAGGAATCGATCATCAGATATAGAGTTTATGTTTTGTTTTGCTTTTTTTTTTTTTTTTAAATTGCCAATAGCATTAAAAAGAAGAAACTATTACAAACTACGAGGTGATAGCTATTCTATCACAATCCTCCTTAAGTAATGTAAGAAAATAAAGAGGAATCTTATTACAATGAAGGTCATCCCATAAAAAATCACCCAATAAAGATAAGTTAGCACAAAAATCGACTAACTTATTACATTTTCTATTAGAGAAATGAAATAAAAAAATCCCAAAATCCTTCAAAAAAGACAAGTCCTCCACCAAATTATTATCCAATAGCATGCAAGCTTTTTTAACCGGAGTTTGAAGAAATTTAATCACATTAAAATTGTCCCCTTCAATAATAATACCTTTGATATCAAACCTCCAATCTCAAAGAACCACCTTCAAAGCACGGAATGCCAATAGCTCCAAAAGTCCAATATCCCAATGAATACATTTAAATCCAAAAGCAAGCAAAAATCTCCCCTTATGATCTTTGAAAACACCAACAATTTTAGCTTCATTTGACTTTAGAAGAGCCACATTAATGTTGACTTTGATCCATTTGGGTGGAGGAGGGTGCCAAAAAGATGTAGACAACTTAGAAAGCTAGTTAACACCCAGAGATCCGAATAGAAACTACAACATGATGAAGAAAGAGCAATGCTGATTGCTCTTGAAGCAATGTAAACCACACAGACCTCTTGTCCACCATGTAGAACACTATTCATATTCTTCCAAGAAAAATATGCAATTGATCAATAAAGATTAGCAATAAATGGATGTATTTAGATAAAAGCTTCAAGTTTTCTTTACAATCCAAAACAGAAGAAAATTTTAGCACTTTGAATCCCCACTTATTGAGAACCTCAATTAGTTGAATGAGCTTATCATAGAAAATCGTGACATGTCTTGTATCCTCCTCCGCAACATAGCCTCTTGGACACCTGTTACAATCCAATAATCTTCTCTACATTCAGAATTCAAATGTAGGAATAGCATTACTTAGAATTTTCCACCAGAAACATTCCACACGAGGAGAAAGCTTCAACAATTTCAGCCATTTCCACTGTCCATCTATAGCTGAGTTTAGGACATCAACCTTGGAAGCCATAGCTACAATGGACTTTCCATAGAACCTATAAATAAGTTCCATATGATCATCAGTAGCATCCTACTCAATCTTAACGTGGAGTATTAACTCAACTAGATCATTCCCAAAAAATTTCTCCAGCTCACTACGGATCCATTCACCTTCTTTAATAAACTTGTAGAGAGAAGGAAAATCTTCCTCCAAAACTATAATGAAAGTAGGCCATCTTACAAAACTCCTATCAAGAAGCCAAACATCTTCTAAAATATTAATGGAACATCTTGCAACAACCTTCCATCTAACCAAAGGTCGAAGAGCTTGAGCACATTTTAACAAAATTTTCCTATTGGAAGAGCCTTTTTTCCTACAATCATCATTCCAAATATTGTTTCCATATTTAGCTCTTAATGATCCATTAAGCAAAGATCCAGGTTTAGTGATAAATTTCCAGGTGAACTTTGATCTTAATTGTCCAGCAACAGTAATTGACGAATGAATCCCACTACCTCCTTCCTCCAACAGTTTACGAATGACTTCCCATGCCACATAATGAAAACCACGAGCATTTCCAGGTTTGTTCTATAACAATTCTCTGCACATCTTATCTATTCTTTTTAAGATACTTTGAGGAATAAGAGAATGAGAAACATAGAAAACCGGAATAGCTAGCATCAAGATTTAATCAAAACAATTTTCCCAGCCAAGGAAAAAAATTTGTTCCCCCAACCATTAATTTTACTAGCTGCTTTCTCAAGAATATAAAGATAATCATTAGAAACCAACCTCCTTAAGAAAATTTTAATACCCAAATACTACAATTCATTGACCTCCTTATACTTCAAAAGTTTTGAAATTGTTTTCCTCTTTGCTCTGCCAACTGACTTTTCAAAGATCAATGAAGATTTATTTAAATTAATTGATTGACCAGTCAATTTGCAATAATCAGAAATTATTCTCCTTATCTTTCTTACATACACTGTTTTGGCTTCAAAAAATATCCAAACATCATCCACATACAAGAGGTGAGAAGTTTTAGAGCAGAGATAGCTACTTTAATACCCAACTCTTTACCATTAAGATTAAAACTATTAGATAAAAGTTGGGAGCACAATATAAACAAATGCGACAATAATGGGCACCCTTGTCTAAAACCACTTTTTGCTTCAATCCAATTTGAATTTTTACCATTGATAATGATAGAGAATTTTGAATCTGAAACACATTCCATCAAAAGATTTGAAAAACTAGAAGGAAAACAAAAAAGATCCAACACCTGCTTCAAAGTAGGCCAAGCCATACTATCATAAGCTTGTTCCATATCAATTTTAATGGCCACCAAACCTTTTTTTTATTTAGAAATTTTGAATTTATTAAAAAATTCTTGAACAAGAACATTTTCAGATAAAGATCTCCCTTTTAAAAAAGCCACTTGAGTTTCAGAAATCAGTTTATCAACCACTATCATCAATCTATTTAATAAAATTTTTGCAACAATTTTATAAATAGACAAGCATAAACTGATTGGATGGAAGTGAGAAGGATCTACCAGATTTTGAATCTTTGGAATAAGTACCACCAATGTCTCTTTCCAACTTGAGCACATTTTCTCTGATGATACGAATTGCGTAATAGCCTTCCAAACATCTTGCCCAATTATTTTCCAATATGCCTTAATAAAAGAATAAGAAAAGCCATCCAACCCAAGAGAGATATTCCTCCTTAGATTTATAATATCCTTTCAACTACTTCAAAGGAGAAATCTGCATCCAAGAATATTGAATCTTCATAGCTTAATGCATTAATAAGCCTTGGCCATCCCAATTACTTACACTTCCATACTTTCCATTTCTTACAAAAGAACTGAAAGAAAATTCTTTCAATACTTTCCTGATCTTCCACCAATTCACCATCATCATTCTTCACTTGTTTAATCAAATTTTCATTCCTTCTACCATTAGCAAAGGCATGAAATTTTTTTGAATTAATGTCACCTTCCTCCAACCATTTAACCATCGCCCTTTGTCTCCACCAGGTGTTTAAATGAGCAAGAGTCACATTTAATTCTTGCATTTTAGCTCTAAGCAATAAAAGGTGATTATCTAGAAAAGAAACAACATTCACCTCCTCGGATTGAAGTTCAGGCACTTCCCTTCTGAGTTTTTCTTTTAGCTCAAATAAATTTTGAAGTTTTTCTTTACTCCAAAAGAATAAAGCCCTTAACACCCTATGAAATTTCTTATTCAGAATATCCATAGGTTCTCCTCTAATGAATTTATTTGAAGATTTCTGCACCGTAACAACTGAAGTCGGATAAGATGTCCATACATCTTCAAACCACAGAATTTTGGAATTATGAATATCATTGTTAAAAATCTTCATCACTATGGGATAATGATCAGAGGCCACCTAACCACCCGAGGAGCCAATTCTAAGGCTTTAGAATTCAATAAACACCTGTCGAGCCTTTCCCAAATGCGAGCATTTCCTTCTTTATTATTACATAAAGTACTACTTAGGACCAATCATACCCACATCATGAAAATAAATGTCAGTCATAAAAGATTTCATCTCTTGAAGAGAAAGAGAGAATTTAAATTTATTTCCTCCTCTTTTATCTTCTTGAGATACAATACAATTGAAATCTCCCCCAACTATAGAAAGAATTGTTAATAAAGTATCTATTTGCATATTTTACATTCTTGCAACTTGTATAGTTTTGATGATTCCAAATATTATTATTTTATGTGTAGTTATCACCTAACACTTTTTGGAAGATTAGTTTTTTCTCTTGTGTGTACTAATATTTCAGGAAAATCGAACTCCAAACTATGAAGACTTCAAATCAAATTCAGCATACAATCCTTTGCAAATTGAAGCTTTAAATTGTTCTTTGAATTGAGAGGGAGTGATTTTAATTGAGTGAATAAAAACACACACACACACACTTAAGGAGATCTTACAAAATTTGTACTGATCGTATGGGACGATCCTAGTTCGTACGGGATGATCAGGTAAGTTATCTCCCCGTAAGAGCAATGGAACGAACAGGAGTTGGAGGAAATTTTTCTAAGTTCTGATCGTCCAGGACGAAATTATTTTTGTCCCAGATGAGCTAGGCTCTGTAAAAATTCCGTTCAGACGAAATCTATAATCATGCTAGGACGACTTGGGCTCTGTAAAACTTTTGTCCAGACGAAATCCAAATCATCCCAGGATGATTTTTTCTCTGTAAAAATTTCATCCAGACGAAATCCAAATCGTCCCAGGATGAATTCTTATCTGTAAAAATTTCGTTCAGACAAAGTTCATTATCGTGCAGGACAAGTTGCTCTCTGTAAAAATTTCATCCGGACAAAGTCCTATTCATCCCAGGATGATGTGAACCGACTTACTAAAGTTGGTTACGTCCATGTAGTTATTTGGGAACTTACCTATGGTATAACCGATTGTACCGGACGAACCTAGTTCATACGGGATGATGATCGTGTACGATCATAGTTCGTACCAATATACATAAGGTTCGTTTCCAACACTTTAAGTAAAATCGTCCAGGATGATCTACGATCGTACGGGACGATCCATTTCATGTTGACTTAAAAATTTGCAGTTTTGGACGGTTTTTCTTGTCTCTTCTATATATAGTCCAATTTAGAGTGCCACCAAATCTTTTTGCTCATTGATCTTCATGCCTATTGAAAGAAGAGTCAAGGAGAGAGTGTGAGAGTGCATTCAAAGGAGGATTCCTTCCACTGGAGTGTGAAGGCTTCGCTTGGTGTTCAAAGGTAAGAATCTCTACTTGTGATTTGGGATTACTTTACTCTTTTCTTTCTTCCTTCTAGAATTCTTGTGAGAAGATCTGTCAAGGAGATCCAGTTCTCTGCCGACACTTAGAGAGTGTGAACAGCCGCGGGTTCTCTACCCACACTAGGAGAGTGTAAAAGGATGAAGGGTTCTATGCCCACATTAAGAGAGTGTGAAAGGACGAAGGGTTCTCTGCACACACTAGGAGAGTGTGAAAGGATGAACTATTCTCTGCTAGCACTGGGGATAGTGTAAAAGGACGATGGTTCTCTACCACACCGGGTAGTGGTGAAAAGAGTTTTGTAAAGGCTTCTCCGCCTTATTGTGGGTGCAAAAGGATAGTCACTAGTGGTATTATTACAATACTCGGAGGGTGCCTCTGGGGAGTGGATGTAGGTCTGGTTTTGATCGAACCACTATAAATCTGGGGTTCTTTACTTTTGCGCTTTTTATTTTGTTTATCATTTACAACTTGTGGTTGAAAAATCTTTTTCTAAAAAATTCACTAACAATTATGCTTTAATTTCCAAAGTTTAAAAAGAGGGTTCAATTTTTTTTAATTACCAATTCACCCCCCCCCCCCCCCGTCTTGGTTAGCCACTGGGACATAAGCTTAAGTTTAACAACCTAATTCATTGTGAACGAATCTCAATAGGAATATCCAATAAAGAATGCAAGCCCAAGCACTCCCAAGCTTCCTTCTACTATACAAATCTCTGCTACCATAAATAGTAGAAACTAATTAAGATCCCTTATTAACAATCTTAAATTCCCCAACAACACACTGAGCTGAAGCTTCAAACAACAATAAAGAAGCAAGATCCAACCTCTATAATACCACAATCCTTCCAGACATCCCATCAGAAGGAAAGAAAAAGAAATCCCAACTTTTGCCCATAAATTTACCAAAATCACATTTATCCATATTAGAAATCTTGTCTTCAATAATACCCACAAAAACTACATCCTAATCTTTAACCACCTCCTTCAAGTATAGAGAGGCTTCTCTCTTATTAGCCCCCCTATAATTCCAAAATATAATTGAACTCATTTTCCTACCAAGGGGGAAGGACCCCCACTCCTTTTCTAACTCAACCCTTCTATTTTTTTAAGTCTAGATGAAGAGTTCAATGGCCCCAAAAATCTGAGTTCTTTTTGAAGTTTCTGCTTTGGTTTTCCCATACAATCTAATATTTTACCATCATTAGCCAACAATACCCCATTACAATCCTCTTCACCTGCATCAGCTCCATATTCAGCCAATGCCACATTATCATCAATTTGTTTCAGGAATTCACCTTCATCCATTTTAGGATTAGCAACTTGGAACTGTTTAGCAATGCCTTTATCACCATCCTCCCCATCAAGATCATTTAACACATCAAATTTGTTATTATTAATAAGAACTAGATCTGAAAGTAAGATTTCATTATTTGGATTCATACCTCCTGAATTAGTGATCTTAGGATCAACAACCAGCACATCCATAACTTCCTCACCAGTCGTATCATCACTTTGACTTACCTTCTTAATAAGCATAGCTTCATCTTTATTAACAGTAAATATCCCAGCTCAAGAATCATCCTGTACAGACGTCTTCAAATTGTTCTTAATAGGAACATACTTAGGAATAACATCCCTTTTCCTACTTGCATCAGTTATCCATTTATTTATTCTATTATTAACATGTATCCAAGGACCATAAGAAGGAACCTTAGATACAGAAGTATCAAAAACCGGTTCATTATTATTCTTCTCCATGGTTGTTGTACCAATGTCTTCCACTTTCTCCAATACACTTGAGTTGATTAAGTGGCCGACTTTACCACATTTGTAACAAAATGAAGAGATATTCTCATACTCATCTTTTTGAAAAAACCTTCCTTTAGATCCTTCCACCCAAACTCCCAAAGGGAGTTGCTTATCTTGCTCCACCCTCACACAAACTCTAGCAAATTCCCTTCTACTTTCTTGGAACATATTGCCATCTATCAAAAAGGTGTTCCAATTAAAGAAGAAATTCTAGCAACATTGATTGCTTCTCAACAATAAAGTGGAAGATTGGGCAACTTAACCCAAACCGGAGAGCTAAATCATTTTAATGAAGAAGGAGAGAAATCTGAAGACCATTTATCCATATCAACAATGTGACCATTAACAAACCAAGGTCCTCCCAACAAAATTTTCTCCATCACATCCTTTGAAAAAAAAAGAACACAAAACCCATTCTAAACCAAGAGAAGTCAAATGGAATTTACCAAAATTTTCAACAATCAAATGTACTGGAATGCTTTTCCCAAATTCCTTCTCCACCAAAGAGAATTATAATCGATCAGAATTAGACATAAGATTTGGTTCAGGAAGCCTCACCGTTGAACCATTCTCTGTCAAAAAAGGTTCTTCTTTAGAAAGATCGACCTTTATATGAGAACTCTTATTCCATAGATTTACAACATCCTTATATTTTAGATTTGTTTTTTTTCCTTGGCCATTAGCAACAAAAGAATTAACTTGAGCAATCCCACAAACAGCTGACAGATCATCCTCCTTATTTTGAAATGTATAGACATCCTTCAAAATAATTATTGATTTAGCTACAGCATTGCCAAACCTATTGACAATAAGTTTCATACCAGATGAAGATGAAGCTTCGAAACCACTTGAATTATTGAAGAACTTAGGTTGAGGAGTTTTTGAATCCACATTCCTTTCAATCTCCTTGCATTTTCCAATAACAGGTTTTGGTGAAAGAGAATTAACGAATGATGGTTCTCTAATCACCAACAGAGCATTCTTTGGTGAAAAGACTTGATTCAACAATGGTCGAGAACTATTGTTTTGATTTCTGATAGAATAAACTTTGCTAGAATTGGTCATCTGACTGCCAGTCAGCATTACTGAAAAATCCAACAAGGAAGAAAATTTGAAATTCTCTTTCTCTAAAAACCAATGTTTCTCTCACTAGCATTGCTCACTTTCCCACTATCCACTACTAAAACCTATTGAACTTAGTGACATCATTTAATTTTTGTTAGACATACCCTTAGTCTCTAAAAAACTCTATCACACTCACGTGTCTGGTCTCAAGCACTATCTTCTGATTTAGGGTTATCAGAGGTATAAAAATCTAAGAAATCCCCTAATAAATTTCTTATAATAATCAAAGAAACAAACAAAACTAAGTACCTCAAATACCATAGTCTGATTTGGCTAATAAAAAATTACCTGAATTTTTTGAGGACCAACAAATATACCTAAACTACTAATCATAAGTCCCAAAAATATGATACTCTTCAACCAAAGGTACACTTATAGAATTTAGCAAAATGTTGATGCTCTCTCAAAGTTTCTAAGGCTTTCCTTAGATGAACTATGTACTACTCAATAGACTCACAGTATACCTGAATGTCATCAATAAATAGAATGAAAATTGATCCAAAAAAATTTTAAATATCATGTTCATCAAATAAATAAAATATATAAGTGCATTAATCACGCCAAAAGGATGACTAAGAATGCCCAGTGTCTATATCTCACACTAAAAGAAGTCTCGGCAAAATATTATTCCTTAACCTTCAACTAATGATATCTAGATTTTAGATCAATTTTTAAAATTGTAGATGATCCATCAAGCTTATCTAATAGATCATCAATCTATGGTACAAGACACTTTTTCTATAGTTACATTATTCAGCTTCATATAATCAATGCACATTCACATAGCACCTTTTTTCTTTCTTACAAATAAAATAGGTGCTCCCTATAGAGACACACTACAATGAGAAAACCCTCTATCAACTAACTCCTAACACTATACCTTCAACTCCTAAAGCTTTTTATGTGCCATTTTATATGGATCTTGGATATCAGAGCTATATTAAGAAACGTATTTACAAAGAACTTAAGTTCTCTATGAAGGATTGAGCTCACCAAATATTCAAGAAAAATAACTAGAAAAATAAATGCGATCGTCCATGATGATATGAACAATCAATCAAACCTTTATTGCTTTTCTTAATAATTAGACTAATTTAGGCATAATTATAATGCATCATCCAAGATGATGTCATGTACGATGTCTAAAAATAATAACATGACTAAAAGAGTTGGTGGCTGATTCTTTTTCATTTGAGAATATCATCCAGGATAATGCTAATATCGATTGTCCAGGACGATTTGCTTAAGTCATCTACCTTAACCAGGATGCCCTAATTAGAATTTCTTTTTTAACTGATTATATAGGATAATTTTAGATAGTCTCAGATGATATGATCAAAAATAGAAAACTCTAAAAAAGATAGAATTTTTTCCTCGAAGTATATGTGTACAAGGTTGCTTAACAGTAGGACCCACTTTGTTACATTTGACTCAAGAAAAGGTAAAAATACTTCAAGTATACTTACAGATTGACTTATTCCAATCTACCCAATCTTTAGACGACTTAATTTGCTATTGATCTTATAGACCTGAAATGTTTGTTAGAAAGGAAATAAAAAAAAATTAGAGATATCATAAGTGTTTGATATCATCAAAATTATAATTCATGAATCCAGATTTGCAACAACCCCTAATGGTAGGAGACATTTGTGTTTCTCAGAAGTTAGTTGATAGGGCTTCAGTTATAATTAGGATCTGAATATAAGATATGAAGCTTATCTCCAGTAGTAAAAAGTTGTAGGAGTTCATGGAAATCTTAATAGGTGATCTTTAATGGGTGTCAGTGCACATAGGATTGTAGTGCGGTGTAGGTGGAGTTGATCCTAAGACTAGCAAAGACCTCATAGAGGAGTTCAAAGTTGAATGGGAAAGCAAGAGTTTGAATGAAAGTGTGGGAGGTGTGAGCGAATAGGTTTAGTACTAGGTAAGTGAGTGTTCGAGGATTGATAATCCTCAAAGGTGTGATCCTAGCAATTTTGTATCGAAGATAGGCAGCCTAGTCAGCCACCTCAGTGAAATGAGGGTGAATAAATGCCCTCATTGAACTACCAGTTACCATCCTGGACCTTTTTCCACCAGCCATTAATAAGGATTTAGAGCTTGAGGGAGAATGAAGTAGGAATTTTGAGGGTGATAAAAATGTTTGAATTTGGTTGTTTATAAAGAATCAGCCATATCATCCAGGACAATCACAGGATTATCTAGGATGATCAGGCAAATTTATGATGTCCAGGATGATTGGTTAAAAGGTGATCCTATCTTTTAGGATGATCAAACATCATTTAGGATGATTAGACTTTGGTGATCATCCTGAGGAGTTATGTTGGATGACGATTGACGAAATGGATCGTCCAGGATGATTAGGTGGATCGTCCGACAATAATGGATCATACAGGTCAAATTTAAAATGTGTAACCATTTTTGCCATGTGGATCATCCAGGATGAATAGGTGTATCATCCAGGACGATCATAAATATTAGAGTAGAAATCGATCAGATCGTCTAGGATGAACTCAAATAATTGAGTCAGATCAACCGTTAGATTGATTAGGAAGGGTGATTTAATGATATCTTCCATAACGATATAAATATCATCCAGGATGATGTGATAAAAAAATTAAAGATTTTGATGATGGAAGAAGGTGATCAGAGGAGGCCTTAAAACATAAAAAACCAATAAAAATCAAATAAAAACTAATAAAAAAGATGATAAAAATGACAAAAAGAATGAAAACAAAGTTTTTTTTATGAAAGCAATAATATGATAAATTTTTTATATGATTGAATTAAAATATTTTAAGAAATTAGTTAACTTAGTTGAAATCCAAAAAATGGAAGATAAATAAATCCTGCTATCCCCAGCTTCGACTTCTTATAGGGCAAACCATCTTTTGAAAATAAAGATCTAAATCAGAAAAAGTAATTGGATAAGAAAAAGTGATCCGTTCAAAATTTCATTCCAGAAAAATATCTTTTAGAATAATATAGCATAGCAATTAGTCACAATCATAAATTTCAAAATTAACTCTTTGAAAATATCAAGTGACACATGAATTCTTCTAAGATTTAAATATTTGAAAGAGAAAGAAGCTTGCTTTCTTATGGGCTCGTTTCGTACCTCTTGTCAATTTGTTGGTGCACTTTGCTCATGTTTTAATTTTTGATATACTTTGTGTATTTTCATTATTTTTTTTGCCATCATTACACTTCTTTTAAGTTTTTTTTTTTCTTTTTGGGCTCATTTTATGCCTCTTATCATTTTTGCAAGATAGATCTCTTTCAAAACTTTTAAATACTCTTAGTTGTGAAAATATCTTTTAGATATTAGATAAGAAAAACTCACTCTTCAATTTAAGAAGAAATAAACCACAAACCAGAATCAAATTCATATGATAAATACAATAACAATATTAAGAAAGCTTGAAAGTGATTTAATGACTTTGAACATTATTTATATAAGATAGTTTACTATAAGAAGGTAGAAAAGATCTCAATTACAAAGTCCAGTTATTAATTTGAAATAGACTTTTATTTAGAAAAGAAAATTTAATTGCTAAAAGGAGTTAGAGGAAGGTAAATAATCAATGATGTTTCTCCCTTTAATTGATTTATGGATGTCAATTATCAATTAAAAACTTTTGAAAAATAAAAATAAGGCATAAAATATCATTTTAGCATAGACCAAAAGAAAATTGAACTACAAATAAGGACATAAGAGATGAAAACATGACAAATAATAGTAAATAAAAAAATTAATAATCTAAGAAAAAATAAAAGAAATATTAAAAATGAAAAAGATCAAAAGAAATATAAGAAAATGTAAAGTTCAGAATTCAGAACTCATGTATGTCAATCACACCCAATCTAGTACTTAAGATGATGAAAGTGTCAAAGGCTAGTAGTTTAATAAAGATGTCAGCCAGTTGGTTTTCAGTTTCTATATGGTATAACTTAATATCTCCTTTGGTAACATGGTCCCTAATAAAGTGATGCCTTATGTCAATATGTTTGGTCCTTGAATGCTAGGTAGGATATTTAGAGATGCAGATAGCACTAGTGTTATCACATAGATTTTAAATTATGCATATAGGTAATCCTAAATCCAGAATTTGTTGCTTCAACCAAAAGACATGGGCCATACAACTTCCTAAGGCAATGTACTCAGCTTCAATAGTGGAAAGTATAATAGAGTTTTATTTTTTATTAGACTAGGAAACTAAGGATTGTCCTATGAATTGATATGTTCCATAAGTTCTCTTTCTATCCACCTTATACCATACAAAATTAAAATCAAAATATCCAATAATTTTAAATGAAGTGTTGTGCCTAATATACCAGATTCCTAAGTTTTGGATCCCTAAGAGATATATAACGATTCTCTTAACTATAGTTAGGAGGGATTCTTTAAGATTAGCTTAAAATCTAGCACAGAGACAAACACTAAATATTATATCAGGTTGGCTAGCAGCCAAGTAAAGCATTGATCCAATAATTCCTATATACTACTTTTGATCAATAGATTTTCTCTTTGAATCATTATCTAACTGAACACTAGAGCTCATGGGAGTATTTATTGGCTTAGATTTATTCATTTCATATTTCTTCAAGATGTATTTAATGTACTTTCATTCATTAAGAAATGTTTTATCATCCATTTATCTTATATTAAATCCCAAAAAATAGGAAATTCTCTCACATACTCATCTCAAATTCCTTACTCATTATTTTAGAAAAATCATCACATAACTTTTTATCAGAAGATCTAAAAAGTATATCATCAATATAGATATGAATAAATGGTAACTCTCCTACTTTTCTCAGAAAAAAAGTGGTGGCTATGCTCCCCTTAACAAACGTCCTCTCTAGTAGAAATGTGCTAATCCTCTGATACCAAGCTTTGGGTTTCTATTTTAATCCATATAATTCCTTTTTTAATTTGTAAATATGATTTGAAAATTGGAAACTCTCAAAATTTGGGAGTTGCTCTACAAACAAATCCTCTTTTATTACCCCATTTAAAATGGCAATCTTAACATCCATTTAAAAAAGCATAAATCCCTTATAACAAGCAAAGGCTAGTACCACTCTAATAACTTTCAATCTAACTGCCAGGGTAAAATTCGCCTCCAAATCAATCTCTCTATTTGGTTGTACCCCTTAGGCACCAATCTTGCCTTATTCTTAACCACCACACCAACATTATTTATTTTATTCTTAAAGACCTATTTGGTTCCTACTACACTTTAATTCTTAGGTCTATATACTAACTCCCAAATATCATTCCTCACAAATTGGTTAAGTTCTTCTTGCATAGCTAACATTTAAAATTCATTAGAAAGGGCTTGATTAATGTTGGAGGGTTTTGTCGTTGAGTTAAAGGTAGAGTGGTTAACTTCCTTCATAAGTCTATGCCTAGTTCTAATACCTTTAGAAGGATTTCCTAAGATCAGTTTTTTAGGATGACTTAAAAAATATCTCCAATCTCTAGAAAACGTGTTTTGAGGTTCTACCGTTTCCTCTAGATTTTTAGTTTTTACTCGGGTAATCTCACCTACTCCATAAGTGTTTTGAGGCTCTACCCTTTTCTCCAAATTTGTAATTTCTACTCTTTGGATAATCTCACCAACTTCATCTTCTTCCTCAACTCTAGACTTCTTAGGATTAGATTCATTAAACACTACATAAGTAGTCTCCTCCACTACCAATATTTTATTGTTAAACACTCTAAATGATTTTCCCACACTTGAATATCCTAAGAACACTCCATCATATTTTGGGTCAAATTTTTCTAAGAGTGATTTTCTATTCTTAAGAATGAAAATATTATAGCTAAAGACATGGAGGTGAGAAAGTTTGGGTGTCCTACCCTTAATGATCTCATAGGGTGTCTTATTCAGTTTGAATCTAACATTCACCTTATTCAACACATAATAAGTTGTATTTATAGCTTTAGCCCAAAAGTATTTTTGAAGTAAATACTCAGTAAGCATTGCTCTAGCAGCTTCTACTAAGGTCTTGTTCTTTCTTTTAGCTATCCCATTCTACTGAGGGGTCCATAGAGCTAAGAAGTTGTGACTAATCCCTTGATCCTCATAGAAAGATCAAAATATCTCATTTTCAAACTCTCCACCATAGTCACTATGAATGGTCAAGAACTCGCACCCTAACTTTTTCTGAATCTAAGTGGAGAAAGATTTAAATTCATCAAAAGACTCACTTTTATGTGATAGAAATCTAATCAAAGTTAACCTCAAGTAGTCATCTACAAATCCATATACTTTGCCCCCTGATCTAGAAGTGCTAATGGGTCCAAACAAATTCATGTGAAGGACTTCTAAAGGTCTAGAGGTGCTAATGTCCTTAATGAAATGAAAAGAGGATTGGTCTTATTTCCCTGGTTGACAAGCATCACACAGGTGGTCCTTAGTTAACTTAAGGATGGGGGCACCTATAACTAGGTCCTTTTGGGTTACTCTCTTAAGGGTTTTCATACTGACAAGACATAACCTTATATGCCACAACCAAGACTCATCAGCAACAAGTTTCAAGCAAAATGAAGCAGCACATTCAATATTGTTTAAATCAAACATGTAAATATTGTTAATCCATTTTCCCTATAAAATAGTATTATTATTCAAGCTAATAATGCATGTGTTTGATAAAAATTTTATGATAAAGACCTTATCACAATGTTGACTGATATTGAACAAGTTGTGTTTTAAACCATCAATAAGTAAAATATTTTCAATCAAAAGGTTCTTGGAGTTTACAATTATACATGTGCCCACCACTTTCTTGGTGGTGTTATAACCATGAGTGACCTTTCCACCAATCCAAGCCTCCAGTAAAATGAATTGACTGGCATCTCTAATCATGTGTCATAAGCATCTATTGTCCATGTACTGCATGCTCTCAAGTGATCTTTGGTGAGAACACACCTACAAAATCATCAAATATCATATTTAGGAACCTAAATAAGTTTGAATCCCTTCTTATGAAAAGAAGAATGCAATACATATGTGTTATGCTATGAATGTAATTTGGGTCTCCACACCCAATGTGTACCATGATGAACGGTACAAGTGTGGGAGATGTGTCCTAGCATACCACATAAAAACATCTAATACTAGGAAAAGGGTTTACTAATCTATTTGGGTTATAGTGCTTCTTCCTAAATTTCAAAACTTTTGGATTTAAATTTGGATTAAAAAATTATCCAAGTGCGGGTGAAATCCTATTTTCCTCAAGTGCTTTCAATTCAGCTTTAAAAAATGAGTTAGCACTTTCTAAAATAATATTATCAACTTTCAAATAGTGCTCCCTACTCAGGGATTCATCAATAAATATCTTAAAATCATTTTCAAGTTCAGTTTAGGATGCTTTCAAAGAATTATACTTAACAATTAAATTAGAATGTTTTTGATTTAACTAGTCAAATTCATCAAGTAATGATATATGATTACTATCAAGTGTAGAATGATCTTTAACAAAAACTTCATACTCTTTTTGCAAGTTTAGAAATTTCTAATTTCAGGCTAGCATATAATTTCTTAGGTTTCCTATATGATGAATGAATTTTCTCAAAAAACTTTAATTAATTAATTATAAGTTATTTCACATACCTCATTTTGGTCAGACTGACCAAGATGACCGTCTGCCATCAAATACAAGTTTTTGTATCCTCCTCAACTTCGATCTTAGAGGAGTCAGATGCAGAATTTGCCTAGAAAACCTTTTGAATCTGCTTCTTATCCTTCTTGAACGTGGATTTCTCCTCACCCTTCTCCTTGCTTAGGTGAGCCTTAAGTGTAGGACAATTATCTCTTACATGACCTGATTTTTTGCATTCAAAGTAAACCATATCAGAAGAACCTTTAAAATTCTTACTACGCTTACTTTTGTTCCATTTCTAAAGATGCTTTTATTTATTCCTTTGAAATCTTTTGAATTTCCTAGGGATTGAGACGATATCCTTCATTACCCTTCAGCGCCATAATTTTCTCCTTCATTTTCTCACATGTATCAAGTTATCTTTTGTTCACTCCTTACTCTTAAGTAATGAGTAATCCAAGTAAGTTATCAATAGAATAATTATTAAAATCCATGGATTTAGTGATAAGAGTTATCTTAGCATCATAAAAAGAGGGTAAATATCTCAAGATTTTGTTAACTTTCTCATAATTAGTGAGTTCTCTTCCAAAGGCATGTAGGAAGGTGACAATTTGTATAAACTTAATATACATTTTATATATTAACTCAATAGATTTCATGCAAAAGAGTTTGTAGTCATGAAGAAATATATTCAATCTAGATTGCTTAACCTCACATGTGCCTTCATAAGTAAGACCTAATTTATCCCAAATTTCTTTACCAACTGTACAAGTTGAAACACATATGTAGTCTTCAGATTTTAGTCCATAAAAAAATAGTTTAAATATTTTGCATTTAGTTGTGCTAAATCCCTAGCATTAAGAGACCATTTAATAAACAGAAGTTCAGTTTTAATGCCATTAACTTCACGTGATGGTGCAAAATAATCTTCTTTAGCAAGTATCCACATGTGATAATCTATAGATTATAAAAATTTGGACATGTTAGTTTTTCAAAAATCAAAAGGTGTATTATCAAACAATGGTGGTTGAGTAACATAATACCCTTCTGCAGTGTTATAGTTACCAAAGTTATCCATGGATCAAATTTAAAAGTTGTTTAAAACTAGATTTTATAAATCCCTCTTTAATACTACTTGAAAGTTTGTTAGAGTTGTTAAGCCTCATAAACTAGCCCGAGGCTAACCAAGAAGGGGGGTGAATCGATAATTTTAAAAATTCTTAAACAAAAAGCACAATCACCCACATGAAATGGAACAAAACATATGATCACCCACATGAAAATAGAGTGCAAAACTTTAAAAACAAAAATATAATAAGAAAGAGAAAACCAAATTTTATAGTGGTTCGATCAATTTGACCTACATCCACCCACCGGAGCCTCTCCTACGAGTATTGCACAAAAATACATTGACTCTCTTTTCACTCCCACAGAAAGGTAGAAAAGCCTCTAAAAGCTCCTTTCCACCGACCCCGATGAGGCAGAGAATCTGATCTCCTTTTGCTTCCTCCTGAAGCAGGCAAAGAACCTTGATTGATTTCTGAAGAAGACCTCCCTATAGCCTCCAAGGAACCAGAGATGATGATCGGAGAAGTCTACTTGGATCATTCCTTGGAGAAACCTTTGTAAACCCCTCATAAACTCCCCCTCACAAGATCCTCTCTCTCTCTCTCCCAAGCTCCCCCTTTCCTTCTCTTGGCTCTCTTAGGTCAGGACAACAGAAAAAGATCTCCCCTTGAATAAATAAGAGATCTTATAAAGAAGGGCTTAAATTTTATTCAAATTTGCAACTTGCAGTCAAAGATTTTCTAAGACGAACGATAGATCATCATGTACGATAAGTGTATTTTTAGCCAATCCAGCCCGGACGATCTGGGAGGGCTGGATGATTAGAACCCTTCTTTGTTATGATCATCTAAAATGATGAGGACATCATCCTGCACGATTGGTTTAAAATCAAACATATCATCCAGCAGATCATTCTAGCAATCTAAAAGATTTATGTTGGAAGATGAAGAAATATAACTTATCATCCAGAAAGATTCTTAAATCATCTCATATGATTAGTTCAAAAATAAGAATTATCATCCAAAACATCATTCTGGTCATCTAGGTGATACACCTAGATGTTGTAGAATTATAATTGATCTCCAGCATATCGTTCTGGTCATCCAGGTGATCTAGGAGAAGGCTAAGGTTTTTCTAACTAATCATCTAGGATGATCCTTTGATCATCCATGATGATATGATCAATCAATCAAATCTTAATTGTTTTCCTTAATCACCTGACTAATTTAGGAATGATTGAAATGAATCATCTAGGATGATATGGGATCATCCTATACGAATTAAAAAAATAATAACATACCTAAAAGAGTTTGGTAGCTAATTCATTCTAATTTGAGCCTATCATCCAGGATGTTGTTAATATTTTTCAGGTCAATTTGCTTAATTCAATTTTCTTATTAAGGATACCTAATTAGGGTTTTTAATTTTAATTAATCGTCTAAGACAATTTTGGATCTTCATGTACGATATAATAAAAAATACAAAAACTCTGAAACCTATAGAATTTCTCCCCCTAAGTGTGTGGTTGCAAGATCACTTAGCATCAGGATCCACTTTATTACATTTTACTCAAGAAAAGGTAAAAACACTAGAAATACATTTACATAAATAACTTATCATCCTAGCACTAATGAATCTAACTATGTAACTTAACTACATTGGGTTCTTTAAAAAGCATCTCCTTTTATAATATACTAAAATTAACATGCATAACTAAATACATTATTATAATGCTTACCAATCATCATTTGTACTCAATTTATGGAATTGAGCCCCTATTATGAAGGGAGCTACCCAGTCCCTTGACATAGAAAACTCAATTTTTCTTATATTTCTCCTTCTTTTATAATTTGGGCTTCCCCAAGAACTACTGAGCTCTACCCATACACCCTCTCTAATCCAAAATAATAACTCGCTTGTCCTCCTAATATGATTGAACATGTCTCATAGAAGAGTTGCTTTACATTTCTCAATTTTTTTTTGATTTGAGTACCATGCTTAGGTAACGAATAGAAATTTTGTTGTATACAATATATATATATATATATATATATATTCTTTCTTAGCTTAATAAATTATGAACATATATTAGCAATATTGTAACTTACTAATCTAATAGTCCCTAAACCACATGTCACACACTTCCTTTTGCATTTTCTTCCAAGAAACATATGAAGCATCAAATCTACTATGTTTGATATCTCGTATCTTGTGTATAGGATGCTTTGATGGGTAAAACCTTAAAAAAGTTTTAGTTGAATAATATTATTTCATACACACACACACACACACACACACACACACACACACACACACATACACACACACACACATACACAAAAATTTATGGAATGTAAGATGGATAGGGATACGAAGAAGGGACTCCCTGAGAAGATGGGGGGGGGGGGTGGCTGAGGGGGTGGGGTAGTACAGGTAAAAGGGAATCAAATGTATATGGTTTCGTGATGGAAAGTGGGGGTATACATATTAAAATGGAGGGCTCCCTATGGTAGGTGTAAGAAAAGGAGGGTTAGGCTTGGTATGAGTGGCAGGATATGAAGAGAAAGTCCCCTCATTACCTCCACCCCTTCTAGATCATCCATCAATACTCTTCATATTCTTTAAAATATTAGTGATCGATCGCATAGGGGGATTATCACATGTAGAATCCATCTGCAAATAATAAAAGAGAAAAGTAGCTATAATTTATATATTTATAAAAATATAAAAAAAAAGTAAATTAAATACATAAAATAAGTAGTAATTATTATTATACTTCAAAAAATATATGTATTTACTAAAACTATGCTATAACAAAAAAAAAAGGAACTAATTTATGTATACTAAAATATTGTCAAAAAATTACTAAGTGATTCATATTTACCTCCTAACTATTAATCATTACGTGATTCACTTCCATTTGATGAGTCCACTTCATCACAACTAACTTCTTCAATATTTTCCTCAAGGTCTATGTTTATCTCCTCTAACTACAATTTGGTCTCATTAGCTACAAATTTATCATCTACATCTTTTGTAGGCTCTTTGAAGTTTGACATACACTCTTCCTTATGTGGTGGTGGTATTGAAGCAGTATTCTCAATGACCCCCTAGGTTAGGTATTGAGAACTACAAGCAAATCTTGCATACCCCATAGTATACATGGATAATTAGTAAAGATGACTTGGGTATCATTGCTAGCCATCATAAATGGGTTATATTTTTCATAACTTTTTTTCTCATTTTACTTCTGTAATACCATAAAGTGGATGCACTCTTATTCCTCTATTTTGCACTAGATCAAACTAATTGCAATTATAAACATACAAGTTATTCCCTTCATTAGGATATTCCAACTATAGTACTTCTTGTAAGACCCCTATACTCATAGGCATTACCCACATTATTATTCTCTTTCACACATATGCCATTATTTTTTATTTTCTTACCTTCACACCAAAATTTTATTTGAAATCTTTAATCATTGATAATAATAATTGGCTAATATTTTACTGCTCTCATAATTCCCCAACCTAGATTCTTTAGTTCTTGTTCTTATAAATCTCTAGCATCATTGTGGACCTAATTAGTGAAGAAATTAAGTGTAGTTATATTATTATCATTTTTACTTAGTTAATTAATTATTATATATAAGGTTTAAGTGACTTATCTACATACATACCATTTTTTGAACCAATATGGAAATTCAAATTCCACTCACTTTTCGTGCTCTAATACTGATGTTGTAATAAGACCATTAACAAACTTCCTACAAAAGTTTTGAATTTAGGGTCTCTATCTATTAGTCTACAAAATATATGACATCTTTACCTAAGCATAGTCGAGATATGGCTCAACTTCAGCATAATTAACAAATGTGTACAATGTGGCAACTCTCATTTTCTTATTTGTCAAATAGTGCATAGTACATGCGCCTACTACTTCACCACATTTATTGAATACTGATATGTTACTTGTAGATTGACATATATCTAGTTTACCCAAATTTTGAGGCACATCATTCCTTATTATTTATAACTTTGTGTCGAAGTAGTATAAGCAAAATTGAGCAGTCTTATACATCAAGTATACTTCACATATTGAACCTTTGTGATGTGTTTTATTATTTACATTCTTCTTAAGTTTCTTTAAATATCTGAATAATTTATGGTTCTAAATTAATAAATTATAATATTTTATATTATGTTTGCATAAAATTACCTCAAAAAAGGATACATCATCTAATATTGAACAAGTCCACAAACTCTAGATTCATATGGTAAATGTACGGGCAAATGTTCTATGGAGTTGAAAACCCCTAAAGAAAATATATTTTCAAGGTTAAACTAAATGAAAGGTATGTTATGCTCAATATGGACCAAAGCTTCATCATTTAGCCTTGATGACTATATCTCCTTGAAGAAGATACTTAGTTAGATCAAGGGATTTATAATTGAATATGGAAGAGAACTGAAAGCAATAGGTAACAAACATTCCATGGAAATGTGACAATCATGATTTTTTAATCCAAGCAATCGCCCTGATCTCATATCAATACATATACTAAGCTTGAAATCATATCCATCATGTAGTTTAAGCTCTACACCCATTCATAGATAGCTCGCCTCTACTCTAAATTGAAGGTAAATATAGCTTCTAGCTTTAGAAGTTTATCATTTCTACCTTCCTTTAACTCAAGATTTTTCATCCAGCAAATATCCATAAATTCCATCCTAGCTTTTACGTTATATTTATATTTGCCCTTGATGTCCATCATCGTATTGAATACATTATCTAAAATATTCTTCCTTATTTGCATCACATCTAAATTATCTCTGATCAAGTTTTTTCTCTAATATAGCGAAGCCAGAAAATGATGTTCTTTATTAAATTTTGAGTAACCCCATACCCATGCACTTTGTAAATATTTAATGATGGAGATTCACTTATCGTGGGTATGAAATTTACTCTTTTAGATATTTTGTCACTACCTAACCTTGGTGGAGGTTGTTTCATCTCTAATTTATTTTTAATGAAACCATACTTATTTTGTTTGAATTGATGAATTGAATGTAAGAACATACATTGATAGTGAAACCAAGTATTTTTCCCCGATGCTTCAAAACAAATGATTTTATAGTTTCTATGCAATATGGATAAGCTAGCTTGTCAACAGTGATCCAACCAAAAAGCATATAATAAGCTAAAATGTCACAAATTATCCAAAGTGATATTACCATCAATATAAAATTTTATTTTTTGGAGATATCTTATGCATTAACTCCTTCATTCCACAATAATTTTAAGTCATTGATTAAAGGTTACAAGAACACATCTATCTTTGCCTTTGGATTGCATGGGCCTAGAATAATAAGTGTTAGAAACATATTTGGCATAGTCATACACAATTTTGGATGAAGATTATACTTTATAATGATGATATGCAATAAAAAATTATTCCTATAGTATGAAATGAATCCATTAACACAACAATCTATTTTTATATCTATCAAACCAAGTTTGGAAACTAATGTATTAGTCCAGTATAAATCAATAGGAATTATGTTATCTACCAGGTTGATCTCCTTAAGTAGGCTAATAAATTGATTAAAGTAATTTCTACAAATATTATATACTTTATTTATTCTCAACATCTTCATAGGAATAGGTGTGTCTGAGTGAGTAGAGCTCCCATTTCAAATTGGTTGTTGTGCAACATGCAACAAATCATAAAAGTTTTGTGCCTCCTTATTTAGGGACCTTTCTATATATTATTAAAATTGTGGCCCGGTTACATCATAAATTAAGTCCTCAAACATACTAACTCTATCTTCCTTAAATATATTAAAACTTGTAGATTAGTCGTATTGAGAGTCAAAATGAGGCTCATACTCATCATGTGAAGTCCAATACAAATATTTTAGAATAAATCATGTGTGATATAAATCAATAGTAATATCATTTGGTGTGAGGTAGGATTGATTTTTTAGGTTTGGAACATGAATAATGAAACCTTTTATCTGATATAAAGGAAAGTAATTGATAGCCTACCTTAATGAAATAATTCACTCCATTTAGAAATTCATCCGTTAATGTCTTGCATCCAGGCAACAATCAATTATACATCCAACTTTTATAGTTTTGAATAATAATAACACACTTGGGAAATAAATTCCTATGACCAAATAATGATATTTGCATCAATTTAAAAAGTATTTAAATGATATCATACAACATGCCCATTATAAAAGGGCCAATATTATCCATTATAAAGATTTATAACATGCCCAAGTTTTTTTGAAGTCTATCTATATATTTCTTAATATAGACCAAGTCTAATACATCTGCTCTCCTAATAGGGTCATTAGAAAACCAACTTTCTATGAGACCAAACTATTTAAGATAACTCTCTTTAATCTTATCTGCCACTAAAGCTACTCCAAACTTTTCATGTATTTTATATCTAACTGAGAAGTCACTCATCCACCTGAACATACTCATCTTTACTACACTTAATTTTATGCTTATCTTATAATGCCCAACGTTAATCGTTATAAAGTATTACAAATCTCATGACCATCATATAGAATTATTTCTTATGTTTGAAGGGTACTTTTCTATCACACAGTAGGCAGCCATCCAACTTGAAATATAATAATAATATCCCCATCTATTTCACCTTTTCATTGAACAATAGACCCAATATAGCTAAAAAATGCACTCTTTGTAATGAATTGATCAACCAATATCACAATCCCCCCACTAGATCTAGTATCACTTATATTTTTCATTAACTCCCTCTCCAATCATATCAATAAGAAGAATTTCATTAGCAAAAAGCATACACCAAGGTACATCCTCTTACAAATGTTATAGTAAGAACATCTATCCAAAGATAATATATGTAGGAATGCAGAATATCATTAGCAAAAAGCATTTACTAAGGGGATGATTGGTACCAAGATTAGATAAGGATTTATGATAAATCCTACCAACTAGCTGATCTCATGGTATAATAAATCCTCTTTTCCCCCTTTTTGTCATAAACCTGGGATCTACTAAATCCGAGAGTTTGGTGGATTAAGGGAGTTTTCTGATGAAACACATGAAAGGTAGAAAACTAGTTATCTTCTTCGTGAGCAAGCTCCCATCCCTACTTTCGAACAAGTCGAGATCAAAGGAGACGACAACTACAAAGACCAAGAAGAACAAAGAGAGAGTGTGACTTTGGATACGTTAGGAAGAAATATCATTAAAAGACTATGCCACAGGGGAACATGGTGGTGAGCATTGTTATGATTTAGAATATAATAGAAGCGAATAAAACAAATGCCCATTTAGTCAGCTTAGATAGGTTTTTTTGCCTCAAATTTTTGGTGGATTTATATTGAATTTTTTGTGCAAATTCTATCACACATTTATGGAAGAATTTTTGCTACAAATCTACTGTAGTTCTATCACAAATAAAATGATGAATACTTCTGTCACAATTTCTGAGAAAAAATATTCCAACAAAAAGGTTGCTTTAAATCCACCGCAAATCATTGACTTTCCTATAGTGTGAGATCACAAAAATCAATAACTAGTAAATTAAAATTTACATTGCTTTCATCTTAAAAACTTAATAATTACATGCATATGCTCTTCTCCACATCACCAACTATGACTCAGTAGAAAAACATTGATGTTCTATAGATATTAGTCCAAAATGTATTTTTTTATATTGGTATCTTGTCATCTTTTCTATTCTCTATAATTTATAGAAACTCAAACCCTCAATTTTCATTTAGTAAGATAAGCCTACATATATAGTAGACAATACTAATTTGATTTCAATCTAGCAGAATATATCCTCATAGGATTGATAATCTCTCAATCACTTTATTACATGATTGATAGGTACACTTGTGCATGCAGCGGACAATATATATCCAAGAAAACCTAAGTATTAATTGGCCCAAAGAATATTCTTTCATACATGCTTTTAGCTAGCCACATCCATGCTTGACACATCAGTCACTGTCGTAAACTTTTAGGATAATAAATCTACCAGGTGATCGAATTGAAATAAAGAGGGCATGGAATAAAATGTTGAATTTATAGGAAGAATTTAGAGCTCATGCAAGACTTAAATGAAAGAAATGAAGAGGACAATGGTTACTTACTATAACATAACAAGGAGAAGGTAATTCACCCTGGCTTCTTAGTATTGCAGAAATTAGTGCAGCACCTTACCAATATAGAATAGAAAATGTAGCTTAATCTAGAAAGTATCCTACAGTATAAGGAATCTAGTCACCCTAGCCGCATACCAACTACAAATACATTTAGGCAAGGAGGGGCTCAATTTATATAGTGCTAGCAACCTAAATATTTTTTACCGATAATGTTCTTTGGACAACCTCTAAGGTTTAAAGCTCAAACTTACTCCTGGGGCAGAATTTCTTTTGCTCGTGTTTGCGTACGGAGTGATCTTGGTACTAAGCTTCATCCCGAAGTTTGGACCTCTGGGTTGTTTTTCTAAAGGGCAGAATATGACGGGATCACTCACCTTTGCTTCCAATGTGGCTTTGCTGGGCACAATATAAGTTATTGTCCAAATGCTCCTTAATCCTCCAAGTAGACCTTTCATCAACCTCAAAGTTGTTCTGCTGATTTGCACGAATGCTCTCACATCTCTCATTCTTCTAACAAGCATAGTGAGAAAGATGGGGAAAATACTGAATGCTATGGGCCTTGGAGTCTAGTAACTACTAGAAAATCTAGGAGACAAAAGAAGAAGAATTCCATGGTTCTTATTGGTGGGTAGGAGGCTACTCCCCCTATCTTACATGGGGAAGTTAGTGAACTTGCCAAGCAAGTTGCTTCATCTAAGGATGGTGATCTCTCCAACAATCATTTCAAAATTTCCACCGAGGCTTTTCTCATGCATCCAGGTAGATCTGGGTCAAGGAAAGATAGAGTCTTTATGACTCATGTTGCTAAGGAACTTCAGCGTTTAGGACCAGTTACTAATCTACCAAGGAAATATAAGAAGGATATTGGCGGGGACTTCACTCGTTAAGGTGTTCATCACATTTTCAACAAAACTGCAAATTTTTCTCACTTTTTCTTTAATTGTCTACATGTTTGGGAATCTTTTATGTTTCTCTTTTTTTTTTCTCTATTTTGTTTCGGGAGGCTTCTTTTGATTCTTCTTCCTTGATTGTACTCATGTAATCTTTTTAGCTTTAATTTAATGAATTGTCCTTGCTTAAGAAAAAAGTGTGAAATATCTTATCTTTGCCAACAAAATAATTTTATTTTTTTACCAAATTTCTATCTATATGAATAGTCTACTATAAAATAAATCAAAAATGAAAAATAAAGATGGTATAACAACTATCGTAATATAAGACAATTTATGGTCAAAATTAATTTTATAGCTATTACATTTACATTGAGATCACTAAAAGCAATAAATAATCAATTAAAATTGGCATTGCTTTCATCTTAAAAAGCTTAATAATTACAAAACTATCATAATTAAATTTAAATAAAAGAATTGTTACTCAAAATTTCCCACCTAATTAATTGACCTCATGCAGTTAAGACACGGTCAACCCACAACTTTAATTACATTTGCAGCCGCTTTTTCTTACTTTGAATATAAATCCTTAATGCTTCCAAAATCCTCTCATTAAGCATGATGTAAGATAAATTTCATTACCAAGAAAAATGGAAGACCGAGAATTTCTAACGTGGACTCTTTCAATTGTTTTAGAGGTAGAAATTGATAATTTAATTATACTATTTGAAGTAAACCAACTCTATTAACCATCAACAATGTAAATTTTGAGTTCATTAAAAATCCTAAGGCTTCATTTGAGGTGGCTTTCTTATTGTTTCTTAAAACAACTTTTTAGTATAAAAAAATTTGTATTAAAAAACAGTAATAAAATCATCCCAAACGAAGTTTAAATTATTGCCAACCACTTCAGAATTAATAATAAAAAAAGGTAAAATTTTATATATCCATGTTATTATCCTCGAATTTTTACTCTACTAGCTTAATTGCAGGATATTTCTTGCTATTTGTGAGTTTTTTTTATTTAACATAAAAAGGGGGAGCAATTGTTTTTAATTGTATCTATATTTTCTGATGGCAAATTACTCAAAATTCTCCAATAAAAAAAAAGCTTTTCACGTTCATCCGTGATCCCAATCATGGCACATCAATGATCAAACGGGCACTATTAGTACTCCTTGAATGTAGATTCATTTCCAAAAGAAAAATAATAATAATAATAATAATAAAGATGTTTTTCACTTGCTATTAAAATATTGGACAAATAATTTAAGATTGAAACATATATCATTGTAGCTAATAGTATTGTTAACCAATTTTGTAGCCGAGCTCATCAGCTCAATCAATCTATACTCTTTTGTGATTGACCACTTTTTTGACTTATTGATCGTGACGAGAAGATGATACCTTATGCATGAGACCTGATTTTCACTAATTGATCACAACAAGAAGCTAAGATCCAATGGCATAACCAGGATTTTGGCTTCATTTGGGATGTTTTTTTTTTTTTTTTTGTTAGTTAAAACCCTCTGAGGGGCCTACACGTTAATTCCAAAAAAGGGGTTACAAGGTCCTTAGAAAGAACCTCTAGCTCGCTAATGCTCGAAAGAGCTACAAGAGAAAACCAAAAAAATTCTAAGAGCCGGTGGTTCCTTAATCTAAGAATTACAAAAAAACCTAAGTATAATCTAGGGCTGCCAGAATACAACACCCAAAAAAGGAAGCTCAAAATAATTGCATTCAGCACAAACTTCCTGCAAAAGAGAAGTCTATCCTTCTATAACCAGAGCTCTCAAACACCCTGCATAAGATAATTAGCCAAGTTTCTGGTCACCAAATCTTCATAAAGAAAATACTCCAACACATTAAAGTCATTTTGCAAGTATACTAGAAAGAGTAAATATTTAAGCATTTGACAAATAAAAAAGGAAGAGAAGTGTCAAACCCATCCATGAGATCAAACACAGCAGCCACAGTGTGCATAAGACAAAAAAGATACAGGGAAATAAATTAATTAGTAAAGTATCACCCATGACATCACCAATCGTAACCTGGATAAGGGCATTAGTCTTAACAGAGATAGGGTAATTGATCTTATCATTAAACCTCATAGCCATGCAGGCACCAACCAAAACCAAAAGAAGCTCAACCCCAGACACTAAATTAAGGGACTTAGTAATCAACAAAAAGTCGCAGGAATAACCAGTAAAGCATTGAGTAAAGGATATGCAATAATACGAATCCAGCATACTCATAGACCCACTAAACTCCCCAATTACTTGGAGCAGAGCAAGCTCCATAACCCAGTTTTCCACATATGTCAAAAAAGCCATAACCAAAGTACTCCTACACACAATATGCAGCCTGCCAACAATATGAAATAAAATATCCTGCCGCATCAAAGTAAAAAAATAATAATCCAGATAAATAACATGAAGAGAATACACCTCTAAGCCTTCTAGTAACATCCACCTCCAGAAATCCAACCATAAAAACCCACCAAAACATAAAGAACAAAAGCAGAGGTAGGACCAGAGACAAAAATTGACAAAACGTAATGGAAATAATAGATCAGGGTAATCAGGCATTGCAAATATATGATAAGCTGTATTTATATAGGTTAATCAAACCTCTTAACAAAGAAGGAATAATAGACATGTTAAATTCCTTTAAAGTGTTAATGTGGTACCTGTATTAAGCCAACCAATCCGCACACACAATTCCCTCATGATAAATGTGAGAAAAAGAGTAATTAAGATTAGAGGGATAAAATTTTATTTTTCTAATGGTGTAAAATTCATGAGGATTTCTAATTTCATCATTCTGAATGATGTGAATTAAAAGTTTAGCATCAATCTTAATAGCCACATGCTCAATGCCTATTCTTTGACACAACTTCAAACTATTAGATAAACTCATAAGTTCAATAGTAACGATAGAAAAAATAAAATAAGAGGACCAAAGAAAACAGCTATAACCCCACCATGGTGGTCACGGATGATACTACCCATACCAGCAATTAAAGTACCAACCAACCCATTAGAGTTGAGCTTAGCATAATGGGGGAAGGTTTGAGCCACCTCACAATACGCTCAGTTTTATCAATCGAACCACCATCAAAAGGAATACCAAAATGAGGAGCTATATGATGACAATTTTTAAAGTTTTTAACCGAAATAAGATTGACATACTGAAAATGCAAAATTTTATTTCTAATATTGGTAATGACTTGGTTAGCATCCATCTTGATCTCATTATGTTTAGAATCATTCCTAGCCTTCCAAAGAAACCACATAATCAAAATAGGAAGTAAATTAATGCAGATCTGGATTCATGGATTATGATTTTGATGATAACAAACACTCTTGTTTCTCTAAGACTGCAATGCCAACAAACATTTCAGGTCCACAAGATTAGACTGCAATTGGAACCAGCTCAAGATTAGGTAGATTAGGTCTGAGTCACTTTGTACACCTTTTTCCTTTCTTGAATTTTTGTAATTGGTGTGGCTTCTGATGCTTTGTAACCTTGCACATACACACCTTGGGAGATTTTTTGTCTGTTCCCTAGAGTTTACTATTTTTAGTAACAACATCTGAGAAGAAATTTATATTTGCCTGGATGATCGGTTCAAAAATAGAAATCCTAATTAGGGCATCCTGATTAAAGCAGCGGTCATTAAGCCAATCTGCCTGGACAATCCTTGTATTAGCTAGAATGATAGGCTCAAATTAGAAAGAATCTGTCGCCAAATCTATTTAGGAATTATTTATTTTTGGATATCGACCTATACGATGTTGACAATTATGCCTAAATTAATTTGGTATTTACGGAAAGTAATTAATGGTGATTTGCACGATCATATCGGCTGGGCTGATCACAGGATCGGACGGGATGATTTGACATCAGCAAGCTTCTATTCAGGGCGATGTTCAGAACAATTTTCCTCTAATTTGAGTCAGCAAGTTACATTAATGATCTCATTTTGAGATCTTCTATTTAAGCTTTGACAAGACACTTTGAAGAGTGTCTTTAGCAGCCATTGTAACTTCATTCTTTTGGGGGAAACTTGAAGAGAGAGCTTGAAAGGGAGAGAGGAAAGGGTGGGGTTTGATAGAGGGAGAAGATCCTTGGAGGGGGACTCAAGGGAGTTTGGAGGGGGATTCGACACGGTTTCTCCAATGAGCTTGCACCTTAGTACCATCGGATTCAATGCTTATCTTGAGGGAAGTTCATAGAAGAAGAAGATCTCTTTGGTGTCAAAGGACCCAGCTACTCTGCCGCACTGGGGAAGGTGGAAGTGATTTTGTAAGGACTTCTCCACCTACCTGTGGGGGATAAAGGAGAGACACTTAGTTTAGTGCAATACTTGGAGGGTGCCTCCGAGGAGTGGACGTAGGTCAAGGTTTGACCGAACCACTATAAATCTGGTGTGTTCTTCTCTTTATTATTTCTGTATTTAATTTCCACATTATGTTTTCTTTGTGGTGAATTTTGGTTTGGTTAGAGTTTTATTTAAAGATATTTAAAATACCAATGCATCTCTCTCTTAATTAGCCTTGTGCCAGTTTATAAGGGGCCAAACAATCCTAATGAACTTTCAAGTGGTATCAGAGCAGGATTCATAAAATAAATTTTTTAAAAGCTATTGAATTTTTAATCAATGGTTAATTTTAGAAATCGTAATACTACGGAATGGTATTCAATCACCCAACCACCTTAATTTTAGAAAATTCGCATGTCTACATTTTTGTAATCAATTGATTTTCGTATATGGCATATGATTTTAACTGGTTATTCTGTACAGTCTCGTATTTTAGATGGAATTAAAACTGATATACCTTTTAATCAATGGAGTAAAGAAGAGAAAATCAATGCTCAATTCAATGCAAAATCTTTAAACTATTTTTCCTGTGCTTTAAATTCTGAAGATTGTATGTTAGTTTCAATGTGTACTACTGGTAAGGAAATTTTGGATAAATTACACTCCATATACGAAGGCACTAGTGAAATCAAGCAATCTAAGTTGAATATTTTAATGCATGATTATAAATTATTTTGTATGAAATTTATGAGACGATTTTAGACATGTATTCTAGATTTATTCAAATTGTGACGTCATTGAATGCTTTAGGTAAAAAGTTTTCAAACATTGAAAAAGTTAATAAAATTCTACGTTGTATACTTGATAAGTTTGATGCTAAAGTTATTGTTACTTGTGAATCAAAGAATTTGAATGAATATTCTATTGATAATTTGATTAGCTCGCTCATTGCCTACGAGCAAAGCTTGGGTCAAAGACTTTGGATGCAGGTGAGATGATAGTGCTAAACGCTGAAGACTACGAGAAAAGTGGCTTATTTGGTGACGAAAGTGATGACTTATCAAGCAAATTAAAAAACCCACAAAAGCATAAGCATCAATAAAAGTGGAACAAAGATAAAAATGGTAAGAATGTTAAGATTTCTTCTAACGTTGTTTGCTTTGAATGTAGGAAGCCTGGACACATGAAAAATCAGTGCCCTAACTTGAGAACTCTTCCTACAAAAGAAAAGGGCAAAGCTAAGAAAAATATAAAAATGACAAGTACTAAAGCATAAAATCTCCTGGACTTCTGAATCATCAGACCAGGAGCAAGAAGATGTTTAAGGACCATGTTTGTGTGTTTATTTATTTGTGTTATGTTTTATTTTTAGTTATTTTTTGTGTTTTTGTTTATTTTCTTTCAGTTTTTATTATTTCATTTTTGTTATTGCTTTGAAATTTTAAATTAGCTTTTATACTTAGTTTTGTGAAGTTCTCTCTAATCAACACACATGTTCACTTTTCAAAAAATGAAAAACCTACCTCCTATTTTTCTTGAATTCTTATGTAAGTTGTGGTTGACTTCTCTAAAAATAATTAAAGGAATGAAACTCATGATTTTGTCTCTCTATCTCTTTTCTTTAAAAGGTTATTTTACTTTAGATTCAAAATTTTTATCATATTATAAATTGGATCTTGAAACTGATCTTTTTTCATCTCCTTATATTTTATTTATCATATAAAAATCTTTTGCAAGTTGTTGAATCCACCTCATAATTTTCTTAATCAAGTAATTCATTTTGTCATTAGAATAGGTTTACTTTTATTCTTAAAAATTTCAGAAAGGTAGCATATTTAATTTAAAAAAATAGCCAATGATGTCAAATCAAAAAAGTGGTTAATGATGCTAAATCAAAATATGCGTAATGACGCTAATTTGAGAAAGAAACATAAAGTGTATCAAAAAGTAAAAGATGCACAAAGTACACCAAAAACTGACAAGAGGCATAAAATGAGCCCACAAAGAGTATGCATACTTTTTTGTATTACTTAAAACTTAAGAAAACCCTTGATATTTTTGATACTTGATCTTGAAAATCATGATTCTAGTTTCACCAATTTTTACATTAATCTTCTATTAGATATCTTTTATGAAAGGAGTTTTGAAAAATTAGTATTTCTTTTTCTAATTTGTTTCTTGATTTAGATATTAGATTAAAAAATTTTTAAGCCTTTAAAAGAATTTGAGCTTGGATTAACAATTTTTAAATTTCTAATCTTTTCTAGACTATGCATTGTCAATCCATTCCTTACTAAGTTTTTGAATAAAATCAAGAGGTAACTTTCTCATTTTAAGAATATTTGATTTTTTCTTCACTTGATCAGGGATCATTTTTTATCTTTTAATCATTTTATTATCCTGATTGTTTGTGCCCCATCTCTTTTTGATAATGTCAAAGGGGGAGATCGTTTATTGTATTTGCATCTTTTTTTTTCTTTTTCTCTCTTTTAAAAATAAAAAACAAAAAAAATTTGATTCCCGCTATTTTTTAAAAGTTTTATTTTAGTAAGGGGGAGATTAGAAGAAAATATTTTTATTTTTGCTAATTCAACCAGTAATGTTTGCCATCATAAAAAAGGGGGAGATTGTTACGGATCTGGATTCATGGATTATGATTTTGATGATAGCAAACACTCTTGTTTCTCGATGATTGATTGCCTACTAACATTTCAGGTCCACAAGATCAGACTGCAATTGGAACCAGCTCAAGATTGGGTAGACTAGATCTTAGTCACTTTGTACACCTTTTTCTTTTCTTGAGTCTTTATAATTGGTGTGGCTCTTGATGCTTTGTAACCTTACTCATACACACCTTGGAAGATTTTCTGTCTATTCCCTAGAGTTTGTTATTTTTGGTAACATCATCCGGGATGATATTTATATCGGTCTAGATGATAGGTTCAAAAATAAAAACCCTAATTAGGGCATCCTGATTAAGGCAGTCGTCATTAAGCCGATCAGCCAGGATGATCCTTGTATCGGCCAGGATGATAGGCTCAAATCAGAAAGAATTTGCCGCCAAAATTATTTAGGAATTATTTATTTTTGGACATCAGCTAGGACAATCCATATCATCGGCCTGAACGATGTTGACAATTATGCCTAAATTAATCGGGTATTTAAGGAAAGTAATTAATATTAATTTGCACAATCACATCGGTTGAGCGGATCGCAGGATCGATTGGGATAATTTGACATCAGCTAGCTTATATTCAGGGCGATGTTCAGGATGATTTTCCTCTAGTTTAAACTAATCATCTAGGATGATATTCTATCAGCCTGGACAATATGACTAAAAATCTTTTGATTGTCCCTAACCGACCGGGCTGATTGAGCGTAATTTACGCTGATCGGCCACGCCGATATTTATATCGGCCTGGATGATAAAGTCGGCAAGTTATATTAATGAGCTTATTTTGAGCTCTTCTATTTAAGCTTTGATGAGACACTTTGAAGAGTGTCTTTGGCAACTATTGTAGCTTCGTTCTTTTAGTGGAAACTTGAAGAAAGAGTTTGAAAGAGAGAGAGGAAAGGGAGGAGTTTGAGAGAATGAGAAGATCCTTGGAGGGGGACACAAGGGAGTGTGGAGGGGGATTCCATACAGTTTCTTACGACGAGCTTGCACCTTAGTACTGTCGGATTCAAGGCTTGTCTTGAGGGAAGTTCAAAGAAGAAGAAGATCTCTTTGGTGTCAGAGGAAGGTGGATGTGATTTTGTAAGGGCTTCTCCACCTAGTTATGGGGTCTAAAGGAAAGACACTTAGTTTAGTGCAATACTCGGAGGGTGCCTCCAAGGAGTGGACGTAGGTCAAGGATTAACCAAACCACTATAAATCTGGTGTGTTTTTTCCCTTATTATTTTCGCATTTAATTTTTGCATTGTGTTTTCTTTGTGGTAAATTTTTGTTTGGTTTGAGTTTTGTTTTAAGATATTTAAAATACCAATTCACCTCTCTCTTAATTAGTCTTGGGCCAGTTCATAAAAGGCCTAACAACCCTAATGAACTTTCAAGTGGTATCAAAGCGAGATTTATAAAATAAATTTTTTAAAGCTTTTTAATTTTTTATCCATGGCTAATTTTGGAAATCATAATACTACGGAAGGGTATTCAATCACCCAACTACCTTTATTTGAAAATATTATATTTAATTTTTAAAAAATTTACATGTTTACATTTTGTAATCAATTGATTTTCATATGTGGCATATAATTTTAACTGGTTATTCTGTATCATCTCGTATTTTAGATGGAATTAAAATTTATATTCCTTTTAATCAATGGAGTAGAGAAGAGAAAATTAATGCTTAATTGAATGCAAAATCTTTAAACTGTTTTTTCGGCGATTTAAATTCTGAAGATTGTATGTTAGTTTCAACGTGCAATACTGGTAAGAAAATTTGGGATAAATTACACATCATATACAAAGGCACTAGTGAAATCAAGCAATCTAAGTTGAATATTTTAATGCAATATTATGAACTATTTTGTATGAAACCTTATGAGACGATCTTAGATATGTATTCTAGATTTATTCAAATTATGGCATAATTGAATGCTTTAGGTAAAGAGTTTTCAAACCTTGAAAAAGTTGTTAAAATTCTATATTGTCTACTTGATAAATTTGATGCTAAAATTATTGCTATTTATGAATCAAAGAATTTGAATGAATATTCTATTGATAATTTAACTGGTTCACTCATTGCCTATGAGCAAAGTTTGGGTCAAAGATTTTTGGATGCAGGTGAGATGATAGTGCTAAACGCTGAAGACTCAGAGAAAAGTAGCTTAGTTGGTAACGAAAGTGATGACTTATCAAGCAAATTAAAAAACCCACTGAAGCATAAGCATCAACAAAAATGAAACAAAGGTAAAAATGGCAAGAATGTTAAGATTTCTTCTAACATTATTTAACATTCTTTGCATTGGATGTAGGAAGCTTGGACATGAAAAATCAGTGCCCTAACTTGAGAACTCTTCCTACAAAAGAAAATAGCAAAGATAAGCAAATTGTAAAAATGACAAGTACTGAAAAGCAAAAAATCTCCTGGGCAGACCTAGCCTTTGAATCATCAGATCAGGAGCAAGATGATGTTTAAGGGCCTTATTTGTGTGTTTATTTATTTATGTTGTGTTTTATTTTTAGTTATTTTCTATATTTTTGTTTCTTTTGTTTTGGTTTTTGTTGTTTCGTTTTTGTTATTGCTTTGAAATTTTAAATTAGTTTTTATACTTAGTTTTGTGAAGTTCTCTCTGATCAACACACACGTTTACTTTTCAAAAAATAAAAAACCTATCTCCTATTTTTCTTGAATTCTTATGTAAGTTGTGGTTGACTTCTCTAAAAATAATCAAAGAAAGGAAACTCATGATTTTGCCTCTCTATCTCTTTCTTAAAAAGGTTATTTTACTTTTTATTCAAAATTTTCATCATATTATAAATTGGATCTTATAACTAATCTTTTTTCACCTCCTTACATTTTATTTATTACATAAAAATCTTTAATAAGTTGTTGAATCTATCTCATAATTTGTTTAATCAAGTAATTCATTTTGTTAATAGAATGGGTTTACTTATATTTTTAAAATTTTTAGAAAAGTAACATATTTAATTAAAAAAAATGGCCAATGATGCCAAATAAAAAAAGTGGCTAATGATGTCAAATCAAAATATGCACAATGACGTCAAATTGAGAAAGATACACAAAGTGTATCAAAAAGTAAAAGATGTGCAAAGTGCAACAAAAACTGACAAGAGGTATAAAATGAGCCCACACAGAGTATGCCTACTTTTTCTGTATTACTTAATGCTTAAGAAAACCCTTGATATTTTTGATACTTGATCTTGAAAATTATGATTCTTGATTCACCAATTTTTGCATTAATCTTCTATTAGATATGCTTTATGAAAGGAGTTTTGAAAAATTAGTATTTCTTCTTCTAATTTATTCCTTGATTTAGATATTGGATTAAAAAGTTTTTGAGCCTTTAAAAAAACTTGAGATTTGGTTAATAATTTTTAAATTTCTAACATTTTATGGACTATGTGTTGTCAATCAATTTTTTATTAAGTTTTTGAATAAAATTAAGAGATAACTTTCTCATTTTAAGAATATTTGATTTTGTCTTCACTTGATCAGGGATCATTTTTTTATCTTTTAATTGTTTTATTATCCTGATTGTTTGTGCCCCCTCTCTTTTTGATAATGTCTAAGGGGGAGATCATATTATTGTATTTGTATCTTTTTTTTTCTTTTTCTCTCTTTCAAAAATAAAAAACAAAAAATTTTGATTCCCCCTATTTTTTAAAAATTTTATTTTAGTAAGGGAGAGATTAGGACAAAATATTTTTATTTTTGCAAATTCAACCAGTACTTTTTTCCATAGTAAAAAAGAGAGAAATTGTTGCGGATCTGGATTCATGGATTATGATTTTGATGATAGCAAACACTCTTATTTCTCTACGGCTGATTGCCTACAAATATTTCAGGTCCAAAAGATCAGACTCCAATTGAAACCAGCTCAAGATTGGATAGACTAGGTCTGAGTCACTTTGTACACCTTTTTCCTTTCTTGAGTCTTTGTAATTGGTGTCGCTCTTGATGCTTTGTAACATTGCTCATACACACCTTGGGAGATTTTCTATCTGTTCCCTAACGCTTACTGTTTTTGGTAACATCGTCCGGAACAATATTTATATTAGCCTGGATGATCAGTTCAAAAATAGAAATCCTAATTAGGGCATCCTGATTAAGGTAGCCGTCATTAAGCCGATCAGCCTGGATGATCCTTGTATTGGCCAAGATGATAGGTTCAAATTAGAAAGAATATGCTGTCAGATCTATTTAGGAATTATTTATTTTTGGACATCGGCCAAGACGATTCATATCATTGGCCTGGACGATGTTGACAATTATGCCTAAATTAATCGGCCGAGCCGATTGCAGGATCGGTCGGGACGACTTGACATCAGTGAGCTTATATTCAAAACGATGTTCATGATGATTTTCCTCTAATTTGAACTAATCATCCAGGATGATATTCTATCGGTCTGAATGATATGACTAAAAATCTTCTGATAGTCCCTCATCGATCGGGCTAATTTGAGCGTAATTTACGCTGATCAACCAGGCCGATATTTATATCGGCCTGGACGATAAAGTTGGCATGTTGCATTAATGAACTCGTTTTGAGCTCTTCTATTTAAGCTTTGACAAGACACTTTGAAGAGTGTCTTTGGCAGCCATTGTAGCTTCATTCTTTTGGGGGAAACTTAAAGAGAGAGCATGAAAGGGAGAGAAAATAGTGGAGTTTGAGAGAGGGAGAAGATCCTTGGAGGGGGACTCAATGGAGTGTGGAGGGGGATTCCACACGGTTGCTCCGGCGAGCTTGCACCTTAGTACTGTCAGATTCAAGGCTTGTCTTAAGGGAAGTTCATAGAAGAAGAAAATCTCTTTGGTGTCAAAGAACCCGACAACTCCGCCGCACCGGGGAAGGTGGAAGTAATTTTGTTAGGGCTTCTCTGCCTAGTTGTGGGGACTAAAGGAGAGACACTTAGTTTATTACAATACTCTGAGGGTGCCTCCGAGGAGTGGACGTAGGTCAAGGTTTGACCAAACCACTATAAATCTTGTGTGTTCTTTCCTTTATTTCTTCCACATTTAGTTTCCGCATTAGGTTTTCTTTGTGGTGAATTTTTGTTTGGTTTGAGTTTTGTTTAAAGATATTTAAAATACCAATTCACCTCTCTTTTAATTATCCTTGGGCCAGTTTATAAGGGGCCTAACATCCCTAACGAACTTTCATAAATTATATATGTGGCCTTTATTGTTAATGAACCAATGATTAAGCATATCGGCAACATCGCAATTAGTATTCATAGTACCTTTATCAGCAAAATTAAAGAAATATCACCAAACTTTTTGAGCAATCACACCATTAATGAAAACATGCCTAATACTTTTAATATTAAAGTAATATTGACACTTTGAAGGAAAAATAAATCCTTTTCTCCACAGGAGATTATCCACAGACAGGTAGCCTTTTAGACATCTCCAAACCAAGATACAATAAGATAAAGAAATCTTATAATGTCAAATAGAAGCAAAAATTTAAGAAATATCGCCTTTATATCTAATAGCATCCCAAACTTTTTTCAAATTGAATTTATTAGTAGAAGATAAATTAAAAAGAATTTTATCCTTGCACTGTAATTGTAATGGAATTTGAAGGATTTTATCAACCATGTCACAAGGGACAACCTCCAAAAGTTTACTAACACTCCCATCACCATTTTGAATAAAAGAGTGAACTTTAGTATTAACAAAAGTATGGGTATTAAGATAGCTATCAATAGAAAACATACCCAACCAATTGTCTTGCCAAAAAGAAATATCACCTTTCCCAAGGCCCAATTGAATATATTATTCAGCCTCCCATTTAATTTTACAAAGCTTTTTCCAAACAGAAGAATCAAAAGGTTTATAGTAGCAAACCAAATGATTAAGATCTTTACAGTATCTAGCTTTCATAAACTGAGCCCACAAGCTATTGTTAGATCTAAAAGCAAACCATAATTTATGAGAGAAAGCATGCACAATATCAAGAAAGCTCTTGCAACCCAAGGAGCCCTCATTGAAAACACCACAAACCTTATTCCAAGTTTTCCAATTAATACAAGACTTATTATTTTTAAAACAAAAAAAAAACTTATTGAGCATTCTCTCCATTCTAGTACAAATCATGGAGGAAGGCTACAAAGCGTGAAAGATGAAGATAGGAATAGAATTTAAAACACTTTTAATCAAAATCAACCTACCCCCCAAAGAGAGGAAATTAGAGGACAAATTAAGAAGTTTCTTTTGAAATGTAGTGAAAATGTTGTCAAACAAATGATTTCTTTTTCTTACTTTAAAAAGAGGAGTACCTAAATATTTAATAGGATGTAAGGTAGAATTAAAATCACAAACTCTTTTAATCACATTAATTCTACTATGATTCATCAATTTACCAGAAATGCAAATACTCTTATCATTTTTTATAGAGAAACCACTCAAATTTTGGAATTGAGATAGAAATTGAACTAACATTTTAATATTACTAATAGAAGCATTCGAGAAAATAATAAAATCATCAGCAAAACTAAGATGTGTAATAGTTATGCCACCAGCAGTATGAAAATAAAGAGTAGGATACCTACTATAAAGATCCTCAAGACCTTTGGAGAGGTATTCCATAGCAATAATAAAAAGAGTAGGATCGAGAAAGTGGATCCCCTTATCTTAGACCGTGCTCAGATTTAAAAAAACTATGATTACGTCCATTGATGATCACAGAAAAATAATATTTTTAATACTATTTTTAATAAATATGATGAATGATTGATTAAAGCCAAAAACATAAAGAACTTTGGAAAGAAAATGCAAGTTCAAATTATCATAAGCCTTAATAATGTCAAGTTTGAAAATGAGATTCCCTCTAGTGACTTTAACATTAATATCATGAACCATTTCTTGGGCTAAAAGAATATTATCAAAAATTCTCCTACCTTTCCCAAAACTCATTTGGTTGAAAAGATGATTCTCACTAGGATGATCATTAACCTAGAAGCAATGATTTTAGCCACAAGCTTATTAAAGAAAGTATAAAGACTAATAGGTCTAAAATTATTCTAATATGTAGCATAATCTTTTTTAGGAATAAGCACAATGTTAGTGGAAGGAAAAAAAATTAGGATAAGGATTACCATGAAAAAAATTATTCACAGATTCCACCACATCTAATTTTATAATATCCCAAGTTTTAATAAAAAATTAGTAGTGAAACCATCCGGATCTGCAATAGAGTCACCATTAATATCTTTAATAGCACTCCACATTTCATCTTCGGTAGGGGTTTGGGTGAGTAAAATATTGTCTCCCTCACCAACAGAGCAAGGAATCACATTAGGGTTGGTAATAAGGGAGGTTACATTAATACTATTAAAAATCTTTATAAATGATCTACTCCAAAGTTAATAATTAACTCATCAGTATCATAAAAACACCCTTGCATATTGATAATTCTATGGATATGACTCTTAGTCTTATTCTTATTGGCCAAAGCATGAAAAAAGAAAGTGTTCCTATCCCCCTCCAAAACCAATTTAGCCGAAGCCTTCTGTTTCAAGAAAATTTCTTCTTGATTTTACAATTGGAAAAGATCAACTTTAGCTTGATCAAGCATAGAAAGGTTTTCACTTATAGGATTCTCCAAGAACAACTTATCTAACTCCAAAACTTTATCCTTCACTTCCTTGATGTTAGAAAAAATGTATTTGAAAACATTTTTATTCCACCATCTAAGAACTTATTTCAATCTACTCAATTTAGCCCACAAACGAGACATGTCTTTAATATTGTTATCAGGAGAATTAGTGGCATGCCAATTATTAGAAATCACATTAAAAAAATCCAAATGAGTAAGCCACATATTTTGAAACCTATAAGCAGGAGGAACATTAATTTTATTAGCAGATATGGATAAACGTAAAGGAGCATGATCAAATAAAGTTCTATTCAAGTGTTGAACATGAGTCATAGGAAAATCTCTTATCCAGTCATTATTAAAGAGAATCCTATCAAGTCTTTGCCACATAGAGGTTCTACTCCAAGTAAAATCTCCACCAGTAAAACCAATATCATTTAAATTGCAATTAGAAATCATGTTATTGAAATCATTCATAGCATTGATATGAGGAGGGTTACCCCCTATCCTTTCACTAGCATTAGAAATAATATTGAAATCCCCACCCACACACCAAGGGCCATTAGAGCTAAGAGCAAAATCAAATAAAAAATCCTAGAGAGAAAGCCGACCCAATCTAGTACAAGTAGTATACATAAAGGAAGCATTATAGTTAACATTGGAATAAGAAATTTGCACATTAACAACTTGGGCAAAATCAGAAATAAAATTGATGTTGAAATGACTTTTCCATAAAATCCAATTTTTATTAGAATAATTAGCAAACATCATGTTAAAACCCAAACTAGAAGCAATACTAACCATTTTATCAGCAGAAATAAAAGGTTCAAATAAAACCAGCACCTGAATGTTGTGCATACGACATAAGTTCCTAATCTGGGTCCTAGAATCAGACCCTCCAATACCCCTCACATTCCAAATAACGGCATTAATCATTAGAACTTTCAGTAAAAACTTGAGCCCTAGTAGAATGAGGCGTATTAGGTAAAGGATATTTACCATTTTTCTTTTTCTTCTTATTCACCTTAAAGGCTCCTTCCTCATTAATAGGTTTAGAGTCACTATCAAAGAGATCAGAAGCAGATGACGTGTTAGGATCACCCCCTTTATCATTGTTATTAATATGAACCATAAAAATAGGGCCAGAATTGTTTCTAGGGATGAATTCCCCTTCTTCACATTCCTCCACATTCTTTTTTTCATTATTTTCCACATTAATCAATAGAGAGGTATTCTCTTTATTTTGAAGCATATAATCAATAGAGACAAAAAAAATTAGGAAGCTTATCACCTTCCTCAATACTTTTCTCATCAGGAGAAGCTCTCTCAGGTGTAAGATTAGGACTATTATTCAAAACCCTCAAATTATCCAAATCATTAGGATTTTCATTACCAACCGTCTCGATGGGGGATTTGTTCTCAGCCAGATTCGAAGGAATTAGATCCTCAATAATCTCATTTGTAGTATCTGTAGATTTAGTGACCTCAATCCCCACTGAGTTATTGGATTTTTTTTAAGATCAAAATGTAATTTGAAGCAATCAGAAACTGCATGGCCATGAGTTTTACAATGATTATAAAAATCAAGAACTTTTTCAAACTCACACTTTCTTAGCATGTTTCTTAGTGATATCAACTTCAACTAAAACCCTAGCCACAGACGAACGGGTTCTAGAAGCAATAGCCTGATCAGTTTGCAAGGGGCGGTCGAAAATAGAACCAAGCACATGTAAAACTTTGGCATTGAAAAAATGAAGTCTAAGGTTAGTAAAAGAGATCCAAATAGGCATAATGGGGGATTCTTCTCAAACATCAAAAAAGGCGTCCACTTCAAAATATGCATTTGACAATTAAGGATAAAATACGATCTACGGGCAAACATGTGGCTGTAATCTAAATCATTCGATAGCTGAATCGCAACATGTTTCAAATCCATAAGACCAACTGAGTAAAAATCCAAGAGTTTAAGGCTACCGAAAAAAATCACATATGGAATCCATATTTGGCCTTCGCAGCCCAAATTTTCCAACCAGGGTAAATTGAAAAGGGGAGACAAGTTTTAAAACTTCTTCATTTGAAAGCAAAACATCTGGCACTCCATTTAACATAGAATGAGTTAAAGAGGGAAGGGTATCACCTGCTGAAGAGCTAGAGAGAACCTCCTTAAAAGATCGTGATTGAGGAGGAGAGGGAACCCCCAAATCCAAGCAAAAGAAGCCTTTGTTTGTATCTTGAACCTGGGAGGCAACATTCCCCCAAAGCATAGAGGACGAAGCCCTCGCCATAACTTCGGAGCCTTAATAGGGCCAACCGCCAAAAATGAGCACCAGCGCAAAAACAGAAAGAAGAAAGTGAGAAATCGCCTACGGGAAGGGCGTGAAGGCGGGGGAGATCACAGGAAGGAGGAGGAAACCCTAAAATTACCCGAGGCGGTGCTTAGATCGAGAGACGCGAGGGATTATGTTTGGGATGATTTTCTTTCTTCTTCTCAAAGTAGATTTAGTTAAATTTTTTATACAAAAAAAACTACTTTAAGAAGCAGTAAGAAACTTGTCCCAAACAAACCCTTAAAGCATGTTTGCTGCTTCTTAAAGCTTTTTTTAGTACAAAAAAGAAATTTTTTTGTTCCATATGCATTTTTCCTAGTGGGTAAAAAGGAAGAAAAGGACCATGCAGACGTTATTGATAAAAAAGAGTGAAGTTCAATTTTTTTTTTTTTTTTTTAGAAAACCCACAGAAGGGGCCTACGCGTTAATATAAAAACCGGTTACAAGGTCCTTAGAAGGATCCTCCAGCTCACTACGCTCATACGAGCTACAATCAAAAAGAAAAATAAATCCTACAAGCCAGTGGATCCTTTTTCTACGATTACAATATAGGCAAAATATAGAGCTGGTCTGCACGTCAGCAGCACCCAAAAAACGGAATTGAAAAATTCTCTCGTTCAGCATGTACTTCCTGCAAAACAGAAAAACAAAAATAAAAGTGCACAAGAAAAGTCTAACCGAGAGTAGATTGCAGGTGTAGCCGATTCCAAGCACAGATAAATAGAGCCTGCCAAAACCTCTCCAAAAAAGAATCTTAGAATAGTAGATAATGAGATCTCTAACAGAAAAAGAAACAGAAAAAACCGTGAGGAATTGACCCATGAAACACATGTTCTCCATCATAATACTATAATACTCATTCTTAGCCAACATACCAACCAAAACCCAGTTGTTCATCAAACTCGTCATCACGTTATCCTTACAGTTCTTAAAAATCCCCCACATTCTCATATCAGCATAGAAAATAACACAGTAAACATGATAAGAAATAAAAATACCATGAAATATCGAACTGCAGAATTCATTTTTGGGAAGCTCAGGGACGGATGCCCAATAACAGAAAATACACAACCAAACCAAACCAAACAGATACCCAGAACCCAGAAAACCCAAATTAACCATGTCGAATATAAGGGACGCCCGCTTTATCCAACAGAATCATACCCTTAAGAGGAGGAGGCAATTGCATCACAGAGAAATTCTGAAAACTGGAACATTGAGCCCCATAATTAGCTAACCAATCAGCACAAACATTCCCTTCACGGTAAATATGAGAAACGATACAAGAGAGCTCACTCATCATCATCTTAATTTTCCTAATATTGTAGAAATCCTGAGGGTTACCCTCATAATTCTCAGAAATGGCATTAATAACAGAAGTAGCATCAACTTCAATATTAACATGATAATAACCCATATTTAAACACCTTTCAAACCCATAACTCAAACTCAGAAGTTCAGCAGACATCACAGAGCAAGCAGGCATAGGACCAGAAAACAAATCAAGAGGATTACCAGAGTGATCCCGAATTATGCTCCCAATACCCGCACCGTTTATGCCAACAGAACCGTCAGTATTCAACTTCACAAAGGGGCAAATGGGTTTGACCCAAGAAACAATACGGACTCTCCTAACATCCACAGCAGCAACAGCATTTAGCCCAAGGTACTCAACCAAAGCATTACAATTTTTAAAATTCTTACAAGAAATCAGATTGACAGAAATAAACTATAACAATTTGTTCCTAATATTAGCAATAATCTCATTTTCATCAATTTTTCTCCCCTCATATTTCGATTCATTCCTTGCTTTCCACAAATACCAAATAATCAAAATAGATAAAAGATTCAGAATGTGGCCCTTACCTTTAGTAAACCAAATAGAAAGCAACTCCTTTAAATCACCCTGATTAGCGTTCAAAACCACCCCAGCCAGATTATAGAAGTGATTCCAAACCTTCCGAGCAACCAAACTATTAATAAAAATGTGATAAATACTCTCAATATTAGCACAACACTGACATTTAGAAACAATATAAAAACCCTTGTTCCATAACCTAGTATCCACAGGCAAATACCCCTTAATGCACCTCCAAGTAAGTAAAGAGTAGGAAACCGAAATGGTGTTATGCCACAAAGCTTCATAAATATGATTAACCTCCTCTTTATATCTAATTTGCTCTCAAAGAATTTTAAAGCTAAACTTACCCGTGGAAGCATATTTAAAGAGAATTTTATCTTTAATGTGTAATTGTAATGGAATCTTTAAAATCAAATCAACAACCACATGAGGGATAACCTCACGCAACCTCTCAGTATTCCAATTACCATTCAAATTAATCAAATCTAGAAGTAATAATAATAATAAATCTTCAATGAATTAAAAATACTTGTTTTCAAATATAAACCGTAGACTAAAGTTTTGTTTCGGACGATTTATTTAGTGCTTATTAAAGCAGCTTTCTAGTAAAAAAATAATTTTTTTGTACTAGAAAGCTGCTTTAAGAAACAATAAAAAAATGGTCTCAAACGAAGCATAAGTAATTGAAATAAAGTACTATAATAAATTGCTCTACTAAATATTAGTAACCAACCAACAACAGTATGGCAATATTAAAAGTATTTCTAATGCAAATTCCAAAATGCTTTGAAAGGGATAAAATTTTTTGGAATAATTTCTTATAGAATTCTATGATGAAGATATCAAAAAAGTCTTTTAGGACCTTAATCTAGCTGCATTAAATTTTGGGCATGATCATATTTTGATTTTTTTTTTCAAATTAACAAGCTTTCAATAACATGTGAACGTTCCATATTTTAATATATGTATTTTCTTAAATAAGACAGTTAATAATAGAGTTTTCTTTCATGGTTTTTCTTTTTGTTGAATACTAAAATAAGTCTCCACCTATGATATTTACAATCTTGCTTAATTTTAAAACGTATGTTTTTTTTATTTAAAAAGATATCGATTAATAATTTTTTGTACTAATTCGTAATTCAATTTATATAATAAATTCCTAATTGGTGTTGCTGGTTTACTGCTTCTCTGTTGGAGGTGGGCTGGTGCTTGTGATTTCAATTCTGTTGATGTTGGTGGTTTAAACTGAAGACTCAGGGAGAACATATTGGTTATGTGAGATGTTTAGAGCTTTTCCGCTTGGCTTGCACGGTAGTGCTGGGGTTTCACTTTAGTTGATATGGGGGCCTTAGTTGATCTCATCTGCTGATGTATATCTGTAATTTAGTTCTTATTTTTGTTATTGATTATTATTTTGCATGTAGTATTGGTTTCTTCCTATATGTTCCTTATGATTATTCGAGTTTTGGGCTATATTACTAATTCTTAAAGTATTCTTTTGGGTTATGGCTTCTTGCTTTCCTTTGTCTTATTTATCTCGTAACTAGTAATAGATCTACTGTAGCTCATGGAGCAATAAGTAAGTTTTTTCTCTCGTTGAAGGACTTTTAACAATTTGATTTTTAGATATAAAATTTAACATTTCAAAGAAAAAAAAAAGAGTATCAAGTGGCTTGAAAGCCTGAGCTGAATAGGAAAGAGGTTGTATAGATCAATATGTAAAAATTATTTTGTTTGATACATGCATCTTTCTTACTATTTTCTAAAGTTGTTTTCTAGTACAAATAATTTTTAAAAATAGTAAAAATGTAATTATTAAAAGCTGTCTCAAATGAATCCTAAGTTCACAAAATTTTGATTCTTTTTTTGTTAAAACCCACAGAGGGGTCTACGCGTTAATATCAAAATAAACGTTACAAAGTCCTTAGAATGAACCTCTAGCTTGCTATTGCTCGGAAGAGCTACAAAGAAATTCAAAATAAAACCTAAAAGCCAGTGGTCCCTTTTTCTACGATTACAAATAAATATATGTAAAAGCTAGGGCTATAAGCAAACAGCACCCTAAAAAGGAAGAGCATATTGATCTCGTTCATCATAATCTTCCTACAAAAATAGTAAGCAAAACTCAAAAGATTCTGAAAATTATAAGACGTGAAAACATTGCTATCATTGAGATTCCAAAACTCATAGAAATTCTGCCTGCAAAAAGAACTCCCAACACCAATGTTAGTAAAATAGTGATAATTGCAACATTTAATCCAAACATTATGAAAACCGTTGAATAGGGTGCCATGAGTGAATAGAAATAATCCCTTCAGATGCTGCAAAGAGGCTTTAATGTCAGAATTGTTCCAAGAAAAAACAGTGATAACCTGAATGATATCCTCCATCATAACATACATAAGATAAACAAAAATCCTCATAGATAACCCCATGATACTCAAAACATAGCTGAACTTATTGTTAGTCTTCCCGATAATGACAAAATTATAAACTTTATAGTTAAAATAATGAGTCAAATCCGAGAAAAACCCCATAAGAATAAGATAAACATTGTTCTGCTGCTTGGGAAAATGCCACCAAAACAGCGCCCCCAGAAATCCTTGGAACACCACCATACCCCCGGTAAAACCCCAGATCCTGGCAAACAAACTACACGAGACAAACAACAACAACCAATAACTGAAACAAGAGAGCTCACACGCACAGAATAGAAAAGTAATAAGCAAACCAGATAGAAAAATAGTTCAGTCAACCATGACGGATGTAAGGGAGACCGATCTTGTCCAAGGTAATCATGCCTCTAAGAGGAATAGGCAGATTATTAACAGGATGCTCCTGAAAAATCTCACTTTTAGCACCAAAATTAGCCAGCCAATCCTCACACGCGTTACCTTCACGATAGATATGGGAAGTAGTAAAAGTGAGCCTAGAAAGAACCATTTTAATTTTTCTGATAGTGTAAAAGTCCTGAGGACAACCAGTATAATTATCAGAAATCACATGAATAACCAATTTTGAATCAACTTGAATGTTGACATTATAAATACCTAGTCTCAAGCACATATCTAAGCCATTATATAAACCCAAAAGCTCAACAGACAAAACAGAACAACAAAACAGGAGACCAAAGAAAGCGTTAATAGGATTGCCAGTATGGTCCCTGATAATGCCATCCATACCAGCATTAGTAGCACCAAAAGAACCATCCGCGTTATGTTTAACAAAAGGAGCACTGGGTTTGAACCACCTCACAATACGATCCCGCTTTCCCACATTACTAGATTAAGGCTTCGTTTGGGACGGCTTTTTTATTGCTTTCTAAAATGGAGTTTTAGTACAAAATTTTCTAATTTTGTACTAAAACTCCGTTTTAGAAAGCAGTAAAAAAGCCGTCCCAAACGAAGCCTAAGTAAGCATCCCAAAATGATTAGCTAACAGATGGCAATTCATAATTTTTTTTTTTTTTTGAAATAAGATTAACAGAAATCAACTGCACAATTTTATCCCTCACATTAGATATAATTTGGTTAGCATACATTTTGATCTCCTTATGCTTAGAATCATTCCTACCTTTCCAAAGGTACCAAATAATCACAATAAGTAGTAAATTATGAATATGACCTTTGCTTTTAGAAAACCACATCTTAAGAATGCCAGCCAAATCATAGTTAGCATTGAAAACACCAATACACAAAACTTTTATATAATACTATTGTTAACTAGAAAAAAAAAACTACAATTTCAACGAAAAGAATCAGTCATGATCAAGTACTAACAATGATTGAATAATTGGAAAACATTAAAGGAAAGAGGGAAGAAAAATTCTCTTTTAATTTGTTAGGTCAACCAAAATCCTTTCTAGCAAATTAGTATTCAAAAACCAAGGTAAAATCTAGTATTAATAGTCTCATATAATACGGTGCACAAATACACACAGGAAATTAATCAAAGAGGAGAAAAAAAAATAGAGGTTTGTACATGCCTCCAACTGGTCTCCTCTCTCACAGCCTATATGTGCTAATGGGTCATAAAGAGGAACTTTTATTTGGTCCGGTGAACGTACATAGAGCTACGTTCGGCCGGCACTAAGATCGCAGGCAAAAAACGAGAAATACCGAGCAAATACTAAGCAATACCAATAATAATGAGAAATATCATTATGTGAAGACAAAATACCGAGTAATACAGAGCAATACCGAGCAATACCTAGTAATACCAAAGAATAGAAAAAACTAGGTATTTTTTGGTATTACTCGGTATTGCTGGGTATTACTCGGTATTGGTCTTCACATAGTAGCATTCTTCATTATTATCAAACAATACCTAGCAATACCGACCAAATACCGAGCAAAAATCAAGTAACAATCCTTTGACCGAACGTAAATCTACATAAAGAGAGAGAGAGAGAGAGAGAGAGAGAGAGAGAGAGAGAGAGAGAGATGCCTTATTACACAAGTAAAATAATTTCATTTTTGGTGAAAGAGTAAATGTACTATTAAAATTGAATTTTCTTTTCCACCAATCAAGAAGATTACGTACAAGAATATAATTTTAAGAATTTCCATGTCATGCAGTCAAAATTTTGTACAAGTATAGAATGATTTCTCTAGCTAAAATATACGATAACAGCTCGCATCCTCTTCATCAATTGATATATTTCCATTTTATATATTACATGTCACAAAGGCATAACTGTAAAAAATATAAAATTTCATATTTTACTTTCTACGTTCAATTTATTATTGTCTCATATATATGCTTTAAAAATAATTTGTATCTTTGCCGTATATATATCTTTCTTGTGCTTCCATATTGCAATTTTAAACAAATACCACCTTCCCATTTAATATATTTACATAGTGAAGCAAAAGCTTTAAATTAATAATTTCATTGTTTTGCTGCATACATTTGCACAATCTGATAAAATCAACGGAAAATTTAAAAATAAAATAGATAAAAGTTAAATATCATTAAAACATATACCCCTTCTATATTTATATTAATATCCACGGCCATCCATTAATAACACTAAACATAATGGAGGGTCGTGTGTGTCCAATTTCTTTTCTGGGAAATTATTGTCTTATATCCTTGTAATATCTTCTTAGTATCCTTGTGTTCATGCGGATGCTTGTGTTTGTGTATCTTACACGGTTAAAAAAGTTAGCTCAAATTAATGCCACATATATATATTCTATAACAAAAGAAAGCATTCCATGCTGACTCCGTGAGCCAAGTGTCAACCTTTATCTCTCTTCTCACAAGACAAAGTCTTACACTGAGACCCACACTCATCTTCTTCCTTCCCTCACAACCCACTGTTCTTTTTTTCTTTTTTTAATGTGAGGGGGTTTACCCCCATAAGAAAGATAAAGAGAGAAGAAGACCTATAAAAACACAGCCAATCAATGTAGGGAATACTTGTAATTCATATGGCCTTCATGATTAATAAAATATAAAACCTACTTCTATTTATATTATTATCTATACTTCTACTTCCACGGTTCAACCATTCATGTCACCAATATGCTTAGACTATTGTTCTTCTCAATCACCTCCTTCAACTTAGTCTTCCAACCTCTAGGAAACTAAGAAAAAGAAAGTGATGGATGAGGAAAAGGGGAAGGATGTGGTGGAGATTTATGATGAAGAAACTCTTGAGCTTAGGCTGCCGACGAAGCCGTTGGACCTCAACGAGGAAGTCAATGAAGAGAACGAAAAGGAAGAGGAGGAAGATAAGGGAAGCTCAAGTGAAGTTATGGGAGAAAGCGACCATGGGAGTAGCAACGGTGAAGGAGGTAGAGGATCGAGTGAGAGCAAGGGGGATGAAGAGGGGAGAAGGGAGCAGTTGGGGCCAACGGTTAGACAATATGTCAGATCTAAAATGCCAAGATTGCGGTGGACGCCGGAGCTCCACCTATCCTTTGTTCATGCAGTTGAAAGGCTTGGAGGCCAAGAGAGTAATTCAATTCATCCTTCATTTTGTTTATTTTAAATTCATTCTTAAGTTTATTTTTTTCTTAATTTTTTGTGTATTGAAATGTAGCTGGTGTTTTTGATAGCTGGCTTAGTTTCGTTTTCTTTGTTTTTTTGGCTAATTAAATTATGTTGCAGGAGCAACGCCAAAGTTGGTGCTTCAGATGATGAATGTGAGGGGGCTTAGTATTGCACATGTAAAGAGCCACTTGCAGGTAAAAGTAGAGTTGTGTAAGAATTAAGTGATGAAATATTCTTTCTTTGCAGCTAAAATTAATAAAAAGGATGGCAAAAAATGAAAACTTCTGTTATATAGATATAAATTCCAACAAAGTTTAGCTCAGGATATCCACAGAAAGGTTTGGCTCAGCGTGTAAGGCTCCATGGACCTATGTATGAGGGCTTTTGCTCCCAGGCGAAACTTCAAATATACTAACTGCTAATTATAATAATCTTCACGTAAATTCAAAAAGCATCACATAAAAAAGCTCATTATGTAAGAGATGTCTTCTCAACTTGGGAATTTTAAATGGTTTGCAGGTTTTTTTTTTTTTTTATACAAGAAAAAAATATAATATCTAGCAAATTTATCGGGAACTGTCTGTTAGTTCGGGAAAATATGTTTTAATTTCTGTTTTCTGCCTTATTAAGATGTGAAAACTTGTCTTCCATTTATCTAAATTTTAATAGTCTTTTTTATCCCTTTTTAGATGTATAGAAGCAAAAAACTTGATGATTCTGGGCAAGAAAGATCCAACATTTCTTCAGGTATTCGACATTTCAGGCCTTCAGAATTATATTTATTTCAACCATCTACCTTGCAAAGTTTTCTAAGCGCAGTACATAATTTAAGTTAGAACACTATTAGTGCCAACCAACACCCAAATTTTAATCATGAAATTTATGCATTCAAAATAATTTTATAATGAGTGCTCTTTCTTCATACAGCATTGTCACCATTTGATGCTCATATGAGAAGAGATCGTTTCCATGAGATGTTTTATCAAAGACCTGCTTCATACCAGCCTTTCAGAATGGAGAGAGGGGGCTTCTTTCGAGCAGGAAACATTCATGAAGATGATTGGTTTTATAAGGTTTTGCAGAAATCTCAGTCCCAACAGCCAATATCAGATTTCAAGAACACCAGCTTCAGGTAATATGCAATCAATCAAATTGGGATACATTTGATAAAGTTAAGTTATTGTTGTACAATATTAGAAAAGGTTTTCTAGTATACTCTTAAATTATTTTATGAGTTTCTCGATAAGATTTACCTTAGGAAAAAAAAAAAAAAGTTTTCTCAACTAGTGTATCCTTATTTCATAAATTCAAAGAGAGGTGCCCGTTCGAGTTAGAGATTTTTAAAACACATTTCTCGGAAAATTCATTAAAAGTATATCTTAGAAAGTTAAGAAAGAAAAAATTTGTTATCATATTTTTTAGAATTATCCGAACTTTTAGAATCAACATAACAATTTTTTTAGTTCTTGTTGATTAATTTTGCATGAATCTAGCGCATTATTCATAACTCTTTTTCAATAATTTTCTTTAAGTTCACCCCTTTTGCATAAATAAATAGTTTTTATCGTTCTTGCACATGCAAAAACAATTTATATCTTTCTTTTAGCATTTTATAATCATTTCTCAATGAGCATTGATATAAATGATGAAATCTGTGACCTAAATTTCTAATGAAATTAATATTATTATATTTTTTTCTTATCAATAATGTTGTTGTGGAAAAATGCATCATTGACTTGCTAGTAAATTCAGACTTTTCAATCAAATTTCTTTTCAATTTTTCTTCCAATAAAATATTGTTCTTTCTCAATTTATTCTTCTTTATTTTTTCTCCTATTCATTATATACTTATAACATTTTTCAAACTCAACCAAACAATCAATTATTTTTTACAATGGAGAAAAATGATTCCAGAAGAGAAAGCCTTCTTGATCAATTTTATATTCGTGGTTTATGTCAAGAAAGTTCAACAATTAGTGGACCCTTTAATTAGTTCTCTAACAAAATATCTGTTTCCCTTCTTCAGCAGAAACCAAGAATGGGTATTCAACCAGCATATAGCAGCAAGAGCCAACACAATCAAAGAACAAGACCATGCCAATGGATTATTACATGATATGATCTTTAAGAAAGAAGGGAAGACATCAGCTTCTCATTTATTTGATGTGAGGGATGTGCTCACAGTTAATGAGATATCAAGAAAACCTTACAAGCTCCAAGAGGAGAGGCAATGGCAACTGGGAAGGAGCACATATCACAATGAGAACTCGATTAGTTCTTCCATGAGCAATTCAAACTTTGGGAAGAGAGTAAATAACTACATCATTAACCAGTCTTCCCTTCGTGATCCTTTTGCCTTCAAATCTAGACAAGAGACTCAAAATTTTCAGTCTCCAATAAACCAGGCTGAGGTAAGTCTGATCAGCTTCTTCTCTAGGTTTCATTTGAAGCATATATCACTAGTAAAATTCCAAAGCTAAAATTATATATTTTAAATGTTATGCGGCCAAAAATATTGATTAGTGGTCTTTATTTTAAAAAGTATGTCAGAAATATATTACTTTGTAAATTTTTGTTATGTTATAGCTACATTTTCTTATTTTATACTTATTAAATTTTTGTACTATTTATAACTATTTAAATTTAATAATTTTTTTAAAATAAAAGCTATGATCATTCAAGTAATTATTGTTATAATTATTAGAACAATAGGACGAACATTAATATCAAATGTGTGCCTAATGATATTTATGCATAATTTAAAAATATAATTAAAATTTAAGTACTACATGTTTTTTACTATTATGTTTAAATTTGAGTAGTAATCATATAAATTTTAAAAATAACTAAAAAATATGTTTAATTCACATTTTGTTTAGAAATTTGTGTTTGAAAAGAATTTATTTTTTATTGTTTTTTAATGATATGTATAGTTTTTTTTTTTTTAAGAAATGTGATTATCAACGGTGGACTAGAAGTTATAATCATAATTTTCATTTCTTCATGATAATAGCTAGAAATTGAAATACCTAATTCTAAGTTTTGACTTATCACCTTACATTTTTTCTGATTTAATCTAATTACCAATTTGTCAATGCAGTTAAGAAAGCAAAAAGTTTTGGAAAGGGAGGAACCTCTAAGAGATACAAAGAGAATGCGGCTTATAAAAGAAGAAAATGAGAAGATGCCGGATTTGCAGCTAAGCTTGAGCACAAGCTCCATGGAAAATGGATTTGACGCCAAGAGAAGCTCTGAAACAGGAGTAGACAGTGAGCTCTCACTTTCTCTCACCCCAACTATTTCTACTGAAAATAAGAAGATCTTCAAAATGCAAGACAAAATAATGAACTCAGAGATCGATTTCTTCAAGCTGAGTAGCAGCAATAAGTCAACCCTAAGGATAAGTACTTTAGATCTCACCATGTCAATCAATTAGGCATTGGAGTGAGATCTTTCAAGTACTTGCCTCATTGCCTTAATTAATTTTTAGGAAACTAATTATGTTTAGCTATGTAACCATGGAATACCATGTTCATGTTTGATGCATTTTAGAGGATAGTAGTAGCCTGATTAATATATGTTAGATGTCAAGGTTACTAAAATCATCTGAAATATGAGAGTTATGTAATGTCATCAGAACCATTAGGAAGTCATTTTGGAGACCTATAATGATAATGAATTAGCTTTCTCATTCATTTATGATATCTAGTTTTCAAATTCCAAGCTTTGAGAAATTTATTATGTTTCTTTCGTCCAAAAAAGTAATAGTTTTTTTAATTTGCACATTTTATTGTTTCCACATGCCTATTGCAATTAAATGTAGAGATTGTTCCCCCTTTTCTCCCACAATGTGCTATATATGTTATATAAATTTTCTTGTCATATTGATAAGCACATACTTTTTCGATACCACATTAAAAAAGTAGGAATGAATTTCCCCATAAAAAAAGGAAGTGCTACATATTAGCTCAACAAGAATACTAAGCTTTCTTATTGAATTGCAATATATATATAAATGAAATTGAATCTCCAGATATTTTTTATTAAAACTTGATCTGAAGTTTTTTTTTTTGTTAAAACGCACAGCGGGGCCTACGCTTTAATATAAAAGTAAATTACAAGGTCCTTAAAAGAAACCTCCAGCTCACTAATGCTCATAAGAGCTACAAAATAAAATAAAATAAAACTTAAGAGCTAGTGGTTCCTTATACTAATCGTTACAAAAATTCCTAATAACATTCTAGGGCTGCAAGGAGACAGCACCCAAAAAAAAGAAAATGAAAATATAATCATTCAGCACGTAATTCCTGCAAAAAATGTTTGTCGAACCATAACTACCAAAAAAGCCATGAACAGACGACGTCCCAGCAAAATAAAAACTCCAGTCATCAGACCAACAAAAGAAAAGCCTACAACATAAGAGAATAAATTAAGTTGCAGATAGAAAGAAACCAGTAAAAAACAGGTATAAAATCATAAATTTTTTATTTATTTTAAGATAAAAACAATTAAAAAAATCATTTAAAATTTATTTAATATCTTTCTAAACAATAAACCCATCTCCACAATATTTTAAGATTTTTTTTTTTTTTCATATAGGTTTTTTTTTTTATTGATTTTTTGCACTATGATGAAAATATATGTGTAAGCTAGTTAAGTAAAAAAGAATAGGAAATGCTTCCAAATTTTGTTAATTTTTTTATAGGAAAATGACTTCTTGTACAGAATTAGTTATTATAAGAACATCAAAAACTTGAAATGATTGATACATGACTTTAGGACTATTTCAAAATATCATATTTTTTTATTGTGACTTGACTACAATTGAGATTATAAAGTTCCTCTTCTACAATTATTACCTTTAAGAATGATTTTCATAATTTGTTTTCAATGAGGTGAGCATAGAAATTTAATTTGGTATAAATTAATATATTAATAAGTTTGAGCAATAGGCGAAAGGGGCAAAACCTCCCAATTAATCACTTTATTATGCCTCTATTGGCACTCGCTAATTTCGGAAGTCAGCTCTTTTTCCACATCTCTTTTATTTAGAGTGCTTCATATTAGAAAAAAACATGATCTAAGAGAATAAAGTGGGCTAATTAATTTCTCCTCTCTTATAAGTTTCCTTTTGGGAACTTATTTTTATAATTTAATTATAAAATATTGGTATGTTGAGGTAGTTTTAACGGTTGTGGTGGACGATCATTTTAGTTTTTCATGATGATGTACATTATGAAGTCGTGTTCTTAGTTTTTTTCCTTTTTTTTTTTGTTTGGGGGAAGAAACTCACGGAAGGACCTACGCATTAAATAAAGAAAAAAATTACAATGTCTTTAAAAGAAATCTTCAACTCACTAATACTCTGAAGAGTTAGAAAACAAATAAAAAGAAAACATTGCCATTATCTTTAGATAGTTAAGACCCCACGGCTTGGGTACCATTTTCAGAACCTTGGTGCAATTTTTGTTCTTGTCAATGCCATTATATGACCGTGGTTTCTTGTTTACTTTTGCTTTTCAACCACTTTCACGGATTTAGCTTGTAAATTGAAAGTGGCCTTTCATAATCCAATGTAGCAATCGAATTAGCTTTTTAAATTCAGATTTTTTTTATCTAGTTTAATGTGAAAATGGCGACTTAGTTTACGTTCTAAACTTGAAATAGAAAAGAATTATCGTTTAGGTCAATGATATCATTTGCCTAGCTATATATGAAATGGTTTGTATGAGAACATAAAGGAATCTTCATTTTGCATTCATCGCTCTGTCGGTACAGATTTTCAAATTAAGAAGAAACATGTTCAAAATATAGTAATTTACAACATAAGATCGTGTATATAAGCTCTAATTTAAGCTTTATCTGTTGACATGGCAGACCTGATTGAAGCAGAAAGTATTCCTTTTCTCCTTTCATATAAATAACTCTCAAACGGTGATTCCACAGAATTGGTAAAGGCTAATAATGGCATCTGATTAATTATGATGTTAATTGGCTTACACCATATCATGAACAGAAAACTCTTTCTGATGACACAGAGCTTAGAACTCTGGTGAGTCATATATAATTTTTTTACTAGAAAGAGAAAAAGTTGAATCAGTAAACATAAATGGTGGTGAAGAAGATCGAAGAATCATTATTGCATTTTTTTTTAATTGATGAGGAACCGTCCGCTGTCACGTCGGGCTTCGCTGAGCGCGTTTGGCTTTCTGTAAATCCCGGCCGACCTACCGGGTCACCCACGCCACTGTACTTGAAGCCGGCGCTTTGGGGCCCCCACTGAGGGGCGACTGCTACTTGAGGGAGTCGAACTTGGGATGGGGAGTTCTAGACCGAGCACGCCCACCAACCGAGCAAAGCATCGGTGGGTTTTTATTGCATTATTTAATCTGGTATTAGTTAATTATATTGACAACAATGATTTTACGAGGTCCAAAGTAACTTGTAGCGAGATATGGAGCTCTTGAAAGCTCTTGAATTAGAAATAAAAAAGACTAAGCCAAATTTCAAATGAATGGAGCCTAGCTAACAATGGTTCACATCTTAAAATGTCATATGCATCTTCCAAGTTATAATTAGTCTAACAAATATCAGTAATAGTCAGACTAACTCTGATGTTGATCTCTTTCTAAATATATACACACAAAAAAAAACTATAAATGGCCTTTTTTGTCTATGTTTGACTTTACAACACAGGAAAATTGGTTAGAAAAATTCAACTGCCACATTTAGATTTTCAACCTATTTTAAGCAATAAATAGCCCGACAATGAATAAATAAGCAATAAAGATTAATTGACTCCAATACGTTTGGAGTGGCAAGAAGAAAATGCCGGATCGATTGTTACAAATTTGAATTATGATTAGATTTTGAAATAAATCTATTAATTTATCTATCACCGCTTGAATTGTTTTAAATATTATGGAGAATGCTAATTATTTTTTCTCATGTATAATTATGTTGCTACATTTTATTTGAAAAAAAGAAATTTAAATCTTTAGTAAATATTAACACTAGAAATAGTTTAATTAATTTTCTTTAAAAATATATAAATAGCAAGCCAAATATATATATATATATATATATATATATATATATATATATATATATATATATATATATATATATATATATATATATATATATATATCAAGCCAAAAGTAAGGCTATTTATCACCTATCAACTAACCTAATGGAGATAAGTGCTCAGACCCAGCCATTGTGCTCTGCTCTGATTTTTTTGGCGATTTCATGGCGATTTTGGTTTCCGTCGTCGGGAGCTTCCGATGCTTCTTCTCCAAGCGCTCTAGTCAGTCTCTTGGTCTGCTGCTTTTGTGGTAACTTCATTCTTCTTCATGGACGCTGTTTTTCCTCATGTTTTTTCTTCCTTTTTGCCATGTTTTCGTCTTTTCGTCAAGTGGTTTTGGGGTTCTTCTGGTGTTTAGGGGGGGGGGGGGGTGATGGGGGGTGGGGTGAGGGAGGGAGAGGGTCCATCCCGCTTGTTCCTTCGGTTCCTAATGGTAAGACCTGATCCTTTAAGGATGTGGTGTCGGGTTGTTCCTCTACTGCGACATCTAGGGTTCAGTTTGTGTATTCTTCTTATAAGGGTTGTCCTGCCCTTTTGTTTGAGGATTCTATTGTTTCTCAACATGCAGTGCCATTTTTGTTCACTCTTGTTGATAAATTTGTTATGCGTCTCCCTAATCTTGATGTGATTCGCAAATATTTTCTGTCTCTTAAACTTTCTAGATCTTTTAATGTGCGTTTGTTGGATCCTCGTCACATTGCTATACAACTGACTAATGATTTGGATTATAGTCTCATTTTCTCACGCTGATCGTATAATATTCATGGATGTCAAATGAGGTTGCTCAAATGGTCTCCTAATTTTGACATGAGGGAGGAGTCTCCCATTGCTCCCGTGTGGATTTCTTTTCCTAACTTACGTTTACATTTTTTTAATATGCATATCCTCTTTGGTCTGGCTTCTGTGTTTGGTAGACCTTTACAAACCGACCAAGCTGCTGCCTCTTTATTTAGACCTTCTATGGTACGGGAGTGGGATCCGAAAATTCGGCCACGACCTCCGCCCGCACATTAATTGTGCTTTTCTCTTCGGAGAGGGAGTTTTAACAAAATAAGTTCCGGGGTAAATTTTGGAAGACAGATGGGTTTGTAGATAAGACACTACCCAGAGATTTCGAACTCATTTTGCGATGACTTTATGATCTGAGTTCTGGTTTCCTATAAGCGCAAGCCCCTATAGTTAATTACCCCTCCTGATCACGAGAGAGAACTTTCGATTAAGGCTAGTATTCAATCATATACATAGATAATACGTGGTATCTAGCATATAATAGCAGCAATGGGCGTAGGAATTTAAAAGGTTTGGATTTGGGAATTTTGATATTTAAAATAAAAATTTCACTATCTTTCATTTAAAGCGGATGGTGGGGTAATGGATAATGGACCCGATCAAGATCCCATGGTTCCGTCATCCTGGGCCATCAAGATCTCTGCTCTACTTATCAGAGGAGGTAGTCGACCCAACCTGACAAAAGGATCCTTGTCGGCAGCCATGGGTTGCTTCATCCAAGGGGACCTTGTAGACCTGGGTTGGATATATGACTAAGGGGACAAATTTGAATCCACCTTAGCTAACAGAGGGCTTTATGCCCTATCGATAATATCCAATTGATTCATATCTCAAGGATTTGATGTCATTAAGGAGCGTATTGGCGCTGGCATAATCGATATTTCGTGGTACCATTTAGCGGTAAAACCACTCGGTTTAGAGGGCCCCGGTTCATAACCGTTTATCCTGGTGTGCCATTTGGCAGCAAAATTATCGGTTAGAGAACATGTACCACGTCCTTACTAGCAGGAGATTATTTGAGAATGGATCCTAGTGATATTTTTGACTAGGCAGTAGATCTACATGAGCTGAAGTTATATTTAAATTTGTCCACCCCGGCAAACTATTGCGGAGGGTGGATGGATTTTGCTTTAAGTGATTGATGGATGATTTCAAATTTAAATATCTTAGAATTTGGGATTTCTTGGGTTTTGGAATTTGTGGAGTTTTGGATTTTGAATGGACTTTTGGGAGGCATTTGGAAATGCCTGAAATTAATCCCTCCGATTGAGATCTTCAATCAACGTGGCCATTATTGGGGTGGTAGGGATTATATCTATTTAAGGCTTGAACCTTGTCGACCCTATCAACTTGTCGATAGGAGATTATGTTTCATAGGCTTTGTGTCTTTATTAGTGAATTCATATTGTTTTAGGCGTTGAAGGCCTAATATGAATGTATTAAAACAAATATACAGATCGATGTAACCGTATATTTAATTGATGATTCAAACCCTCTCAACTCCTATTGATCTGTATAGAAGGACCATGTTCAAACTTAAATTCACTTATTAACCCGCATAGCATCCCTAGACGTCACGTGTATACCAATAACATGCTCGTCGGGGCCCATGCTGGTGTTTAGGGGGCATTTAATAATTATACCATGTCTACTCCTTTTTACCTGCTTAGGAGGACCGGGTTCAAATTTAATAACCCGCACAACATCCATAAATGTTATGTGCATATCAAAAACTAATTAATAATAATAATTAAATATAATTAAAATATTTAATTATAATAATTATAATTAATTATAATTAACTAATAGTAATAATAATTAATTAGAATTTAATAATAATAATAAAAATAAACCCCCCTATCTCTTTCATTTGGGGATTTATGGGATCTGGCCGAAGCAGCGCGTGCAAGGGAGAAAGGTACCTTCACAGTCGGCGAACTCCCATTCTCACTCCGATCAAAATGTCATGTCTTCCGATCTGTTTGATAAGGGAACATCAGAGATGGAGCGAAGCCAAATAGCAAGGGAGGAGGTAGGCCAATCTCTCCCTCTCTCTCTCTCTCTCTCTCTCTCTCTCTCTCTCTCTCTCTCTCTCTCTCTCTCTCTCTCTCTTTCTCTCTCTTTCTCTCTCTCTCTCTGAGTATGGACTGAAGACTTGGGTAGGGATGAAGTGTTGGTTTGGAGCTCAGTTTATGAATTAGCGACGACAAACAGGGATTGTGAGGTCGAGCGGCTTCGTACAGATGAGGGAGCAAAGTAGTGGTCGGCAATGGAGGTGAGGTGGTCGTAGCTTGCAAGAGAGAGGGATGGGGGAAGAGGAACAGAGACGGTGAGAAAAGAGGCCGTGGAGATCGGAATTTGGTCATGGAAGTCAGAGGTCGGGATCGAGGAGATTCGATATCGGCTTTGGGATTGGGTTTAGCTTTGGCTACAACAGGGCATCGGAGAGCTTGAAGAGACATGGGAAAAGTTCGATCATCACGGGGTCGTGGGATTTACGAATGGAAGAGGGAGATGGCTTTTTGCGTGAATGAGAGCATTGTTCTCATTTTAAAGGCATGAAGAAGGTGAGGATATAGGCTAGTGCGAGAATAGCAGAGAATTGACTGGAGCGGTGCCGATTAAGCAAGATTCACAGAAGATTTCATGGATCCAACGATTTACAAGTATTTTTTTGTTCCTTTGGTCAGAAGATGGAGGTCAACAATGGGTGTTAGTTGATCTTCATGTTTCAAAAAAACATCCTCATGAAATATGGCTTGGATCAGAATTGAATGGTTATTTTCAAAAAGTCGAAATTAAAAATTTACCTATTTTTTGCTCACATTGTTAAATGCATGGCCATGGGATTAATGAATGTTTCCGTTTACATCCTAACCTTCGAAAGGGGAAAGTTCCTTCTAAAACTAATGTTAATCTTGGAGGGAATGAGATGAATTTGGTTCAAAAAAAGTTAGGTAATGGTTCTGGCTCTAAGGATATGGTGGTTCATAATATTGATCAAGTGGTGGAGGCTCCTTTGTCTAAGGACCTGGAAGACAATATTATTGAGCAAAGGCGAGCTAGCAATGCTTCTCTTATTAATGTGCCTGAATCTAATAAGATTACTAATGTTCCTACTATTAATGAGAATGTTATGGTGGTTACTAATGATCCTGATTTCTCCTCTAATTTAGTTCCTAATTTTTCTCCTATGGTTATTCAGGATGATAGTTCTTATAAAAGGAATCCTTCTCCCTTAAAACAAGAAGTGTGGTAGAATGCTTTGCCTGTGGATAATACAGGTAATCTTGAAGTTATTCTTGACCTTGGGGACATTGTGTTCTCCAAGGTTAATGATCCTACTATTGTGAGTTCTGTTCCTCTTTTGTTATCTTTGAACCCTCCCTACCCATCTTGAGGGTATTAAAGATGGTTGTGCTGGTTTTAAGAATAATATTTCTACTATGGAAGATGGTGTTCTTTTTATGGAAGGTGAGACGCCTCTTCATGAGGGGACTATAGATAATTTAAATGATAGCAAGCTTTTCTTAACTGATCATTATCATTGTGATGCTTATACTGACACGGAGGTGGATATTTTGGCAAAATGTTATGCGAGAGAACATCATGATTTGAGCTTCTTTAAGGGCCACAGTAAGAGAGATAAAAAACTCAAAAATATTTTTTTGTCTCCAAGAAATACCCATTCACACACTTCTCATTAATCTTGTTTTTTATGTTTGAAGCAATCATTTGGCATGTTCGGGGTATTTGTTTCCCTTCTTCTAAGCTTAGAGTGAAAAATTTATGTCGCATTTATAATGTTTCAATTCTTGTTTTGCTTGAACCTCTTATTTCTACGGATAAATTACTTAGTACTACTAAATTTTTGGGATTTAAATTTGTTATATCTAATATTGCCAATAAAATTTGGGTTTTATGAAAGGACTATGTTAGAATTGATATCATTGGAGATTTTACTCGAGTTCTGCATTGTAATATTAAAACCTCTAATTTTCAATGTTGTGCTTCTTTTGTTTATGCTGCATCCTCTTGTTATACTAGAAGGATTTTATGGGAGCAAATCTGTCATTTTCATAATATTTGCAACCTTCCGTGGCTTGTGGGTGGTGATTTTAACACTATTTCCAATCCATCTGAGCGCACTGGGGGCTCTCTCCCTATTTATCAATCCATGGAGGACTTTAATGGCATGATTATGGAATGCAATCTTATTGATATTGGTTTTTTGGTAATAATTTTACTTGGCATCATGGTCATTTGTGGCAAAGGTTGGATAGAGTTCTTTTTAATGATGATTGGCTTAACTCTTTTGAATTGACCAAGGTTGAACAACTTATCCATACTCTCTCTGATAATTCTCCTCTTCTTATTAAAATTAAGAATGATACTAGGGCTTTTACTTCCCAGTTTAACTCTTTTGTTGTGCTGTTCGTTCCTTCTCGTGCTAGGCTTTGTGCCTAGATGCCTCTCGGCTGCTCTCAGCTGGTTTCTTCAGTGTGGGGGTTGGTTTGGTGTTTTCTTTATTATAGGATGTTATTCTGTATTTTTGGTGTTTATATTGTGTGGCTCCCCTTTTGGATTTCTTATGGTGGTCTTTATTTTGCCCTGTTTCTGCTTGTTGCTGGCTGGGTTGGTATTCTGTGGCTAGTTAAGCTGGTGCTGGGGTGTTTCTTAATTTTCTATTTTCTGTGGTTGGGTTTTTGCGGGCCAGGTGGTTATCTTGCTGGATTGTAGGTAAGTATTGGATTTCTGGGATTCTGGATTACCTTTTGCTTTGTTGCTGGAACGGTTCGATTGATATTGCTGTCAACTCTCAAAAGTTTATGTTTATTTCGTATGCTATTCTCGTTGAGCAACTGGGAAAGTATCCTTTTTCGGTGTATTTCAATTCTATTTTTGTTTCTTTGTTGGTCTGCATGTGCCTTCAGTTCGTTTGGATGTCTCCTTTTTTTGGCTGTCATAGGATCAAGGCCTGCTTCCTTTACTGTTTTAATCTCTATTTTATTATTCTAGCCTATCAGTCTTTTTTGTAGGTAATTATGTGGGATGATGACAACAAGGTTTGCACGAAGGATGGTAGAGGAGAGCATTTTGATTGTTATTTGTTAGCTCCTTTTTGGGTGCTCTTTCTTAAGCACCGTAGCATGTCCTTAGGTTTTTTGGTAATCTTTTCTAGTGGGGAAGTCGAGCTTATACGTTTCTTTTTTCCTTCTTTTTGTAGCTCTTTGAGCATTAGGGAGCTTGAGATCCCTTAAGGACTTTAGTCTTTTTTTCTTTATTAATGTGTAGGCCCCTCTGTGGGTTTCTTCTAAAACAAAAGTAAGGCTATTTATCAATCTAGTAAATAGTAACCCTACATTAAATAATATATGTGATTTTATTCATGCATTTCCAAAACTTGAGGAGATATATATATATCTTCTCAATTACCCAAATAGAAAAGAAACACATGATGGCTTCAACGAAAGAAAGAGACCCACACCTGCTCGAACCAAAAGATGTGCTGCTCACATGTTATCAGTGCACAGATATTGCTTTAGATCATGCATGTGTTCATAGCAAAGCTGCCGAGGAAGTGATCATAAAGGTTTGACCTTAGTTAAAACTTGTGGTGTGAAAGCCTCGAAAAAGAAATGGCTCACATTAATTCCATGCAAAAGTCCTCTTCCTCATCTTTACTGCAATTTGTTTTTTAGGTCAGACAGAGAATGGAATTGGTAGACGAAAGCATGAAGATGGTAGCTCGGGCACCAGATGGAAGTATCATCTTTCTCAACCATAAGGTTAAAATCCTTTTTGATGCGCATGAGCAAGCAGCACGTGAGCAGCCCTTAATGCAATCTCAACAGGATTCTCCATTAATCACATGAAGGGATCATCATAAAGAAAAAGAAAGATAATAATGCAAAAGGAATTCCACAGCCACAATTTTCATCCAAGGGAAAAACATAGTTAAGGACGCTAAATCATCCTAGAGTTAGAAAGCAAGACATTCACAGTGCGTGCTTAAAGCCATGACCTGGCCCAACTCAATCGGACAAACAAGCTGAAAATATGGGACCAAATTTGAGCTTCGATAGAGATGTCATTTAGGTTTAGGCTAGCTGGAATTGTTCTAATTTAATTTCGGCCCAAAGTGCTATTGGACTGGGCCATTAATTTGAAAATGAGTCTCTGAGCATTTTCATTTCAATTGAAGTAATTATTTGTAGTACAAAGAAAAAAATTTTTGAAGTCTCAAGTGCAAGAAGGAAATTAAATGGATTTATGCCTCTTTGTTTATGATATTTAGATGGCTCCAATTAAGCTCATAAGTGTACACGCGTGATTACCTGTGTAGGTACCCATTTGCAAGTATCTTGCAGGCTACGATCGGTTCAAGCAAAAGGAGAATGCACTCCTTTCGAAAGATTTACTTAGGAGCTGGAAAGATCTTAACACTAGAGCACGACGGATCGGGACCAGCCACATTAGAGGACGGCAACCTCAAAAGTTCCTCTCTAACCTAGACAAATCATTATTCATCTAACCAGAGCCAAGTCTCCCATGCGAGATACACAAAATAGCCAATGACAGACTTTGCCACCTCAAAGATCTGCCTTTCACATTCACTTGAAGACCACATTCATACGCTTCTCACCCCTCTTACCATAACGAGGTGACAAAACCGGCCACCCATCTCATATATGCTCATCCTTTCGACAACATCTACATGGCTCTCACCCCCTCTCATCTTAAAAAAGGAGATCACAAATTATAATTTGATTTTGGCTCCCAACTAATCATACTAACCTTCCAACCAGATCAGCACTAACAAATTATAACGAAAGATTGATAGGATAGCTACGTACTAGGACGTAACTATTGTATTCTTTCAAACCCTATATAAGAAGGATGGGGGGGGGGGGGGGGGGGAGGGGAGTGTTGTAATAACCCAAGATCCGTGTAGCGAAAGGATTCATCTGATTTTTTTCTATTTCCCTCTTCTTTTCTTTTCTTTCTATCAATTTTCCTCATTTGCTGTTCATATCAATCCATACATACATATATCCAGAGCCAGAGATAATTACATTACAGAAAAGAAACTGCAGCGGATACTATAATTCACAAAATATACAACAGTCAAAGTACGGTCAAAAGAAAATATTACACTAGCCATACAGGCTACAAAAGAAAGCCTACCAAGGCTACAAAAGAAAAGCTACGGAACTCGGCAGAAAGATCATCAAGCTGGAGGCCCTGCACCTGAAATCATTGACCACATATAATGAGCTTACAAAGCCCAGCAGGTCACCAAAGCCTACAACTGAAATCAAAGCACGACACTGAAAACAATATGCAGGTTAATCAAATCAAGTCAAATCAATCAATCGAACATGATCAATGAGTCAATGCAATACAGAAATCAATAGTCAATAAAACCAATCAATGCAGCGGCAGGCAAATCGATAAATCAATTCAATCAATCAATATTCGTCAATCAAAACGATACGGTCAAATCAGTACGATCTAATCAATGAAGTCAATCGAGAAGAGCGATCTATAAAACAATCCATACGGTGTAGAACAGTAGCAACAGTGAATCTATAAAATCTATAGGCAATAGAATCTATAAGCAAATAAGCAGTAGTACGATATCCATGTTCATGCTATCAATGCAGTATCTATATCTATCAATGTTCTATCAACGTTCAGTAGAATCAATGCCCAGTAGTCAATCGATAAATCAATTCGATAAATCCAATCAATATCAATAAACCGATCCAAAATCAATAAATCAATACAAATCAGGAAATCTATACGATGCTATATCATATACATGCAATTTCATACACTGGTCTTACTCGACAAGCCCAAACACTAGTCATGATGCTGTTGTAGTTATCAATCGTTCAATATCAATAGTGCTGTTGTAGTGGTCAATCTATATCAATAGTGCTGTTGTAGTTCGTTCAATATCAATAGTGCTGTTGTAGTGGTCAATCTATATCAATAGTGCTGTTGTAGTTCGTTCAATACACGTTGGTTTCTATAACCAACGTTCAACTAGGTTTCCACTTGTCTTTCAGCAATCAATCAATATCAATACAATAATCGATGCAATAAGCAATATTAAAGAAATCAAGAACGATCATATCAATAGTCATAGGCAGATCAATTCAATCTATCAATTCCGGGAAAATCAGAAATCATACGAAAATCGGGCAGAGTAACGGTAGTCTATCGAAATTACACAAAAAGCCTGCAAAAAGACAAATTCTGAATTTCACCAAATTACAACAGAATAACCACGGCATCAATGCAAGACTATCAATCTATAGAATCCAAATCAATTCAGGTCTTGATATTATTATATTCAATTAAAAGCGCGTAGAATCAATTCCGACCGGTAAAATCTTCGTAGAATACAGTCGAATCGTGTACAATAATCATATCTATAACATACTAAAAGTTGTGCGGTGAAAGTTGTGTCAAATCAAAATCATGTCGAAAAGTCGACTACGAAAACACAAAACAGATCACAACTCGGTCAAAACACAATATCTTCGAAAACAGAAGTAAGGTTCGGAGTCCTTACAGCGAGATAAACAAACTATCCAACAGCAACGAACGACGAAAATCGCTCCGCGGGCCTCGAAATCGAACTTTTCCCTTTGCTTTTCCGCTCCTTCTCTCTCCTCAGATATTTTGATTTTATAAAATGTTTTTCTCTCTCTTCAAAACGAGCTGATTTTCTTATATCTATACACTGATCGGCCAGGCCGATATTCACATCGTCCCGGGACGATCAGACCAAATCCTGATCGTCCTGGATCGTCCTGGATCTCACCCAGGGCTATTGTCTGGCCGATCATTTCTACAGTACTATCGTCCTGGACGATCTCACGATCGGCCTGGACGATCTGTGCAGAAATCCTTCCAGAAAACACACCAGAAATCAGCTGTTCAATGCACTGATCGGCCTGGACGATCTCAACATCGTCCTGGCCGATTCTGGGAGGAAAATCATTTTTCCAGCGGCTAAAGTAAAGGAACGAGGTCTTACAAGTGTGAAGGGGGATTGGCTCCATTTATTCACTCCAATTAAGCTCATAAGTGTACACCCGTGATTACCTGTGCAGGTACCCATTTGCAAGTGTCTTGCAGGCTACGTCCGGTTCAAGCGAAAGGAGAATGCACTCCTTTTGAAAGACTTACTTAGGAGCTAGAAGGATCTTAACACTAGAGCACGGCGGATCGGGACTAGCCAGATTAGAGGAGGGCAACCTCAAAAGTTCCTCTCTAACCCAGATAAATCATTATTCATCTAAACAGAGCCAAGTCTCCCATGCGAGATACATAAAATAGCCAATGACAGACTTTGCCACTTCAAAGATCTGCCTTTCACATTCACTTGAAGACCACATTCATACGCTACTCACCCGTCTTACCATAACGAGGTGACTAAACCGGCCACCCATCTCATATATGCTCATCCTTTCGACAACATCTAGATGGCTCTCACCCCCCCTCATCTCAAAAAAGGAGATCACAAATTATAATTTGATTTGGCCCCCAACTCATCGTACTAACCTTCCAACCAGATCGGCACTTACAAATTATAACCAAAGATTGATAGGATAGCTTCATACTTGGACGTAACTATTGTATTCTTTCAAACCCTATAAAAGAGGGGGGGGGGGGGGGGGGGGGGGGGGGGGGGGGAGCATGAGACAAGGGGGTTGGGTGGTTGGAGGTGAACAAAAAAAACCACATGAGAAATGCATTTAACAGCACATAGAGGGGAAAATTCGAAGTGTGGCATGATAACTTTGATGTTTTTATTTTTATCGCCATTTAAGAAAATTAAATAATCATAAGAAAAAGGAATGGATGTTGAACATAATGTAAGTAGGGGTGTCAATATTTGACACGACATAAAAACCTGACTCGAACCCGACCCAAAAATTTTGGGTTAGACCCGACCTGATTTTAAAATGGGTTAGGTTCGGGTTCAAGAATTCGACCCGATTGGAAAAATGTGTCAGGTTCGAATTGACCCAAAAACCCAAAATTAACTTGATTTCTATTTATTAACCGAGCTGCCCAATCTGACCCTACTCGTCACACAGTGCCTAGTTTACCCTATCTGTCGCCTCGCTAGCCTCATCGTACTGCCCAGCGTGCTGCCCCGCCCGTTCCGTTGAGCTACCCTGTGCGTTAACCCACCCATCGCATCGCGTTGCCATGCGCTACCTAGCGCATCACATTACGCGTCGCCCCGCGCGCTTCCCTGACCATGTCACCTCAGTAGTCCAGCCTGCACAACCGCCTCAGTCGTCGCACCGCGTCAGCCCACATAGCAGCCTCGCCGTAAGTGGGTCAAGTCAGGTCAACCCGGTAACCCGATTGAATCATGTATGGGTCCAAATTTCATACCCATTTATATAAACAAGTCGAGTTAGGGTCTAGCCATTTAAACCTGGGTTAATTCCGGGTTCGACCCTAAATGCGGTTTTGACACCTCTGATGTTAAGGATAAACTACCTCCCCTTCGTTTGAATTTTAGGTTTAAAAAGATAATTTTTTTAACTAAGGAGAATTTTGATGGTCTAAATCTCATGAATGGTTTTAAACAATAATTCTATATATAACTAATGAGAATTTTGGTGGTCTAAATATCATGGTGAATATTCTTGTTGGTTCAAAGAGTGCTAAAGATGTGTTGGTTAATTACAATGATTTATTGGCCTCTATGGGAATTCATGGACATTATTCTAATCTGGTTGAGGTAATATATCCACCGAGGAATAATTTTCCCCCTTATGATGGTTCGAATAGTGATTTTAATATGGTTTCTAATGTAGTTGTTATGGGTAATTCTAGTAATCTTATCTTAAATTAGAATGGACATATGGATCAATTTGATGGGTGGAGCCCTAATGAACAATCCACTCCTATTTGGCAGGAAGGGGAGATTCACTCTGATGTGGACCTGAATTGTAACTATTCTAATATAGAATTAAATTCAAATTATGGGCATGGAACTTTTGGAGGATTTCAAATTAGTTTCTTGTAAAAAAATTCAACAAGAAAAAGGATTCTTCTTACAGTAGACCAAGACTAACTAGATCTAAAGCTGAATCTAAGTGTGTTTTCTTATGATTAGTGCTATTATTTGGAATATTATGGGTAAACTTGCCTCACGCACTTATGTTTGTAATCTCTATAGATTGTATAAAATATCTTTTTATCTCTTCTTGAGCCTTTGGTTGATGCCTCTAACCATCTTATTTATCAAAGGCAATTAATTTTGCTTTGATTGCTTTTTTTTTTTTAATTTAAATGGTAAGATTTAGATTTTCTGGAATGAGAATTCTAATCTTACTATTATTGGAGATTTTGGTCAGGTTGTGCATTATTCTTTGTAAAATATTAATTTGTCAATTATGGATTATATTATCTATGCTAGTGGTAATGAAGTAGAAAGAATCTCTTTATTGCATTATTTACTCGACTTGGCCAATTCTTTTGACGAACCATCATCTGTTGGTGGAGGCATTAAATTATTATTTTTAATGCTTTTGAGTGAATAGGTGGCTTGACTCATAATTTAGCTTCCATGGATGATTTCAATAATATGATACTTGATTGTGGGATTTCTAATATTAGTTTCTTGGTCCCAAGTTTACGTGGTCTAATAAAAGGATTTGAGAAAATTTTTATATGATCTTATTTAAAAATCAATGGATATCCTTGTTCCATAACACTAACATCGTTCACCTTAGTAGAACAAGTTCTGATCATCCTCTATTACTTACTGGTATTAAGCAATTTAATTTCGTTGATTTTATTCCATTCAGGTTTCAAAACATGTGGTTTTAATCTCCAAATTTTTATAAGGCTGTTGAAATTGATTGGATGGCTTCTATTCATTATTATAAGGACTCTAATGATATTGTTACTTTTACATTGAAAATCAAATAGTTAAAATAGATGAACTCTCTTACTGATCTTCAGCTCAAAGAAGAGGATTTTTTTTTTCAAAAAAGATAATTCCAAACACCTTATTGAAGATGATAAGAATACAAAATATTTTCATGCTTTAGCTAATAAATGAAAAGCTAATTCATTTTTTAAGAAGGTTAGATTGGATTTTGGGGTTTGGCCTAATGATCAAACTCTATTTATAACTCAACAACCTCTCATTTTTTTAAGCTTCTTGGGAGCTTTAAGATGGTAATTCCTATCTCAAACCCTCTGTTTATTCCTTCCCTTATTACTAATGAGGATAATGATAATTTTTTTCTATTCTTAAAAAATTTAAAGTTTTTAATATCCTTATGGATATGAATAAGGATTTTGTTGATAGGCCAGATGGTTTTAAAATTTCTTTCCACAATAAATGTTGGCATATTATTAAGATGGATTTATGTAAAGCCAATTTTTCCATTTTTAATGATGTTTCTATGACTAATTTTTTTGCTTCCACTTCTATTGTTCTCATTCTTAAAAATGTCTAACCAAAAAATTCAAATGATTTCAGACCTATTAGCTTATGCACTACATTTAAATTTTTTTGGGTTAAATTTTAGCTTCTAGATGGCTAATTTTCTGCTCAAAATCATTTCTTCTAATCATATTGGTTTTGTTAAATATTTAAGTATTTCTGATAATGTCCTTTTTTACTCAGGGCTTATTCATGATATTAATTATAAATTTAATGGTCATAATTTAATTATGAACTGAATATTTCTAAGCCCTATGAAAATATAAATTGTTTCTTTATTTTGAACATTATTTAGCTTTTTTGGTTTTGATGAAAATAGTATATCTTTGATTGAATGAATTACTAAAATAAGTGGTTCTCCATTATTATTAATTGTAGATCTCATGGTTTCTTTAAAGTTGGTCAGGGTGTTAGGCCGGGAGATCCTCTTTCCCCTACCTTGTTTAGTTTAATGGTTGAATATCTTTCCAGGGATTTTCGTTATTTGATTGCTATGTTCAAAAGCCTGGCATTTGTTATTACTAATGGTTTGAATATTTCTCACCTGAGCTTTTCTAATGATATTTTTATGTTTAGTAATAACTTTATTAACAGTGTTAAAAGAACCTATTGGTTGCTTACTATTTTTTAAGAAGAAAGTCGTCTCCATTTTAACGAAAAGAAATGAATGTTTATTGTAGGTAAGGGTATGGAAACCGACAACATTAGTAGTATTATGGAGATTACTGGTTTTCAAAAACAATCACATTTGCTTTATTATCTTGGGGCCCCGCATCATAATGGCCATGATAAGAATTTTTTTGTTTGATAATTTTTTACTAATATTAAAAAAAAAGCTACCTTCTTCATAATTTAATTTTTTATCTATGGGAGATAGGCTTGTTCTTATTAAAAGTGTGTTTTGTTCCATGAGTATTTATCTGTTACAAATTATTAATCATATTATGCTAGTCTGTTCTGTAATTGATAAATTCTTTAATAGATTCTTTTAGGATTCTTCTCTAACCACAAGGGCGAAGATTCATTTGAGTTCTTGGAATGCCTATTGTGGCCTTTATAATGAGGGTGGTTTGGGCTAAAAATCATTTTTGATATTATTTTGAACTTCTCTTTCAAACTTTGATGGAAGTTTAGATATGTAACAAGTCTTTATGGGCTAATTTCATGAATAAAAAATTTAATAGAAATAATCACCCATCTCTTAACTTTTATAAGAAAGCTCAATCTTCAAGCTGGCATAGACTTTGTAAAATTAAATGGAAAGGAGAGTTGTGTATTCAATGGGGTATTATTAGTGGTTCTTCCTTTTTTTTTGCAAACCGATTGGTTGGGAGGTGGCTCTCTTGACTCTATTGTTAACACTTATTTCTTATCCAATATGAAAGTCTTAAACTTCATATTGGATGGGAGGTGCAATAGTAATTTTCTTGCTGAATATATTCGTTTCCCTATCATTGCTTTTATTAGGCCATGGCATCCTTTAATACTTATTTAGAAAGATTATGATTGCCTTTGAACATTTGGATTTTAAAATTAAAAATATTTGGAGGGAAGGCAAGCAAAAATTGTCTTGCTAAAAAAGGCACTTCTATTAGAAATTATGTTAGTTTTTATAACATATTAATCTCCATGTTATGATTGGTATGATGCGGCTTCAAGTTTTGGGCCTTCCATACATCAGGAGAGGTTTGCTATTTCTTTTGTTTTTTTTAAACTTGTTCTCCCTTGTTTTTGGGTTTGAGAGTTATGGGTTCTACAGTTGGTTCTAGGTCTTGCTGTGGTTGTAATTTATATGTCTTCTAGGTGTGGTGCTGTTGAGATTTTCAATGTTGTCGCATGGCCTATTTTTTTAGTTTAGATCTTTCAAAGTTTTTTATGTGTTTGTTTTTTGGTTTTTGGGCAATTCTCTTCTCAGATTTTGCTCGGGTGTTTGTTTTATTGATTCCTATAGTTTTGGCTTTCAGGTTGTTCCATCTCCAAAGTTCTTTCATGTAATTAAAGGTTGTTTTTCTTCACTGGTTTGCTTGTGGTGGGTGTTTCGATGTCTCTTTTATATTTTCTTTTATCTTTCTTTCCAGCTTGGTTCATTTTCTCTTATGCTGGGTTTGTTGCTTGGGCCCTTGGCTGATTTGTTATTAATTCGTGGCTCTTTTTTATGGTGCGGCCTGTTCTCTTCCTTGTTTCGTACTGTGATCCTGGTATTTTTTCCTATTGGGTTGTTTTTCTTGTTGTCTATTTTTGGCTTCTGGGTTGGGTGTTGTGTATTTGGGCTGCTCTTCTTTCTTTTTTCCCTCTAGGTGCTAATTGATATCTCACCATGTGAACCATAAAATTGTAACAGGATTTGAAATCTTACATTTATCATTATAACTTTAGCAATAAGTTTAATCAAAAATCAGTAGAATGGCAATGAAAGTCAATAGATTAGGACAAAACAAATTGAATTACTTAGCATACCAACACCACAATTTCTTGACCATTTTCATGTTAATGAAAATATGTAGCATGCACCGATTCATTTGAAGCAACAATGCAATGACAATTGGATGATATATTAAAAATAAATAATTGGATTTGAGATGAATTTCTCTTATTTTGTGGCATATTATTCCGCCGTAAAATGATAAATTTTCTATAGTGAGAGTTTTAAATTTCAATGTGGAGAACTTGATTTTTATGTTATAGGATTTAGTTTGAGAAATATTTCTTCCATATATTCTAAATTTTGCTATAACAAGTTGATATTCAAACTTGAAAATTATAGTTTTTTTTAATGCAATCGATTTTTCCTTCAATCATTGGTGCATTGAAGGATGTCATTTTGATTTTATATAATCTACAAAGAGTTTTCAATCTATTGTATGATAATTTTTTGAAATCCCCATCATATTCCATATACGGAATTTAATAATTATTAATTTGAGAATTTAATGATTTAACCCTAGTTGTTCTATGATGTAAACGTTATCCACTAGTTTGTTCTATACTCTTGCTGTAGGTCTAGAATAAAACCCAAGGACTGATTAGTATCGTTTGATCTTTCCTCATCATATGAAGGTTCGATAATAATTTGAGAACAATTAGGAAACTTTGTATTAGAGGAATCAAATGAAGGTTCAAATTGTTTACTAAACTCTTATTTCATATGAAGGTTCAAATTGTTTACTATTAACTTCGGGACTAATTTTTTAGGGTTTCATAATCTTCATGAACTTTCAAGTTTAAGTTTAAGTTTTAATATTTATAATTTTTCATATTTTATTAATTATTCTTTAATAGTTTATGTTATTTATTTAGGTTAATTGTGCAAGTTTAAATTTTTTGAACAAATTAACTCTAATCAACTTGAAATCCTCACCAAAGATAGTGAGTGACCTAAAATGATGATTACTTGAGTTTCGAGTCATATGGACATTTATTTTTATTTTAAATTATTTTATTTAGTTATTATTTTTATTTTTAATTAATTTTAATTTTAATCTTTTATGATGGAGCTTCTATTTTTCCTTGATGGTATTTTTGATTTAAAATCTAATGAAAATTACTTTAAATTTCTATTATTTATTTTGTATTTATAATTATTTACCAAAGTTTTATTTATTTTTTTATTTAATTCCATGAATGATCCTACTCGTTAATATTCCAAAAAAAATTATAGTCATAAAAGGGTTCAAATGCTCCCTAATGGTAAAAGAAGAGTCACCACCCAAAAACATCCACGCAGATTGAAGCTTGAAGAACACTATAAACGAGTCAGTGAACCTGCAAAAAATGTTATAGCAATAGTTATCCAAAAAAAAAAAAGACAAACCTCTGAAGATTAGTGGTATTCCGGTTCAACAAACCTCCGGCAAAAAGCATAGTAAGAATAGATAACAAATTTATAGAAGCTTAAAAAGAATAATTTAGAACATTAAAGAACTCGGAAAAACAACACTTCTGAAAGAGGATAATAACTAAATTAGATGCTATAGAAAAATAATTAAAGCTAAAATAAGAATTGCAGAAAAGGTCGGGCATAACCTCCACCCAACCAAACTCCTCCAGCCTCTCCAACATCCACAGGAAACCAACACCAAGCAAAACAGATAAGCTCAGGTCGCAAAGCCAATACAACAACAATAACAATATACAACAGATGATAAACACCCAAGCACAAAGATCCTTAAAAACCTTGTTACCTAACCAAAACCCACACACTTGGGTCAGGAAGGACATCCAAGATAAGGCTACATAACACAGGCAATCGGAAACAAAAGAAGCTTCATTTCTGAAAACTCCAAGATGTCGGAAAAACCAACTCCTAAATTTCCATAAACTAGCCTCCAAACTCTCTACAATAATAAAGAGAAAAAGCATATGTGAATATAAAACACCAACATTACAGGTAAGAAACACCAGGGCAAGAAACCCCAGCCAAGCAGTAGAAATATAACTAGAGAAAACCAAGGACCAAAAAAACCTAAAAACCTAGAAAAGAAGGCAAAGGAATCAATGGTTCCTAATATAAGAAAGTCATATCTATCTAAATTGGTATGACCGTTTAACATATGAGGCAAATTTTACCTAGCAAATTCAGATATGCCCAAAAATTTGCAATTAAATTTTGTCAGCCAATAAACACAAAAATTGCCTTCATGTAATATATGAGAGATAGAAAATTAATAAGGGAAAGGCTAGTGCAAGTAGGAATTGGAGAGTAGTAGAGGCAAAGAGGTTCATCACCTTGAAGTTGATATCAGGTTGATTGAGCATTCTGGAGGGGGTTATTCGAGCCTCCTTGAATTTGTAGTAAGCATCTTAGAGGAGGAGGAGCTCCCCTGGGTCATTCTACCGCATTTACTTTCACCAACTATTGGAGGATTCTAGGATATAAATGTAGGAATTGAGAGAAGGAAAGTTTTGAAGGGATTAAAAGCTTATAAATCCTCTAATTTATAGAATTGAAGCCAATTGTATAGTACAAACTGAGATCGTACGGTATGATCAGGGTAATTAAATCGTCTAGATGACTTGTTAGAAAAAGGTGGTCAAATCATACTATATGATCAATATCGTACTAGATGATCTTAAGGAATTGCATTCACCCCAAAGAGTGTTTGAACGAATTTTGACTAAACGCACCATACAGTACAAACAGGTGTTCGTACATTATGAATTACAATTATTATTGTACAATCCATATTTAGACCCGTCAGTACAGCCAACCTAGGAGAAAAATTAAATGGAATTATAATTGTTGATGAATATTAAAGATTCACCTAGATTAGATTCCTAAAATAAAATAAAGAATTGTTTGAGCAATTTAGAACATTCTCCACCTGGATATTGAGTAAATTATGATGTAAAATATAACCTATTCATATTTATTATGGTGGAGAGTTTAAAAAATGATATGTTTAAATCATTTTGTCTGGAGATAGAGATAGAGCATAACTTTTATACCCCTAAGACCCCTCAATAAAATGAAATAGCTAGAAGAAAGAATATAACTTTACTAGAAGCTACTAGGACCATGCTAACTGAATATCTCTCCTTATATACTTTTGGATGGAAGAAGTAAATATTGCTTCTTATGTATTGAATTGTGTAAATATTATATTTAAGTTAAATAACACCCTAGAGCTCCTTGAGGGTAGGAAAAATAATCTTTCTCACTTGCATATGATTGGATGTAGAAGTTTTATCCTTATTAATGGAAAATCACCTCTAGGAAAGTTTGATCCCAAATTTGATGAAGGAGTCTTCTTAGGATATTATTTTTTAGGTAAGGCCTATAAATTTTTTGATAAGAGGACCTTAATAGTAAAAAAATCTACTGATGTTGGTTTTTTATGAATTAGATAAAACCCTTGAACCTATACTAGAAGAAGAACAAGTAAAGATCATCCAAGAGGTAGAATTCATTGACATAGGGAATAGAGTAGAATCTCAGAAGCCATTTACTAGAGAATGGAGATACTCATTTAGTCATCCTAGAGAATTTATCCAAGGAGACTCATCTGAAGGTGTTAGTACTATGCTTGGACTTATGAAAGAGGTTAGTCATTCTATATTTATCTCTATGATAGAACTCACCAATACAAATAAAGCCCAATCTAATGAATTCTAGATCCTTATAATACAAGAAGAGCTAAATCAATTTGTTAGAAATGATGTATGGGAACTTGGCAGAAGACCTAAGGAACAATGTGTTGTGAGAACTAAGTGGGTTTTCAAAAATAAAATGAATGTTTTGCATAGTGGTGAGAAATAAGGCTAGATTAGTAGCTAAGTTGTGCAATCAAATTGAAGGAATTAATTTTGAGAAAAAGTTTTCACTGTTGCTAGACTAGAAGCCATTAGAGTACTACTAGCCTTTCCTTGATTTAGAGGATTCAATTCATATGAGATGGACACTAAGAGTGTCTTTCTAAATGGGGTGATTAAAAATTATGTTTATATTTAGCGACCCCTAGGTTTTAAGAATTCTTAATTTTTTAATCATGTATTCAAATTAAAAAGAATTATATTGATTAAAGCAAACACCTAGAGCTTTGTTTAAAAGGCTGAGCACATTCCCCCTAAATAGAGTATTTGTTAAGGGTTGTGTAGACATCACCTGATTCCTTAAGAAAGTAGGAGAAGATCAACTCATTGCTTAGATTTATGTTAATTATATACCGTTTGTATCCATAAATAAAAATTTATGTGATGAATTCTCAAAGATAATGAGTGAAGAGTTTGAGATGAGTAGGATGGTAGAACTTAACTATTTCCTTAGATGGAGTATGAAGCAAAGGGATAATGGAAGCTTCCTTAGCCAATTAAAATATATCAAAGATATCCTAAAAAAATCTATGATGGATAATACTGAGGCAATAAATACTTCTATGAGTTCTGATATTCGATTAGATAAAAATTCAAATGAAAAATCAGTTGATCAGAAGAAATTAGAGGGATAATTTGATCACATCTTTACTTGACTGCTATTAGACTTGATATAATGTTTGGTGTATGTCTTTATGCTAGATTTTAGGCTTATCCCAAAGAATCTCATATGATTTCTATCAAGAGAATCCTTAGATACCTATTAGGCACCCAAAACCTAGATAATTGGTATCTTAGATGTAGCTCATCCTTTGAAATTATAGGATATTCAGACTCTGACTTTATAGGATATAGTGTAGATAGGAAAAGCACATCAGGAACCTATAAATTTATACACCAATCATTAGTTTCTTGATCTAGTAGAAAGAATAATTCAATAGCCCAATGCATCACTAAGGTGGAATATATTGCCATAGGAAGTTGTGTTGCTCAAGTCTTATGGCTGAAATAAAAAATCTTAGATGTTGGACTACCTGTAGGGATCATTCCTATTATGTGTGACAAAAATAATGCCATCTGCATCTCAAAAAATCTAATCTTATACACTTGCATAAAGCTTATAGACATTAGGCATCATTTCATAGGAGATTATGTTGACAAGGAGGATATAAAACTGCATCATATAGCTATTGGAGATCAATTAGCAGACATCTTTACCAAACCCCTTGCCTATGACACCTTTTAGCACTATGAGGACTAAACTAGGTGTTATAGAAATTCATGTTTGATTCATAATGAATCTAAATAGTTCTATCATTTAAAATAATTCATTCCTTTTGCTTGCTTTAAATATGTGTCATTTTGAATTCATGCGACTATCTATTTATTTGTGCATGTTTTCTAATTTCATTTTTTTTAATTTTATTTATTTAGTATATGTTCCTTGATCATCACACAACCTTCACTATCTTAAATGAAATAAAAAAATAAAAGATTTGGAAATTAAAATTTGTTCACATCAAACTGTGCGATTGACCAAGTTAAATCCATTGACCTAGAGATATAAATCATCGTACTGATGAACACATTTTCATATTGTATGATACTTGTATCAAAAGTTGTTGGAAAAAATCAAATTGGTCGGTATGATAATAATTAGCTTATTATATTATACAAAGACCTATTCGCTCTATACAATAAATTTATTCGAAAGTCATACAGAAGACTCCTTGGGACAAATGTAATTCCTTATGATCATCTAGTATGATATTGATTATACTCTACTATTTGACCACTTGTTTGACAAGTCATCCATACAATTTAACTTTGTCTGATCGTACTATATAATCTCAAATTATACTATATGATTGGTGAAAGCTAAAAAATTTATAAATTGAAGGAATTTCTATTATCTAACTCACTCAATCCTTCAATTCCTTTTCTTCCCTCTTCACTTATACTCTCATATCCTTACTTACTCAAATGGTGGTGGTAGTAAGCCAGGTCAATTGACTCAAGGAGGCTCTTCCTATCGTCGCTCTATCGATGATAATTTTCAATTTGCTGAGGAACAAGTTGAGTACTATATGTATAAGGAATCTCACATTGTCCCCTACATAATGTTCAATCAACAAGAATTGAATTATGAAGTGATTAATATCTCTGCATCCACCTCTCTCCAATTTCTACTTACCCTTACCTTTCCATTCAACTATGAACTTCTATATGAGTTTTTTACAAATCTAAGGGTTAGTGCTTCCACTCCTATCATGAGATTATATATCTATACAAGACCCATGTAAATCACTAAAGAAGACGTAGGAACATATATACCCTTATCCATAGAAAGAACACATCCCAAATCAATCAATTTTAGAGGAGACTTTGATTGGAAAGCGGTCAACTTAATTATTAAAATTATTGGCCTAAATCAACACCAACCCCTAGTCCACTCCTTAAATCAAAATACACAAATTATTTAGCATGTCATTTGAACTTAAATATTTCTTAAATATAGACATTGAGTCAAAATTACTCCAATCCTTACCAAGGTCGCATACTTTATTATGTCTGAAACCCAATTTGATGATTCCTACATGATTATTAATTATATTCAAAACCTAAATTCCCTTCAAACTCCTTCCACTATAAGAAAAAATATTTTTCTTGGTCATGTCATTGCCTATATTCTAGAAAAAAAAAGTATGAGCTTACCTACCTTGTAACTACTGATCATTTTCTTATTTTCTATACTAAGTTCCTTCCATATTCTTTTCCATCATCACCAGAGGCAAGAGCAAGATAAACCAGATTTTGATGAAGAACGGGGACTTGGTCCTACAGCTGGACCTACTCGAGCACCATTGCCACAATCTATACTAGCATACCAATCTTACCCTTATGATAAGCTGAAACAATAATTTGATCGACTAGAGTCCTATTGAGATTCTTATATTCAAAACTAGCAATAATAGCATAAGGCAGTCATGGCATGGTTTATGGATTAATTTTCTTCTATTCACAAATACTTCCAACCACTATCACCATCACCACCTGATCAGGGGCCTTCCTACTTCTAGAATTTGTGTGTTATGCTATATTCTTTTTATGTGTTTTTTAAGCTCTATAGCCTTTTTTATGTCTATTCTTTTTTCCTCCTTCAGGTGATGTCAAAAGGGGGAGTAGTTCTTGGTTATTTGTATGTCTATTTAGTTTTTTTAAATAATTCATATTATGAAATTATTGTTTTTAGTTCATTTTTTCTTGTTCTTTTCTCTTTTTTTTTGCATTTTTAATAAAAAAAATCTTTAAATAAAAAGATGCTTAGCCCTATTTTTTAAATATATTACCCACTAAGAGCGAGATTAGAAGAAAAGAATTCTAATTTATTTTTTCAACCAAAAATGTTCCCCATCATAAAAAATGGTGAGATTGTTGCAATCTAGGATCCTTAGCTTGTGATTTTGATAACAAAAAATATTATTTATTGAGAATTTTTTCTTCAAGCATATATATTGGATATTATCTTTTATGTGTGTACTAACATTTTAGGTACATTATACACCACTCGAGATTGATTAAAACTCAAGTTTGTGTAGAACATAATCTATTTCAAAAGAGCCTAAATTTTTTATTTTCCTTATTTTATATTTCTTGAGTATGGCCGTGTAAGGTTGTGTACTAAATTGGAAACCATGCATACACAGAGAAGGGAGTGAGGAAATTTTTGTTCAATTTTTTTTTGAACTAATGGTACAATACAATTACAAACGCACTTTACAATCACACAGACAAAAATATAGGGTTAGCCGCTAATTATGTTATTAATGCTAATATATTGATCATACTGTATGAAATGTATCCTACTATATGATTCCTTTCCTTCAGGAAATCCTAAGCGCCAAATATAAAAGCTTTAAAAATTTAATTTTGAACTAATTATACTGTACAATCCCAATCAAAATGTAAGATCCCAATCATACTATATGATATTTGAAATCTTACTTTAATTATCCTATGTGATTAGTCAATTAAATAATGGTTTAATAAATATGGCTAATCATATTATATGATGAAGATCATACAATACAATTGATAGAGACAAAATTCAGTCATCTTAAATGTCATAGTAGATAAAAACCTTATTTTTAAACTAATCGTATGGTACAAACCATTGATGTTTATACTCAATATATTGTATGATGTAAATCATACCAAATAATTAATAGAGATGATTTTTAATCGCCCAATAATCCTCATATATAAAAAGGGTGAATTAAACTAATCATACCGTTCGAGCTTATAATCATAATGTATGATAGGTTTATAGAATTTGATTAGTTCATCTGAATGAACATTCCATCTTACTAGATGAACATCAATTTTGAACTAATCATACTTTATGAATAGTGGTGGCATAATTAAAAATTTAAGATTTTTGAAGCCTTGTACTTAAGCATCTCAATGAATTCTTTTGAAAAGATTTTTTGATATTGAAGGAAGGGAGAATTTCTTGAGTTAGCTTTGGGCTTAGAGAGGTAGAAGGAGAGGTTATGTGTGAGGGAGGAGTACAAGGGGTATTCACACGGTTGCTCTAGGAAAGCTTGCACCTTGCTTCCTCTTATTGCCCTGGTAAGTTCATGGAGTTACTCTTAGAGGAGAAGCTTCAAAGTCAGCATTTAGGGTTCTTTGCTATCACTAGGAGTGTGAGAAATATTTCTTGGGTTCTCTTTCTTCACCAGGAGGGTGAAAAGGATTGACAGTATGCTGCCATCACAAGGAGGGTGACATAGCATCTAGTTCTTTCCAGCATCGAGTTTAATGGAAGTGATTCCTGTAAGGGCTTCTTCAATTTGTTGTGGGGGAAATGGATATTCACTATGATGTTAGTTTAATACCCAAAGAGGAGGACTCTAGGGAGTGGATGTAGGTCAAGGTTTACCAAACTTTTAAAAAAATTATGGTTTGCTCTTTCTGATTTACTTTTATTTTCTACATTTTTTAAAAATTCTACAAAATTTTCTACATGAATATTATTTCTTATTACAAGTTATAGCTAGTTTAATTCATTATTAGCAAAAAGAGAAATTTCATATTTTGCTTGATTTATTTATGCCTAAAAAATATTTCAAGTTCTAAATTACTTCCACTTGTGTTAGTCACTTATTGAGATTTGTTTTCGAAATTAATTATCTAACATAAAATAAAAAGAAAGTTTTTGTTGTAGTATTTTTAAAAGTACCAATTCGACCCCCCTCCCGCACTTAGTGTGCCTAGGGATAGTTCAACTAGGTCTTACAATCTACCTAAACTTATACACACACACACACACACTCACACACACACACACACACACACACACACACACACAAACACAAGAGTTCTTAGGGATTAAAAGCCTTGGAAGCTTAGATGAGATTTAAGGAGCAATTTAGGAAAGTTTGGTAGAATTTTCATTTATTTGGGGGTAAAGGATGCTAAGCTTGAGGCTAATAAGAGGAGATAAAAATTGTGTCAGTAAAGAGAAGGAGAAATTGGTAAGAAAAGACAACTAAGGACTCAGAAAAGCTCTAGTGGATCAGCCACCAAGCTTCACCAATGCGTAGATCAACTACCAATCTTTTTCACATGAAATTTTTACAAGAAAAATTACTTTTTATTCAATGAATCAAAAAGTACAAAATAAGGTCCTATTTATAGGCCTTTTTTGAGTTTAGGCTTTATTTGAAAGCCTTAAGGGTCAATAAAATTCCACTACATGATTTTATGACATATCTTGATACCAAAAAAAATATGAAAATAAAAAAAAATTAAACTAAATGCTTCCAGACATGAAAATTTGTTTTGGCCATAAATGGCAAGAAGAGTAGTATTGAAATCAATCAACTTATTAAGATCATTTCCTTTTTGACTTGTATGGCCCAACTACTAATAAAAGGGGAATAAATTAAGCTTTTAAGTCATCTTACCATGATTTTAAAAGTATTATAGAACATTGATGGGCTTGTATGGAGAGTTTTGCATGATGATTGGTCAAAATTTTGCTTAAGGGCCTTAGTTTATGATCTTATCATTAGCCTTTATCTCTTTACTTCTAGAAACATTTGCAATACAAAATATGATGTTACTAAACTTAATTATAAAATAAATAAATTCCTTATTTATAAATAATTCATTTGATAAAGAATGGAGAATTTTGTAGCTCATTTGGTCTCATACTAAAAATTCTTAATATGTTTCAAAATATTCCAATTTAGTTTAGATGAAAATGATATAGGATGTTTACAATATTTTTTATGGAAGAAGATGCTAATGTAAAAGAAGGTGGACAAACCACTAAAGCTCAAAGAAAGATGAAAGCATCATATAATCGAGTTCCAACAATAAGTAAAATGATGAGGTCAATTAATTAAGATTAACATTTTAATTCATTTAAAGTGTGATTGCATAATATTATGTTATTGACATTTGTATGGTGGACATTCAATGAATTTGAAAAATGATAATTCAAAATTTTGATATTTGAATCTATTAATGCAAACTTTAAATATTTGGAAGATTATATTTTAAAATAATAAAGGAAAAATTTAAATTCAGTAGAATTTGACTATTTGAAATAAAAATAATCCAAATATATGAATTTAACAAACATGGTTAGCCAACATTCATTTGGACTAGTGGTTATTTGTTATTATACATGAGTAACCATACCCTTCATTTCATCCACATACATGGCCAACTTCTCTCCCTCTCATTTCTTTGTTTTTGAATTTAAAAGAATATAAGAATCTTATAAATATTTGATTATAAGAACATAAATGGATTAATGTCATTTGAAACAATATTTTAGTACATCTCATTTTGAAAATGCTTGGTGAATAATTTTGTAATTGAGGCTTGCTTGGTGGCTAGCCTCTTCATAATGCTATGTTGTTAGTATTGATGCAATTCAAAGACAAAGGCAAAGAAAAAGGTCACAAATGAAGGCTTTGCAACAAGATTAAGGCCAATTATTATGGACAACTCTTCATGCAAGTCCATTGATAACGCATGATCCTCATAAAATCATTTGAGAATAATTAAATATCTTAATTTAAGGTCTCGATAGGTCTGTGGGCCATAACAAAAAAAAGACAATTTGTTTTGTTAATTGCTCTTCTTCAAGACCAATTTGCTCACACTATTTGGTCAATAAAAATTTTCCTATTTTAAGACTAAAAAGATGCCATATGAGTGGAGAATGAGTGTGTTAATTCCTATTTTTAAGAATAAAGGTGATGCACAAGATTGTTCAAATTATAGAGGTATTAAGTTAATGTGTCATACTTTAAAACTATGGGAGCGAGTTATGGAGCATATGTTGCGGCATGATACTAATGTTTGGATCTCAAAATCAATTTGGATTCATGCCGGGTAGGTCAACAATGGAAGCCACACATCTATTAAGAGGTTTGATAGAGATATATAGAGAAAATAAGGAGGATCTACATATGATATTTATTGATTTAGAAAAAGTATATGATAAAGTTCCAAGAGAAGTGCTATGGAGAGTTCTTGAAAAGAAAGGAGTCAATAATGCTTATATTCAAATCATTAAAGATATGTATGCAAGAGCTATTACTTGTGTTCAAACACAAGGTGGTTTGACCAAGTATTTCTCTATTTCGGTTGGGTTACATCAAGGATCAACCTTAAGCCCATATCTTTTTGCTTTAATCATGGATGTTCTCACAAGACATTTGCAAGAGGATGTACCTTAGTATATGCTTTTTGTTGATGATATTCTTCTTGTTGATAAGACTAGAGTTTTTCAAAGGACATATTTTGAATGATAATATTGTTGAAAACTTGGACATTCAAAATTCAAATTTTGAAAGTTCAGAAAATCAGGTAATAGCTTATTGTTCGGTAACAACAAATGTTGTCAAAAATTTAAATAATACTATGATTAATTCAAAGGTTGTTGAGAAACAAGATCCGACTTTCTCTCCAACAAACATAGCTCTAAAATTTGAAATTCCACATGCTATGGAGGCTGAAAAGGAGGAGGAACAGATTTCGGCTTTGACTCCTACAAAGGCAGCAAGGATTTCTAAAATAGTAATTAACAAAGATGGTTCAAGAGATAGTTTTTCAGGAACTATTTCTCCTTCTTCATCAATCAGTTTGAAATTCAAAAAAACTGCATTAATGAAGAATAAAAATTCCTTTACTTTGGAACGTGGCTCTTCCGATTCAAGGCACAAGTTATCCAAAGAATTTCAAGCACTAGGACCGGTGAAAAATCAAAATATAAGAGGACTTATGATCTCAGATAGAAGAACGACTTCAAAGGTTCTTCTAAAACACCTCAACAATATGTTAACCGTTATTTTCATAGCAATCAGTAAAATGGAAAGGTACCAGAGGTTTGGGCTTCTGTTCAAAGTTTTTTCCATCTCCCTTACTTCGATCTACATCAGTGGAAGCTTAAAGAGACATCTGAAACACCTATGAATGCTACTCTTAGGTGTTTTGAGTTTGTCTTGGATTTCATGTATTTTACTTTTTGTTATCTTTCTTAGCTTTCCTTTTTTAGTTTCGTATTTGTTTTTTAAACTTATTATATTTGCTGGGATCGTTACTACATCCTATTCTTTAACTGGATGGGAACTCTGAGATACTAATCAACCCTTGGGTTGTTTTAATCTTTGGTATCCCCTGCATCTCAATGATTTCAAAATAGGAAATAGTGGGTTTCATTTCAAAAATAATATGGTTAAATTAAACAAATATGCTTTCAATAAGGATCCTTTTTCTCTTGATCAAGGATTTATCTCTTTTTATTTCCTAGTTTATATTAGTTTGTTATTTCTTCCATTTTAATGCAATTTTACATTCTCTCAAAAAAAGAAAAAAAAAAGAAAAAAAGATAAGACTAGAGAGGGAGTTGAAGGTCAACTTGAATTATGGAGGTCAACCTTAGAGTCTAAAGGTTTTCACTTGAGTAGATCTAAAACGGAATATATGGAGTGTAATTTTAGTAGTAATAGACCTAGTGAGGGGATTGTGACTTTGGGCGATCAAGTCAATAATAAGAGTACACATTTTAGATATCTTAGATCTATTGTTCTGAGTGATGGTGAAATAGATGGGGATATTATAAACAAAATTCAAGTTGGATGGTTGAAGTGGAGGAATGAATCGGGCTTGTTATGTGATAGAAATGTACCCCTCAAACTTAAAGGAAAATTCTATAAGATGGTAGTGAGGCCTGCAATGATTTATGGTGCCGAATGTTGGCCATTAAAAGAGAAGCATAATACTAAGTTAAGTGTTGCAGAGATGAGGATGCTCAGGTGGATGAGTGGCTTTACCCTTAGATATAAGATATGAAATGAGCATATATGTGAAAAGGTTGGAGTAGCTCCTGTAGAAGATAATATTAAAGATAGTCGCCTTAGATGGTTTGGTCACATAAAACGACGGCCTTTCGATGACCCGGTTAGGAGAGTAGAGGTATTAGATTTGACTTATGTTGAGAAAGGTAGGGGTAGACCTAAAAAGACTTGGTTAGAAAATATTAGGAATGGCCTTTCTTTATTAGATTTAAACGAGAATTTGACTTTTAATAAGACACAATGGAGAAAAAGGATTCATGTAGCTGACCCCACGTAGTGGTATAAAGGCTTAATGTTGTTGTTTTAAGAATCTTTAAATTTTATTATTATTATTATTATTATTATTATTATTTCATCTTTAATAATACAAGTCATCAATCCATGTAACAATATTAGCTTGTAAATAGGATATTACTTTATAATTTTTGATTTATTGAAAAATATATTTTTTGTTATGTAAAATTTAATGTCAAAAGGGTTTGTTGTGGCTCTGTTTCTAGATGTAGCTTGGTGGTTGATTCTCTTCGCCTTTGGCGAGAACTTAGTTATTATGTCTTACCCGTATCCCTCTCTACCATCATGATTTTCATCACCACTACATAGACTTAAACCAATCTTTCCTCAACTCCAAAACACATCCAACCTTCTCTAAAATATCCCAATTATTTCCCCACATCTTTAATAAGAGTTTAAGGTCTCCAATCCCCAATAATCCTAATATACCATGCAAAAATTCCAATATAAACAGACAATTTTTTATTATTAGCAACTAAATTAAAAATTTTTTAACTCCTTAACTACTAATGTGAAGAGCATAAAAATACTATCATTAGCTCCATTACATGCCAAGACTTTTACCTAGAATTCCTTATTAGTTTCATCATAAAAAAAATTATCTTCTTAGTATCCTAAAAGTTTTAGCTCCAATATATCAAAAGCCTTAATTTATGTTTTAATACCACTCAAAAAGGTATTCCATAACAACTATTAAGTGGACACCAAAGTTATTTCCTTTACCAAAAATAAAAGAATTTGAGCTACCTTGCAAATATAATTTATTCTTCATAAAAATATTATTATTATTATCATAAAGCATCCATAGATAAATTTTAACAACTTCAAATACTTTCAATAAATTCCATCAAGGCACTATGGATAAAGTTAATGTGCATTATTTGTTTTATGTTTCTCTAATCAAATCTACATAGCTAGCATCTTACATTCTCAAAAGATCCACAAATGCTTCACTATTGATCTAAAAATAGAAAAACATTATGTTCATGATCATACTCAACATAGAGAATATAATGTTCATCCTGAAAGATAAATATAACATTCACCTATCATTTTTAAAATGAAATTAAACAATGTATAAAACATTATTCTATGTCCATAGATTTTCCCCTGCTTTAGCGAAATATAACAGGGTTTATTTTTTTACTGTATTCTAGATTCCATATAGAGTCATGCCTCCATAGTTAATAACATGTCAAGATAAGTCTCAAAAAAACTTTCTATTAAAGTGGGGACTAAGCAATTTAGATTTACATAATTTAGATTAAGGATTTGAATTTTAACCTGCCAATTGGAGAAGGAACAAAGCCTGAATATTTATTTATTTAGTCAATAGAAAAATGGTAGAGAATGTATAAGATTCAAGAGAAAAAAAAAACTAGAAACCCTTTAAATTATACTAATGTTTGGCTTTACTAATTTTGAGCTAGATTGAATTTATGTTTATGTTTTCAATTTATTTAGAAGATTGAAAATCCCTTTAAACTATAAAAGTAATATATAATTTAGATTGAAAATATTGTAAAGTCATTCTAAGTGAAATATTATGTACACAACATCACTTATTAGTTTTGAATTTTAAGATGGAGTGTAATATGAAAAATAAAGCAAAATGTTGTCTTAAGATTTGTTGCAGACATAAAAATGATGTTAATAAAATTATTTTTGAGAGTAAGAATCAAGATCTCAAGACTTTGGTAGTCCATGAGGAGGCTAATACAATGTGTGAATAAGTATGTAGTGATATTAAAAAATGTTATGAAGTATGAGCTTAGAGAATTAAATAGAAAAGCTCATGAGAGTAAAAATTGTTGGTGGTGGAATTAAAATATATAAGAGAAGGTAAAAAATAAGAAACTTCATTATATAAATTGGTTTAAATTTAAAAGCTCAGAAAATTAGGAAAGACATAGAGGTGTACTAGAAAGTCTAAGAAAGAAATATGCAATACAAAAAACATAGCACTTAGTACTTTATATAACAGATTAGATATTAAAGAGAGAAAAAGATCAAGGAAAAGAGGGATTATGGCTAAATCCTTTAAGAAAGGTTTACAATTTAACTTGTGCAATCATGGTTGACTTGTTAAACATGGCTAGGTTGGATTAGCTTTGGTTAATTTTGAAGAAGGGTTTGAAGGTCTTGGGATGCAACCTTAAGTGTTGGTGTTAAGTTTAGCCAAGGAAAGTTTTTTGGGTAAGTATAATTTTTTTAGGTGATCTTGGGTTTAACCAAGGTCAAAATAGTTAACAAGGGATTGTTTTAGTTTAGGAGGTTTCAAGGTTGGTATATATGATTTGTGGTCCAAGCTAAAGTCTTGGTCAACTAGGTTATCCAATGGGTTCAAAATATATGGATTTTAGGTATTATGGGAATTTGGATGTTTTGGTCTAATTGGGGTTAATTAGGTTGACCAAGAGTCAACTATGAGTAAAACCCATTCCAATGATATTCTTAATCTTATTTTCCCAACCCTAATAGCCAAGGTTATGTTTGTTTCAAGTTGGCTCAAAGATTGAAGGGTGCAAGGGCATTTTGGTAATTTAGGTGATTGGAACCTACTTAGATTTTAGGACCTAAGGTTCATTTTTTAGACCTCTAACCACCTCTTATGGTTATTAGGGAATGCATAAGTGGATTAGGTTTGCTAGGGCTAACATGTGCTAAGTTCTTGGGTTACCACCTAAAAGAAGTCTTATAGGTCAATTCTACATTAAGTTAGGAAGACCTAGGATATGATGAAAACCTAGAAGGAGACGGATTGTCCCCTTATAAAAATGTGATCAACATATAAGTTTTGAGTAATTTTTTAAAGATACTAGGAAAGAACATAATTTCTTATATGTTATAACACTATAGAAAATGTATAGCATAAGAGAAGATTTAGACCTTTATGCAGGGTAATAGGGCAGCATTAAATGAATGAAAGCTATTTTCAAATATTTATAGGATTAAGAAATAAACACACATGTTATGAAATAAACATGGTGAACTTCAAAGTAAAATTTACAAAAAAAAAACATATGAAATCCTTACGTGTAGAACATTAAACCAAGCCCATCTATATATCTTCAGATGTAAAAACATTGTACTTGATAATGGAATTTTACATTTAGGGAAGTTTGATGTAAAATCTAATAAGGTTATCTTTTTAGGATAGTCCTCCATAGGAAAACCTTATAGGTTATTAAAAAAAAATTAACACTTATAGAGAAGATTTATCCATGTAACCTTTGATGAGATTGATGTGGTAGTTCTTCTTAGAGAGGTGAAAGAAGAGAAGGATATTATCACTAGAGTTGAAAACATAAGCTTAGAGGATAAATTTGAAATCATGAGTCAACCTAGGTATTGAAATTATGCATAAAGTCATCCTTGAGACTTAATCATAGGAGACCATAATGTTGGAATTCATAGTAGAAATAACATTAGATAGGAAATTAGCCATAATGTATTTAGGTCAATGGTTAAAACCACTAAACAAGATGAAGCTTTAAAAGATGAATTTTGAATTACGACTATATAGGACGTGTTAAAGTAGTTTAATAAAAATGATATATGAGAGCTTCTAACTAGATTGTCAGATGGAGGTGTTATTGGAAAACAAATTGTATAAAAAAATAGTTAAATGACATGGGATTGGTAGTTACAAGAAATAAAAGATTGTTAGCTGATGTTTATAATAAAATAGAAGGAATACATTCTGATGAGACATTTTCCCTAGTTGCTAGATTAAAAGCCTATAGAGTTCTATTAATACTTGTATGTTTTAGAGGCTTTAAGCTATATCAAATGGATGTAAAGATTTTCTTAAATGGATTTATAAAAGATGTGTATGTTGAACAACCACCTTGTTTTAAGAGTGTTACATTCCCTAAACAGGTTTATAAACTGAAAAAGCATTTAATAGTTCATATTTATGTTGAAGATATTCTATTTGGATCCATAACTAATATTTTTTAAAGAATATTCATCTTCTTTGAGGAATTAATTTTAGAAAAGCATGACAAATGAACTAAGCTTTCGTCATAAGGTTGAATATAAAACAAATGGAAGATTGTGCCTTTCTTAATTAGACTAAATATATTAAAGAACATATAAAAAAGTTTGATAAGGATGGTTGTAAAAGTATAAACACCCCCATGAGCCCTACCAAAAAGGTAAATAAAGATCTAAGTGGTAAAATAATAAATAAATAAGTGTGTTGAGAAATAATAGGATCATTATTATATCTGACAGCTAGTAGAATTGACATTACAGTTATTGTTTGTTTATTTGTTATTTATTTTAGGAAAACCTAAAGAATCTTACTTAATTATAGTGAAATGGCTTTTTTGGTATCCCATTGGGACACCTAGCGTAGGCATTTTGTATCCTAGGGATATAATGTCTTTTTAGTTAGTTGGATACTTATATTTAGACATTATAGATTGTAAGTTATATGGCAAGAGTACATAAAAAACATGCATATTTATGGGACAATAATTAGTTTTCTAGTACAATGGAAAGTAGAATTTAGTAGCCTTATCCACTCTAGTGATATAGTATATTGTTATAGGGAGTTGTGTTACCCAAGTAATATGGTTGAAGTAACAACTTCTTGATTTTTTTGTTTGCAAGTGGATACCATTTCCATTATGTGTGATATCATTAGTGTCACAACCCAACCTGATCAGGATAGGTCCTATCGTGTTGAGCTATGACAGGCAAAATCCCAAGACCTAGTTTTGGAATTATTTCAAATCTTCTGCCAATCCTATTAAAATAAACTACAAATTTCACATCTACTAAAACATCCAAATAATGACAATAGAGTCATCCACAAGGTTTCTTTTATTTCATGAAAATAAATATTTACGTTATAATATATGGCTACATGCAAGTGCTATAGAACTAAAAATTTAAGTAGCCATGACTGTTCCAAAATTAAAATAGAAAAATATTTGACCTCAGATCTGATCTTGATTACTAGTCCACAACCTCTATCCTCTTCCCATGTCCTGAAAACCAAAAGCAAAACCATAATGAGCTACAATAGCTCATCAAGCCAAACAAACAAATCTAAATTTCTAATTTTCTCTTATCAAATATTTTGATAAATATTTAAAGTAGTTAAATGTAGCATAAATAAATCAGTATACTGAGAGATGTAATAAATTCAAAATAGTTATTTCTTGATTAAAAAACAATACTGAATAAATAAATTAATTAAAATTCATATCACAAAGTAGTTCATATCACATTTTACAAATCCATACAGAATCTCAAAGGATTCTGGCCCCTTATGACCTCTTTTTTATTTGTATTTATTGCTCCAAAACATTTCACATATTCTTGTCTTAGACAAAATCTCAAAAGATTTTGGTCCATTATAACTCCTAGTAATTCCATGACACTGATAGAATATCAAAGGATTCTGATCCCTTATGGCTCCCAACATATATAATTTAATTACATATGCACATATATTATCAGATTATAATAATTAAAGAGTAATTGAGCATGTATAAAAATTTTATAGCATTATATAATGATAGATAATAAAAAATCCAACTAGGCAAAAATACACATTTTAAAAAAATTACCAAATTATTAGGGATTAAGTAAAATGACGTTTTAAGATTTTTATTGTACTACACCACTATTTTTCAACATTTAGATAATTTTCTATTCAATAAAAACCCTGCAAATTTTAAAACTTCTAATGTAAAATTTCCATGAAAATATTTAAAATGTGCAAAATCATAATCCCTGTAACATATAAAAAGTTATGCAGTGTAAGTTTTACTTATGCATTTTACCCCCATTTTTTGCCAACAGATATAAAATTTAAAGCGAAATATTAGCTAAAACTTTCACGTTTTGAAAATTGAGATGGGCATAATGTGACTTACCATGAGACGAACAACTTTCCCAATTGGGCCGACGGAAGAAAACGATTCGAAGTCACCCAAAATATGGTTTTTCTCTTTCTCTCTTCTCTCTTTCTTCCCTAATCCTCTAACTTGTTATCTATTTGGCAAAATTGAATAATGACATAAAAGAAACATTTAATAATATACATAAATGATTTTAGAAATTTTGTTTTATAATATTAATATTTATTAAAATTAATTTTTAATAGAAAATTTATAGAAATTCTTTTAGGGATTCCAAAAATTATAGAAAAATATTCATCAATTATCTAATTTTAAGTTTAAAGTTATGGTGAAATTAGTTTAGAAAATAGACACCTGAAAGACCCAAAAACCCTACTTGTACTGATAGGTGTCAATTTCTTAAGAAATTTCAACAATGCCCAAAAATTATGAAAAAATTAGGGAAGCTAAAACACAACATTATAAATGTTTTGGCTAAGCTGATTTATGATTTGGACTTAAGATGACACTCAAAATAAATATTAACTATTCTAGGTCAAAAATTATTATAAAAAAAAATTAGGGGTTTTACAATCTACCCACCTTAAGAAAAATGTCATCCTCGACATTCCCAAAGAAGAATGAGTCAGAATATACTTGGATACAGCTGCCTCATATCAGATTCCTTCTTCCAAGTAGCCTCTATAGCAGTTCTATGGTTCCACTGTACTTTAGCCATAAGAATCTATTTGCTTCTCAATTTTCTCACATCATATGCTAAAACCCTTTCAGGTTCTTCCCTTACTATAGATTCAGACGAACCTCAACATCATCAATGGATAATCTCTTCCCAAAATCACCCACTTTCACAAAGAAGATTCATAAAACATATTGTATATATAAGAAATATGATCAAGTAATATTAACATGTAAGAAAAAGTACCAATCTGCTTGATGATCTCAGAAGGTCTAATGTACCTTGGACTGAGCTTGCAAATTTTTTTAAATCTACTGACACCTTTCATAGGAATGACTTTAACATAAACCAAGTTGCCAAACTGAAACTCAACCAAATCGTGCTTCTGATTATAATACTTTTTTTGTCTATCATATGCAGATTTCAATCTTTTTATAATCAAATTCATCTTTACAATAGTATAATTCATAATGGCTAAACCTATCACTTGTCTATCTCCCACCTCTATCAAAGTCAAAGGAGTCCTACATTTTCTACCGTAGAGTGAGGAGCAATGCTTATGATGGATTGATAATTATTATTACATGCAAACTCTATCAACGTGATATGAAAATCTAAAATGCATAGTCTCAAAAGATCTTCTAGTACCTGAATAATTCTTTTGAACTATTTGTCTATCTACATATGAAAAGATGTACTAAAGTGCAACTTTGTACCCAGTCCTTATTGAATACCTCTATATAATATGGAGGTAAACTTGCCATCTTGATCATATATAATCATTTCTTGTACACCATATAACCCGATAATATCTTTAACATAGATCTATGCTAAGTTGTCCATCGGATCTTGTTATTGAATTATAATAAAATAGGAAGATTTTTTCAGTCGATCGATAATAATCCAAATAGCTTCATGCCCCTACCTCAATCTAGGAAAACCTATAGCAAAATTCATTGTCATCTCTTCCCATTTCCATTATGGAATAGATAACGACTATAGAAGACCTCTCATTTGCTGATGCTCTGCCTTCACTAGCTTATAGGCCTAACACTTTGACACAAACTACATTATGTCCTTTTTTAGTCTAGGCCACAAAAACAAACCCTTCAGATTTTTATATATCTTGCTACTTCTTTAATGAATAGTATATCCTGAATAATGAGCCTCACATAGAATCTCCTACCTCAGATCTCCAAATATAGTAACCTAAAGACTATCCTTATAGAAAAAACCACCAAAATCAGTAACTCATAGTTCATATATTTTACCAGATATGATTTGATCAATCAACTTTAGAATTAATTCATCTAATTTTTTAGCTTCATGAATCTTTTCTTCTAAAGAAGGTTGAATGATTATCTAATTTATTATACTAAATTCTCAATCAGTAGAAGAAATCACCTCTAGCTATAATCTCTTCATATCTCATATCAAATACTCAATAGAAGTGAGTTGCATAAATGATAATTTTGAAGACTTCATGCTCATAGTGTCTGCCACTATATTAGCCTTATAGGGCTGATATGGAGCCCAAAATTCAAATCTTTTTGAGTGAATATGTATTTCAGACTTTAAAGATTAATAAAAATCTCAAATCTAATACTGTACAAATAATGATGTCAAATCCTTAAAGTAAATTCAATAACAACCAACTCTAGATCATGCATCAGATAGGTCTTTTCATTTAGCTTCCATTATTTTGAAGCATAAGCTATCACTCAATCATGCTGCATCAAAATATGCCCCAAACCTCTCAGTGAAGCATAACTAAATACCCGAAATCTTTCTTATCAGAGGGAAGAGCCAAAACTGGAGTAGAAGTCAAACAATCATTTAATTTCTAAAAATAAGCCTCGCACTTTGATGTCTAAAAGAAGCTACTGGCTTTTGAGTCAGTCTCATCAGAGGTACAAAAATCTGATAAAATCCCTTTATAAACTTCTTATAATATATAGTCATAGCCAAGAAATTGCATATCTGAAAAAAAGTATCAGGCTTAGTCCAATTAATGATTTCTTAAACATTCTAAGGATCAATAGAGATACCGTCACCACTAACTATGTGTCTCAAAAAAGAAATACTTTTCAGCTAGAACTCATATTTAGAGAATTTTGCATAAAACTAATGCTACCTCAAAATCTCCAAAACAATTATAAGATGTATGGCATTATCTTCCTCAGAAGAAAAATATACCAAAATGTCATATATAAAAATAATCACAATTTAATCTAGATAATCTTTGAATACTCTATTCAGCAGATCCATAAAGCCTGCTGGTGCATTAGTAACCCAAAATAACATGAATAAAAATTCATAGTGTCTGTACTGATTATTGAAATTAGTCTTCATCACATCAACCTCTCTCACCTTCACCTGATACTAACCTGATCATAGATTAATCTTTAAGAATATAGAAGATCCAACAAGCTTATTAAATAGAGCATCAATCCCTAGACATGGATACTTATTTTTTATAGTGACTTTGTTCAACTCCCTGTAGTTAATACACATATGCTTTGTACCATCCTTTTTCTTTATTAATAAAATAGGTGCTCTCTAAGGATAGTTACTAGGATGAACAAATCCCCAATCAACCAACTCCTGAATCTAAAAGTTCAACTCCTGAAGCTGAGCATTCAACTCCTGAAGCTCTTGTGGTGTCATCTTATATGGAGCTTCAAATATCACAGATGTACCCAAAAATATATAAATAAATAACTCTAAGTCTCTATCCAAAGGTAAACTGACTAACTCCTGAGGAAATACATTGAAAAATCTAGTACTACCAGGATATTAGAAAGAGAACCAGCATTAATACTCCTATCCCAGATAAATGCTAGAATTACCATACAACCCTTCTTCCATGATCTATCTACTTTAATCATAGAGATCAAATAGGATAAAACACCTCTAACTCACTGGAATACATAACTTTCACTTTTCATAAATAACACAACTCACTTTTCAAGCAATTAATCTAAGCCCCAAACTGACTCAACCAATTCATACCTAGAAAAATTTTAAATGAGGAAATGGGTAATAAAATTAAACTATATTTCCATTTCTTATCAAAAATATTAATATCATAGAAATAAAACCTAATAGCTATTATACTATCTCTAAATAGTAAAATAATAAAAAGAGAAATAGGCAGTGCAGTTGAAGCCAAGTGTAGTTAATCAAAGAAATACTCATAAATAAAAGAATGACTAGCTCGAGAATTGAATAAAATATTATATGGATACCTAGAAATATAAATCATGCATGTCACAACATCAGGAGTATCAAGGTCCTCCTGTTGATTCAAACTGTATACACATGGTTGAACTGGAGCTGCAGCAACATAACTACAAGGCTCTCTCTAACCACTACTAGATGTTCTTTTTACTAATAAACCCAAACCACCAACTCTACCATATAATCCATCAAAAAATGTATAAAGGGGAACTAAGCTCAATCTTCCTACCAGTTTAAAAAATTTCTAAGATCTTGACTCATAATTTTGCTCAAATCCTGCCATTAAACACTTGCTATTCGGTGCCCTATTTTACGATATCTCAAGCACTGTCCAATTATCCCACAACACTGACCAAAATGATGTCAACCATAACTTTGGCATATAGGTGCCCCACTAATAGAACCAGAATTGGCTATACTTGCACTACTAGAGATTATTATAGATGCCGACTATCGACCTCTCTTAGAATCTCCAAAAGTAAATATGCTCTTCTTCTCAAAAAAGCTACTACTAGAAGTCTCACCATTGAATATCTTCCTATTAGCAGTCCACAACCATTAAGCAGCCATTAGGTTGTTCTCTATTAATTAAGCTCTCTCTATAAGCTCAGAGAAATAAAAAAAATGTGAAATGGTATTAGAGTCTGTCTCAGACCATCTAGAAATCCTCTCAAAAACCTGTAGCATTTGTCCACAGGAGTGCTAACCAATTGTGGAGTATATCTAGCTAAAGTAGTGAACTCTGCCTCGTATTGCATAACTATCCTACTCCCCTGAACCAACCTTAGAAAAGTCTTTTGCATTTACTGTCGTATAGAAAGTGGTATAAATCAGGCTCTAAACACATCAAAGAACTCCTAAGTAATTAGAAAGTTCAATCTCCTTTAAAATTTCTTTTCCTACTAGGACATCCACCAGCGCTCTACCTTTCCATCAAATAGAAAAACTGCTAAAGGTACCTTCCTCTCAGAAGGATATTGCATACCGTCAAATATCTTTTCCAGCCTCCTCAACCAGTCTTCTGTTGCTTTGGGATCAATAGTACCCACAAATCTCGGAGGCCTTAATCTTAGAAATATTTGTAAATGTTTGTCTACTTCTTTATATATTATAATAAGAACTCTATTATATGCCTCACCCATAATCTGGGCTATCAAAGTAGCAAACTATTAAATTATATCTGAACCAACTATTGGAGCAATATTATATACATCAGCTACCTGACTAGCACTCTTTCTATCTATCATATATAGGTCTAGTGGATTCATGATCAGATCGAATATGCAACTGAACACACATGCACATGAAACAAAAATAATGAAAACCCAGAAAGACTTGAATTTTTCCCACTAGTCTTATAGGTCAATTCCTATAACTTTATTTAACAATCCAATTTCAAAACTATTGCTCAGATACCACAAAAGCTTGTCACAACCCAACCCGACCAGAATAGCTCCTATCATATTGAGCTATGACATGGAAATCCTAAGAAACAGTTTTGCAATTATTTTAAATTTTCTGCCAATATTCATTAAAATAAACTACAGATTATAGAGCTACTAAAACATCAAAATTCTAACAATAAACTCATCCACAAGGTTTTTTTTATTTTATCAAAATAAATATATACACTATAGTACATGACTACAGGAAAGAGCTATAGAATTAAAAATTTAACTAGCCATGATTGTACAAAAATAAAAATAGAAAATACTTATGACTTCATCTTTGATCTTGAACTATAGTCCACATCCTCTTTCCGGTTCTCAGATCTGGAAAATAAAAAGCAAAATCATAGTGAGCTACAACAGCTTAGCAAGCCATACAACACAATCTAAATTTCCAAATATTCTCTTATAAAATATTTTACTAAATATTTAAAATTAGATAAATGCAGTTTAAACAAATCATTATACTGAGAGATGTAATAAATGCATAATAGTTATTTTCTAATTTAAATAATAATATTGAATAGATAAAAAAAATTGAAATTCTTATCATAGAGTAGTTCAGATCATATTTTCTAAACATAGATAGTATCTCAAAGGATTCTAGCCCCTTATGACACCCTTTTTATTTGTACTTATAGCACCAAAATATATCACATATCCTTATTTCAGATAGAATCTCAAAGGATTTTGACCCTTTATAACTCCAATTAATTCACTGACATAGACATAATCTCAAAGTATTCTAGTCCCTTTTGGTTCCCAACATATATAATTTAATCACATTATATTAATTAAAGATTAATTGAGCATTTATCAAAATTTCATAGAGTATTATAACTATAGACAATAGAAAATTATGCCAGACAAAAATGTACATTTTCAAAAACTTACCAAATTATTAGGGATTGTAAAATGTTGTGTTAAGACTTTTATTATACTACACCGCTATTTTTTAACATCTAAATAATTTTCTATTCAATTAAAATGCTATAAAATTTAGAACTCCCGATACAAAATTTCTAAAAAATATTCAAAATGTGCATAATCATAATCTCGATAACATATAAGAAGTTACATGGTGAAAGGGTGAAAGTTTTACCTATGCAAAGTTATCCCTATTTTTCATTTACAGATAAAAATTTTTAATCAAAATATTCACTAAAACCGGTATATTTTCAAAAATTGAGATAGGTATAATCTGCCTTACATTGAGACAAACAAGTTTTCCAACTAGGCTAACGGAGGAAAATTGCCTAAAATTGCCCAAAATCTAGTTTTTCTCTTTCTCTCTCATATGTTTCTTCCTTAATCATCTAGCATGTTCTTTGTTTAGTAAAATAAAATAATGACATAAAAGAAATATTTAATAATATATATAAATGCTTTTAGATTTTTTTTTTAAATATTAATATTATTATAATTAAATTTTTAAAGATAATTCATAAAAATTCTTCTAGGGACTCCAAAAATTATAGAAAAATATGAATTATCTAATTTTATTCAAAAAATTAAGGTGAAATAAGTTTGTAAAACAAACACCTAACGGTTCAAAAAATCCTAATTGTACCGATAGGTGTTGATTTTTTAAGAAATTTCAATAGTGCCCAAAAATTATGGAAAAAATTAGAGAAGCTAAAACTCAACATTATAAATATTTTGGTGAAGATGATTTATTATTTAGACTTAAGATGACTCTTTGAATAAATAATGATTATTCTAGTTCAAAAGTTCTTATAAATAAAATTTAGGGGTTTCACAATTAGTTCCATATGCATCACAAGGAATCTAATTCAACATTCATACACTAAATAGATTAAAAATTGAAATTATTTTATTAGATACCATATTTCAAAAGGTAATGCAGATATCCAACTCATTGTATAAAAAAGTACAATCAAGCAGAAATCATAAGAATCTTAGTTAAATAATAAACTAACCCTAGAGTTGTATGTCATGCATCAAAACAATATTCAAGCATGCCATTAATCTAACTACAACCTCTCTATGTTAAGATGCTAAGGAGTTATGACTAATGATAATAAGTGTGTACAAAGTGTTAATGTAGGAAAAGTTAACACATATGAGTGTGATTAGCTGGTAATGTAGCCCATCTCAAGGGTTTCCAACTAAACTAAAATATGTTACCATAATCTAATTGATTTTAGAAGATTAATTTTGAAGATATTAGAATAACCGGTCTTATCATAACTATATTTATTAAATTATTATATGAGATTTAGTTACTAAAGAGTTATTCTCATTTTTAAATGGATCATTGCCCAATAATGATAGTAAACTTATTTAACATCTTATTATATCCAAGAACTAACAAGTTTTGAACTATTTTGTTAAGTACTAACATGAAAGTGAATGGAAACATGAGATGGGGGTGAATTGGTATTATTTATTTTTAAAATATTTATTTAATATATTTTATTTATCTTTTAAATCTTTTTGATAATATACTACAATATAAATTTAGCAAGGTAACTTTTTAATAAAAAAATAATATCAATTAGAGAAACAAAATTCCATATGACAACTAATAATATTATTGAATGGATTAATTAACATATATAATAGAAAAATCATCTAACATAGAGATTCATAAACAAGATATAACAACATAATCATCAATATTGTCATCCACTGTGCATGAAATAAATTAGTGGAAAAGTAATGATGTTGTAATAAAGAGCAAAGGAAAATGTGGCATAAACTATTATTTATTAGTTTAATGCTAACACCTAAAGTAGATACCTTGAGCCATCCAACTCAATGATTTGCTACTCTTTTCTTTGCTCATCACCTGGTGGAGAAGCCCCTCTCCTTAACAGGAAATGTAAAAACCCTACATCCTCTTCTACTCTAAGTGACAAGACCATAACTTTAGTCAACTAGCTAGTCCGTGCTTTCATAGAATATAAAGGCTTCAAAGTCTCACCAATCTCTTACAAACTCAATCAAACAATAGTTGTACACTAAAAAGAAAACATCAAAGGAATGGAAATAACTCATTGGTGCATAAGCTTACAAAGGATTTTTACACATAGAATTTTCAAATGAAAAAATAAAAAAGAAATCTCCCTCAATACACACCTCCCAATCTAATTTTATTATCTCTCTTTCATTTTAGGTTTATAGAAGGGTATTTATATTAAGTGCCCAATCAACAAACTCAAAAATAGGCCAACTTATAAAATAGTTATCAATCATATAGTCTTATCCAATTATCATAAAATATTATTAGTTCACATAAGTAAAAATTTTTAAAGTCCATATTTTATGAATTTCCTTATACAATCCACATTGTATTTTATAATTTGTTATTATAGATATGCAATAATTACCACTTAATTTTGTGGATTAATTACATTAATCTAGGATAGTGATTATATAATACAATATGCATTGAACAATATGATTAATTAAAATTATTTTTAAATTTTAAGAATTATTTTTTTTCTACTTACTCTCATTCATGTGCATTAGTAATATCATATTTTTTTTTTCACTTGGAACATCAAAATACAATACTCCAAAAAATGAAAAATATAATTATTAACTCAATTTATATCACCATATTATTTCAAACTTCCATGACTTATCATGGTATTTGACACTTTTTTTTTGTTCTTGGCCTCAACATCTTAAAGGACAAACTTGCTTGCATCATCTTAGCTTTTAGTTCACATAACAAATTTCTATTTCTTTATAGTGTACTCCTAAATTTATTAGTTCTACTTCAAACAAAAAGTTTATTAATCTAGAAAACAATCCATTTAAAAACTATGTCAAATTATATTTGTGGCGATCAGAATAATTTAATATGGGTTAAGGCTCATGAAGTCAATAATTTCCTTTTTTTGGTAATGGAAAGAATACTTTAATTGAATATATATTTTGGACTATATAAAGCCTACTAAATTTATACATCAAGGAAAATTGAAAATGGCATGTGTTTTGATACAAAATAATTAAACATTTTTAATTCATTTGAAAAAAATGAACTTATTAAAAGAAAACATACGATAGCATCCACAAAACAAATATTCTAATAGTAACATTGATTCTTAGACATATGACCTTCATAGACATAAGAATAATAACATACAAACACGAGAACACAAACACCAATAGAAAAATAAAACATAAAAAAATACAAACACTTTAGAAAAATAAAAAACCATTACCCCTTTTGGAATGACATAAAGGAAAGTATAAAGAAAAAATAAAATACAATCATACACATAATAAAAAATAAGAATATCAAATAAAATCATAATAAAATTATAATAACTAACTAAATAAACAACACATGAAGCACAACAAATGAATAAAGAACAATAACATACACAATGATGTAAATAATGTTTAGGAACCTATATAAATTATTCCAATTATTATTCTAAGGGTGTAAACCCCTCATAAATTATTGGTTTTGTAAAGATATCCACCAACATTTTTTTTTTTTTTTTTTGATAAACTTAATGTTCACATCTCCCTTTAACGCATGGCCTCTAATGAAATGATGAAAATTATCAATGTGTTTTGTCTTTGAATGCTAAAAAGGATTTTTATTAATGTAGATTGCGCTCATATTACCACACATATCAAGTATAATGTCCACCAAAAGTCTAAAATTTAGAAGCTATTGTGTAAGTGATAAGAATTGGGCAAGACAACTTTTAATAATTATATAATTTTTCTTCAATAATGGATAGTGAAATTGAGTTTTGTTTACTACTAGATAATGGCATTATGAATTTCATATTAATTGATAATGTTTCATATGTATCATTCTTATCTACCTTACAACTCATAAAATTTGAATTTGAGTATCATATTAAATCATTAGGTGTTATCAAAATATTAAATCCATAACATAAGTGTCACATTTATGAACCTTAAAATTTTTTTTGCAAAGTTCAAATGTGATTTTTTTGGTTCAACTGGAAATATGCGCATTGACATACAGTAAACATATCTATTGTTGCTACTAATAAAATATAATTGTGAGTCAAACATTCCCTTATAATTCTTAATTTATAAAGAGTTTTACTATTTTTTATATCTAATTTCATATTAGGACTCATGGGAGTTTTTGTGCTCTTACAACTTTTAGGTTAAACATTTTGATTGATCTTTTATATATTTTCCTAAGGTAAAATTTCCACTCATGTTTGTTTAATGTTGTAGCAAAAAAAGTAAGATAAGTAACTATTGACATCTTAAAAAAGCCAAAGAAAATCAAAATGAAAAATTTACATACCTGCTAAAATTCTGCACGAATCCTGCTCATTCTTGTTGCATCCATAGTGCCCATACCCTATTCAGATGAAGTTGAATTGTCGCTTCTTTGTGGCATACTCAAAGCCCATCTAGACTACCTCAATCGCATCCCTTTCATGCTATTAAAAATGATAACAAAACTCTCATTCACCTACTTTACTCTCAAATGAACTCCAGACACCACATGCTTGAATTAAATGACCCTTCTTCCCTCAGAAAGAGCTAATGTAAGATCAAGAATATCACTAGGATGCATTCTCAAATAATCTCTTTCCCAGAAGGATGTGGCATGTATCCTCTAACCTGTAGTTGTGCCACCAAATGTCACTGCAGGCAAATGATTATGACTGGGGCCCTCCTAACTAGGTTGGTTTGCCGCTAAAGACACCACTAAATTATGGTCGTGACTATAGCATATATGCTCCCCAATGATATCAAATCTTTGAGATATGAATCAGTTTGATATAATTGTTGGGGTATAAAACCTTCTATTAGCTACGGTGGAATAAAATTTTCACCTTAAATAAACATCCATCCTAGGTCTACCAGGTACCCTTGGACGAAGCAATCCATGGCTACCATTGAGGATCCTTCTATCAGGTTGGGTCAACTACCTCATCTGACTAAGTAAATTAGGGACCACGATCACCTGGGATGATAGAACCATGGAATCTCTATCAGGCACATCATCACTCCCCCCACCCCCACCCCCACCCCTCCATCCTTTTTAAGTACGAGATGGTGGAATTTCCAATTTTAAATATTAAATACCCTACACCCATGCTACTATTATATGATAAATATTGCGTATCACTGTGTATCTGACTAATGAAAAGCCTTAATTAAAAGTTCTCTCTTATTATTTAGAGGGGTAATTAACTATAGGGGCTTGCACCTATAGGAAACCAGAACTCAGATCATAATGTCCTCGCAAATGAGGGTGAAATCTCTGGATAGTGTCCTATCTACAAACCCAATATGCCTTCCCAAAATTTACCCCAGAACTTAATCCATTAAAAATCTCCCAAAAATGGAGAGGCTAGGGAGTAAATTTTAGAGCCCACAGATTTTTAGCGACACCACTGGGGACTCTCTTTCTATCTTTAGCTAGTGTTATAAGAATTGTATTAGCAATTAATTAATATCACACTCAAAATTTTAATAAAAAATGACCATTTAATGAATTAAAATTGAATATTATTATCTCCCAACAAATTCATTAAAATATTTAATTAAGCAAGATTTTAATTTATTTTAATTTCTTGCTTTTATTATCTAATTTTGAAATTATATTCTATATAAGTCTCTACATTTTAAAAGTGTACCAAAAATACTTGAGCGACCATTCAATTTAGTGGGCTATTATTCCATGCAGCTACTACAATGGATATTATTATTCCTATGAATGGCATGGAATCTTAAGGATCTACTCGGAGACCCCCCTTTATTGAAACTTATGATCATCATGCATATCTACAGGTGTCACAACCACTAATACTATTAAAAATACTCATAGGAGGGTTTCTATATTTGAATGGCTATCAAAGCTAAAGCCCTTGACATTGCTAGAGGAAGAATCTATATGGTGATTGAAAACACCACTACCTTGTAAAGGGAGATTGCTGCACCAGGTGGAATGATGCTGCAACCTCCTCATTTGGAGAAAGGCTTATAAGGATATAAAGGAAAAAGATGAATGCCAAGCTCTAAGCTTAGTAGCAATTGGTGCTTGTGCATCCATCAAACCTGCCTGCTCTAGAGCTTGAATTAAATGTTCTTACTCAGAAAAAGTTTATCGACTTAAGGTTGGTAAAGAGAAATAGCTCCATTGGGGAGCTAAAGAAATCCTTCTATTAGCAATGGTGTGAGGCCCCAATACCTCAAAAAGAAAAAAGACCAATGAAAGTTATTCTTATCAAAAGTAAAGCTCTAATACCACTTGAAAGTTCTCAGATGACACTAGAAAGTGCTCTGATACCACTTGAAAGTGCTCTGATGGCACTAGAAAGTTTGTTAGGGATGTTAAGCCCTTATGAACTGGCCCAAGACTAACAAAGAGATTGGTGAATTAGATAACTTTAAATCAAAACACAAACCAAAATCATCACAGAAAAACAAGTGCGAAAATTAAATGTAGAAGCAAATAATAAGAAAGAACACACCGAATTTATAGTGGTTCAGTCAAATCTTGACCTACGTCCACTCCTTGGAGGCACCCTCCAAGTATTGCACTAAAATAAGTGTTTAACCTTTAGCCCCCATAGCTAAACGGAGAAGCCCTTACAAAATCACTTCGACCTTCCCCGGTGTGGCGGAGTCACCGGGTCCTTTGACACCAAAGAGATCTTCTTCTTTGGTGAACTTACCTCGAGACAAGCCTTGAATCCGATGGTACTAAGGTGCAAGTTCGCCGGAGCAACCGTGTGGAATCTCCTCCACACTCCCTTGAGTTCCCCACCTCACAGGATCTTCTCCCTCTCAAACTCCACCCTTTCCTCTCTCCCTTTCAAGCTCTCTCTTCAAGTTTCCCCCACAAGAATGAAGCTACAATGGCTGCCAAAGACACTTACAAGTGCCTTGACAAAGCTTAAATAGAAGTGCTCAAAATGAGCTCGTTAATGCAAGTTGCCGACATTATCGTCCAGGATGATAGGTATATCGTACTGGCCGATTAGTACAAATTTAGCTCATCAACCTGGGATGATTTGGGACGATCAGAAGAAAATTGGTTACATCGTCCTGACCGATAACACGATCATCTAGGCCGATTAGTTTAAAACCAATTTCAATCGTCCTGATCATCGCCCTGAATTCGAGCTGTCCAATGTAGATCGTCCAGGACATCGTCCCAGCCGATCAGGCGATCGTCCTGGACGATGTGATCGTATCAATCAACCATTAATGCTTCCCAAAGATATTAGATCAATTTAGGCATAATTGAGTTAGATCGGCCTGGACGATATAAAGATCATCTAGGCCGATTTTCTAAAACAAAGAATTCCTAAACTGATTATGGCGGCTGATTCTTTCTGAATTGAGACTATCGTCCTGGCCGATACAGGCATCGTCCACGCCGATCAGCTAATGACAGCTGCCTTAATGAGGATGCCCTAATTAGGGTTTCTATTTTTGGACAGATCGTCCAGGATGATATAAATATCGTCCCGGTCGATATTACCAAAAATAGAAATCTCATAGCAACAGGAAATCTTCCAAGATACAAATCAACAGATCCCACATCAAATACAACAGACTCAAGAAAGGAAAAAGATTACAAACAGACTCAGACCTAGTCTACCTAATCTTGAGCTGATTCCAAATTGCAGTTCGATCATGTGAACCTGAAATGTTAGTAGATAAGGCAGTTGTAGAGAAAAGAGAATGTTTGCTATCATCAAAATCATAAGTCATAGATCCGCAATAATCTCCCCCTTTTTGATGATGGCAAATATTTCAATTTGAATTTGCAAAAAAGAATATTTTCTCTTAATCTCCCCCTCACTAGAATAACACTTTTTTTAAAAAATAGGGGAGATAAAAATATTTTTGTTGTTTTAAATTTTTTGAAAAGAAGAAAAAAATAGATACAAATTCAACAGTACGTTCTCCCCCTTTGACATTATCCAAAACAGAGAAGACACAAAACGAACAAAAGATAAAAAATGTTTCCTGATCTGGTGAAAAAATAAATATTCTTAAAATGAGAAAGTTACCTCTTAGTTTTAATAAAAAACTTAGTAGAATTGTATTGACAACGCATAGCCCAGAAAAGATTAGAAATTCAGAATTTGATAATCCAAACTCAAGTTCTTTAAAAAGGCTCAAAAACTTTTTAATTCAATATCTAAATCATGAAATAAATTAGAGAAAGAAACAGTCATTTTTCAAAAACTCCTTCCATAAAATATATCTAATAGAAAATCAATGCACGAATTATTGACTCAGGAATCATGATTTTCAAATTCAAGTATCGAAAGTATCAAGGGTTTTCTTAAGCTTTTAAGAAGTACAAGAATGGTAAGCATTAAAATTTTGTGGGCTCATTTTATGCCTCTTGACAATTGGTTGGCGGACTGCGCATCTTTTGATACACTTTGTGTATTATATTTTTTTCAATTTGGCGTCTTTGCGCATCTTTTATTTTTGGTATCATTTGCCAATTTTTTGAATATGCTACCTTTCTTAAATCTAAAAAACAAAGAAAAACTCATCTTAGTGACAAAGCGAATTTCTTGATTAAGAAAATTATGAGTTAGATTCAACAACTTGCAAAAGATTCCTATGCGATAAATAAAACGTAGGGAGATAAAAAATTTGTTTCAAAAACCAATTTAAAAGTTAAAAAAGATTTTAAATTAAAAGTAGAATAACCACTTCTAGGAAATAGAGATTGAGAGTCAAAAACATGAGTTTCCTTCCTTCGACTATTTTAGAGAAGTCAAACACAACTTACCAAAGATTTCAAGAAAAAATAGGAAGTAGATTTTTCATTTTTAGAAAAGTGAATGTGTGTGTTGATCAGAGAAGAAATTTCACGAAAATAAAAATTTCAAAGAATAAATAAAAACAAAAAAATGAAAAACATAAAAACAAAAACACAACACAAAAACACGAAAAGCTTTTAACCATTATCTCTCTCTCCTGGTCCGATGCTTCAGAAACCAGATCTACCCATGAGATTTTTTGCCTTTCATTATTTTCCCAGTTTAAATTTTGCTTCGCCTTGCCCTTTTCTTTCGTAGGAAGAATTCTTAAATTAGGGCACTGATTTTTCATATGTCCAGACTTCCTACATCGAAAGCAAATAACGTTAGAAGAAATAAGGACGTTCTTACCACTTTTACCTTTTTTGCACTTTTGCTTATACTTTGGTGAGCTTTGTGATTTGCTTGACAAGTCATTGCATTCGTCACCAACTAAGCAATCTTTTTCCATATATTCAGTTTTTAGAACAATCGTTTCACTTGCACCCAAAATTCTTTGACCCAACCTTGCTCGTAGGCAATGAGTGAGCCAATCAAATTATCAACAGAATAATCATTCAAATCTTTTGATTCACAAATAGCAACAACTTTGGCATCAAATTTTTCAAGTAAGCAACAAAGAATTTTATTGACTTTTTTAAAATTTAAAAACTCTTTTCCTAAGGCATGCAATGATGTTACAATTTGAATGAACCTAGTGTACATGTCTAAGATCATCTCATAAGGTTTCATGGAAAACAGTTCAAAATCATGCACTAACAAATTCAACTTGGATTGCTTGATTTCACTAGTGCCTTCGTATATGGTGTGTAGTTTATTCCAAACTTCCTTACCAGTAGTGCACGTGGATACTAATATAAAATCTTCAAAATTTAAAGCACAGAAAAAACAGTTTAAAGATTTTGCATTCAATTGAGCATTTACTTGTTCTTCCATATTCCATTGATTAAAAGGAATATAAGTTTTAACTCCATTAACAATACATGACGGTGATGAATAACCAGTTAAAATTATATGCCACATGCGAAAATCAATCGATTGCAAGAAAGTAGTCATGCAAATTTTCTAAAAATCAAATGACATATTTTCAAATAAAGGAGGTCTAGTGATTGAATAACCTTCCGCAATATATGATTAGCCATGGATCGAAAATTCAAAAGCTTTTAAAAACTTATTTTATGAATACGGCTCTGATACCACTTGAAAGTTATTCTTATCAAAAGTAAAGCTCTGATACCACTTAAAAGTTCTCAGATGACACTAGAAAGTACTCTGATACCACTTGAAAGTGCTCTAATGGCACTAAAAAGTTTGTTAGGGATGTTAAGCTCTTATGAACTGCCCCAAGGCTAACAAAGAGAGAGGTGAATTGGATAACTTTAAATCAAAACACAAATAAAAAACACCACAGAAAAACAAGTGCGAAAATTAAATGCGGAAGCAAATAATAAGAAAGAACACACCAAATTTATAGTGGTTTGGTCAAATCTTGACCTACGTCCACTCCTTGGAGACACCCTCCAAGTATTGCACTAAAACAAGTCTCTCTCCTTTAGCCCCCACAGCTAGGAGGAGAAGCCCTTACAAAATCACTTCCACCTTCCCCGGTGCAGCGGAGTTGCCTGGTCCTTTGACACCAAAGAGATCTTCTTCTTTGGTGAACTTACCTCGAGACAAGCCTTGAATCCGATGGTACTAAGGTGCGAGTCTGCCGGAGTAACCGTGTGGAATCCCCTCCACACTCCCTTGAGTTCCCCTCCTTACAGGATCTTCTCCCTCTCAAACTCCACCCTTTCCTGTCTCCCTTTCAAGCTCACTCTTCAAGTTTTCCCCACAAGAACGAAGCTACAATGGTTGCCAAAGACACTTAACAAGTTCCTTGAGAAAGCTTAAATAGAAGTGCTCAAAACAAGCTCATTAATGCAAGTTACCGACATTCTCATCCAGGACGATAGGTATATCGTCCTGGCCGATCAGTACAAATTCAGCTCATCAGCCCGGGACAATTTGGGACGATTAGAAGAAAATTGGTTACATCGTCTTGGCCGATAACATGATCGTTCATGCCGATTAGTTTAATATTGATTTCAATCGACCTGATCATCGCCCTGAATTCGAGCTATCCGATGTTGATCGTCCAGGACATCGTCCCGGCCGATCAGGCGATTGTCCCGGACGATGTGATCGTATCAATCAACCATTAATGCTTTCTAAAGATACTAGATCAATTTAGGCATAATTGAGTTAGATCGGCCTGGATGATATAAAGATCGTCCTGGCCGATTTCCTAAAATAAAGAATTCCTAAACTGATTATGGTGGCTGATTCTTTCTGAATTGAGACTATCGTCCAGGCCGATCAGCTAATGACGGCTGTCTTAATGAGGATGCCCTAATTAGGATTTTTATTTTTAGACTGATCGTCCAGGATGATATAAATATCGTCCCGACCGATATTACCAAAAATAGAAATCTCATAGGGAACAACAGGAAATCTTCTAAGATATAAATCAATAAATCCCACACCAAATACAACAGACTCAAAAAAGGAAAAAGATTACAAACAGACTCAGACCTAGTCTATCCAATCTTGAGCTGATTCAAAATTGTAGTCCGATCGTGTGAACCTGAAATGTTAGTAGATAAGGCAGTTGTAGAGAAAAGAGAATGTTTTCTATCATCAAAATCATAAGCCATAGATCCGCAACAACCGAGACCCTTCTGGTCTTGCTATATCGAGTCTTAAAGATAGTAAAGGATAAGGGATTAAAGAAGAAGAATGACTAATGGCCTTAATGATTGAGGCCAGACGGACCCTACCAATGGTAATATTGTTAGATACAATGGTGGAGAAAAATGAAAGAATAATGCCCCTATGTAGTGAACATCGGAGCATGACACCTGAACAACGGGTTCATGGATCCATCGCCAAAATGTTTCAGCAAAAAGAGATGGAAGTCTGGAGGCCAAAGCCTAGTAGAGAAGGAAAGGAAGAGAGAAGAGAAAGAATAATCAATCTGGGTGTAACATCTAATGTGACTTCCAAGAGATCCACATATGCTAACAAATAACATCAGAAGTGGGTCCAAAAGAAGGCCCAAGATGATATCCATCCTAATGATTGACACACTATAAAATCCTCCAGGGGATCCCATCATTCGTTGATTCCATTAAAGGAAGAAACCAACATTGTTTATAGCCTATAGGTCAAAGAAATCTTCCTACCTAACTATGAACCTTAAATCCAGTAGAACCTCTGCTCAGAGATCCGAGCCTGAGAAGAGGAAGGGGAAGATGATGAGGATACCATCGACATCAAAGTAGTCTATATGGCAAGGCATGAATATGAAGGTGAGGGTGGTGATGAAAATGATCTTCTGCTTAGATGTATACAATGATGCCACTATAGGGCTGTGTCTAATGTAAATAGAAGTGACCACTTTTTGGAGAAAGAAGAAGAGGAAGAAGTTGAAATAAATTCCTTTGCGATTTAAATGTCACGCTCGTAGAGATGCAAAGATATATGAGACATTAAATGAGGGCCAAGGATAGAGAGATCTCTCAATTGAATGAAAAGATGACTTAGATGATGACCTAAATGATAGCAATGAAATGGATAATACAAAGAACTGATGCCACCGATCCTAAGCTTGATCCTCTGACTAATCTTCTAAATCTCCAAATACCTCAAGTTTCTAGAGTATGCGGTATCCCTTAAGGAGGCAACGAGTTTAATAACATCATTCTCCACCCTAATCCACTGAACATAATAAGTACCTCCGAGCCTGTGACTGCTACAAAAGTAGAGGGAATAATCACAGAATGGATTAAATCTATTATAGCCATTGATAAGGTGGAGAAAATGATGGGCAAAGCTCATACGTACCCTTTTTAGTACAACTAATTTTCATACCTAAAAGGATATTCTGTCCCAAAGTTTAATACCTTTAATGGTAATAACAACCTAGATAGAACTTTGCATAATTCAGGGCCACCTTCATGAATAAAAGAGGAAATTGTGTATTACTCTTCTGATAATTTGTTAGCAGTTTAACAATGGCTGCTTTTGAATGGTATTCTACACTACCAAATGCATATGTGAATTCATTTAAAGAATTAGAAGAGATGTTTATAAAGAGATGCGCTAGTGCAATTAAAAAGATAATGATCATTGGCCTCACTCTAGATAAGAGAAAAAGAGATGAGTCAATTACTAAGTATATTACTAGCTGGCACAACTTAAGCATGAAATGTGAATAACAATTTGAAGAAGACCATGTCATGTAGTTACTAATGGGAAACATAGAAAATAAGATGCAACAATTTGTATGCATTTCCATAATCACTACATTTCAAGATCTCTTCGATAGAGTGGTAAAATTTAAAAAACTAAACATATTAAGATAAAAAAACTATTCTGATAAGTACAAAATCTGAAGCTTCAAGTTTTAGAAGAGGTGAAACATACTCTATATTTATCTCTAGAGCTAAAAAAGAAATAAATGGTGTCTTATAATGTAGACAAAGGAAAGAAGCCAGTGTAATATGAAGACAATCCAAATTAGGCCTATAACCCTAATCCCCAACCAAAGTTACTATTATAACAAAATAATAAGCCAGGAAATTATCAAGGTAGAGGAGAAGGTCTGAGGCAAATAATAAAAGCCGGTGATCAAATGTTCCCATCCTTCAAGGATAAAATGTATAAAGAATATTCATGTAAGAGGGATACTGTCGCCGAGTTATTTCGGTGGGCATTAAAAGTGGGCTTAAAACTTTTAGAATGCATGAGGCCCAAGGATTCAAAGCTCACTAGTGACCCAAACTACTGCCCATACCATCGAGTACTCATCCATCATATTAAATATTGCTACATCTTCAAGAATTGGTTGGAAAGAAAATATAGGAGAGGGGAACTCACATTGTCGAACAATATGTTGGCTCACCTAAAAGAGAATCAACTTGGGTGGTCATGTCCTCTTCAGTAGCCCAAGTTGAAGAGAGAAGAAATGAAAAGAAACCAGTACAAGAAGAGCAGTGGGAGACTGATAATTAAGAAAATGATAAAAATTTTGAAGCAGCTCGAAGGAGTTTCAGGAGTGAAGTAAAAATATCCTACTAAGCTGATGCTAGATTTGAAGTAGTACCTATAGCACGAGCATCAACTTCTAAAAAATTCCCCAACCAAGCTGGCTTTACAATTTCTAGAAATGTGAAGTTCTCCACAAAAAAAAAATTTAAAATAAGAAGCCTATGGGAAAAAGACATAACTCAAAGGGATATTGACAGTTTGGATGAATATTACCAGATTATGAGGTGACCTATTAAGCTTGTTGACTTTATGTCAGAGCTTAAAAAAGATGAAGCCAAAAAAGATGATAACGAATCTCATATAGTAGAAGTACGTCAGGTCATTTCAATGGCGCCATATATGCCAATAAAAGAAGTATATATAAAGGAGGCAGCTCTTTAATCTTATATGTGGTATGTCAATCTTAGACAGCTTCTTCGAATTAATTTGCATTTCCCTATATTATTTTAAGGAATTTACTCCAAAAGAAGTACATAAAGTTGAAGAGCTCATACCCATTATGTGCCTCCTCTTAAAAATGAAACTTGGCCTAGGAGCTTATTCTATTTCATTGGAGAGCTCAAAGAAGAATCAAATTATGACTTGTTTCATAGGCTTGTTGATTCTAGGGTGTTAACACCTACTAGGATGCCTAGGTATAATACCAAAAAAATTTGAAGAATATTACCAAAGTAAGGTAATACTCATTCCTCCAAAAAAAAGTTTGTTTCTATCTAAGACTCTTATATTGAAGAAATCCTCACTCATTATGAAGGAAGGATGATTTTGTAAGAAGATGTCTCAGATTCATTGTAGAGAAATACCCCCAAAAGGAGATTTTTCGAGCAATCATATGTGGAGAAATCAAATACAATGATGATGTCGATGAAGAAATGTAAGAAGTTGATACTTATAATGATCAACCTATAGAAAATAAACTACACTAGAAGATCTTAAAGTTGGTAGACAAGAAAACACTATGGACGAGTTAAAAGAAGTTAAGTTGTAGACTAAAGAAGATCATCGCCCGACCTTCATTAGTTTCCTTCTGTCAGAAAAACAAATCAAATGAATAAAAAAGTTCCTATATGAATTTAGAGATTTTTTTGCCTTGACATATGCTGAAATGTCTGGATTATCCCTTGATGTAAAAGTTCACATATTTGTAATTAAATTAGATGGAGCACACATCGAATAAGCTCCAAGGAGAATAAGATTGTAGATTGAAAAGCAAGTGGTTGTAGAATAAAAAAGTTTATAGAGGTAGGCCTTATTCATAAAGAAACGTATGCCAATTGGATCACCAATATTATCCCGGTGAAAAAGAAGAATGGTCATATATATATATATATATATATATATATATATATATATATATATTTTTTTTTTTTTTTTTTTTTTTTTGGGACCTCAACAAGACGTATCCAATAGATGATTTTTTGCTTAAAGAGTTAGAACTACTATTTAATAAAGCATTTAACTATGACATATTCTAATTTATAAACAAATCATCGGGCTATAACCAAACTAAGATGGAGCCTAAAGATGAAAATAATGTATCATTCAAAATGCCCATCAATATATTATGTTACATGTTTTTGCCTTTTAGCCTAAAGAATGCTGGTGCCACATATCAGTGGGTAATGATGCATATTCTAGATGAGTTAATATATTAGGAGGCTGTGTTATGTAGATGACCTGGTCGTCAAGAGAATGGATTTAAAAGAACATTTAAATGGCCTAAGGATCATATTTAAAATGATTAGAAAGTTTAATATGAAGAAGAACCCTCATAATCATGCTTTCAGAGTATCCTCCAGCAAATTATTGGGGTACATTGTTCATCACTACAGAATCAAAATTAACCCCAATTAAATCTAAGCAAATATGGAAATGCCATAGCCAAGGAACCTCTGTTAGCTTTTCTCCTTGTAAAGAAAACTAGATTTCATTCGGCAATTCATATCAAATCTATCGAGAAGGTGTCAACCATTTTCAAAGCTGACGAAGAAAGATGTTCGCTTCAAATGGGAAGTAGAATGCCAAGATGCATTTGACAATTTAAAAAGATAGCTATTGAGTCCTCCATTTCTTATAGCGCTAATTCTAGGGAAGCCTCTTAACCTGTACAAGGAAAAACTAGAAGAGTCCCTCGGGGCATTATTGGCCCAACACGAAAAACCATGTGGGTAGTAATATAATTGTAGTTTGATATCACATACATGCAATAAAAGGAAAAAAAGGATAAGCCTTGGATGATTTTCTCGTTGCACATCCTATCCCTGCAAATTCTCTACCCAACAATGATTTGGCTTACGAGCAAATCATGCAAACCGAGGAAAAGGAAAAATAATAATTTTAAGAGATGTATTTTAATGGGGCATCATAGACTAAACCTACCCAATCTCTAAATCTTGCATGAACTTGAGCCAGAATTGGTCTCATTTTTGTGGCGCCTAACAGAGGCATAATGACGATTTCATTCAATTTAACTTAATCCCAGACCAACAATGAAGTTGAATATGAAGCTCTAATAGGGGGAATGAAAATCACGATCATTGATAGAATCTATAATCTCTAATGCTTTGGGTGTGTTTTTTTCTTTTCACACTTTTATTTTTATTGCATTTTATTTCTATTATAATTGCTTGAGAAAATTGGTAATTATTTCTTCATTTCATAAATCAAAATTTCATCATAGTTAAATTAATATTTTTGATAAACTCATTCGCTTCCGCAATCAATTAAAAATTGATATTTTGAATTTCTAAAAACCTTTTCAAAAATATTCTCATCGTTATTTTTATGTTAGGGAAAATTCTTAAAATTACCAATTCACTCCCCATCCTGGTGATCCTTAGGCTAGTTCCTTAAGGTTTACCAACCGTAATGAACTTTCAAACAGTAGAATAAGTAAGAGGGGATGACGATGAGGATGAGAATGAGGGTGAGAAGTAGGGAAAGTCCGCACTTATCATTTTAATTTCTTTTTGTTTTTTTAGTTATTTTATCTCCCAATAAATAAATCTCTAGCCACACAAATTTGGAAGAGAGGCTTACGATATGAATTTATCAATGACATGCTATATCAAAGAGATTTTAATTAAAAGTCTCTAAGATACCTAAGGACCATAGAAGATGATAGAGTGGTAGCAAAAGTTTTGTGGCGCACACTAGTTAGGTCCCAAAATGTCTGCTAAAATAAAGAGAATGGGCTACTATTGATCAAAAATGCAGAGGGATTGTCTTGAACATGCTAAGAGGTGTCACAAGTGTTAGATTCATGTTGATGTTATGTATTAACCACCAAATCTACTACACCTTATAGTAGATTGATTGGCTATATTCATACATATATAACTCAAGAGTAAATATATTTGCAGAGGCTTTCAATAAGATATTAATAAAGTTGTTGAAGATGATCCTAACGAAGAATAAGAGAGAATGGCATACTAAGATGATAAAAGAATAATGGGTGTAATATGCTTCCTACAAGATGCTGACCAAAGCCACTCCTTATATACTAGTGTTTGGAGTAGAAATAATGCTGCCATTAGAGATCAAATTGATCTCACTATGAGTGGCTATCCAGCATAATCTAACTTAGTAACAAAATGCCTGCTTGAGAATGGAAGAGCTTGAAATGCTCAATGAGATTAGACTATATGCTTAATATAACACATAAATTTATCAAACAAGAATTGTAAAATCATTCGATCAAATAATGGGTAATCGAGCATTTCGAGAAAGGGAATTAGTCTTGGTGTTGAGAAGACTAATCATCCCACACATAAAAATTGATGCCAAATTTATATCCAATTCGGAAGTCCCTTTTATCATAAAAAAGGTACACTAAGGAGGAGCCTATCAACATAACAACCTGCATGGTAAGAGGCCCATATTGTCGATCAATGATCAATACTTAAGGAAGTACCATTTATAAAATTGTCCAAGAAAATGTTATGTTTAATGTACTATATATTTTATGTATGTTTATGAACATATATATTTTATATTTTAAAATTCTCTTATATTAGAATAAAGCATTTCAAATAAAAAAATCTAACAAAAATTCTCCCATAAGAGTGGGCTATTATAAATATTTATTTGGATTAACATTACTCCACGTGCTAGAATCCCCAAATAAATATTTAAAATTAAAAACTATAAAATCTACTAGAAATCTCCTAGTGAGATAAGGGGTATTTATTTGGGTTGACATTGCACTACATGACAAAATTCTAAAAAAATATTTAAAATCCCAAAACACCAAATTCATCCTATCTAAAATCTTCTTACAAGATAGAAGGAATTTTAAATATTTACTCGAGTCCATAATGCACTGTATGTAAAGATAAATGAATAAATATTTAAAATCATCAATGTAAATATTTCTTCATGAAGAAAGATACAACAATTTTCTCTTGCAACATTTACTTAGGTGATTTTTTTGAGAGTTAGGGACATCGTCTTTCTGGCACTATGATTTCAAATGACATGAAAGAGACCTTTTATGACTACACACTCTAATAAGTCGAGCTAGAAAAGCTTGAAGTCTTTCAATAGCCTGAATCTTAAGGTACAAATAGGTGTAGGAGGCTCAATCAAACAAGCTTAAATATAGCTAGATTGTTGGCAGCTCCATTTACTCAAGCCTTCATAAGATTGGATGTAGCAGTGGAACCCCCACTTTGTCAACCAATTACTAGGGACTATAGGAAGTATAAAGGCTAATTTGACTAGGTAAGATCAAGTAGCTGTAGTCCACTAAAATCTCCTAATTTTTTGGAGAATCAAAGTTATAATGGGAAAGAAGAGCCAGGAGAAAATATTAAATGTGTGAAGCTCTAAATCTTTGACTAGAAAGGATGACTCAAAATCTAACAACTTCAACAAAATCAGCATTGGGAGCATATTTCTCATATCTTAAGTTTGAAGCCTAAATGGGTGTAAAAAGCTAAAACTAGTAAGCCCAAATATGGCTGAATCGCTGGAAACTTTTTTTAATCAACATGCTAGAAGAAAGGTCATAATAGAGGAACCCTCATTTCAACAACTAGAGGATGAAGAGCTATCAAGTCTAGCTCACCCAAATCTGATATGTTCAAGTAACCTAGATTGATGTCTTCTCAACTAGTTAAGGGCAAGTATTACCTATATTTGGTCCTATCAAAAACTTACAAATCCTTCAACAAATCCATAAAACGTAAAGCGAGAATTGAAGGAATGTTTCTTCAATAAGTCCATCAGAGCATAAAGTAAAGGACTGAATAAATTATCCCAAAGTTCATAAAAAGTCTAAGGCTAAACTAAGAAGATTTTGTCATCAACAAATTTGTTATGCACAAAGCTCTGGACCAGTGACTTTTCACCACTAACCTAATATAAACCTAATGGGTTTAGGTCATTGGCATCTACTCCATGTATCCCACCAAAGTAAGAAGCATTGGGCTAAAAGTATGGAAATCTCCTAACAAATCTATAGCGATAAATAAGGTAATCTTTCACCAAAGTCCACCACATGAAGCATAAGACTAAAGGAACCAAAACCTTACAACTCAAGCTAAAATTGAAACTAATGCAATTGTAAACTCTTACTAGGGTCTAAAGCCATGAGCACAACAACTACAAATGTCACAAGAGCAGAAAGAATAGGAGAGCTCACCAACAACTAAATTTATAAAATTTATTTATTTTATTAATATAGAATTTATATATAAGTTTCCATTAGCATCTTTTACAAGCTTACTTTAGCCAATAAAAAAAGGGAAAAGTACAAAGTCCTTCTCAAAGGGATGAAGTCTATATCCTAAAGCTATGCCTAAAGAGGGAGTCAACAACACCGCTCTACTCCTTCTAAAGATATGTTATCATGCACTTTTGGGATATACACAAAGCAACAAAAACATCAATAGAAGGAAAACGATTATGCAAATTTTTGTGAAACCACAAAAAGAATGGTGTACCTAAACCAAGGTCTCATATAGTAGCTTATAAACTGCTATCCCACTCATCCTAATACCTACATAGGGCAACAAAGGTATTAGTAAGCAGTTAAAGAGAAAAAAAAGCATTGCACCTACCAAAAAAATGTACCTAAGTTGTAGCCTCATATGGCATCTTTCTGATTGGATCTTATTCCTTTAGTGTCCAGCAAAAAATATTTAGGAATCAATATATATGCATAACATGAGTAGTTTAAAAATAAAGTAAAAGCTAACAAAGAAAGAGTACCTGAACTGAAGGCAACTAAAAAAAATATGAAGAACCAAAAGACCTACTAACTAGTGAATCTATAATGCTCAAAAATACTGGAAACTAAGGTGGAAGTGATGGAAAAAGAAGAACATAAGGTGAAAATGCTATTTCTAAGTATGAAGAGCTAGGCTATAGCCCTTTGGATCTCTACTCAACTAAAGCCAACATGCTAATCATATTATTTACTACAATTACATATAAAGATCTACATAGACATAAACATAGATTTTTGGAGATCTAAAGAATAAACATTTTAAGTGTGACATCCAAAAAATCCTTTAGAGATCTACAAAATAGTAATCTTAGTGTGACATTCAGAGCAAATAACTAGAAATCCATAAGGACAATCAGTATACAACAAACATGATTTTCTCTAGACGTGAACCACATTTGTAAGGGGGCATTTATTAACCTTCTAAAATAAAGCCAAAGAAAATTAAAATAAAAAATGGACATACTTGCCAAAATATTTAATGAATCCTACTGAATTTTTTTGTGTCCACATTGCCCATACCTGATTTAGATAGCGCCAAAATATTGTATCTTTGCAACGTCTACTTGAAGCCCATATGGATTACATTGATCTCATCTATTTCACACTATTAAAAATGAGAGAAAAGCTCTCGTTCACCCTCTTCACACTAAAACTAACTTAAGTAACCACCTTCTTGCATTTGATAACACTTCTTTCCTCTATCTCTTTTGATTTCCCTATCTAACTTCAGCTTCAGCCACGATCCATCTTTAACCTCTGACTTCACAAGCCTGCCATCACTATGCCGCAACTACCGAAACTTCTTCCCTAGACATTCGATCCAACCAAGCCAACCCCAACTTCAACTAGCCACACTCTGTTGAACTTAATTTTATATAAGGTCATTAGGGATCCATCAAGACTTCAAATCAATTCAAACTCCAAACTATCCTAAACTTAAGTTTAAACATTAATCCACCATCTAAAATTGCTTAAATCCTATTTATTCATATATATAACCATCCAAATGGTTATAAATGATTTGGATAGTTCAATTCCAATCATTCAAACTCAAAACCTAGTTCAAGTCCAAAAATCCAGGCCAAAATCCAAGGGTAAAGGGCTATGTCCTAAAAGCCCTTTTCAATCATTTTTCAAATACTTCAAACCCTATTCAAAAGAACCACAATCATGATCAATCAATTGCATATTGATTAGGCATGCTCTTAGGGAATACCTTCAAATTTTGAAACCTCTAACCTAAAAAATTGAATCTATTTTAAAAGATTATAAAATATTTAAATATTTATGGCCTATGCCATAGGAATTTTCATCCAATGGATTTTGACCTAAGAGCTTTCTCAAAATCCTCTAACCACTTCCAAACCCTTGATTATAATATGTTGACCATTAAATTACATTTTTTGGACCTTCTTTGACTTCCAGTTTATTATGGTTCAAAATGACAAAAATGCCACTTAAGGAGATTTTTGAAGTTTTTCACCAAACTTCAACATGGCCCAGCTAAATCAAACCTAGAGCCTCCTCTAATGCATCCTAAATACCATTAGGACTGCATAGGACGTAAACCCAGGCCTTAGGTCACATGTTTGACCAAGTGAACAAAGGTTGACCAAATTGCCCCTTAAGAGTTTAAATGGCCGATTTAACTTAATTGACCTTCCTAGCCCTTGGGAACACCTTATGTAGACTTCAAATATCAAATCAAATATGTTGAAGCCAAATCCTTTCCCTAGGTCAATCTAGTTGACCAAGTTAACTAGGGTTGACCCAATAGCCCCTTAAGGATCCAAATAACTATTTTGGACCAAATGACCTTACAAATGCATACAATCACTTCCATTAAGTCTAAAATGACATTCTAGACTTATTAAAACCAAACCCAAACCATACTTTGATAAGACTTACGAAGTTAAATATGGTTGACCAAATTAACCTTTAACACTATACTTTTCAAATTCAATCATTCAAACCATTTCAGATCAAATTAATCCCTCAAAATCATTTAATTGGACACTCCACACATGTCCAAAATTTTCCAAATCAAATCTGCCTGGATTTGATTTGGTCAACCCAACTTGAGAGGTTAAAACCCTTTCCATTTCCATATATTTTATTACAACTCAAAACTAACGTCTTCAAACATTTGATAAATTATCCCCCCCTCATCATGAGCCAACATGGGCTAAACAAAACTCCAACCCTCTCAATACATTTGAGTAGCTTAGGAGAACATTTTGTATCAATCAAAGGTCCACCCAAATCAACCTAGGCCATCCAAATATGGGGAATGAAGGATAAGTACAAGCTTGATCTAAAACAAGCATTGACCCTCATTTTTTCTAAAAAAAGACTCTCCAAATCCATGAGCCACAACCATTCACAATCTCTCCCCCATCTTTTCCAAACCTTCCAAAAGCTTTCTAAGCATTTACACACCATTTCCAAGCATTAAATCACCACTTTGGTGAAGAGAGAGTATTTTAGAGAGAGAAAGTGGATTTTTGAAGATATCTTTTAGTCCAGCCAGAACCAACCATTGGAGTCTTCTACAAATTTGAAGAGGATTGTTGCAACTTTCCAACAAGTCAAAGAACTCAAAACTCCATCTATTGATTGGTGAGATATATCCACTTTTAGTTAAATTTTAGATTTGAAGATGTTCCCATTCTATAATGCATAGAGCCACCAAACTTTAAGTACTTGAAGATTAGCACACCAAGGGCTTAGGTTTTAAAATTAAACAAATTCTGACAAGTATTTTGAAAGTTATTGCCATTTGAATTTTTAATTCCAAATAAAATAAAAGGCTCTATTTAGAGAAGAACTGCCCAATCACGATACATGCCTGATCGGATGGATGGTCTACAAGGTGTTAGACGACACCACTTGTCTGAAGGATAAAATAATGGATCGAGTGTGATCCATTTTTGTAGGAGATGTGGCGCAATCCTGGCCATTATTTAATGCTCTTCTAAGGAAAACATAAAAGAGCAATCACTAGACCTCTAATTTTCCATTAATTTAAGTCTTAATGAAATTTTAAATTGAAATAAATCAAATAAATAAAAATAATAAAAATTTATTAAAAAGTTAAAATAAATTGCAAACATTTGAAAACACTCTCATGGGTCATCCTTGACCTTTGGGAGGGATTTTGTGAAGTTTATGATGAGTTTGGATTAAAAAAAATCAAAACCTTCCTAATTAAATAATTAAAAAAATTCATTAATTAACAAAAGTTTAAAAAATAATAAGTAATTCTAGAAAAATCCAAATTGACCAAATTTTGTGTCATTCAACTCTATTTGTGGCTTATTATTTTCTAAAAATATCAAAACACCAGAAATTGGTCGAAGTAAAAAAAGTTAACATTTTAGTCAACCTTAATTCTAATTTCAACTCAAATTTTAAAACTTCATAACTAAATATAAGAAAATCAAAACCAAGCAAACATAGTGTCTAATTACTCATCTTAAGATCTAATTTCTAAAAAAATATTATGTTTTCTAAAAAAATATTATTTTTTTAGAAATCAACCTTAATTAATGCATTTAAATAAATTTAAATAATTCAAAAAAATTAAAAATTTCAATATTTGACTTAAAATTTTTAAAAAAAAAACTTTAATCCAATTCTAAAATTAGGAATCAATTAGTTTTAATTAAAATTTTCAATCCTTCAAATCTAAAATAATTATATCATTTTATTAATATAGGTTACTACTAGGTAGCTCGAGCCTACGAGTCTATTGACTTAGCCCCAAAAAAGGTGAAATAAATTTCATAGCCTTAGTTTAACAAAGGTAGTAATCATCCAACATTTAAAATATAACTTAAGATTGACTTCAAGCCATTAATAATTAAACTCAAACTTAAATTTTCCTTAAGGCTTTCAGCTAACTAGAACATCAAACAACTTTAATCAATTCTCATGTATATGATATATCCAAGATATATAACCTACTTCACACACTTTTGATGGTTTGCTAGGACAACTAACTCTAGTCATATATTTGACTATTATTTTACTTTCTTGTTATTATGTGTTGAGTTTTTCAAGCTTTCATTACATGCTAGTTGCTAGATATAACTGTTTGATGTGTCTGTTTATTTAAATTTTATAGTAATCTATTAATTGATGTGATGGGTGTTAGATTATCCTAAGGTTAGGGCAAATTTAAATGTTAACATAATCATATGCAGATGGTCATGCTCATACATAACAATTAAATTAAATAGGGAAAATAAAAAATATATATTTTAATTTAATAGAATTTTCTGCAGGTGCAATGCATGCTTAAGTCCCCCTTTAAAATTTAAATAGCATGGCCAAGTGTAGCTTGTTTGAGTATTTTAATTTTGATATATATATATATATATATAACTGCTTGAGATTAATTAAATGTTAACTTCCTAAGTTAACCTTACATGTGGTTTAAGTCTACATTTTATATTTTATTCAATGTAATTTACTTTTAATTGAGTTGCAATATTAAAGTGATTTGAGATGGGATTAAAATCCAATTTGGAATCCAAAGAGGAAACAACACTCTCCCCCGCCCTTTTCCGCATAGGAGAGTTCTTATCCATTTGGAGATCAAAATTTGAATAATTTTCAAATATCCAATGAGAACACTCTTTCCACGGGAAGTTTGTTTTCATTTTAATATGCAAACCCATCGAATCTAAGGAGATAACAAAAGGATGAAGAATTGAAGACCTAGAAGAATCTTATTCTCAAAGTAATTTGAGTCCTAGGAGTAGAATAAGGGTTGTCATCAATGGTACCTGTCCACTTTATTTTTTATGCATATCTTGTGTTATAATATGAAGTGGCAATTGCCAGATTGACTATTGAATTTATTTAATTAATTTGATTTGATTTGATTTATTATTTTCTTTAAGTATGATTATGATTGCATGTTGTATTTTGATTTAGCCTATAACCCAATTAGAGGCTCATGAGGGGATTTTAAAAATTTTTCTTTGTTAATCAATTAAAAGAATTTAACCTCATATAAAAGCTCTAATAAATTTTAGAAGTAAGCTCAGATAACCAAGGGTCGCATGTATTATATTTTAACCTTCTCTTACTTGTTAGGTACCTCCTCGCTTGTAGGTTATAGCAGTCCTCCGAACCTATTAGGGTGTAGTTCTATCAAGATCATGTTGTGAAATCTCTATGGAAAATCCTATTTTTAAGCCTTTTTGAAGCTACTTAATATTTGATTTAAGCATTCATTAAGTCAATTTACATCCATTGCATTAGAAATATATTTAAATGATTTTTAAAATTGAATTGCATTTTATTTTAAGCATCAAATTATCCTATATAAGTCAAGGGGCCGATTAGGATCTACTTTAAATGTCAGCCCCATTTTCTCAAACTTATCTAAATAATGTCCTTATTACTCTTGCATTAAATACTGAATACATAATTTTAAAATTCCTAAAGGATTAGCTGGCTCCTCAATGTAGCCTGGGATTAGCCCAGATTTGCATTACATTAGCTAAGTTCGGGTTACTAATCTTTTTAGCACCTAATTTAGATTTAGGTTTTGAGGTAGTTTCATACTATAAGATCTCAACCCTCTAGGAATTGAATCCCAAACTTTTAATAAAATTTATAACTCAAATTAAATCTCTTTTAATACAAAATTTATGCCAACACTTAGGATAGGCTGGGGTGCTTTTGAAATGTTTTAGAATACCAAAGCACCTTTTACCTTTCATCCTTTAACCTCCAAAAAAAAGTGATCAATTTTGATCCAATCATATTTAAAATTCTAGCTTCAATCCTTTTATATCAATCCTTGAAAATTAAAAAAAATGAAAATTTCTACCCTTATTTTAATCAAGAGTATTTATAAGAAACTTAGATTTCCTATAATGTAATTAACTATGAGGGATTGCGCTAATAGAAGATTTAGAAATCTATATCAATTTTTTAAAATTAAGTTTTTAAAAAATTCAATTAATTCTCTTTATAAAATTCAAAATTAATGACAATCATTATTATTATATACGAGTAGTCGATATTAAATTATATTTTGTTCCTTCATAGAGATATATCGTTAGTTGATATGACTTCGAATATGAAATTAATGATACCATATCTAGATTATCGTAGCTAAAAATTTGATTGATCATCATTTTGATCCTTTGGGGTCATATGTAGTTCTTTCCATAATATAACTATAATATTCAGGATAGAATTTGTAATTATAAATTTGAACCCATAAGGAGATCATATTTTCACCTCTCGAGGTGGTATATTATTTCTAATGGATGTTCAATTTTATAATTAATATTAAAATTTCAATTTCAAACTTTTCCCAAAGAAAATTAATGATTTTTAAAACTCCAACACTTCTCAATCAAACAAAAAAAATGGCTACTTTATTGGGGATAGATCTTTCTCTTCATCTTTAATAAAGGTAGAATTTTGATTACATCGATAATCTTGACTACCTTTACATTCATTGGTACCATTACCCATTTCTTGTTTAGATGAGTGTGGCCAACATCAATAAGACATATTAAAAGAGAAGTGAGCGAGGAACCTTTGTCAAAGTTGAGCTTTGATATTTTCCCTCCAAGTACATTCGTAGAGGAAAAGAGTAAAACTAAAATTTTTAAAATCCATCTATAAATGTTGTAAACTTACATGCTCAAACAAATCTCAAGAATGTTTAGTTTCATGACTTACAAAAAACTCATTTATTTCAAATTCAAAATTCAAAACTTTTTTAGTTAGAACTAGGCTTTGGCATTTCACCTTCAAGTCACTCATCAGGTTGAAAGAGTCAAGTTAATTTCCTTAAATCTCCTCATTAAATTTATAAACCCTTGTGTTGAGTGCAAATTCAATATATTGAGTTTCAAAACAATCAAGAAAATTCAGTCAAATTTTTTAAATATCCAAAATTCGTTTAAAAATCATTTGAATTCAATTCAATCATCATTATCAAATGTTCCTCTACAACACCCTCTAATAGTTTGACGTATGCAATATGAATTCAACATTATTCAAATTCAACTTCAAGATTCAATTCTTCTAACAAACCTTGGCTTTGACATTTTACCATCGAGTCAATCGGCACAGTGAAAGAGTCAAGCCAATCTCTTAGAGTTTCCTTCAAATTTTTTAAACCATCATAATGAGTGAAAACTTGAAAAGTTTGAGTTTCAAAAACTGGAGAAATTTCAATCATTCAAAATCCTTTTAAAAATCATTTAATTTAATTCCAATTTGAATATTCAATATCCTTCAACAAATTCAAGTTTTGACATTTTGCTCCAAGTTAATTGGTGGAGCAAAAGAGTCAAGCCAAACTCTTAGGATCTTCCTATTAATTTTGTAAACTAGCATATTTGAATCAAACTCAATATATTGAGTTTCAAAATTTTAAGAAGAACTGTTCAACTTCAATCCCAAGTTTAAGTTCAAGTTCAGTTTCAATCTAAGGGCAAGTACAAATTTCAATTTCAAATTCAGATCTATGCTTCAACATTTCACCTGAATTCAACTAGTGGAATAAAAGAGTCAAGCTCAATCCTAATGATTTTTGTGTAAATTTTGTAAACTTATTTAATCAAGTAAAATGTCTACTAGGTTTCAAATTTTGTAGAAGATCCCTCAATCTCAATATCAAAATTCAAAACTCTCCAAAAAAATCCAGGCTTTGACATTTCACTCCAAATCAATCAGTGGAATAAAAGAGTTAAGCATAATTCTCAAAATTTCCCTATTGATTTTTTGAACCCGCATGCTAAGTGAAAACTTAATATGTTGAGTTCTGAAATTTGAAAATAATCAATAAAACTCAATTTTAAATTCCATTTCAAAATTAACAAATTCAATTCACCTTCTCTTGATTTTATGTTTTTTAATCTGGTGATTGTTGATATTTTATTCTTTCCTTTGTTTCTAACTTTTCTTTTGTTTTTAGTTTTAATTGTTAATTTTATTTGCTATAATTTTTTATGTTTTCATTTATGTTGTTTTGGTTTTCTTTTTTAAATTTTTTATCACTGCTAAAATGATATTTTATGTCTTATTTTTATTTTTGAATATTTGTAGTCAAAGGTTGATATCTCTAAATCAGCTAAAGGGAGAAACACTATTGATTGTTTCCCTTCCTCTAACTTCTTTTAGCAGTGTAATTTTCTTTTCTAAACAAAAGTTTATCTTTAATTAACAACTGGACTTTACGATTGAGATCTTTTCTATATTGCTACAATAATCTATCTTATATAAATAATATTCAAAGTCATTAAATCACTTTCAAGCTTTCATAAACTTACTGTTGCATTTATCATATGAATTTGATTCTTCTTTATGATTTACTCTTTCTAATGAGTGTGTTTTTCTTCTCTAATATCTCAAAGATATTCTCACAACTGAGAGTATTTAAAAGTTTTGAAAGGGATCTGACATGCAAAAATGACAAGAGGCATAAAATCAGTCCAAAAAGAAAAAAAAAATTAAAAAGATGCACAATGATCACCAAAAAATTGAAAGATACACAAAGTGTATCAAAAATCAAAAGATGCACAAAGTGTATCAACCATTTTATAAGGGGAACAAAATGAGCCCACAAGAAAGTAAGCTTCCTTCTCTTTCAAACATCTAAATCTTAGAAGAATTCATGTGTCCCTTAATATTTTCAAAGACTTGATTTCGAAATTCATAATTGCGACTAATTACTTTAGTATATTATTCGATAAGATATGTTTCTAGAATGAAGTTTTAAACATATCACTTTTTCTTATTCAATTACTTTTTCTGAGTTAAATCTTTAGTTTTGAAAGATGGTTTCCTTCTAAGAAGTCTGAGTTAGGGTTAGCAAGAATGGTTGTTCTACCATTTTTTAGATTTTGATGATGTTAACTTATTTTCTTATAAATTTTTAATTCAATCACATGAGAAATTTATCATATTCTTGGTTTAATAAAAAAAAAATGTGTTTTTCGTTCTTTTTGTCATTTTTATCATTTTTTGTTATATTTCTTTTATGTTTCCTTCCCCTTTTTTTGATGTCAAAAGGGGGATAATGATAGGTTTAGTTGGTTTATTGTATTCTTTTTGTTTGTATCACTTGCTTATTTTTAGTAAAATTTATATAATTGGTCCAAAATGTTCTCATTTACTTTATGCTTCATTAATATGTTTGATTTGAATTTCATAATATATGTTTATCATCATCAAAAAGGGGGAGATTATTATGAACTGAATTCAATGATTATAATTTTGATGATAGCAAATATTTCTAGCATTTTTGTTTTTCTACTATTACCCTACCTACTAATATTTTAGGTTTACAAGATTAATTGCAAATTAAGCCAGCTTAAGATTGGGTACATTAGGACTGAGTCAGTCTGTAAGTATACTTTAAGTATTTTTACCTTTTCTTGAGTCAAATGTAATAAAGTGAGTCCTGTTGCTAAGTAACTTTGCACACACACACTCAGGGGGAAAAATTCTATCTATTTTAGAGTTTTTTATTTTTGATCATATCATCCAGGATAAATCAAAATCATCTTGGACGATCAGTTAAAAACAAAAATCCTAATTATGGCATCCTGGTTAGACAGCCAAATTAAGTAAATCATCATGTAAATCATCCGCGATGATATGCTCAAATTAGAAAGAATCAGTCGCCAACTCTTTTAGGCATGTTATTATTATTAGACATCGTAATAGGACATCATCTTTGATGATGCATTATAATTATGCCTGAATTAGTCTGATGGCTAAAGAAAGTAATTAAGGTTTAATTTATCGATTATATTATCCTGGACAATCACAGGATCGTCCTGGACTATCAGTAAAACAAACCTTAGTTTCTTCCTGAATTTTCTTGGACGTAGAGAATGATGTCCTGGATGATATTTATTTATTTGAACTAATTATACAGGACAATCCAAGAATCGACCTGGATGATAAGTTATTTTTTCATCGTTTAACATCTAAAGTCTAGTCGAGCATGGCGATTCCATGGAATCCTTGAGGTTTTGAATTAATCATACATGACAATATACTCATCATCCTGGATGAACTGAACAAGCAAATATTTTAATCATCCAACCACCTCAAGATCATCGCGGCTGAATGAGCAGAATTTGTACTGATTGTACAGGATAATCATTGTCATTTAGTTAAAATTTTAGACAAATTTGAAGCCCTTTTATATAAGATATCTTTTTTACTCAAGATTAGACTTTTTGCTACTATATTGACCTTGGAGAGACAAGAGAAGGAGAGGGAGAGCTTGGGAGAAAGAGAGAGAGGATTTTGTGAGGGGAGTTTGTGAGAGTTTCACAAAGGTTTCTCCAAGCAAGAATCCGAGTTGTCTTCTCCAATCATCGTTCCTAGATCCTTGGAGGTTCTAGAGAGGTCTACTTCAGCAATTGATCAAGATTCTTTGCATTCTTCAAGAGGAAACAAAAGGAGTCAGGTTCTCTGCCTTCTTCAGGAGGAAGCAAAAGGAGTTTATTCTTTACCTCACCGGGGTTGGTGGAAAGGAGTTTTGTACAGGCTTCTCTACCTTGTTTTGGGAGTAAAAGGAGAGTCACTAAGTTTAGTGCAATACTCAAAGGAGAGCCTCTAGGGAGTGGATGTAGGTCAAGTTGACCGAACCACTATAACATTATGGTCTGCTCTTTCTTATTATGTTTCCGCATTTCTAATTTTCGCACTTTATTTTCTTGTGGGTGATTGTATGTTGTGTGTTTTAAAATATTTCAAAAAGATTATGATTTTTATTAAAGAATTTTTAAAATGACCAATTCATCCCCCCCCCCTCCTGGTTAGCCTTGGGCTAGTTCAAAGGGCTTAACATCCTAACGAACTTTCAAGACTGTAGTCAACCCGACATCCAACAACAATCTGCAAATAAACTTATCAATCTCTTTTAGACTAATGATGTTCATGTGCCACCAGTTCAATGAGTCTATAATAAAGATGAATGAGGGAGAATTAGTGAATATAACTCATCTACGAATTAGTCATGCAAGTAAATGCCTCTGTACCCTTCAAATAGAAGAATTTGACCTATAACGAACACAATAACCTTCTTGAAAGTAAAGACCAAAATGGAGGGATAACAACATAATTATAATCAATCAATAACAAAGAGTTCTTAAGGAATTTTGAAGATCTTTAAGCCAATCAAAATGCAAATATTAGTAAGCAATGTCGTTGTGCTCATCATGCATACTACAAATCACCGACAAAGATAACAAAAAGCTTACAAACAAAAGCATCATGTAACAAATGATAAAGTATATTGTGAGTATGATGTGAAGGACATTTAGCAAAGGAAATAACTTCTTTACAGCACTACGACAATCAACAACAAGATACAAATAAGTATAATGATCCGCATGAAATCAAGGATAGAAAATCTGCATCACATATGGATTCACTATGTATATAAATGTACATAGTACATGCCACATGCATCAATAGTAGATGTACTTTAAAGACCAAATACTATAATATACATAAATAATATAGAAAATGTAAACACATTCACAAGTTATCGTAGCATAAGAAGACATGTCATACACTATGTGTATGTCCATAAGTTAAGTACAAACTGAATATTGCAAGTGCAAATGCCTATGAGTTAAAATATGAAACTCATCGTGCATATAATAAGCAACCTACAAGCATCTATAAATGGAAAAATGGAGATTTGTTAATGTATAACAATCTACTAGTAGAATGCAATAGTTAATTTACGATAGTCTAACTATACAAAATGGGCAAATGACCACTATATGATGACACGCCATTACATCCAATATGTATACAAGTTGATAGAAGACGTGCATGAGCTTTTAAATAGAATGTTGCATTCAAATGTTAGTTTCCTGCACATCTGATCAACATCAAATACTCCAAAATGCCCCCACACATGCACTACAACATGTATGCACACAAATACAAGAAAATGCATGAATAATCATATACTCGTATGGGCCCCAACGAGCATTATAAGGTACATATATGACATCTGAGGATATTTTATGGTACAAATAATGACTCCAAATTCATGCCTTCTCCTTCTATAAGAGCAAACAGGATTCGATTCGGTTCAAACTATTAAAAGAAATATATGATCAAGCCATTGACCAAGCTATCTATTTTAAACGTGCATATTAGGCCTTCAAGGTCTATAAGAAGGAAAATTTATTACATAAAAGTATAAAGATGGCAACAAACCTGATCCTCTGTTGGTAATTAGATAGAGTCGATAAGGTTTGGCAGATAATTATAAAAATCCCTACTAAACACATGCATGGGCCCCGATGAGTAACTTATGGTACACACGTGACATCTAGGGATGCTACGCGAGTCAAACATAAAACCCAAGTTCATGCTTGATCCTTCTATGTGAGTAGAAAGGAGTCAACATGACTCAAAGAATTAAACAAATATACGATCGGTGCACTTACTAGAATATTTTATTTTACCATTCATGTTAGGCCTTTATGGTTTATTGAAGGAATAATTCATTAACATAGGCACAAAGCCAATGAAGAACTCAATCATCCCTCAACAGTAAACAAAGTTAAGAAGGTTCAATCAATATAACATAAATGTCCATAAATACATCGATGATGGTTGTTTGAAATATATATCTCAACCATAGGGGTTAATTTTAAATATCAAAATTCCATCCAAATTCCCAAGAAAATATAAAACTCCAAAATTTCAAAAATTTAAATATTTAAAATTAAAATTCATCCATTAAACACTTAAAACAAAATCCATCAACTTTCCATAACAATTTATCTAGGTGGAAAATTCTAAAAATTACTTTAGCTCATAAAGAGTTAATGTCTGGTCTAGAATATCACTAAGATTCATTATCAAATAATTTGTTATCATTAAGGATGTTGTACATGTACTCTAACAGGAAATTTTGCCACCAAATGGCACCGTAGAGAAATGGCTATGACCAGGAACCTGTAAACTTGGTTGTTCACCGCCAAAAGGCACTACTAAATTATGGTCATTGCAAGAGCTCGTATACTCCCTAATGAAATCAAATCCTTGAGATATGGATCCATAGGATATAATTGATAGGGCACAAATCCCTCTGTCAGCCAAGGCAGATTTAAATTTATCCTTTTAGATAAACATCCACCCCAGGTCTAAAAGGTACCCTTGGATGAAGCAATCTATGGCTATTGATAAGGATCTTTCTGTTAGATTGGGTTGTCTACCTACTCTGACTAAGTAGAAAAGGGACTATGATGACTTGGGATGAAGGAACCACTAGATCTTGATCGAGATCATCATTACACCCCTCCCCTCTACAATCCACTTTAAATACAAAATGGTGAAATTTCCAATTTTAAATATAAAATACCTTAAATCGATGCTGCTACTATATGCTGGATATCACGTATCTCATTGATGACTAGCCATAATCAAAAGTTCTCTCTCCTTATCGAGGGTGGTAAATGACTATAGGGGCTTGTACCTATAGGAAATTAGAACTCATATCATAAAGTCCTCATAAATGAGGTGAAATCTCTGGGTAGTGTCATATCTACAAACCCAATCAGCCTTCCCAATTTACCCTAGAACTCAATCTATTAAAACTTTCCCAAAAATAGGGAGGTCAGGGCATGAATTTTTGGAGACCACAGTCACCCATCATGCTATTTTTAAACTCATAAGTCATTATACATGAAAATCCTTCATATAACAATTCATCTTTTTTTCCAAAAAGCATAGAATCAATATACATTTACATAATCAAAATGTCTTACTTTATTTTTTGTTTAAATGGCTTTGTGATAATTATTCCCTTAAAAAATGGCATTTATAAGAGAATAAATTGAGTTTTTATGCCATGCTCTTAAAGGTTATTTTAAAAAATAAATAGTGCAACTTTCAACTTATACCATAATTAAGATATATTGAGATCTCAAATCTTGGTGGTTTGAATTCTCTAAAACAAGATAAAGCAAGAATAAGTCTAATAGCTTTTGAATGGGCTATTCATGCAATAGACACTTAAAAATCTTTTTTCTCAATCTAATTAAACCATTTTCTAATCAACAGTACATTATACCTAAATAATTTTTTATTTAATTTATTTTAAAATACCCATTTAGTTCTAATTACACTATAATCAAATTTTTGAAGAATTAATTCATATGCATTTTTTCAATAAAATTGATTTAATTCTCTTGTATTGCCAAATTTATCTAAGAGAGCATACTCAAATCTTATGGACTTTATTAGAAAGATATAAGTAGTGTGAATAACTTCCTATACAAGTGTATTTCTAGTCTTGAGACCTACTGAATGATCTATTATTATTTGATCTCTAAAATGACTAGCTACATATTTCCATTTCTTAGGTAGTTCCTCAAGTTCTTACTCTAGCTGGTTTAGTTTTTTTATATTAAAAATTCATCTACATCTAGTATTATCCTTATAAGCTGGTAACAGGAATCAAATTCAGATAAAGTAACATGTGTAGACTCTTTAGCTACAAAGATTCTTCTATTAAAAACTTCATATGATTTTGGAACTAATGAATGACCCATAAATACAACTTCTTCTAATTTTATATTGAGCTTATCAAGGCAAGATTTTACATTTATTAACATAAAATGTTCTCACCCAAAAACATTTAAAATAAAAATTAAAAATTTTTCTCTTAAGTAGTTCATTTAGATTCTTATTTAATTTAGGACGATTATTTACTCTACTAACATGCAATGTTCACTACCTTAGCCCGAACACTCGAGTGGATTATACTCAATCAGCATAGAATAGAAGGCTTCCACTAGTGTCTTATTCTTTCTTTTGTTACTCCATTTTTTTCGGGTGCTTAAAGTTCTAATATGTTGTGACCTATTCCTAAATCCCTATAAAACTCTCAAATATATCATTATCAAACTCTTCTTTATGCTCGCTATGAATTATGAAAATTAAACAACTATTTTTCCTTTGAATCCAAATAGAAAATGTTTTAAACTCATATAAAGTTTCTCACTTATGTCTTAAGAACCTAACCCATGTAAAAAAGTTGCGTATGGTCACTTGCAATAACAAACCCTTATTTTAGACCAATAAATATTAACGCCTTTTTAATATTAATCTTTTTTTTTTTAATAATACAAAATCCAATTGCTTTTCATGAAGTGTCATTGCTTAAAGTCATTTTTCATTCACTCCATGTCTTTAGTATTATGTATTTAGCTCTATCACCAATTATGTTTCTTGAGCACACATTGTCCGAGTACCACATGCATCCATTAATCCTACTCTAACAGCATACCTGAAAAAGAAATTAAATTGTGATCTTAGGAACCCAATCCATTTTGTGCCCCATACTGATGTTGGGTGAATGTTACTTGTATCATATAGGAGCACATATATGCCATATAATCATTCATGCCACACTAGTAGAAAATAATGCTAGATACAAAACATATGAATTTATGAAACCTCAACCTCTTATTTAAGTGAGAAGAAGATGCAAAGTATTTAGAGAACTTTGAGGGGATTTTAGGGTTCTCTTGCAGGAGAAATTTTCTACTGATTGTTCCTCTATTTTCTCTCTTTTTTTTTTTTTTTTTTTTTTTGCTTTTTGAGTTTTTTCTTTGGTGCGGCTTCATTTTATTGTGATTTTTTGCACGATGATGACTTCGTGGTCATCCGTCCCCTCGTTGAAGCTTGATGGAAAATCTCGGTAATTCAAGGATGTGCTTTCTGGTAGTTCTTCTTCTTCTAATTCTAAGCTAGATTTCATCCATACATTGTTTAAAGGTTAACATGCATTGATGTTTGACGATAACATTATTTCTCATCTTGTACTCCTTTTGCCTTTACTCTTGTCGATAGATTTCTCTTGAGGTGTCCAAATCTAGAAGTTATTCGGAAGTTTTTCTTGAACCTCAAACTTTTGGGGTCATTTATTATTGGTTTGATGGACCAATGACATGTTGTGATTTAGCTTTTGAATGACTAAGATTACAACCATATTTTTTCAAGAAGAGCTTACTATATACAAGGCTGTCAAATGCATTTTTTTAAATGGACGCCGGATTTTGATTTTAAAGCGAAATCTCCCATAGCTCTTGTGTGGATTTCTTTTCCTAATTTAAGGCTGCATTTCTTTAATATCCAGATATTATTTGATTTAGCTTCTATTTTTGGAAGGCCCTTATACATGGACCAAGTCACCACGTTAGTTTCCCATCTCTTTATAGCTCATATTATGGTAGAATTAGATATCTCTAGAAAACATCCTAAGGCAATTAGGTTTAGAGCATAATGGATATCAAGCAAAAGTAGAATTTGAAAATTTGCCCATATTTTGCACTTATTATAAAATGCATGGACATAGTAATGCTGAATGTCTTAATTTAAACCCTTATTTACGTAAGCAGAATGACATCCCTAAAGAATCGCAAAGGAATAACATTGATACACAAAAGCTTTCCAATTTTTAGGAGGTTAGTGGGGAGGCTGAAATCCACATGACTGTCGGGAATGGTTTCCAGGATCCTGTTGACCCAACTCTGCAAGAGCATTCTTCTAAATGAGTCCTGATCGAGGACTCTCCTGATGGTGTGTTTAAGCATCAGGTGCCTATGAATATTGAGGAACAAGTTGATGTTATGGTTGTGGAGAATAATAACACTCTATCTTGCTTGAAAACTCTTATGTAAAATGAGAATTTTTCTTCTGATCTTCCTTATTATTCTAAACACTAATGCGATTTCTTATCATGTAAATTCTGACATGCTATATCTCATGAGTAAGATAAGGAGAAACAAACCTTGGAAGAAAGAGAACTTATTTAAGGGGAAAATGAGGAGTGTACTATCAATGAAGCTATAAATTTGGAAAGGATTATAAGGATTCTCATACTTTATCTCAAATTAATGTTTCTAATAAGGGTAAGCAAAAATAAGTTAATGGAAACATAAGAGTTGGTAATGAGGCTAATGATTTTTCTTCAGTTAGCTTAAGAAAAAAAATAAGGATTGATGTAATAATAAGAGTTATGTTAGGAAATCAAAAGTTTACTTGTTTAAGTCATTCATAGGATAAATTACAACCTTAACAAATTACACCAAAAGAATAAAAGCATAGGGTCTATCAGACCAAAGTGGATAAATATATAAATGAATCAGAGTGCAAGATATTCAAATAATATCACAGTCATTTATCAAATGAAAAATGGTAATTAAGCTTTCTACACAAGCAAGAAAATGTGAATGAAAAGCCAGGCAAGATAAGTTGCAACATCAAGGGAGTCACTTCTTGAGCTTACTTAGGATAAAGTGTTACCTGATATTAGAGGAGACACTTTTAAAAAGTTGTATATGCATGGTAGGTAAGTCTATGTTCTATGTAAGGTCAATAGTAAAAATGTCAAATCCAAACAAGGTGAGATTGTAAGATCTCATAAAGTTAAGTAGATCTCAAAAAAATCATAGTGCCTTTCGATCTATTAGTTGGACTTCCATCAAAAAATCAAAATTTAAGTGAGCTCATGTCTCTATTAGGATGAGCGGCCTTCATGAGAAATTGTGCCAAGAGGAAAACATAACGAGGCGTGTGTGTGGGCTCCAAAAATTTGTGACCCGGCCTCCCTTTCAATCGGAGGAGTTTTAACGCATTAAGTTCCGAGTAAATTTTAGTAAGGCAGATAAGGTTTGAAGATAAGACACTAACCAGAGATTTTGTCCTCATTTTGCGAAGACTTTATGTTTGAGTTTTGGTTTCTTATAGGCGCAAGCCCCAATAGTTAATTACCCCTCCTGATAACGAGAGAGCACTTTTGATTAAGGTAGTCAACAATCAGATATAAAGAAACACGTGTTATATGTCATATAGTAGCAACATGGGTTTTCGTTTGGAAGTTTTGTATTTAAAACAAAAATTTCACCATCTTGCACTTAAAGCGGATGCTGGAGGAATGGATGGACCTGATCAAGATCATATGGTTCCGTCGTCCCGACCCATCATGGTCCATGGTCTACTTAGTTAGAGGATGTAGTCGACTAAACCTAAAAGAAGGATCCTTGTCGGCAGTCATGGATTCTGTCGTCAAACGATACCTTGTAGACCTAGGGTGGATGTTTGTCTAAGAGGACAAATTTGAATCCACCATAGCTAACAGAGGGCTTTATGACCTATAAATTATATCCTATTGATTTATATCCCAAGAATTTGATGTCATTGGGGAGCTTATGGGCTCTCACCATAACCGTAATTTAGTGGTGTCATTTAACGGCAAACCAACATGTTCAAAGGGCCCCATTCATAACTGTTTACCTGTGGCATCATTTAGCGGCAAAACCGCAAGTGAGAAGACACGTGTCATGTCCTTGCTAGCAAGAGAATGTTTAAAAAATGAACCATAGTGATATTCTCTACTAAAAATTAGTTCTTTGTGAGCTGAAGTGATATTTTCAAATTTGTCTACCTCGAAAAACTATTGCGGAGTGGAATGAATTTTGGTTTAACATTTAATTGTTTATTTTAATTTTAAATATTTTGAATTCTCAAAATTTGGATGTCGTTTTGAATATTTGGAATTAACCTATCCGATTGAGATTTGCATTCAACACGTCCATTATCGGGAGTTATGAGAAATTTTATTTGTAAGTTGAACCTTGTTAAATATGTCAACTTGCCGATAGAGAATCAGGACGTTCATAGGTTTTATTCCTTTGTAAATAAATTTTTATTGTTATAGACCTTCTAGGTCTAATAAGAATGTATAAAAAAAATATTTCGGGCGATGTAGTGACCATATATTCGTTTGATATTTGGAGCCACAACGACTTCTATCTATCCGCATAGATGAGCAACTCGAACTTGAGTTCATTTATAAACATGCGCAGCATCCTAGACGTCATGTGTGTATTCATAACATGCTCGTCGGGGCCTATGTAGGTGTTTAATCACACATATATTTCTCTATTTGTATTTGTGTATACATATTGAAGTACACAAGTGGGTACATTTTTGAAATGTTTGATGCCAGTCATTTGTGTGGGCAACTGCCATTTGAATGTAGCATTCTATTTAGAAGCTCGTACAAGCCTTTTATCCATTTGTATGTATGTTGCGGATCCGGTGGTGTTGCATAGCACTACCTTTTCATAGGATCTTGTGTGCTTTGCAAATACGCCGCTCTTGCTAGTAGGTAATATGTAACATACATTGTAATTCATTGCATTTATTATCTACCGAATTTCTTCAAATAGAGCTTGTGTGCTTTGCAGATATACTACTTTTGTCTTGTTTTTTATTTTAAAATCATCACTAAAATTGATATTTTATTCCTTATTTTTTATTTTGAAATTTTGCGAGTCAATGTTTTTACATCTCTTAATCTGTTAAAGGGTGAAAAAAACGTTGATTGTGTCTCTTTCTAACCTCTTTTAGTGATGTAATCTTCTTCTCTAAATAAAAATCTATTTCAAATTGACAAATGATTTTTGAAACTAAGATCTTTTCAATCTTGCTATAATAATCTATTTTATAAATATAATGTTCAAAGTTTTTATTTTACTTTTAGATTTCTTGTAATCTTGTCATTGAAATTATCATTTGATTTTTTATTCTGCTTTGTGATACATTCTTCCCTATATTAGAGAATGAGTTTTTCTTCTCTAATATCTAAAAGATATAATCACAACTAAAAATATTTAAGAATTTTTTAAAGGGATCTAACTTGCATAAAAGTTAATGAGAAAAAAAAGGTCAATGATGTCAAAAACAAAAGATGCATAATGACGTCAAATTAAAAAATATGTATATACACAGTGTATCAAAAATTAAAAAATGCGCAAAGCACCAATCAAATTGACAAGAGCCACAAAATGAGCCCATCAAAAGCAAGCTTCTTCTCCTTTTAACATTTTTTAAATCGTAAAAGACTTCATGTGCCACTTGATATTTTTCAAAGACTTGATTTCGAATTTCTAATTGTAACTAATTAATTTGATATATTACTCTATAAAATATTTTTCTGGAAACAAGTTTTTGAAAGGATCTCCTTTTCTAAACTAATTGGCTTTTCTGATTTAGATTTTTTGTTTTCAAAAGACGGTTTACCCTAAAGACGACTGAGTTAGGGTTAACAGGATCGATTGTTCTAATTGTTTTTCGGATTTTGACAATGTTAACTCAATGATCCTTACAAAATTTTAAAATCAATCAGATAGAGACTATGTCATATTCATGCCTTGATAAAAAAAATTCTTGTTTTTATTTGTTTTTATGACTTTTTTGTATCATATTTTTATCATTTTCACTTGATTTTGATGCTTTTGGGCCTTCTCTGATCATCTACATCCATCCTCTGATTCTTAATTTTTTAACATCGTCCTGACCGATACCCCTATCGGCCAGACGATCCAATCAATTTACTCTAAAAACTCCCCTCTACCGACTGATTTGATTTTCTGCTTCTGATCATCCTGGACGATCCATTATCGGCCTAGACGATCTGATCGTCTTCTGCTTCAATCATTTTTATCGGCCTGGCCAATCCGTTTTTCGGCCCGGACGATGTTCTCCTCTTTATGGAAAATCGACCTGACCGATCCACATATTCATCCTGGATGATACATGGGGATATGCATTTAAAATCTTAAAAATAGACTAGGACGATCCACCTATTCAGCCTGGCCGAAACACGTGGCACATGATTTAAATGTTTTAAATTCGACCGATACGATCCATTATTGGAAATCGTCCTGGACGATCCACCGAATCGGCCCGGACAATTTGCTTTTTTAAAGGTCGTCTGGCTTGACTCCTCGAAACGATCACCTGTGTCTAATCGTCCCTGCCGATATATGATTAGCCCGGACGATCAGACCGCCTTTTTGACTAATCGGCCAGTACGCAATTATTAAACCAGATCGGCCTAGACGATACTGAGATCGACCTGGCAGATTCTTTATAAACCGAGCCCTTCCAGCCATTTTCTTCACACCAAATTCTAATCATTGCTTCATGTTCTTTGTTTTCTTACTATTTCGTGAAAATGGCTAGAGGAAAACGCTCTCGTCACCCGTCCGGAAGTCCCTCGAGAGCCACCCAAGGGACGGGGAAGCTCAAGCAGGGGAAAAGGCGGCTCCTGCACCAGCTCCTGCACCTGTTCCGCTCTGCCAGCACTCTCAGCTGGATCAGTTGGTGGAGCGCTTTGACCAATGGGAGGCCCGATTCAACACTTACGTTGCTGCACAGGAGCAGCAACATGCTGAGGACATAACCTGCTACGAGCAGCACCGCACGGAGGACTTAGCCCGTTTTGACGCCTACGTTGCTCACCAGAAGCAGCAACATGACCAGGACCTAGCCTGGTTTGGTGCACAGTTTGTAACACTGACTAGCTACTTTCAGCAGCCTCCAACACCACCACCACCTTCAGATGATCATGGCTATCATTTTACTAGTTTTCTTTTAGTTTGTTTTTATCTTCCATTGATTAGTTTCTATTTTTTCTTCTACTGTTTAGTTTATGCATTGTTTTTGTATGTCTCCTCATTTTTGAGATGTTAAAAGGGGGAGTTGTATGTTTGTACTTGTATTTTTTTGTTCTGATATTTGATGCACTATTTCTAGTACACTGTTGTCTTAACTACTTAGAATTATTCATTGTGTGTTTTCCATCATCAAAAAGCGGGAGATTATTGTGAATCTTTTTTCATGGATTATGATTTTGATGATAGCAAATACTCTTGTTTCTCTATGACTATCTTGCCTACTAACATTTCATGTCCACAAGATCAGACGACAATTAGAACCAGCTCAAGATTAGGTAGACTAAGTCTGAGTCACTTTGTACATTTTTCCTTTTCTTGAGTCTATTGTAAAAGATGTGGCTCCTAATACTAAGTAACCTTGCACACACAAACCTTGGGAGAATTTCTGACTGTTTCTTAGAGTTTACTGTTTTTGGTAACATCGTCCAGGACGATATTTATATTAGCCTAGACGATCAGTTCAAAAACAGAAACCCTAATCAATGCATCATGGTTAAGGCAGTCGTCATTAAACCGTTCGGCCTGGACGATAGGCTCAAATCAGAAAGAATCAACCGCCAGATCTATTTAGGCATTAGTTATTTTTTGACATCATCCAGGACATCGGCCTGGATGATGTAGCACAATTATGCCTAAATTGATCAGGTGATTAAGGAAAGAAATTAATGCTGCTTGCACGATTACATCGACCAGGCCGATCGCAGGATCAATCGGGATGATATCATGGACGATTGACATCGACCAGCTTCTATTCAGGGCGATGTTCAGGACAATTTTTCTTGAATTTGAACTAATCGTCTAGGATGAAATACTATCGTCCTGAACGATATGACCATAAATTGTCTAATCGTCCCGAACTGACTGGGCTGATTGAGCGAAATTTACGCTTATCGGCCTGGACGATAAAGTCGTTTTGTATAAAATAAGAGCTATTCCGAAGCTCTTCTATTTAAGATCTCTTGCTCTACCTTAGAGGTAATCTTTTGCTGTTGTCTTGACCTGAGAAAGCCTAGAGGAGAATGAGAGAGAGAATTTTGTGAGGGGGAGCTTATAAGGGAGTTTCACAATGGTTGCTTCAAGCATTGTTCTACTTATTCTTCTTCCACTAGAGTCTCTTGTCCTTGGAGCATTGAGAGAGGTCTTCTTCAGCAATCAATCAAGGTTCTCTACCTGCTTCAGGAGGAAGCAAAAGGAGTTGGGTTCTCTGCCTCGCCGGGGTCTGCGAAAAGGAGTTTTTGTAAGGGTTTCTCCACCTTGCTGTGTGAGCAAAAGGAGAGTCACGGTGTTTAATGCAATACCTGAAGGGCGCCTCCGGGGAGTGGACGTCGGTTGAGTTGACCGAACCACTATAAATTTATGTGTCCTTTTACTACTGCTTTCCGCATTTGTTTTTTCGTACTTTGATTTTCGTTGTGGTGATTTTGGTTTGAGTGTTATGATTATGTTTTGAACTAAATAATTTTTGAAATACCAATTCACCGCCCCCACCCCCCCTCTTGATTAACCTTAGACTAGTTCATAAGGGCTTAACATCCCTAACGAACTTTCACTTTTCCTCGTTTGTATTTGCCACATCCTTGACTATTTTGTCCATAATAATCTGCTTTGGCATTCTAACATTGGGGAACTCGAGCTATTCTAACATTTGTCACCTATTCTAAAAGCTTGATATCTCAATAGTATTAGTATTCAAGTTTATAAATCTTGTAGATGCCTAAGACTTGATTTATCACAAGCTACGAGTCACCGAAGATTTAGAGATTTTGGATTTTAACATAGATCGTAATCTCCAGTCTTGCTATTAGAGCTTCGTAATCGCAATTTTTTATCCTACTATTAGAGCTTCCTATTTAGCTTCATTATTAATCTGAGTTCAGTTAAACGAAACAAAAATCTCATTATACTTCCATTATGTGTTATGAAAATGAGACTAATGCTAACTCGAACTCTAGCAAAATTTGGAGGTTGGGCAGGTTTAATCGACGAGGCTCCGTCAAAATACATCTTCCATAATTGTAATGCCTTCCTTTCCTCGATCTGCATGATTTGTTCATCGGACAAATTATAATTAAGCGAAGAATCTGAAGGGATAAGATGTGCGATAGGGATAAGATGTGCAGCAGGAATAAGAAGTGTGATGAGGAAATCTGCCAAGGCTTGTCACTTTACCACTTTTTGTGGCTTGTTTGTGATATCGACTGTAGTATTATTACTACCCACCTAGATAAAAGACCTATCAACGCTGGTCTTGTCATCAAGAATTTCAACAGATCGATCCTAAATATCAAAGTGATTTTGTGAGTGAGCATGTAATGGCAGAGTTTCTGAATCGCGAAAATCAACACTAGACAATACTTCTCAATTGAGGAGTAACATATTTCTACTCTGATGAGCCTCCAACTGATGTAATAGAGCGCATTTTCCTTTCCAACTTCATTATGCAATGCCAATAATTCTCTGAGGAACTCTTCTAGTACTGTCATATACAATATAAGAGGATTCTCTGATGTTAGCACTGCGATAATAGGAAGATTTAACAAGTGTCTCTTGATACTTTCAAATACTTTCTGGCGCTCTGTGTCCCATTTAAAGCAAATATCTTTCTACATCAACTTTGAAAATGGTTTGCACCAACCCGATGGATTTGATATAAATCGTCAAATGTAAGTCAATTATCCTTGCAATGAGCAAAGCTGTCAAAGGTTCTTGGGTGGCAGCATCTCCACAATTGCTTTTATTTCATTATGGTCAATTTCAATGCCTCGATGATGAACAACGTGCACCAAAAACTTTTTGGATGAGATGCCAAAGGCACACTTAAAAGGATTCATTTTCAAATCAAATTTTATGATTCTCTCAAACATGATTTTTAGGTAATTCAAGTGGTCTTTTTGGCCTAGATTTTTTATGACAATGTCATCCATATAGCAATCAACCTTCTGATGTATCATTTCATCAAAGATGCGCGTCATCGCTTGTTGGTAGGGACACTAACATTTTTTTTGCCGAAGGGCATGATTGTGTAGCCGTTTATGCTGATGGACGTTCTGAATGACATGTACTTTTCGTCTTCATGTGCCATCTTGATCTGGTTGTTACCCGACGATCCATCCATCAATGAGAACATATCGTAGTTGGGTGTGTTATCCACTCAAAGTTCTGATATCGGGAGTGAAAAGTTATCTTTCAGACTGGCTTTGTTGAGTTCCCAAAAATTGATACAAATACGAATTTAACATTTCTTTTTGATAGGGACAATGTTGGCAATCCAATCAGCATATTTTTCTTTTCAGATGAAACCCGTATCTATAAGCTTCTTTGTCTCTGTAATTATATGTTCTTCAATCTCCAATCTCATTCTCCTTAGAGCTTATTTGACTGGTGTCGCTCTGACTTGAGCTAATCTATGAACTGCTACATCAGTGGATAAGCCAGGCATCTCAGCGTATATGCATGCAAAGCAATCCCTAAACTGATAGATGAGCTCTTTTATTTCCTCCACATAATCTTCCAGTATAAGGAAACTAATGAAGGTCGAGCGAGGGTCCTCTTCAATCCCCAAGTTGACTTCTTTTAGCTCATCCATAGTAGCATCCTGTCCACTATCTTCAAGCTCTTCTGGTGCAGGTTTGGCTTCTATGAATTGATCATCGTAAGTGTCTACTTCATAGATCATGTCACTCAATCTGACTTCCCTGCATATGATTGCTTAGTAAGCTTCTTTTCGATGGTCTTTTTGTATAACAAGTCTGAGACCCTTTCTTGCAAGAATATATTTCCTTCGTAATGAATGAGAATTTCTTTGATGCTAGAGGCTCAGGAGGAGACGAATTTGTTTGGAGGAACTACTATTACCTCACTTTCATAATATTCTTCGAATATTTTCAATATTATACCTAAACATTCTCGTATGTATTAATTCCCCGGAATTGACGAGCCTACATAACCAGTAATGATTTGCTTCTTATTCTACCTCTCCAAAGGAATAGAATAAGCTCACTGGCCCAACCCCCTTTCAAGAGGCATAATGGTATATGAGCTATTCGACATTGTGCACCTCTCGTTAAATAATTTCTTTGAAGTATTATAGAAGAATGCGTATGACTACGAGTACACTATCTGAGACTAACAGTCTACATATTCTTCAAGAGAATACACCATGCATCATGTTTGTGTAGATAGAGTCATAATTATAATTAAAATTTAAATGTTCGATTTCCTTTTTCTCTTTGGTTGTTGACTAGCATACCCTCTGAGATTTTGTAATGGTGACATCATCTTCATATGTGTCACATCCTAGATGCGGCATATATTTTCTTTCTTTGGGAGAAGTGACTATTTTGGGAGAAATCAACGTGATTTTCTTTCTCCCAACCTGTTTCTTTTCGCCTTCTTGTTCAGGCCCCTTAGCAGCCTTTGAGTTTAATGCTTTAGTCTCAAGGGAGTTTGACGGTTTCAATTTTTTGGAATAAAATATTTGACATCTTCATAGATTATTATTTCATGGATTACAAAGGGCTCGATGTTACCAGAGACCCTAATTCTTCTCCATATTTGAGGGGCTTCATGCACTAATGTAGTGTTGACGGGATGATGCCAAACTTATGCAATCATGGGCGACCCAGAAGCGCCTTAGATGAGGTATTTACATCAATCACATGGAATTTGGCATTTGTATGAAATTCTCCAAATATGAGGGAGAGAGTAAATGATCTCAAGGCCTTATTGTTAAAGTCATATACCATCAACTTATCTTGCTTGATATGTTCCATGTCGAGGCAATCGATCTTAGTGCTTTCAGCCTCAAGAGATTTATAGAGGACCCTAAATCTATCAGAATTTGGCTAATTATCATTTTGTCGTTCTCTACAGAAACATATAGAGGATGATTATAATCTACTGCTCCGAGCATCAATCGTCTTTCGTGAAGGTGATAAACGGCTCATTACGGGCTTGTAAGACCTCTGTCATATTACATTCAACATAATTTGTCTCATATCTTTTGAGAACTTTGAGAGCATGATTCAAAGTCTATCGATGGTCTTTAGACATTATAAGATCATCGTATATATAAAGATGCGTCAGGAATTTCCTTAGATGGATAAAATATTATAATATGTTCCCTTGATTGAAGTGTGATTTTTATTGGGGTCTTTATGAATGATATCTTCATTGATAATTATATCATTATCTGTGTTTATTGGGGATCTTCTTCTTTGGTGGAGACGGGAGTATCTTGTCACTTCTCAACTACACTTAAGCGATCTCATCTAGCTCAGACTCATTTGACGACACATTTTCTTCAGAATCGACCATTATTGGGTCTAGAGATTCATCCGTTGATTCAGAGTCACCACCCAAATTTATATGCTCCATATGCAAAACGATTTCGAGGCTTGATTCACTTTCCTTTGAAAATATAGATCCTCCTAAGAAATGTAATCCATTAGTAACACCATCATACAAGATTCAGGAGTTGCATTCTCAACATATTCTTTTTTTAATTGACATACTTGGTACCACCAAAATGACCCGACATACTTCTACCGGAAGAGAGTATTCATCATCTTTTCCGGCTTCATCTATTTTAAGCTTTGTTATAAAAGTTAACGAGCTTAATAGGTTGCCTCACAATTTGGTAATATTCATCCAAACTATAGATGACCCTTTGAGTTGTTGTCTTCCTCTTTCTGGGCTTCTTCAATTTGGTCTTCTTTTTGGAAGATTTCACCTTTTCGAACTTTGAGGAGCCAGCTTGATTATGGTATTATCTAGAAATAGATGTTCACTCCATAGGCAGCACCTTAAGATCTAACATCAGCTCCATATGAGATTTTCACTTCACACTCGAAACTCCTTTAAGCTGCTTCAGCATTTTCACCATTTTCTTAAGGATCGTGGTCTCTCATTACTCTTCTTGTGCTGGTTTCTTTTTATTTTAACTTTCTTCAACCGAGGGTGCAGAAGAGGACGTGATCACTTGAGTTGATTATTTTATGAGATGAGCAAACACATTCTCTAACAATATGAGTTCCCCTTTCCTATATTATCTTTCCAACCAATCCTAAATGATGTAGCATTCTTCAATAAGATGGTTGATTACCCGATGATATGGACAATAATTTGAGACACTAATTTGTTTCAACTCCTCGAGCCTCTTACACTACGATAGTTCTAAAACTGCTTTCAACACTTGTCGAAACAACTTGGTGACACTCTACCTCTTAAATGAATTTTTTTATTCATTTTATCCTCGAGAGAAGGAAATATTCGATCTCTAATTCCAATCATTTGCCTTGGGTGTTCCCCTCCACCCTGATAAGTCGGTGGCTTGTCATTTCCCTCGAGTATCAACTTCGATTAAGGATTCGGATTATAAGCCTATTTTGGCTTTTTTCGTATTGCATTGGTTGTTTGTATTTGTCTATGTTATAAACAACCTATTTTTCTTTATCAACTTTGGAGAAAAACATAAAGTCGACCTCACCACTTTAGAAACCCAAGGATTTAGCCTTCTTGGACTCATCAGAGTGATTTTCTAATCTTGATAAGTTCAATTTTTTTAACTCCGTCAATCTGTTTAATAGATCATGAAATTTTGTGATTGTGATCATGCACAAGAATAGTTACATCTTATCATCGATATTTCTCATTAGTATTTGCACGATGTGTTATTCATCAAGTTGCTACTCATATTTCATACCTAAATTTTGCTAGCTAGTAATATATTTAGTCACTAACTCATCCATTTTTCTCTTATCTAGAGGAAGGATTGTTATCTCTTTGGTCACGCTGACGAATCTATTCACGAACATTGCTCTGCGAATGTCTTCATAGAGTCATTTGATAGTTCAACATACAATTAGAAAGTAGTCGTTATTAAATTGCTGACGAATTGTCAGAAGAGTGTGGCATCATTTCCTCTTATATTCCCATAGGTGGCCTTGAATTGTGCTAAGGGCTGCCTAGGTGTGAGACCCTTAACTTTTAAAGTTATTTTTTAAATTTGATGAGGTTCGTCCGGTACGAACTTAGTTCGTCCGGGACGAACTGTTAGAATGTGAATTTCGTCTGTACGAATCTTTTAGAAGAATAGAACGAGTTCAGAACATAGCCGATCGTCCAGGGATGAAAATTAATTATCATCCGTACAATCTGCGACCAGAGGACATCATCCCTATACGAAATTAATTATCGTCCGTACGAATGTGGTTTGAATGCAGTATAGAGCCGATCGTTCCGGGACAAACAAAAAATATCGTCCCGTACGATCAAAAATATCTGTTCTATATTTAATAGTCCTTTTGATTCGTTTAAAGAGAGAGAAAGAGCATGAGAGAGAAAGATAAGGAGAAGAAGAGGAAAATCAAGTTTTAGGCATCTTCAGTTCGTTTTCGTCCGTCGACGCAGTTGAGAAAGTTGTTCGACTCGAGGTAAAGCATATTATGTCTATCTCAAATTTTCAAATGTGAAAGTTCTAGCAAATTTTTCGATTAAAGTTTTATACCCGTTAACGAAAAACGGGGATAACTTTGCACCGGTAGAACTTTTACTGCATAATTTTTTAAATATTATAGAAATGATAATTCTGCACAATCTAAATATTTTCTGAAAATTGTTCACTATGTATTATGAAATTTGAAGGGTTTTTATTGAATAGAAAATTATCGGGATGTTGAAAAATTGTGCTATAATACAATGAAAATCTTAAAACATTATTTTATATATTCCCTAATAATTTGACAATTTTTTGAAACTGTACATTTTGCCTCAATATTTGACACAATACGAAAACCCGACCCGAACCCGACCCGAAAAATTCGGGTTGGACCCGACCCGGTTTCAAAATGGGTCGGGTTCGGGTTGACACGACGGGTTGCCGGGTCAACCCGCAAACCCACTTTCTTGCGACCCTGCCCGCTGTCGCGACCCTGCCCGCTGTCGCCTGTTGCGACCCTGCCCAGCTGGTCACGACCATGCGCGACCCCGCTGTCGCGACCCCTCGCCAGTAAGAGCAACCCCAACGCGACCACACTGTCGCGACTCGCGATCCCGCGCCAATAGGCGCGACCCCAGAGCGACCCCGCTGTGACGACCACGCGCCAGTAGGTGCGACCCCACGCGACCCGCATGACCCCAACGCTGGCCGTTGCTGCCCGCGACCACTCCAGCACACCCCGCTGCCCGCGACCCTGCGACCCACGCGATAGCTCCGCACGACAGTTCCCGAGTCGGTTCAGGTCAACCCGGCAACCCGCCGGGTCGGGTCCGGGTTCGCATTTACAACGCGTTTACCTAACCGGGTCGGGTTAGGGTCGACCCGTTTGAACCCGAGTCAGTTTCGAGTCCAACCCGAGCCTGACCCATGACCCAAAATTGACACCCCTAGTTATCTGTCGATATACAATCTGACGATATTTTGATACGTGCTTACGTGCTCTGAAAATGTTATAATGTGATGTTACACGTGCTTATGTGAAGAATGTTAATGTGCTTATGTGATTAAATGATATTGTTGGGAGACATAAGGGGCCATAATCCTTTGAGATTCTGTTTGTGTTAGGTAAAAAAGGGAGGCATAAGGGGCCAGAATCCTTTGAGATTATATCTGTGTCAGGAAATAAAAGGGCGGCATAAGGGGCTAGAATCCTCTAAGATTTTGTCTGGGTTTGGTAGATATGATCTGATCTGAATAATTCATTATATCTTATATGTTTTGGTGCTATAAGCACAAAAGGGATGCATAAGGGGCCAGAATCTGTTGAGATTCTGTCTGGGTTTGAAAATATGATTTGAATAACTCTATGAAATGAATTTCATTTACTCAATTATTCTGTATGATTATATGTTCTTAATTCATCTGTTATGTATGATTATCTGTTATTATTTCATCTGTTCTGTACGATTATCTGAATTCTAAATAGTTATCTAAATTTTGTATGATTATCTGAATCATAGAACGTGTGCTATGTATTTTTGTTATATGATTTTCAGTTCAGTGAATGATTTAAACTGTAATTAACTACTTTTAAATCTTAAGTAAATTGATTGAAATAAAAGGATATTTAGAAATTTAGATTGACTAGTGTGACTTGCTGAGCTATTAGCTCACTGTGATTTTATTCATAGTTTTCAGCATCTGGAAAAAGGAAAGAAGTTGAGGACTAGCTGTTCATGACCTGATCTGAAGTTATATGTATTTTGTTATTTTTATTTTTGTACAGTCATGGCTAGTTTACTGTTCTGTAATGTTTGTCTGTAGTCATTTACTGTAATGTATATGATGATTTTAATGAATGAAAGAAATTTTGCATATGAGTTTTTCTATATTCGGATGTTTTAGTAACTCTGTGGTACAGTAGTATTTCAATGAATATCGACTGAAAATCTGAAAATAAATTCCAAAACTAGATCTTGTGGTTAAATTGTCACGGCTTAACACAATAGGACTTGTCCTGATCAGGTTGGACTGCGATAGAACTGAGAGGTATTAGAGCAATAATTTTGGAATTTGGATCATAAAATAGAGCCATAAGAATTTATCTGTAAGTCTGGTGCGGTAATTTCGAGTCTGTCTGAGTGTTTATTATTTTCATTTTATGTGCATGTGTGTGGTGCACATTCTGTATTTTTATGGATCTACCAAATTCGAATATGACTGATGAACAGAGCGCTAGTCATGCGGCTCCTATATATAATTTTTCTTCAACAGCTGGTTTAGATACAGTTTCACAGTTTGCTATATTGATAGCTCAAATGATGGGTGAGGCACATAGCAGAATTTCTGTTGGTAGATTTGAAGAGATAGATAGACATCTATAGATGTTTCTGCGATTGAAGCCTCCCAGATTTGAGGGCACTGTTGAGCCCAGAGCAGCAGTGGATTAGTTGAGGATGTTGGAAATGTCATTTGATGGTATGCAATGTCCTCCTGATAGGAAGGTACCGTTAGCAGTCTTTTTATTGGATGGTGAGGCAGAATGCTGGTGGATGGGCCAACGGGAGGAGAAATTTCAAGAAAAATTGAACTCTCTGATTTCTTGGGAGTTCTCTGGAGTGTTTTGAGCTTGGTTTGTAACCCCTTCTACACGACAATAAATTCAAGAGACTTTTCTGAGGTTTGTTCAAGGGAGCAATACAATTATGCAGTGGGAAGTAGAGTTCACTGCTTTGGCTAGCTATGCTCCACAGTTGATTAGTACTTCAACTGAGAAGTGTTACAGATTTCTGAGAAGACTTTGAGATAGTATGAGACAGTTTCTTGTACCATTTCATATTTCTGATTTCTCTGAGCTAGTAGAGAAAGCTTGACTGATAGAGAATGACTTGATGGCTACTCAGCAACGGCGGACTGCTAGTAGGAAGAGGTTCAGTGGGGAGACTTTTGGTAGTGGCTTTTTTGGGAGGAAGAGTAGATTTATATCTTGAGATTCTAAGAAGAGTGGACATTTCGTATCTACAGCAGTTTCTGGTAATGGCAGTGTTCTGTTAATGGGGCATCTGTATGCCAGAATTATGGTCAACGTCATTTTGGTCAGTGCTATAGAAAGACTGGATAGTATTTTAGATGTAGCCAAACAAGACATCAGATAGCAGAGTGTCCACAAGTAAGAATGGCCCAACGATCTGAGTCCAGATCAGAGAGCTTTATCAGAACAGTAGGGAGATCGAGGGCAGTTCCTCCCCGCACAACTTCTGAAGGATTATCTAGTATAGCTGGTGGTTCGGGTTCAGTGGCAAGGAGACCATCTGGCGGTAATCAGAGGGAACATAGTAGTTATGTAGCTCCGGCTCCAGTTCAGCCACGTGTATACAGTTTAAATCAGCAAGAAGCTCGAGATGCTCCCGATGTTGTGATAGGTACGGTTTATATTTCTGAGCATCCATGTTGTGTTTTATTTGATTATGGAGCTAATCATTCCTTTATTTCTGAGTGTTGCTTCAATTCGTTACAATTGGCCTCATTTACACTACCTATTTCTATTTCAGTTATTTTGCCGGCTGGAGATAAAATGATAGCCAAAAAATTTTGTTTTAGTGAGATTGAGATTTCTAATTAGAAGCAGAAATCTTGTTTGATTTTATTATCCATTTCTTCATATAATATTATTTTGGATATGAATTGGCTGAGTCTGTATGGGGATCAAATTGATTGCTTAAAAAAGCGAGTTACATTATTTATGGGCAGTAAAGTTGTGTATTTCAAGGAGTAAGATGTGTTTTATCCTGCATAATCTCTATGTTGGAAGTAAGTTGTGGAAGAAGGGTTATTTGATATTTTTAGCATTAGTTCGGGATATGAATATAGATGTGGGTTCTATTTCTGATATCCCAATAGTACAAGATTTTTTAGATGTATTTTCTGATGAGTTAATCAGTTTACCTCCTGATAGAGACGTAGAATTTTGTATTGTTGTATTTCCGGGTACGGCCCTGATATCTAAAGCTCTGCATAGAATGGCACCAAATGAGCTTGCGAAGTTGAAGGTTCAACTCCAAGAGTTAGTTAATAGGGGATTCATCCGTCCTAGTGTTTCCCCCTGGGAGCACCTGTTCTATTTATGAAGAAAAATGATGGTATGATGCGTATGTGTGTTGATTATAGAGAGTTGAACAAAGTTACTATCAAGAATAAATATCCATTATCACGGATTGATGATCTATTTGATCAGCTTACTGGATCTTCTGTATTCTCAAAGATTGATCTGCTGTCATGTTACTATTAGGTGAAGGTGAGAGAAGCTGATGTGATGAAAGCAGTTTTCAGTACTCGATACAGACACTACGAGTTTTTGGTCATGCCATTTGGGTTGACTAATGCACCATCTATTTTTATGGACTTGATGAACAGAGTATTCAAAGACTATCTGGATCAGTTTGTGATCATTTTCATAGATAACATTTTGGTATATTCTACTTCTGAGGAATATCATGTCAGACATTTGAAAAGTGTTTTGAAAAGTTTGAGGCAACACTAATTATATGCAAAATTCTTCAAATGTGAATTATAGGTGAGAAGCATTTCTTTTTTGGGACATGTGATGAGTAGTGATGGTATTTCTGTTAATCCCTAAAAAATTCTAGCTATTATTAATTGGCTGAGGCCTACAACGGTGTTTGAGATACGTAGTTTTTAGGGTATTGTTAGGTATTATAGGAAATTTTTGAAAGGATTTTCTCAGATTTTGGCACCGCTGACGAGACTGACTCAAACGTCAGTAGCTTTTATTTAGACACCAGTGTATGAGATTAATTTTTAGAGATTAAAGGATTTTTTACTTCTGCTCTAGTTCTGACCCTTCCCTTTGGAATAGAAGGATTTCAGGTTCAGTGATACTTCACTGAAAGGTTTGGAATGTTTTTTAATGCAGCATGGATGGGTGATAGCATAGGCTTCAAGATAGTTGAAGCCACATGAAAAGAACTACCTGACACATGATTTAGAGTTGGCTGTTGTTGTATTTGCTTTGAAGATTTGGCGTCATCACTTGTATAATGTCAAGTGTGAAATTTTCACCAATCATCAGAGTTTAAAGTACATATTCTCTCAAAAGGATCTAAATTTGAGACAAAGGAGATGGCTTGAGTTGAGCAAAGACTATAATCTGATTATTCAGTATCAGCATAGTAAGGCAAATATGGTGACAGATGCTATGAGCAAGAAGTCTACTGGTTGGCATGCACACAGCTCACTTCTGATGAGTATTTGATACGAGATATGAAAAGATTACATTTGGAGATGATTTCTTCTACTGATTGGAATTCTGGTATAGTGACTCGGATGATCATATTAAGAGAGTTGCTATTTTCATGTTTTACATTCTTGCAACTTGTAAAGTTTTGATGATTCCAAATATTATTGTTTTAAAGTTTTGTTTTTCTCCTAACTTTTTTTTTTTTTTGAAGAATTATTTTTGCTCTTGTATGGACTAACATTTTAGGATAATCGAACTCCAAACTAATAAAAAATTCAAATCAAAATTCAGCATGAGATAATTTGAAATTGAAGCTTGTACTTTTCATTGTATTATGTTTGAGAGGAAGTGATTGTAATTCAGTAACTTAGCGCACACACACTTGGAGAGATCTTTAAAAAATCATACTGATCGTACGGGACGAACTAGGTTCGTATGGGACGATCAAGTCAGTTATCCCCTCGGAAGAGGAAATTGATAGAACAAGAGGGAAAAAAATTTTTCTAAGTCCTGATCGTCCAGGACAAACTACAATTCGTCCCAGGACGAAATGCTCTCTGAAAAATTTTCGATCAGATAAAATCCTGTTCGTGCAAGGACGAAATGTTCTCTGGAAAATTTTCGTCTAAACGAACTACAATTCATCCCAGGATGAAATACTCTCTGGAAAATTTTCGTTCAGACGAAATCCTATATTCGACCTAAGACGAAATGCTCTCTGTAAAAATTTCGTCCAGACTAACGATTATTCATCCCAGGAAGAAAATGCTCTATCCTTTCTAAATTTTGATAACTTCTTGCAGTTTGACGAAACCGATCCATGGTATAACTGTTCGTACCGGACGAACTTTGTTCGTATGGGACGATAATCGGATACGAAGTCAATTCGTACCAATATACATTGGGTTCGTATGCAACTGATTTAAGTAAGTTCGTCCAGGACTATCCACGATCGTACAGGACGATCCACTTTGTTCAGACTTGAATATCAACAGCTTTTGGACGATTTTTTGTGCTTTTCCTATATAAACTCCAATTATAACTGTTATTTAGTCTTTTTGCCTACTGATCTTCGTGCCAACTAAAGAGAGAGTCAAGGAGTGAGTGTGAGAGAGTGTTTAAAGGAAGATTCTTACTATTAGAGCGTGAAGGATTCACTTGGTACTCAAAGGTAAGAGTCTTTACTTGTGGGTGTGTTTACTTCTTTTTCTCTTTTCCTTCTAGATTTCTTGTGAGAAGATCTGTCAAGGAGATCCGATTCTCTGCCAACACTTGGAGAGTGTGAACAGCCGAAGGGTTCTCTGCCCACACTTGGAGAGTGTGAAAGGACGAAGGGTTCTCTGCCCACACTTGGAGAGTGTGAAAGGACGAATGATTCTCTGCCTACACCGGCAGAGTGTAAAAGGACGACGATTCTCTGCCAACACTGGAAATAGTATAAAAGGACGACGGTTCTCTGCTGCACCGGGTAGTGGTGGAAGAGAGTTTTGTAAAGGTTTCTCTGCCATGCTGAGGGTGCAAAAGGAGAGTCACTAGTGGTATTAGTGCAATACTCGAAGAGTGCCTCCGGGGAGTGAATGTAGGTCGTGTTTGAATGAACCACTATAAATCTTGTGCCTTTTTATTTTCCGCTACCTTTTATTTTTACTGTTTTACTTGTGGTTGAAAAACTTTTTTCTATAAAATTTATTAAATAAAATTTTTGGTATAAAAATTAAAAGAGGATAAAATTTTTTAATTACCAATTCAACCCCCCTCTTAGTTAGCCGTTGGGACATAAAATTAGGTTTAATAACCTAATTCATAATGAATAAGTTTCAACAGATCATTCGGCCCTCTTTGGAAGAAAAGATTCATGAAGCTCAAAAGTTAGATGTTAAAAATTCAATGTTAGTTGATCAGATCAAATCTGGTAAAAAATCTGAACTACGAGTTTCTGATTCTAGTATCATTTTCTGTAAGGATAGACTTTGAGTTCCTATTTCTGGATATTTGCGAAAAGAGATTCTACATGAGGCTCATTGTTCAGGTTACACCATTCATCCAAGAAGTAGTAAGATGTGTGAAAATATGAAAAGTACATTTTGGTGGCCTAGATTAAAGAAAAACATAGCAGAGTTTATTTCGAAATGTGAAGCCTGTCAGCTAGTAAAGACAAAACATCAGCGACCGGGAGATCTTCTACAGTCGTTACATATTCCTGAGTGGAAATGGGAAGAGGTGACAATGGATTTTGCTATGGATTTCCCTAGATCAAGGTAAGAGCATAATTTTATTTAGGTTGTTGTTGATCGACTGATAAAATATACTCATTTTCTTTCGATTAGACAGATAAATCCGATAGATAAGTTGGCACAAATTTATGTTAAAGATATTATCAGATTACATGGTATGCCAAAAGTAATTGTATCTGATCGGGATGGCAAGTTTACCTCTAGACTATAGAGAGGTATTCAGCAAGGATTGAGTACGAAGTTGCATTTCAATACGACTTTTCATCCGCTATCTAATGAACAGTATGAAAGGACTATTCAGGTACTGGAAGATCTTTTGAGATAATGTATTTTGAATTTTGGGGGCAGGTGGGAGGATCATATCCCATTGATAGAGTTTGCATATAATAATAGTTATTAATCCAGCATAGGCATGGCTCATTACGAAGCTCTATATGGCAGAAAGTGTAGGACTCCTTTAACTTTGATGAAGGTGGGAGATAGACAAGTGATGGGTTCAGCCTTTGTGGATGACACTGTTATAAAGACTAATTTGATTAAAAAAATATTAAAATCTGCACAAGATAGACAGAAAAAGTATTATAATCAGAAGCATAAATTGGTTGAATTTCGTATTGGTGACCTTGTGTACGTCAAGGTCAACCCTATGAAAGGTGTAAGCATATTTGGGAGAATTAGCAAGCTCGATTCAAAGTATATTGGACCTTTTGAGGTCATTGAAAGGATTGGTAATTCTACTTACCGATTATTATTACTTGATCATATGTTTGACATACACAATGTGTTTCACATATCATATTTAAGAATGTGGATATCTGATTCTGGTAAGAAATTATCTGCTGAAGATGTAGAGGTTCATGCAAATTTACAGTACAAAAAAAACCTGAAAAGATTTTGGCATATGATGTAAGAAAGTTGAGAAGCAAATAGATCCCTATGGTTAAGGTATAGTGGAAGCATAGGATAGCAAGAGAGGCTACTTGAGAGAAGGAATCTGATATGAGACAGTTGTATCCATGTTTATTCTGACTCATTCTGCTTTGGGAGTATTGAGAACGATATTTTTCTTAAGATAGATAGATTGTGAGACCCTTATCTTTTTAAGTTATTTTTTGAACTTGATGAGGTTCGTCCAGTATGAACTGAGTTCATCCGGGATGAACTATTAGAATGTGAATTTTGTCTGTATGAATCGTCTAAATAAATAGAACGAGTTTAGAACAGAGCCGATTATTCAGGGACAAAAATTAATTATCGCCCGTACGATCTGTGACCAAAGGAGATCATCCCTGTACGAAATTAATTATTGTTCGTACAAATGTGGTTTAAACGCAATACATAGCCGATCATCCCGGGATGAACGAAAAATATCATCCCGTACGATCGAAAATATCTACTCTCTATTTAATAGTCCTTTTGATCCTTTTAGAGAGAGAGAAAGAGCAGGAGAGAGAAAAAGAAGGAGAAGAAGAGGAAAATCAAGTTTTGGGCATCTTCAGTCCATTTTTGTCCATCAACGCAGTTGAGAAAATTGTTCGACTCGAGGTAAAGCACATTATGCCTATCTCAAATTTTCAAATGTAAAAGCTTTGGCAAATTTCCAATTAAAATTCTATATCCGTTAGCAAAAAATGGGAATAACTTTGCACCAGTAGAACTTCTACCGCGTAACTTTTTATATATTATAGAGATGATAATTCTGCACAATCTGAATATTTTCTAGAAACATTTCACCAGGTATTCTGAAATCTGAAGGATTTTTATTGAATAGAAAATTATCGAGATGTTGAAAAATAGTGCTACAATACAATGAAAGTCTTAAAATATTATTTTACACATTCCCTAGTAATTTTGTATTTTTCTGAAACTGTGCATTTTTGCCTCGTTAAATTTTCTATTGTCTGTCGTTATACAATCTAACGAAATTTTGATACATGCTTAAGTGCTCTGAAAATGCTATAATGTGATGTTACACGTGCTTATGTGATGAACGTTAATGTTCTTATGTGATTAAATGATATTATTGGGAGATAGAAGAAGTCGGAATCCTTTGAGATTTTGTTTGTATTAGAGAATAAAAAGAAGGTATAAGAGGCTAGAATCCTTTGAGATTCTACCTGTGTCATGAAATAAAAAGGATGTATAAGAGGCCAGAATCCTCTGAGATTCTATATGGGTCCGAGAAATATGATCTGATTTGAATAATTCTGTATATCTGATATATTCTAATACTGTAAGCACAAAAGGGATGCATAAGGGGCCAGAATCCGTTGAGATTCAGTCTGAGTCCGGGAATCTGATCTGAATAACTCTGTGATATGATTTCATTTACTCAATTATTATGTACGATTATTTGTTATTAATTCATCTGTTTTGTACTATTATCTGTTATGTATGATTATCTAAATTATGTACGATTATTTGAATTTTGAACAGTTATCTGAATTCTATATGGTTATCTGAATCATAGAACGTGTTATAAAATTTTCAGTTCATTGAATTATTTAAACTGCAATTAACTGCTTTTAAATCTTCAGTAAATTAATTGAAATAAAATGATATTTGGAAATTTAATTGGCTAGTGTAACTTGTTGAGCTGTTAGCCCACTGTAATTTTATTCATGATTTTCAGGATCCGATAAAGAAAAAGAGGTTGAGAACTAACTGTTCAGGACCTGATCTGAAGTTATAAGTATTTTGTTATTTTGATTTTTGTACAGTCATGACTAGTTTACTGTTTTATTCTATAATGTATGTCTGTAGTCATGTACTGTAATATATATGATTATTTTGATGAATAAAAGAAATTTTGCGGATGAGTTTTTCTGTATTTGAATGTTTTAGTAGCTCTGTGGTTCAGTAGTATTTCAATGAATATCGACAGAAAATTTGAAAGCAAATTTTAAAACTAGATCTTGGGGTTAATCTATCACGACTTAACACGAGAAGACATGTCCTGGTCAGGTTGGGTTGTGACACTAGGACTGTTATTATCATTGAAGGTATTAAACTTTAAGATGGAATATGTTTTTGAATACGGCATTTGGTCGTATTCAGCAGAATAAGGATGACCTTTGCCCACCATTTCTCCGCCTGATCAACGACTATAATAGCCTTGATCCTCTTAGTGATTTTCCCTCAAGCTATGCAACCGTAACAAGCTCGAAGGTACTTATTATATTCTATGGAGTGGGTTGGCAGGTGAGGTTATGAAGTCGTGATCTCCTTCAGGAACGCCGCGTACTCCAGAAACGTAAGGCATTTGGTGATTTGGAGGGTCGATCGGAGGATAGGATGTGGGATCGATGGCAATGATTCTCTACATTATTATCTTCATTTGGGTCATCATCTTGATTATTTTCTCATTCAACAGTAAGATTTTCCTATCCTTAGCCCTCATTTATCGTCTCATCAGTCTTCGCATGTCTACGATTGTAACATCTTCGACATTCAAAGGATTCACTTCAACTTCTCCTTCTCATTCTTCTTCTGAAGAGCAAACACCTATATCGATGGTGGACCTGGTCTCGCAGTGATGTCGGCAAACTTGCCTAGACGGTGGCCGCCAATTGTCTCCATCTTCATCGTCATCCTAATAGGCCCCATCATGTACATTGGTGTGCCACACCACGTAGACAACTTCCATGTTCATGACATCATGTTCCATTTCTTGTTTCCCTTTTGTACTTGGATATCCGAGTGGCGGCACCACTGAATTTCCATTTCATTGTTGGTTAGGATGATTTCCTCGACCCACATCCTACAATCGAAGTCGATTTCTTCCTTTAATGGGGTAGGTAAATGGCATAATCCCCTAGAAATTCTCTAGGGTGTCGACCGTCGGGGCGTGTGTCATTATGGGCCTTCTCTGGAACCCAGTTCTGATTTTGCATGTTGGCGGGGGTGGATCTTCGGTAAGCCACACCAAACATCACACCCAAGTTTATCTCTCTTCTTTCTTTTTAATCTAAGAGAGGCTTCGGCCTCCAGATTTGCTTTCATTTCCATTAATACATTTCGACAGTTAATCCTTGAACACACGGTTCAAGTGTCACACCTAAATGCTCACCGGATGGAACCTGTTTTCTTTCTTTTCTACCTGCTGCAACAGACAAGCGCTCTCTTAGCAAGGTCCTTTCATCCTCAATTACAATGAACATTGGACTCTGCTCTTCTTTAGAACCTTTTCCTTCAATTTCTTTAAGACTCGATATACCCAGGTCGAAAGTGTTTAACTCCTTTGTAGGGATTAGAACTTCATGATGATGTTCCAAAAAAACATTTCTTCAGCTCCCTAATAGAGATGTTTCTTTTCACCAATTTCAAGTCTATAAATCCATTTTGGGTGGGAATGGTTGTTTATGGCACCTGTACCGACAAATTTGATGCGTGTATTGGCAGTAGTTACAGCTGATCCTAGAGCTCAGCATTATTCCTTCTCCTATGTCTTCTTGAGAGCCTTCCTCCATATTAGGAGGCTTCAACATTATGCCTCCCATACATGACAGGCTCGTTGGGGAGGACAGTGATATTGGTAGTCTCCACAAAAATTCTTCACTCGACTACGACCCTCTTTATGGTTGGGACTTTGGGCTATTAAACCTTTTGAATAAAGAAATCCTCTTGCGAGGGTTCTCAGAAACAAGAGCTCACGGCGCCGACAGATGCACACTACTAATGGAGGTTTTAGTAGAGTGGGCCTCCTAGCAGGCCTTTCAAAATCCATGTTGTATGCAAGGACGACAACAGTCATAGCAGTAGCTATAGAGAACTGTAACCCACCAAATTAAATAGTGGCTCTAGTGCTTCTAATGTTGATAACAACATTAGCCAAATTGATGTTAGCTCCTTATCCCAAATGGACGGTAATATAAGAGTTTTGTAGATCCATCTGTATAAATAAAAAGCAAGGGTTAGTAATTAGCATCTGATACATCGCCCACACTATCAAAATATAAAGACTTGCATATAATAGCATAAAAAAATAAATAACATAAGAAAGCAAATAAAATTAAAACCCTGTTTAATGCATATTTTTCATGAATATATTAAACGATCATCCTAAAATTTTAGCTCGTTAAATGATCTTTCTAGAAAATTTGGAATTTTAGCTCATATTAATTAACTGCTATTACATCATTTAGACAACTAGCCGAAGATAGAAAGAAAAATCAAACCCCAATAGAGTCAAAAAAATCTGTGGACTCTAAAAATTCGCTACCCACCTCCCCCGCTTTCGAAGGAGTTTTTATGCTTTATGTTTCGGGGTGAATTTTAAGAAGGCGTGTTAGGTTTGTAGATAAGACACTATCTAGAGATTTCGCCCTCATTTTGCGAGGACTTTAGATCTGAGTTCTAGTTTCCTATAGGCGCAAGCCCATATAGTTAATTACCACTCCCAATAATGAGAAAGCACTTTCAATTAAGGCTAGTCGTCAATCAGATACGTAGAAACATGTGTTATATGACATATAACAGTAGGATAGATTTTTGTTTTGGAAATTTGGTATTTAAAATAGAAATTTCACCATCTTGCATTTAAAATGAATGGTAGGGGAATGGATGATGGACCCGATCAAGATCTCATGGTTCCATCGTCATGGTCCAATGTGGTCCCTGGTTTACTTAGTCAAAGGAGATAATCGACCCAACCTGACAGAAGGATCCTTGTCAACAGTCATGAGTTGCGTCGTCCAAGGGTACCTTGTAGACCTAGGGTGGATGTTTCTCTATGAACAAATTTGAATCTAGCTTAGCTAACAAAGGGTTTTATGCCCTATCAATCATATCTTATTTATTTATATCTCAATGATTTGATTTCATTGGGGAGCTAATGAGCTCTAGTCATAACCGTAATTTAGTGGTGTCATTTGGCGGCAAACCACCCATAGATAACTATTTACCTACGGCGCCATTTGGTGGCAAAATCACTGATTAAAGGACACGTGTCACGTCATTGATGGCAAGAGACTATTTGAGAATGAATCCTAGTAATATTCTCAACCATATATTAACTCTCTATGAGATGAAGTGATATTTTCATATTATTTCACCTCTGCAAACTATTGTGGACAGTGGATGGGTTTTACTTTAAGCATGTGATAGTTTATTTCAATTTTAAATATTTTTTTTTAATTCTAGGATTTTTGGTGGCATATTAAATATTTTGAATTAAACTCTTCAATTGAGATTTGCATTCAATACGGTCATTATTAGGGTGTTTATAGGGAATTTTATTTGTAGGTTGAATATTATCAACTCTATCAACTTGCTGACAGAGGATCGGGTCTTTCATAGACTTTATGCCTTTGTTAATGAGTTTTTGTTATTATAAATCTTGAAAGACTATTATAAACGTATAAAATAAATATTACAGTCAACGTCATTACAGTATATTTATTTGATATTTCGAGCCATGTTGACTCCTTTTTATCCACATAACTGAGCGGACTCGAACTTAAATTCATTTTTTGACCCACGTAGCATCCCTAGACATCATGTGTGTACCCATAACACCCTCATCAAGGCCCGTGTAGGAGGCCCATGCAGGTGTTTGATCACACATGCATTTCTCTGTCTATATTTGTATGTATACATATTATAGTGTACATATAGAAGCATTTTTGGAATATTTGATGTCAGTTATTTGTGTATGTAACTATCATTTGAATATAGTGTTCTATTTGAAAGCTCATATGTGCCTTCTGACTGCTTTTCTTCATGTTGCAGATTTGGAGGCATTGCGTAGCATTTTGATCATTTGCTCGTTTTATACAGGTAGACAATCGTGCACTACTTGTTGCTTTCCACGGGTAGATTGTTGTACACTAACGAATCTCCTACTATCGCTTATTAGCAATTGCATTTACCACATGTTTGATGCCTCTTTCTACAGGGGAAGTTGCTATGTTTGCAAATCTTTTAGCACTACTTATAGGCATTCAAATTTGCTACAAGTATTCATATACTTGGTTGTATTATAGCATTGAACTCGAAACGGGTTCCCAATAACCACTCGTAGACGCTTGCATCTGCTACATGCCTTTCTTTTCTACTTGCAGGTGACATATAATACATAGAGTGGGTCTCCTACAGCAACGCGTAGGAGCTTGCATTTGTCTTAGCGGGACTCCTGCAGCACCCTGTAGGAGCTTGCATTTGTCTTCAATCCTCACCTTTTGCTTGAAAGGGATCGTATAATTGAGGAATCCCTTACATTGATTTGTAGGAGCTTGTGTGCTTTGTCAATATGTTGCTCTTACTTGTAGGTAATATGCAGCATACTTTGTAATTCATTACATTTTTTGTCTATCGAATTTCTTCATTTGTACGAAACTTATGCATTTGTTGGACATTTAATTGGCATTGATTGTGAAGATGCTGCAAAATTCATTGCCTCCTACTACAACAGTTTGTAGGTGCTTTGTATGTCGATCAATATTAATTCTCGAATACTACAATATTCAATGCCTACTGATGATCATCACTTGCAAATATGTCATTGTATTTGTAATGAACTTTTGTATACACTTCAAGCTTCATTGTATGCATTAATTGGCAAATTGTTGCATTTGTATGCATCTCTTTTAATACTCGTGAGAACTAATATATGTCTTTGTGTGACATCTAGTGCTGGTCGTAAGGAGGTTAAGACATTTACAATTTAACTGTGATCATTGTTTCTTGTTAATGCTTGTATGCATTACAGGCTTTTTATCCTTGCTTGTAAGTGGTATCCCCCATTCAATGCAGCTTTCTTTCAAATGTGTAAACAGCACTCATGCCTTTCACAAGCTAGGCAAGATAGGTAGTATGCATGATATTCCCTTGTTGACCCCTATACCTCAATCCACATGAGAAAAGACCCAAACATGTGAATAAAGCGATAAGCGCCTTGGCGCCACACATCACTTGAATGGTCAAACGATCTCTAATTGCCAAACGGACGGTGGCATTATGATCAGAACATCGAATTATGTTAGGTCGAGGCCCTTCGCAATTGAATCGGACGAGATCAGTCAAAAAGGACGACCGACACCCGAAATTAAAGTGAGAGACTGATCAAACGATCCCGGATCGACGAACAGAATTCATCGTTGCATTCGGAATGTTGTTATCCTATGAAAATTGCATTTTCTTTATTCCATTTGGAGTATCTAGATTGGTGGCACAAATCCCAATGTAATGCAAAGATGCATATATCGAGGATAGGAGACCTCGAAGATGCTCGGACGACATCCAATCGACAAACGGATAGCACTATTGCGTCCGAAACGTCGTCAACATTCAAAATATATATTTTATTTAATAAATTTGAATTGTCTGAGATGGTGGCGAATTTCTAAGCAATTCAAATATGATATAAAGGCATGCGTTACGATGAAAACAAGGCCTCGAAGATGCTCGGACGATGTCCGATCGACAAACGGATAGCACCATTGCGTCCAGAACGTCGTCAACATTCAGAATACAAATTTTATTTAATAAATTTGGATCATCTAAGATGGTGGCGAATTTCTAAGCAATTCAAATATTAAAGGCCTGCGTTACGACGAAAACAAGGCCTCGAAGATGCTCGGACGACGTCCGATCGACAAACGGACAACGACATTACGTCCGGAACGTCGTCGACATTCAGGATATACATTTTATTTAATAAATTTGGATCATCCAAGATTGTGGTGAATTTTTAGGCGATGCAACTATGATATAAAGGCCTGCGTTACGAAGGAAACGAGGCCTCGAAGATGCTCGGACGACGTCCGATCGACAAACGGACAACGCCATTGCGTCCGGAACATCGTCTCCATTAAGAATCTACATTTTATTCAATCAAATTGGATCATTTGAGGTGGTGTCGCAAATTTCAAAGGTGATCCAAATTTGATGCGAAGGCACGCACTACGAGGGAAATTAGCCTCGTTGATGACAAAAACGACGTTGGATCGACAAACGGATAGCATCATTGCGTCCGGAACGTCGTCGGCATTAAGATTCTACATGTTATTTGATCAAATTGAATCGTTTGATGTGGTGTCACAAATTTCAAAGAGATGATTCAAATATGTTGCGAAGGTATGCATTACGAGGGTAATGAGGCCTCGACAATGCTCAAATGACATCCGATCGCAAGACGGACAGCGGCGTTGCGATCGGGACATCAGCAATACCCTAAATGAACTATCAATTTGTCTAGTCTAATTTTTATATTCGACGAATTTAACACATTAAACAATGTTATTGCACATATTTTGAGGAAAACACGCAAATCAAAGCCATTCCAACTGGCTGATGCGTCGTCGTTGTTTCAAATGGACAAGCAATGATGATACAGTACTAATTCATTTTTAATTTAATAATTTTTAATGAAAAGTCAATGCAAAATCCTATCACATTAATGTTGGATACCTCGTTTTATCAAAACCCTGTGTTGTATCTCTGCTCTGAGCTCCCGAAATTCCGCTGATTTGGCCATTAAATCCCGTGAATCCCTAGCCTCAGACATCGCTCAGGATCGAATAGGGACAAGGCATCGTTGTTAAAACAGACGAGAACTGGTCTCCTCCGTCTCTCTTCGATAGAAGAAACTCCAATTGCACCCATTTGAAGCCTCCAAGCCAATGTCGGCTGAGCTTCACGCCTACATCCAAATCTGCATGCAAGACCTCTCCACGCCAAGATCTCTCTCTGTCCATGTGAAGCCCAAGCGGTATTGACCCTTCTCTCCACTACCTAACCCTTCATGAGAAGGCTCCAGCAGCTATATCACCCGCCTCCTGCTGCCGAACCAGTCTCCTCCCCATTGTTTCTTCACCTCACATTGTACCACAACAGCAAAAGACACATTATCTCATGTCAGAGTCATGCAGTCAAAGCTCCACTTACACATGCAAGTTCAGGCATGACTTCTTCCCTCTTCTACTCTCATGCAGCCGAACAAATCCAAGCCAAACAGCAGTCGCAAATCTCCTATCACGTTCTCCACTACAAACCGTTTTATCGAGAGCTTCTTCTTTTCTTTGGAACCCACACTTGAGAGCTCCAGACCCTTTCCGTCTAAATTTCTCCACAAGAAGCCGAAGTTTTTGCTACTGTCCGCTAAGACTTCTTCCACCTACAGTTCCCACCCACTGTACCAAAAAAGCTTCTATCCTCCTCAAAACCGTGAAAGCCTAAGTCACTCACACGCCTTTCCCGCAATTCCACCTGATTCCTCTAAAGCTTCACACGCGACCGTAGAAGGGCCGCAAACCTCCAGAGTATCGTTCTGCTCTTTCAACCTTCTACAGTTCTCTAGGAGTTGAATACTCCAAAAGAGTTCCTTTCTGCTGATCCGTATCTGGTAAAGTTAAAAAAAAAAAATCTCTCAGCTCTTTTACCAAATGACACTTGTCTTCATTCCATAAGGAAACAATCATCTTTTGCTTTCTATCTTTAACGTAAGATATCTATATCCAATCTCCGCTCCTACCAGTGCTCCATGTGAAAGACTACAGTTTTTTTTTATGTATATGACAGAAAGCTTACAGCAGCTTTCAAGCACTTTATACTCCCTCATCTAAATAATTTCACTTCACATACTTCCTTTAACATGAAAAAAATGCTGTCCATGTGGAGTTGTTTGCTAAAAAAAAAAAAAAAGAGTGTGCAGTAAGACTCTTTATTTTTATTAGTTGCCATGTGATTTAATTAGATTTGTGATTTTAATCAGCATTTGTATTATTGCCATTGTGTATCAAGCCATGTTGGTTCATCTATTTTAGCTCAAAATCTGACAAATTAATTCCAGTTTGAACTAAATTTCTTGTGAACTTTTGAGTAAGCTTTGAGCCTTATGTCCAAATCAGAATTTGGTTTCTCTGGTTAAGAAAAAATGAGAAATATAAAGAAGAAGAGTCATTCACTTCATTAGCCCTCTTCATCCAAAGCCTAACAGTGAGCTTTCTCCTTATATTACCTCATCTCTCATCAGCATACATCACCCTTTTTTTTTATTTTATGCATTTAGTAGGGATTGCAGTTATTGATTAGTGTAGTTAATATGGTTGTCTTTGTTGATTAATACTAGTAATCATCTGTATAGATATTGTTAGCTTCAAGTATACATATATGCGTATATATGTACACATTTGCATACTTACATGTATACATATATATGCATATGCTCGCATATGTTTCCTTCCTTCAAAAAAAAAAGGGTGAAAAAGAAAAAAAAAAAGAGAGATTTGTACAAAAAAAAGAAAAAAAAAAGAAAGAAAAAAAAGGGAAATGTGTTGTGTTTTATGCATCTCGCCGATTTCACTAACCCTGTGAAGGTACGGATTACCTAAACTCAGATTCTCGTTCTCGGAGTTGGCGGCGGACCGGAAAACCGCCCATGCACTCCTTTATTGCGCATGGTGGGATGGGACCCCGGTGCGGCGCCTACAACGAGGCGGGCAATCACCAAAGCATGGTTTAAAATTGCGCAATATGAGGCCCGCCTTTGTGCAATTCCAGTAAAAACGCCTCGATGCTTACGCCTCGAGTTTTTTTATGAGGCTTGCACCTCAACTTGGTTGAGGCCCGCCTTGAAGCCCGACTCGCCTCACTGGTATGAGGCTTACGCCTCACGCTATATATATTAAAACTTACATAAATCTTGAAGTAAATGTCCGACATTGGACTCTATAAGAGAGGAGGAAGGGGAGAGAGCAATTCACCATAATAATGATTCAAATGAAAAACCCCTTAGTGATTACAGTGCTGATGACTTATGAGTTCTTATGTGATATGTCATTGCTATTTATTTTTGGAAATTGGAATTATATGTTAATGCAAAAAAATATTGGGATTTGGGAAAGATAGAATTTTGAGTTGAACTATATTTCATGTTGTCTTATTATTGAGTTATTTTGATTTCACTTCATATCTTAAGCTTTTTTATGTTTTATATTATTCACTCATTAGTATATAAAAAAATTATCATTTTATGTTTACGCAATCTTTTGATTTTGAGGCTTACGCCTCAAAACGCATTGAGGCTTACGCCTCGCCTCACGAATGAAAAAGGCCTCAATACCCGAATACGCAATTTTAAACATTGCACCAAAGCCCTACTTCAATGTTCGTGGCAAACCGGAGAACCGCCCCATGCACGCCTTTATTGCGCGTGGTGGGATGGGACCCCGGTGAGGCACGTACGGCGAAACAGGATCACTCATAAGTACCCCAAAGCAGGGGGAAAACAAACTGCCTAAAAAAAACTTTTCAAATAAAAATGCTTTTTAAAACCCCATGCACGCCTTTATTGGCGTGGTGGGAGAAAAATAAAAAAAATCACAACCGCGATGTCTCACAAACACCAACCGTGCACGTCTTTATTTATGTGGCGGGTAGGCGGCCTCTTGGTTTTTCCCCCAAACTGGGGAGACGCCGGGAGGCTGCTGAATTTTTGTCTGAAATAAGACAAGGACTTAAAAAAAATTAACTTGAGCTTGACTTGAACTTGCAAGGTGGAAAAGAACTTGGACTTGAACTCATACTCATATTTGAACAAATATTGGACATTACTCGGACTGCAGAAGACTCAATTTGGGACTGCATAGAACTTGGACTTGAACTCAGACTCAGACTTGGACAAATATTTGACATCATTTGGACAGCAGAGGACATAAAAGAAATCATCTTGGACTCAAAAATGACTTGAAAAGTTTGAATAAATATTTGAATGAATAAAGAGGAACAAGACTCATGATTGAAATAAAATGGGACTCAAATGAATGTTAAATGATGACATTCAAAATCAAATGAAGTTGAATATAAGAAAACAACATTGAATTAAATTTCATATAAGAATGATAATTGCAATCAAATATCAAATGATCAAAATGATGAATTTATAAGGGATTTGTGATCTCTACAAGCATTGAATGATAAGTGCTAATCATGATCATTCAAATAAGGATCAAGTGAGAAATGACATTGATATACACTTAAGTTTGAATGGTTGAGCCTGGACTTTAGTTAAGCTTGAAGCTCATTTGACTTAAGTAAATAATGACTTGAATAACATAAAATGAAAGAGCAATAATGAAATTTTATTTGAGCAAGAGCACAATCAAATTTCATGACATAATGTGATGCTCTTAAGTGATAACATAGCTTGCTTGCAAAAAGAGAGATCAACAAGATCTCTATCTATAAGCTATGGCATGAAATCTCCAATAAACATTAAAGAGCCATCATGAATTCCTAACCAAATGCAAATGTCATCAAGCAAGCTCATCATACAAGATTTAAGTTATCTTTATATGATAGTAGAAGACTTATAATATTCAATATGACTTGTCTATATGCAAATAACTATGCTCATCTGTTATGAACATAAGAGCAAAATGAAGTCAAATATATTAAGTCTTACAAACAGAGGGGATTCAAAATGTAACAAGTGCAAAGGAATATGAGCATACAAAGTCCTATGAGCTATTGTAAAAGATCCGTTGCACACCCAATGTGTTTTCCACAAGCAAACCTGAAGGAGTTCTAAATATGTTTACAATCAGTAGCATAGAGTTTCCTATAAATGAACATAGTGATGTGTATGATGAATGTGAACATTCACAAATGAACGAAGAGGAGTCCTCATTCATATAGAAGTCCACTAATGGGTGATGACGATTAATGTGTAGTGGATGCTAAATCATTCATACAATCAATAACCACTCAGCATCAGTCAAATATATCAGTCTTCTACAAGCAAGAATGAAAGATCTGCAACACATACGATCTCTCTACGAAGACAGATGTATGTGTCACATGCCACAGATGGGTAGATGTAGAAAGACTTTAGTAAGTGCAGTATCCTAAAGTCAATTTCAATTTATGGAGTACATCTACCTACCTACCTATAGCAGTGGAGGATATACTATATGAGATCAAATACCACAACAAAATACATGAAGAATACGAAAAGTGCAATCTCCTACGACCTAAGGCAGGAGATTAGTTAGTGCACTACGATCCACCTGTAGAAAGCAACGAGTAGTGCACGACAGTCTACCTGTACGAAGCAGCGAACAATTCTATCCAGAAGCTGCTACGCCACGCCACCGGATCTGCAACACTCATACGAGCAGACAGAAGGCGTCCACAACTACAACACCACGCCACCGAATCTGCAACTTCTATGCAAGCAGACAGAAGGCGTCTACTAATACTTTCAAAATACTCCTGCACGTGTACTGTAATTTGTATACACATAGGTACACTAAAAGGGGTAAATACAATCTCAACCCGCATGGGCCCCAACAAGCGTGTTATTGGTACACACGTGACATCTAGGGATGCTGCGCAGGTTATCAAATTTTAAACCCGATCCTCCTTAGCAAGTAAAAAGGAGTCGACAGGGTTTAATTATAAAATTCCCCCACACCCGCATTGGCCCTGGCGAACGCGTTATTGGTACACACGTGACGTTTAGGAATGCTGTGCGGGTCAATAATTGAATTCTTGTTCGAACCCGATCCTTCTATACGGATCAATAGGAGTCGGCAGGGTTCGAACCCTTAAAACAAATACACGATTGTGGAGATCAGGGTATTTGTTTCAATGCATTTATATTAGGCATTCAAGACCTACAATCAAAAGAATTCACTAATAAAGGCTCAAAGCTCACGAAACCCGATCCTCTGTCGACAGTTGATAGAGTCGACAATGTTCAATCAAATGGAAATAACCCCAAACACCCCGATGATGGCCGTGTTGAATGCAGATCTCAACCGGAGGGGTTCTCAGATATCTTCAAATATCTTCCAAATATCCAAAGTCCATTTCAAATATTCCAAAGCTCCACCCAAAATATCCATAAAAAACCAAACCCAAAAACTCCAAAAATCCCAAAATTCTAAAAATATTTAAAAATGAAATTATCCATCCCAACACTTAAAGCAAAACCCATCCACCCTTCGCAACAATCTGCCGAGGTGGACAAATTCAAATTTACTTCAGCTCACAAAGAGCTAAATGCCTAGTCGAAAATATCACTAGGATCCATTCTCAAACAATCTCCTGTCAATAAGGACGTGGTACTTGTCCTCTAACCGGCGGTTTGCCGCCAAATGGCACCACAGGATAAACGATTATGACGACCCGGGGCCCTCTGAACTGAGTGGTTTTACCGCCAAATGGCACCACGAAATACCGGTTATGGCCAACACCGTTACGTTCCTTATTGGCATCAAATTCTTGAGATATGAATCAATAGGATATGATTGATAGGGCACAAAGCCCTCTGTTAGCTAAGGTGAATTCAAATTTGTCCCCTTAGACAAACACTCACCCCAGATTTACAAGGTCCCCTTGGAAGAAGCAACCCATGGCTGCCGACAAGGATCCTTCTGTTAGGTTGGGTCAACTACCTTCTCTGACTAAGTAGACCAGGGACCACGATGGCCCGGGACGATGGAACCATGGGATTTTGATCGGGTCTATCATCCATTCTCCCACCATCCGCTTTACGTGCAAGATGGTTAAATTTCTATTTTAAATATCAAATCATTTTCCAACATCCAAACTCTCCAATTTTCAAATCTACTGCTGCTACTATATGCCAGATAACACGTAATTCTACGTATCTGATCGACGACTAGCCTTAATCGAAAGTTCTCTCTCATGATCGAGAGAGGTAATTAACTATAGGGGCTTGCGCCTATAGGAAACCAAAACTCAGATCATAAAGTCCTCACAAAATGAGGGCGAAATCTCTGGGTAGTGTCTTATCTACAAACCCATCTGCCTTCCAAAATTTACCCCAGAACTTAATTCCGTTAAAACTCCCTCGCCAAATAAAAAAGAGAAGCGGGCGGAGGCCGCGGCCGAATTTTCGGAGCCCACATCCCTCTACACTTTCTTTGCATTTGCTTATAGATACATTGCATTTCTTATGAATTTCATCTTGATGATCAAGATCATCATTCGTATATATAGATTCTTCTTACTTTCAATCATTCAATTTATCAAATTAGAGTTTGATTTCTTGCTCTCCATCTTATGTTTTATTCCCATTAATTCACTTTTTATTATAGTTCCCTGTGTACATACAAGTCCAAGTTCAGTTCAAGTCCATGTGGTTCATTCATTTGAGTTTGAATCTTCAATGTCAAGTCCACTATGGTCCAATACCTATGTGCAGTTCACTACCATTTGGTTCAAGTTCAAATTCATTTAAATTTAGTTCGTCGTCTTTTCATTAATTTCAAATTTTGTATAAATTCCTTTTATGTTTAATTCGTTGTTTGCTTAAGTCCAGGTATCTTGTGACTGTAAATTTTGGAAGCCTCCTAGCATCTCCCCCATTTAGGAGAAATTTCAAGAGTCTGGGTCTCCCGCGACGCTAAAGAAAAATATATACGACATGTGTCGAATGACACCGCGGTCGTAAATCTTCAATCCCACCATATCAGAGAAAGGCGTGTATGATTCTTTGGGTACCTATTTGAAAACGCAGTTCTTTCCCACACCATGCTACGCGAGTGTTTAAAGGTACTTAGAAATTTTTCCACTACGCTACGAGAGCGTGTACGGGGCCTACTCGCCTCATCGTAAACGTCACACCGGGTTTCCTTCTCACCACGCAAGAGAAAAATATGCATAGACAATTTCTCGGTGCGCCGCGAACACCGAATACAGGATTTTGAGTTGAAGGGGTTATACCTTCGTGGAGAGGCGGCGACGATGTCAATGGTTAGCAAATGCACAAAAGAAAACCCCTCTTCTTCTTCGTCTTCTTAATCTCTTTCTCTCTTTTTTTCTTTTTTTTCTTTTTTTTTTTTTACATTAATTTTTATTTTTGAAAACTTCTTCTTCTTCTTTTTTAAGCTGTAATAACAACTAACTAGCTAAAAAGGTTGAGTATAGGTGATTGTTTGTGGCTTAGAGCTCGATCAGATAAAAGGAGGCGGGTAAAAGGGCTAGGGTGTGACTGCAATTGTAGGGTTGAGTGGGATAGATGGACGGACAGTTTAACCTGGCTAGAGGAGCTCAGTGGGTTAGACTAGTGCATGAGTCAGCCTCAGACGGAATCGACGACTCTGGTTGCGAGGTAGGGTGAGATCGAGAGGAGTTGGGGGTCTCGGCATCATATAAGGAGGTCCGATCAGGTATGGATCGAGCGTGAGGGTTGTCGAACGCAAGTGCTAGCATCGGTCTTATGGAAGAAGGTGTTCGATTCGGTAGATGGAGGAATTGGAGTTTAAGGGAGGTCCATTTAGGTCAATGGATTTGGATTAGCGGTGGAGTGGAGTTCGATTTGAAGAGGTTTGATAGGGTTGGAGTTTGCTAGTGGCAAAGAAGTGACAGGCTTGGGCTCTCATGCATGAGAGAGGAAGAAAACAGGAAGAAGTATCGAATAGAAGGAAACAACGAAGCTTTTGCGCGTGGAAGAAAAATAGCGAACGAAAGGGCAGTGATCAAGCCAAGCAAATCCCGGAACGGCGCCGAATGCACAGTTATTTTGCGGGATTTCTAATATTTTTAGTGGTTTTTGGGTTGGGTTTTGGCTCTATGTCTGTTGGTCAACAATGTGAAGACATAAAGGATAATATTTTGATATATGAAAGTTCAAGTTGTTACATATTACATCTTATATAGTCAAGTGTCAAAATAATATTTCTCTATAGTGCAACACAAAAACTCTATATACAAAAAAAAAAAAAAAGTCTCATTAAAAGGCTTAAATAAAAACTAGTTTGAAATAAAATATGCTCCTAGTCAGTGGCATCAAAAAATTAAAAGGCCATGCATCAATTTGACTTTATCAAATGCAATGCAAATTATTGTTGCTACATCAAAGAAATCTATATGAGTTGTATCATTTTGCTAAGGGTAAATAATAGATCAATCACTAAATGGAGGGAATGATTATGAAAGGAGTTTGACAAGAAGATCTTAGGAGAGGCAAAGAAAACCCTTGAGAAGAGATTTTGATGGAGTATCAGTAAGTCAAAGCAGCCTCAAATTATTTAGGTGTTGAGTAAATTTAAGATTTTATTGGTGAAATATGTAAGTGGTCCCTTGGATAACAACTTTTTAAAAAAAAAATAAAAAATCACCTAGGACTAATAAGAACATAAAGCATATGACCAAAGTTTCTACAGCTTTAGTAATTTGAGTTGTAATTTGCTTTACAACTCAAAGAAGTGTGATGGGATTTACTTATACATTGGGTGTTACTAATATCAGTTAAGTGTTGACATTACCAAAGATAATAGCCTTATCTACCACATAAGCCGAATATATCGAAGTTGATGAGGTTAGTAAGGAAATGTTTGGCTAAAGAACATAAAAAAGTTATGGAAAAGAAGGGATGACAGTAGTTGTAATGTTTTACATGCTACTAAAAATGCAATATTCCATTCTAGATTAAAGAATATTCAACTATTATCCTATCGGATGTTCAATTGGCACTTGGACAAAATAAGAGAATCAACAAATTTAATTGCCATGCATGCAAAAATAATTGCCAAAAAAATTGATACTTTGTGAAGCCTCTCAATTAATCTCTATGGATAATTGAGAGGACGTGAAGCACTTTTTATGTTCTAAAAGTTAGTTCATCAAAAGATTAAATCTCCAAATGTTGGATTATTTTTTGGTGGAGCTCAAATTTTGCTCTGCAAGGTAGAAGCATAATTGAAAACAAAAGATTTTAAGGAAATGCAAATTTATTTGACATTCCTACTTGAATAAGAATATATTCAAAAAAAAAATTATTGCAAACTTAGCTATCATGAATTAGCCTCGAATCAAAATTTGAAGCAATTTTTTTGTTTGATTTCGATAATCTAATCAATATAAGACAAAAAAGGGGCTAGTTGTGTGCCCATATGTGACTGAAGAAGAAAAAAAAAATTGAGCATGCAATATATCATCTGTGGCCAAAAACGTAGACAAACTTCATGGAACCACGTAACTATTTGTCTCCTGCTTTCTATGTGTTTTTAGTTGTATGTTTATTTCTCATTCTCGTATTCAACATTACTCCTATGCACGCATATTCCCCCAACAGCCACAAAATACATCTCTTGGAGAAAAACCTAATCAAGATAACATAATTAAACAGGAAGAAGGAAGAAGCTTATACACAAGGATGTGTTATTGATCCAAAAAAAAAAAAAGGAAGAAGGAAGAAGCTTACTTAGTGATAAAAGGAAAAAGGATTTATAAATTTATGAATATAGACAAAAGGAACTTTTCATTGAAGCGGCAGAGCTATAAAAAATAACCACAAATGTGCTAATTAAATATATAACACAGCACAATAACTAAAAATGGCATATAAAGTTACATTAGAGCTTACTTCCTGCAGATTCCCAAACATCATCTGCAGCGGAGCTTCAGGTATGCTATAGAGCATTTATAATGATGCCTGGACGTTGATGAGATTATTGAAACATCTGTACAGGTATATATAACACAGGTAGGACACAATTGAATTTGGTACGTATGCAACGAGGCAGCATCAGTCACAAGCCTTCTTAAGACTACCAATCGAGGAAGTTCACCTACATGTAACCACAGAAATTTAGACTCTTAAATATGGAAGTTCATAGGTAATGTCTAACATGATACAAGCCAATAGTTGCGTACCATATGGAACTTTTCAGATCAACAGATTGCACTGAAGTGTATAGATATTCCAAGAAATAGAACAGTGGCATCTAGATATCAGATTTCAACATCCAGACTTTGGCACTTTAAGGCACATTAACAATCAAATTTCATGGAATAAGAATAAAATTTGGTGTAATAAAATGATATAATTAAGATTACCCCAACAAATGTTGTCTAGTAAGGGTGCGTTTTAGAAGAATTTTCTGGTATTACTAGATTATGACCACCTCTAGATGCCTGTAAAGCTTGTTTAATTGGATGAAACTGAATCCCCAAAAATGGCTTTTGATTTGGACCTTTTTCTGATATACCAGGCAATGTTCGCTGAAGCCAAGAATCAGAAGGAGATTTTGGCAGTGGAGGGGGAAGCAGAGACAATGTGAGGGAGTTGTCAATATTCTTCTTCTGACCATCCGCTTTGAAGTCAAAATCCACTTCATTACTTTGACTATTTTTAAAACCATTGCCCTTTTTGTCTTCACAGTTTAATGTTTTTAAGTAAGATGAAAAGTACGGTTCAGTTGACCTGGAAAAATTAGACTGCAGTTGACATCGTCCAGAGTTCTCAGAAAAAACACTTTTTTCAGTTCTTTGAAACTCAGATAAGAGTGTATAACTGCTATCAGTGTTTTCTTCGGTGCCTGAAGTCATACTCACTACTTTTGAGTTTGAGTCTGATGTATCGAGCAATTGTGAAGAATTTATATGAGTTCTATCAGTTGCAGGGCTTGCTGAATCTAAGCTCCCAGTTTTTGAACTCTTTGATTTGCTTTTTACATCCGCAGTCTTGTTAGTTGATAGGTCATCAACAGAGGAATGTTGGAAAGAAGAGCTGTCCGGTGTTTGGGAATCAATCCAGCATGTTAGCTGGTTGGATTCAGACGTTAACTTGCTATCAACATCTTTTTGTATATAATCTAAATTCATTAATCTGTGTCTGCACGCAATCTCCCATGAATCATCCTAAACAACAAACACAACACCAAAAATAATTATTATTAACCACTAACAAACATGAAATGTTTAACCTGTAATTCACCTCAACGGTCCCTTCATCGTTCGAAATTGTAATGCGAGGGCTAGACAAACGGCCGAGTTTCTTGGGAGGCAGGTCTCGAACCCTCATACGCGGAACAGACTTCAAGAGGAAAAGAGGGCTCTTCAAACCGAATCTTGAAATCAATCTACGTGCCTTAGAAGAGAAATAGCCCGTGCTTTCATGACTCATAATCTCACCACTCTCTTTTTCTTCCACGACTTCTACTTCTTCCTTCCGACCGTTGCCACTCGAGGCGGAAACACTAAAATGGTATTGGTAGTGTAGAGGAAGCCGTGTCCGTGGCAGAGTCTTTCTTTCAAAATATTTATCAACAGCAGGTGCCCGAGGAGGATTTTTCCAACCCCGCTGGGACGACCCAGAGACTATGGCTTGGGAAGCAGGCAGAAATCTACCTATCATGTACTCTTCCATCTGCAGATCTTTGAAGAACTGACCGTTGGAATCCGTAAGGGAAGGACAGGCGCTCAAACCAGTAAATCCGCTCCTCATGGAGAACGATTCATTACAAGAAAGGGTATCCCGAGCGTCAGAAAAAGCATCGGGTTCGTCACCATAATCCGCAGGATTAAATCCCACCGTTTCAGTTATTAGCTTCTCTGTGCTGCGATCTGACGAACGCGTAATCGGCATCTGTGTTCCAACAGCGTTGGGTTTGGGCCGCGAAGCTTTTAACAATATTCGATCAGGGGATATGTACGGGGCAGCAGTGCTACCACCAACGACGGTTCCGACGATTTCACTTGAGTTTTCCTTGGGATGGCCGGGCATTTTCTCCCAGATAAATGGCACGGCTCCACCATGCTCCACATGGCCGGAGCGAAGAAGCCCTCTCCGCGATTGCGGCTTGGCATCCTTCGACGAAGCTAAGGAAGCGTTGATTCGCCGAACGGAGATAAGAGGGGCATCAAGATCGAGCATCTTGCCTTCCATCCAGCTCTCGGCCACAATATATCCCTAGCTATTTTGATCGTCCACTGTAGCTCGCGAAATCCACGTTTTTAAGGATTGCAAATCGAAGAGAAAGTTAGGGTTTCAAGTCATGCTGGCGTCGTCGGCGAGGGTTTGCCGGAGGAAGAAGGGATTATAGGCGGGTAGATAGAGGGAAAGCAAACTGGAATTGTTTTGCGCGGAAGCAAAGCTCCGGCTGAAGTTTGGAGTTCTGACTTTAGAAGTCATTTTACCCGCCGAAAAGGCAGATGCGCGCAGGGAATTTTATAGCCATATTTTAAGATTTTTTCAAACCATTCAAACAGTTTAATCTTTAAAATTAAAGCTCGCATATTTTCTTTATTTTACTTTAAATTTCATGAGAAAATTTCTCCATATATCTTATTTTGATGGATAAATTAATTAAAATTAAAATTAAATTAAATTACTAATTAAATTTAAATTTAAATTAAATAATTCATTTCTTATTTCAATTTTGAAAATAAAATGTTTTCCGATTATATCAGCTTTAAAATATCAAATTCCAATCAAAATTTTTGAAACTGTCAAAATATTCAAACTCAAATAAAATAATTAAAAAATGGCAAAATCGTGAAAATTCAACTTAAAAAATTTTTAAAGGAAATATATTTAAATATTAAATTTAAATTAAAAAATGATTAAATCTAAATAATACATTTCCAAAACTATCAAAATCAGCAGTCCTCAAAACCAAGGTTGTGAAAACCGGACCGGACAACGAACCGGAAGAATGAGAGGTTCATGGTTCGACCGGTTCGACCGGTCAAACCGGGGTCGAACCGGATGACGTAATAAATAATAATATAATTAAAAGTAATAAAATTAACATAATAATAATGACAATTTATTCTAAAAAATTTAATAATTCTAAGAATTTTTAGACTAAAAAATAAATAAAATTCATACATATATAATATATTACATAATTTTAAAATTAAATATAAATAAATATGATATTTATGTTATATATTTAAATATAAATAATTACTAATTTTAAATTTAAATTTAAATATCTTAAATCTTTGATTTTAATTTATATTTAATAAGAATTTAATTTATATAAAAATATATAAATTTAATATAAATAATTGTTTTATGTTATATATTTAAGCATAATTTATATAAATAAAATATATAAAATTTTTACATTATAAAAATATATTTATAATGTCATACAATATTATTTTTTAAGATTTTTATTTTTCTATTATTTAATTTTGCATTTAGAAAAAGTTTTAGAACTTTTAAAATTATAAATTATTATTTTTATTTAAATAATTATAAATATATAATTAATAATAAATTTAAGAAGTTTAAAAATTATTATAATGATTTTTTATTTGAATATTCTACAAAAAAAGATTCCAACAAGATCTCATTCAAAAAAGTCACATACACATAATGTTGAATGTTGAAACAAAAAACAACTAGTTGTTTAGTCCCACATCACTTAGGAGTTTTATGTTGTGTTGTTTATATACCTTTCTTTGTACCCATGGGTTGAGAGCTCTCATGGTATTATGGCATCATGTAAGCTAGATATTTTCTATTTTAATTTAGTATATAATATAAAAAAATTTTTGGAATCATTTTAATTAAATAAAATATATGATATTTTAAATTAATTTAATATTTAATTAAATATTTTATATAAAAAAATATTTAAATATATTATTTGTTGAACCGGCCGGTTCTTAAGAAACGGACCGGTTCAACGGTTGGCCGGTTCAACCGGCGGTTCAAACCGGTTTTGACCGGTTCATTGTCATCCCGGTTCTTAGGGAAGACCGAACCGGCCGTAAGACCGGTTCACGGTTGAACCGGTTGAACCGGCCGGTCCGGTCCGGTTTTCAAAACCATGCTCAAAACATTTACGATGAAAGGGAAAGGTCTTGAGAATTGGGTAATCACATATTTAAAGGATATTTAAAGCACGTGTAAGTTATATATTGCAATTTTTTTTTTGCTTTTTAATTATTAAATTTAATTTAATGATATCACTTTCCTTATATGGAGTAAGTAATAAAAGAATTTCAAAGAAAAGTAACTCCATAAGAATTATATCAAAATATCTTCGTAAAAAAATTAATTAAGATGATAATTTCAAGATGAATTTAGTATTAATTAGATATGTATTGCACTTAGCAATATAATTTTTTTTAAATTTATTCTAACTAAAACCTTAATCACAATATTATGGCTCATTTTTTATATGTATTTTAAGGAATTTTTATTTTTATTTGATATTATATCTTAACATTTTCCAAAAAATATTATATCTTAATCTCAATTTGGACGGAACCAGCTTATCTTTTGAGGAATTTTTTTTTTTTAATTTGAGCAATTATAATTATTGAAGATAGACCAAATAATTAAAATGCTTTTTTCTTCTAAGAAAAATAAAATTTCAAGGTGGGCAATTGCCCATCATGAGATCTTTGAGGTTCCACTCCTAGCCAATCTTTTATTCTTAAGCTTAAGAAATAATAATAAGTATAATTGAAGAAAATGTAAAAGAAATATAAATAAATTATATTCGCTCTCAATTGGCGTAAAATATTTGTGTAAGCAGCAGCGTGTCAAGAATTTTTCTAATTGTATTGGGGATGGAAATTAAATCCCATGTTTGATGATAACAGCGGGCAGTGGTTTGGCGCTTGCGCTGAAGTTGGTGGAGAAGCGAGAAGGGAATAGATATTAGTAGAACGTATTGGGGGAGGCAGAAACCCAATTGGCTGGTTAGTGCTGTTTGCTGTATAGACATATGAGGCGAATGACGGATATGCTGGAGTCATAAACCTTGCTTGGAGAACTAGTTCTATTATGATCATGGAATTTAGGCTAAGGATAAATTTTTAAGCTAGATATTATAAAAATTTTGATAGCGTGATGAAGTATGACAGGTTTAATTTCGTATAAAAGTTTAAACAAATAAAAAAAAAAACAAATATTGATGTGGAATTACGGAATCAAAATGATTTGACAACATATAGTTTTTAGTTCCAGCTTGGTTTTTTCTTAAGCTTAGTTTATAAATTAATAATAATAATAATAATTTATTCATATTCTAAAATTTAGATATTAAAATACAATAAATGGGTATAAGTTTTGTTGTGTCCTGGAATATTCGCGGCGATAGAAAAGCATATAGTTTAACGACGTCTTAGGCTTCGTTTGGGACGGCTTTTTTACTGCTTTCTAAAATGGAGTTTTAATACAAAAATAAAAAAATTTGTATTAAAACTCTGTTTTAGAAAGCAATAAAAAAGCCGTCCCAAACGAAGCCTTAGTGTTGTACGAAGATCCATCACAGAATCAGATGAAAGAGAGATTGTGCAATATTTATAAGAGATACTAGAGTTTTTACGTGAAAATCCCTTAAAAAGGAAAAAATTATAGTCTGACCCAGTTTGAATGAATCCATTTGTTTTGCAGTTTATTACAAATGAGGCCCTTCCTTTTGAGAAGGCCTTAGCTTGATGTCACAAATGTACATCAAATAGAACACATTACATGGTGGGTATCAGAAAAATCAATGTAGACATATTTGTTTGGTTAGCAGTACCATAGTCGATAGGATAGAGATTGAAAAGACTGTAGTAGGCGACATAAGTTGGAAGGACTGTAGTTAGCAAAAGATTGGGGTCAAAAAGACAATAGTTGGCGAGGGAGATCATCGTAGTAGGCAACGGAGGTCAGAAGGATCGTAGTTGGCAAGAGACTGGGGTCAAAAAGTTCTTTGTCTGACGAGGGAGGTTAGAAGGATCGTAGTCGGCAAAGACTGGGGTTAGAAAGATCGTTGTCTCGCGAGGGAGGTCAGAAGGATCGTAGTGGGAGACGGAGGTTGGAAGGACCGTAGTCGGCAGAAGACTGGGGTCAAAAAGACCATTATCTGGCGAGGGAGGTCGGAAAGGCCATAGTCGGCAGGATACTGGGGTCAGAAAGACCGTTGTTTAGTGAGGTTGGTCGGAAGGACCGTAGTAGGCGACGGAGGATGGAAGGACCGTAGTCAACAAAAGACCGGGGTCAGAAAGACCATAGCTGGCGAGGAAGGTCACCGTAGTAGACGACGGAGGTCGAAAGGATCGTAAGCAAAGGAGGTCGAAAGGACCGTAGTCGGCAGGAGACTAGGGTCAAAAAAATTGTTGTCTGGCGAGGGAGGTCGGAATGACCATAGTAGGCGACAGAGGTCAGAAGGATCGTATTCAGCATAAGATTGGGGTCAAAAAGACAGTTGTTTGGCGAGGGAGGTCGAAAGGACCATAGTAGGCAACGAAACCATAGTCTGTAGGATACTAGAGTCAAAAAGATCGTAGTTGGCAGGAGACTGTTATGTGCCCTAAAGAAATATTATTGTAATACATTTTCTACTGAAATAAGTATTTAAAGACAAGTTTAGCATGTTTCGATATTATTATTTGATATAATATTTGTGTTCCATAATTATTTATGTAACCATAATTTAATATATAATTATATACAAGAAGATTGAGTTATGGACAGTAATCAAAATAAGTTTATGACTATTAATTATAGTTGGAATCTATAATTAAATATTATTAGTACGGTCAATCAACATTAAGAATGGAATAATCTTATTCGGATTATTCGATATGGATATATTAAGGATGGAGGTACTTTATATAATTTATTATATAGAACTGAATCAGATAAATTTTGAATTTTCTAATAAATTCTATTTTAATTATAGATAATTTATAATTAATCGTAAAGATGATCTTATATAAAATAATCTTAATCACGAGTTATTAATAAACTTCTATTTATGACATTTGGTTTTTTTTATTTACTCGAAAATAGTTTGGAAGAAATAAACTCAATTCTGGTATCTCAGAAAAACAATGAAATAAATGATTGGGAATGTTAATATATAGATATGGAATCCATTCCTTTTATTTTTGAAAGTTAGAAAATTAGTTCCCTTGAATAATTAATTAAGAATCTGAACAATTAAGCACTCAAATTTTGTGATGAGGTCACAAAGTTTATTACTCATTAGAGAATTAATTGAAATTCAAAGATCAAGATATAATTAATGAGGTGACATAATTACCTAGCTATAATAATTATGAACTTTTTATAGAAGATTATTATATATGTAATGATTAAATCAATGGGCAATTCAATTTTTTAAATTGAGTAAATTATACTATAATTTCAAGAGTATAATTTTATATTTATAGTGAAATAATATTGAAATTAATAATTTTGATTTATTAATTTAATAGTTAAATTAATGGTCAAATTTATTAAAGCTTGAATTATAGGTCCATATGTCCCTTCTTCATCACCAAAGCTCTATTATATATTGAACACTATTATTAAGAATATAACATAATATAAATGTTAAATTATGATTATATTAATAATGCATTTATGATCACCTTTTAATTTTATTATTTTTCATAAAAATAATAATGACTCATCATTAATATCTTTTAATATTAAAAAATAAAGATAATATTGATGATGTGTCATTAAAGATAAGATTGATGATGTATCATGATGTGTCATGATAATTTTCATTTTAATATTGATTAAAAATACTTCATGAATTACTAAGAGGTGCTTATGAAAAGATGTATTCAAAATTGAAAAGATGTGAACTTTTCTTATAAATAAGAATTACGTTCTACATGAAAATGATGATGATACATGATTCCTTCATGAGAGATGAAAGAATATATATGGGAAGAATGTTAGTCACATAGTCTTTTCTTTTTTAATGATTAAATTGTGTTTAGAACACAAATTAGATTTAAAAGAAAAAAATATTCATCAATAATTGATTAATTGTGCCCACTCATTAAAATATATTTGGTGGGGTGATTAGAAGAAGAAGATTTACGATCTCAATCAATATTTTGACGAAGAAGATCTACAATCTCAATCAATATTTTGATAAGTTTTCTTCATTTCATATTTTAAAATTATTATTTATTAAGAAAATTAATATGGATAATATCTCAATTTAATTTTCTAAACATCATGAGTTTCATTTCCACTATTATTTATAGATATAAAGATCAAGTAATTGGAATTAAAGTCAGAGTTTATTACTGAATTAATCTTTATGATTTATTAAAATTCTTATTGTATATGTTAAAATTAAGCTCATATTGTAATCATTTTGTTCATTGATTAAATGTTATATTTCTAATAGTTATATAATTGCTGCAATATTTTTTATGAAATAAAGTCTTTACTATGTGATATTGTTTATGCAAAAGATATTTGAAAAAAGTTTATGTATCAATTTTTTTAATCCAAGGAAATCTGAAGTAGATTTTGAAATTACTTTAGTAAAATTGATTTTGAAAATTTCATGATTTAATCATGATTTTTTTTTATATTTTATAAGATAAAATAAATAACGAGTGGGAGAGGGTATTATGATAATAAAACCCTTGGTCCCATTACTAATTCAACACCGTGAGTTTTAAGTGGTGTATAGCAACACATAGATTTCGTTCCCCTACAGAAGATGTCCATTTAATTCAATAACAAGGCTGATTTCTTATATATAAATTTTCTAAGATATATTTTAAAATGTACCTACCTTACGGTGATAATTTTAATATAAATTTTAGAAAATTATAATAATTGATCACACTCATGAAGATTTATATTAAATATGTTAATTGTATCTTGACCAAATAAATGGTTATTAATAAGCAAATATAAATATGAGATATTTATGATTTTATTTATTAAATGATTAAGTATCAATTTAATTTTATAATAATATGATTGACCCTACGACAGCATATTATTGATAAAATTAGTATAATTGTGATATTAACATTTTTTTTTAAATTTGTTTGAGATATAGATCATATATGTATATAAATCATGCTAATATATGTCAAAATTTAAATGATATGTCATGCTATTCTTTTTAATATGTTTATTTATTTATTTCAGTTTTCATAATGAATCTCATTCTAATAATCCTATCAAATGAAAAGTTAATTGGGAAAAATTTTGTGAAATAGAAAAGTAATATGAATCTTGTACTGATTTGTGAAAATCATAAGTTTTTTTTTTAATAAGGAATGTCCTCCACCTTCTATCGCTAATGCTTCTCATACTAAACAAGATGATGTTGGCTCAAGAAAAATGGGCACAAATGCATGAATCCCGCTTTGCAGCTATAGGATTCCACTTCCCTTAAGTCAGATTGGAATTAATCAGATTTTCCCTAAAGGTAGTGTCAGGGTTTATAGATCTGGGGTTCTTACTTCCTATGAGCGCAAGCACTCATAATTAATTACCCCTCTTAACACGTAAGAGAGAACTCTCGATTAAGGATGAATATATTTTAGGTAATTTTTAGTCTCAATGGTGGGAAGATATAGGTAAACCCGATCAAGATCCCATGGTGCCATCATTCCGGGTATACCATATATTTCAATCTACCAACACTAACAATCATTGACTGTAGTGTCCAAGAAATCTGATTAGCAGCCATGGGTTGCCTCCTTTCAGGGATCCCGAGTAGGCTGAAGTGGTTAAATGTAGGTTTTAGTTTGATTTAATTTGGGTTGGGGCTTATGGCTTCCTTAGAAGTTGCTCATTAATTTATCTAGTTTGGGGCTTACGGCTCCAATTAGAAGTTGCCCATTAATTTGATTAGTTTGGGGCTTACGGCTCCAATTAAGAATTGCCCAGGGATTTAAATTTGGTTTGGGACTTACAACTTTCGTAGAAAGTAGCCCAGGGATTTTTTTATTTGGAATTGGGGCTTATTGCTCTATTTATGAGTTGCCCAAGGATGGGTCTTACAACCTATTGTTGAGTCTAGTGAATAGGTTGTTAAACCTAAGTTAATGTCCCAAGGCTACCAAGAGGGGGGGGGTGAATTGGTAGTTTAAAAATTATCCCTCTTCTTGATCTTTTGAACCGAAAGTAAACTTTAATGAAATTTTTTATAAAATTTTTTTTTTAACCATAACTTTTCAAACAAAAAAAAATACAGAAAATAAAAAGCAGTAAAAATAAACGACACAAGATTTATAGTGGTTCAGTCTAAACCAGACCTACATCCACTCCCCAGAGGCACCATCTCAGTATTGCACTAATACCAATAGTGTCTATCCTTTTACACCCACAACAAGGTGGAGAAGCCTTTACAAACACTCTTTCCACAAATACCCGGTGAGGCAGAGAACCGTCGTCCTTTTACACTATCCTTAGTGTTGGCAGAGAACCCTCCATCCTTTCACACTCTCCTAGTGTGGGCAGAGAACCCTTCGTCCTTTCACACTCTTCTAGTGTGGGAAGAGAACACTTCGTCCTTTCACACTCTCCTAGTGTGGGCAGAGAACCCTTCGTTCTTTCACACTCTCCTAGTGTGGGTAGAGAACCCTTCGTCCTTTCACACTTTCTTAGTGTGGGCAGAGAACCCGATCTCCTTGACAGATCTTCTCACAAGAAATCTAGAATGAAGAAAGAAAAAGAGTGAAATAATTTCAAATTACAAGTAGGAAATCTTATCTTTGAACACCAAGCGAAGTATTTACGCTTCAGTAGTAGAAATCCTTCCTTGAATGCTCTCTCTCACTCTCTCCTTGACTCTTCTTTCAATAGGCACGAAGATCAATGAGAAAAAAGATTTGGTGGTAGTAAAAATTGGACCTTATATAGGAGAGACAAGAAAAACTGTCCAAAACTGCAGAAATTTCAAGTTATCACGAAATGGATCGTCCCGTACGATCGTGGATCGTCCCAGACGATTTTACTTAAAGTGTCGGAAACAATCCTGATGTATATTGGTACGAATTATGTTTGTACACTCGAATCATCCCGTACGAACTAGGTTCGTCCGGTACGAAACTGTTATTCCATAGGTCGGTTCCAAAATCCCTGAAGAACGTAACCAACTAAGGTAAGTCGGTTCGGTTCGTCCTGGGACGAACAAGTTTCCTCATGGACGATTTTATACAGAGAGTTTCGTCTAGAGACGAAGTTTAATTTTGTCCATTACAATTTTATACAAAGAGTTTCGTCCAGAGACGAAGGTTAATTTCGTCCAATACAATTTTATACAGAGAGTTTCATCTAGAGACAAAGGTTCATTTCGTTTGGACGAACAGTGCAAAGTGAGAATCCCGAGACGTTTGTCCCGGGACGAATGTTAAATTCATCCTAGATGATTAGGACTTAGAAAAAATTCTCCCTGCCTGTCTGATCCATTGCACTTCCGATCCATTGCACTTCCTAGGGCTTAATTGACATGATCGTCATGTACAAACTAGGTTTGTCCCGTACGATTTGTTCATGAAAATTGTTCCCCCATGTTTGTGTGTTGTGATTTTTCACTCAATTATAATCACTCCCTCTCAATTCAAAACTTATAATTTACAAATGAATATTTGCTAAATTTGATTTGAAGTCTTCATAGCTTGGAGTTGATTTTCCTGAAATGTTAGTACACATTAGAGCAAAAATAAATCTTCCAAAAAATATTAGGAGATATATATACATAAAACAATAATATTTGAAATCATCAAAATAATACAAGTTGCAAGAATGTAAAATATGCAAATAACAACTCTCTTAATAATCTCCCTTTTTTGATGATGGCAAAATAATTATTGTTTGTAAGATTTCAAATTCTAGGAATCTCCTAAACTCCCCCTGAATTGATGAATACATGAAAAATAAGGAGGTATAAGTTTATTAAAAAAAAAATTCAAAAATTTTATACAAACAAAACACACAACTAAATTAAACAAAAACAACAAAACAAACATACAATTTCTCCCCCTTTTTTACAACAGCAAAAAGTGAAGAAGAAAAGAAGTTTTGAAATGTAGGCAGAAGTATGAAATTTATTGGATAATTTAATCTTGAAAGTGATTGAAATAAGGTATGCAAATAAAATTAAAATATTAGAGAAATCATAGAATTTCATATAATTTAAGAAGTGATATAATATAGACAATGAAAAGAATTTTTCAAAGATGAGTGAATTTAGACATTAAGATAAAGAAAATCATTGCAATAAGAATGAATAAAAAATTTTATATTTCAAATTTCAATGTTAATTATAAATGAACATAAGATCAATTTGAATTAGGAGATTAAAATAGTCCGGAAATAAGTAACTACCACATGTGGCACTTTGCACATCTTTTTCAATTTTATGACACATTTTTGTGCATCCTTTTCAATTTTATGGCACATTTTTGTGCATCTTTTTTACTTTGGGCTTATTTTGTGCCTCTTTTTCTTATTGCAAACTTTCGTGTAATACTTTTGATTTTTGTACATTTGTACAATTTTTAAGAGTAATTGAATTCTTTTCGAAATTAATAAAATAAAATTTCAAATTTTTCTAAGTGCATAAATACTATTTGAAAAAAGAAATATAAAATTAGAAAACATCTAAATTGAAATAATAATATTAAAGATAATGTAGTCTAAATAAGAGACATGAAATTAAAAATTCTAATAATATCAAGTTATAAGCATTACTTAAATTTAGAATAATAAGATTTTCTAATAAAATTAATTTTAATTTACAATTTTGGTTAATGCACTATTAAGATTAAAAAATAATGAATGTCATAAAGTCTAACACACATTTCAAAAATACTTAAACAACAAAATATTGGAACATATATTGATATCGAATGAAGATATTACAATTAAGTTCAAGATATCAATAAAAATACAACTAAAACAAGAAAAATTCAACAATCTAAAGGAAAATAACAAACACATAAACCACATAAACACATAACAAACACATAAACTACAAAGAAACATAGAACAAACACAACAATCATTCAGATGGACCCTGATCTGGAAGAGGAGGTGGTGGTGTTGCACCAAAGAAGTTGAAGTAACTGCTCATCATAAGCATGTTGGTATTTATGTTATTTATCTGATCACGCATAAATCACAAATCTTGATTGTACTGAATATCCTGCTGCTGTAAATGAGTTTCAATTTGATCAAACCTTTGATCAAAATGAGCATCTAAATTATCATATCTTTGAACCAAATTTTGATAATTTGGTTCAGTAGCAGATGTAGGTTCAGCTTCTTCTTCTGTTTCACTCAAAACAACATGAGTTTTTCTAGGCTCTTCCTTATTGAAGATAGCTCTAAAGGATGCATCGTTGTAGTAGAGTGGTTCTTCAAAATCTTATTCTAGATGAATTAAATCATATTTCTTTTCCAAAATATAAGCAATCAGATGTCCTAATGCTATGTTCTTCTTTCTTTTTTGATCAACATGACCAATTTCAGAAAGGCTATAGATGTAGTCAATTAGGAGTTGAGACTCATCTATAGGTTATCTGGTCATTATCAAGAAGGTAACAATAGAAAGAAGAGGTGTGATATTGACTTTATCACCAGCTTTAGGTATAATGGAAGTTCTAAGTACGTGCTGGATGATACGGGTATCACGAACTAAAGTTGCTACCTTAGGTAAATGATCCTTAAAGTTTACTCCTCTAATTATTCGATTTACTTCAGTCCAATTAAAATTTATAGAGGTTAAGGTGTGTGCTCTTAATCCTTTAGTCCTTAAGTTTAGGAAGATACCAAGGTCAGCCTTGGTGATTTCAACTTTCTTTTTAAAAATAAAGGAACTGATGACAGAATGGTCGGAGTTGAAAGACATGTTCGCTAAAAAATAATGAAAGGTTTCCTTGTTGTAGAAGTGTACTAAGGTGAGGATTAAGCCAAATTGAGTAGAGGTAAACAAGTGCATTACCTTAAAAGTTAATTCTTCCTGTAGGAGTACTCTAGATGGGGTAATTTTCACGGAGACAAACCTAGCATTGGATTCTTCATTGGCTTTAGAAAGGAAATTTTCAGAAGTGTTTCTAGGTGGACCCTTAGTCAAAGACTTTTGGTGCTTGCTAGAACTTGCCATTGAAAGATCTTGAGAGAAGAAAGGTTTGAAAGAGATGTGTGAATGTGACTGTTCAGTAAAAAATGCCATCAATTTATGGAAAAAATGACTATTCGTACCAGACAAAATTTTCATTCGTCTCGTACGAATTCGATTCGTCTCGTACGAAAAAATTTTGTATGGACGAATGAATGAGTCAAAAAAGAAACGACTTTTCATAAACACACAACTTACGAAGCGTCCTTTCGTACAGGCTTTTGACTAAACCGATCGTACAGACGAACACGTGTTCTTCAGGATGATCAGGAATTCTATTCGTTTTTATGGCAGTTGGAAACCGTCCCCCACTATGAACCGACATGTGTTCGTCTGGACGAACCAAAGGTTTGTACAAACGAAGTTCATATTAAAAACTGTCTTATCCATTCAACTGCTACATTCATTAATCCCGTCATTTGAAAAATATTTCATCCCGGATGATCGTGATGATCGTACAGACGAATTACATTAAAAAATGCTTTTAAAACGGTTTGAAATCACACAGTTTGTCATATTACACAAATCGTCCCGTACAAAGAATTTTTGTCCCGGACGATGATGACCACAAATTCACATTTTCACACTCAAAACAAAAATGAATAAATACAAACAAGACAATACTTAAATACATACCTTTTAAGAAGAAAAAATCACATAAACTAACTAGAAAACACAATGAACACAAAACAAAAATATCAATGTTGCAGAAAAACATTTTTATCTAAGCATTTAAATCAATCACTCCAAGCCTTATTCTTAATGTACTGAAAGTATCAAAGGCTAAAGGTTTTGTAAAAATGTCTGCAAGTTGATTTTCAGTTGAAACATGGGTAAGTTCAATTTCTCCCTTGGATACATGATCCCTTATGAAATGATGCCTTATGTCAATGTGTTTGGTTCTTGAATGTTGAATAGAATTTTTAGAAATGCAAATAGCACTAGTATTATCACAATAAATTGGTATAGTGCCTATAGTTAATCCTAAATCAATCAACTGTTGTTTTAATCAAAGAACTTGTGCCACACAACTTCCTAAAGTAATGTATTCAGCTTCTACAGTAGATAGGGCAACTGAATTTTGTTTTCTACTAGACCATGAAACAAATGAATTTCCAATGAATTGACATTTTCCAGAAGTGCTTTTCCTATCCACCCTACAGCCTGCAAAGTCAGAATCTGAATAACCAATAATTTCAAATGAAGAGCTAAACCTAGGATACCAAATTCCTAAGTTTTGAGTTCCTAGCAAATATCTTAAAATCCTTTTCACTGCTGTCAAATGTGATTCTTTTGGATCTGATTGAAATCTAGCACACAAGCAAACACTAAACATGATATCGAGTAGGCTAGCAGTCAAGTAAAGTAAAGATCCAATAATTCCTCTAAATTTTTTTTTATCAACAGATTTTCCCTTAAGATCCTTATCCAACTAAACTGAGGAACTCATTGGTGTACTAACAGGTTTAGCATTATCTATTTCATATTTTCTGAGGATGTCCTTAACATATTTAGATTGGCTAAGAAATGTACCTTTCTCAAGTTGCTTAATGCTAAAAACTAGAAAGTAATTTAAGTCTCCCATTAGACTCATTTCAAATTCACTACTCATTGTTTTAGAAAAATCATCACAAAGATTTTTATTTGAAGAACAAAAAATGATATCATCCACATAAATTTAAACAATGAGTATATCCTTTCCAAATTTCTTCTTTTTTTTTTTTTGAAAGAAATGCATCACATAGCATTAAAGCAAGAAAATGAAACTAAGTACAAGTAATGAAGGGATCACATTCCTCCTTGATTAAACCTAACAACAAGGAAGGAATGCAATCAAAAGAAAAGCTATTAAAGAAAAAACTACTCTCCAATGCCATAGTAGCACAACAATTTGCTACTTTATTACAACTTCTATAAGCATGGAGGAAGACAACCTTATTGAAATCATTCAAAAAACATAAATTTTTGTGTGGCCATTTCTCCACATTCTCCTTATTTTCTTTTAGAAAATTCTGAATGAATTTGATAATATAATATTATCACTTTCTATGATAAGCCCTTTACATTCCGACATCCAGCTCTTCAAAAAATCCTTAACCGTGAGGACTGCTTGTAGCTCAAGATGACCAATATCCCAATGAATTCCATTCTTTCCAAAGGCACTAATAAACCGTCCTTTGTAATCACAAAAAATTCTCCAATGCTAGCCAAATTAGAGCTTGTCAAGGATGCATCTACATTAACCTTAATCCATTCTTTCGGTGGAGGGTACCAAGTTCTTTGAGACTCCCTAAGGAGATTAGTACCCCAGCTGGATAGAAATGGACCAGATTTGGAGACTGCAAAAAATAGAGCATTAGCAGCAACAATGGAGCATGGCATAGCAGATTTACCATGCTTAATATCATTCCGGTTCTTCCAAGAATGATACACAATAGAGCAATACACCCGAACAATCCCAGAATTCTGGACAGACATCTTCTTTAAGTCTTCCAAATAGCAGTCCGATGAATGAAATATAGGGATAAAAATTCCCCACTCCCGCAACTTCATAATGATCTCAATCAGGTACTTATAATGTACCATAATATGCTCATACGTTTCATTAGCTTGGCAACCTCTATGACAAAGAGCATTATCTGAAATTCTGTGATTTATAAGAAACATATTAGTTGGAATAGCTGATTTACCTAGTCTCCACCAGAAAATTTCAATTTTCTTGTTCATCTTCAACTTCTTCACCCAGCTGAAATATTCCACATCCTCTGTATTGCATTTATTTAGCCACATTTGTTCGTATACCATGGCAGACACAGTCTTCCCTGAACACATCTTCATCAACTCCATCTGGTCGTCTTCACCAAGCTCAATAGGAACTTGATTGATTAAAGAGATAAGGTATGGATGAAATGCTCTTTGTAACAATTCAGAATTCCACATACCATTAGATAATATCAACTACTGTACATTCATACCATCCAGAAAGTTGCAGTCCGCAAAAGTTGGCCTACAATTAATACATTTATCTAGCAGCCAAGTGTCATTTAAAATATTGATTTTATCTCCTTTCCCCACATTCCAACGAACCACCATCCTCAGATTATTCCCACCATCCACCAGAATTTTCCAGGCATTAGAACTGATGTTCCTTTGAGCTCCATTCATTACATTATCACCATACTTCCTCTTCATGACACGGTGAAGCAAAGAGTTAGGCTTCTGAATATAGTTCCATGTCACCTTGGATCTTAAAGACCCGATTCTATGTAAAGGAGAATGTAAGCCCAATCCTCCCAAACTCCTTGGTTTGCAAATATCATTCCAAGCAATGTAATGCATCCCCTTAGTACCATCTTTATTATTCCAAATAAAACTTCTACACAACTTTTCCAAATCATGTAGTAGCCTCTTAGGTACCAAAGACTGGGTAATTAAAAAATTTGTCATAGAGAGCAAAGAACTTTCTATGAGAATCAGTTTACCTTCCAAGGATAAAGATTTCCTACTCCATGCATTAAGTCTTTCCATGGCATTGCTAAGAATCTCTTGATAATCATCCATCTTGATTCTTTCAAGTGAGATCTTTACTCCCAAGTACTTCATTTCCTTCACTATCTTGAAACCAAGAATTCTGCCAATCTTCTTCCTCATATGGTAACTGACCACCTTACCAAACAACAATTGGGATTTACTAACATTAATTTTTTGCCCAGTCCATTTACAAAACTTCTCCACAATGGTCTTCAAAGTTTTAGCAAGCTCAACAGATGCATGAGAAAAAATGAGATTTCTTCAAAAAAATGACCACCTTCCAAATTTCTTCAAAAAAAGAGTTGTATCCACACTTCCTTTTTCAAAAGATTTTTCAAGTAGAAAGGTGCTCAACCTCTCATACCAAGCCCTAGGTGCCTGTTTTAATCCATATAATGCCTTTTTTAATTTAAAAATATGATTTGGGTATTTTGAATTTTTAAAACCTGGTGGTTGTTCTACAAAAACATCTTCTTCAATTATCCCATTTAAGAGGACACTTTTCACATCCATTTGATATAATTTGAATCCTTTAAAACAGGCAAAGGCTAGCAAAATCATAATTGCTTCAAGTCTGGCTACAGGGGCAAAAGTCTCTTCAAAATCAATTCCTTCAATCTGATTATACCCCTTAGCAACTAATCTCGCCTTATTTCTAATGACTACACTTGAGTCATTCATTTTATTTTTGAATACCCACTTAGTTCCAACAATACTTTGATATTTTGGCCTTGAAGTTAATTCCCAAACTTTATTTCTTACAAATTAATTCAACTCTTCTTGCATGGCCAATATACAAAATTCATCAGAAAGTGCTTGATGAATATTTGTGGGTTCTATAGTTGAAATAAAGGATGAATGATTGAATTCCTTGTTTAATCCACGCCTAGTTCTAACACCCTCACTAGGTTCACCTATAATCAATTTCCTTGGGTGGTTTTTAGAAAATCTTAAATTTATAGGCAAAGGGTTTTCTATTTCTAAATTCTCTTCCACATTTTCTTCCAAGTTTATTCTATCAATCTTTTGGGAGTTATCCTCAATCTCATCTTCAATAACATTTGGCTCTTCCAAATTTTTAGATTCATCAAATATAACATGTGTGGTTTCCTCAATAATCAAAGTTCTTTTATTAAATACCCTATAAGATTTTCCAACACTTGAGTATCCAACAAAAATTCCTTCATCTGATTTTGGATCAAATTTTCCTAAGGCAGATTTTCCATTATTATGAATGAACACCTTGTAACCAAAAACATGCAAATGTGACAAATTAGGTGTTCTGCCTTTTAGCAACAAATAGGGTGTTTTATTTAATTTAGATCTTACATTCACCCTATTCAGAACATAACATGCAGTGCTAATCGCCTCAGCCCAAAAATATCTAGGAAGTGAGTATTCTGCCAATATTGCTCGGGCAGCTTCTATTAATGTTTTATTTTTTCTTTCGACTATCCTATTTTGCTGAGGGGTTCTAGGTGCAGAAAAGTTGTGATCAATTCCATTCTCCTTGCAAAAATTTTTAAATCTCTCATTCTCAAATTCTCCTCTATGATCACTTTGTATAGAAATAATTACACACCCTAATTTTCTTTGAATCCAAGTCAAAAAATTTCTAAATTCCTCAAATAATTCACTCTTATGAAACAGAAATCTAATCCAAGTGAATCTTGAGTAATCATCCACAATAACAAATCCGTATACCTTCCCTCCTAGACTCACAGTTCCAACTGGTCCAAAAAGATCCATGTGTAAGATTTCCAATGGTTTACTAGTCCTAAGATCCTTATTGTATTGAAAAGAGGATTTCACTTGCTTTCTTAATTGACATGCATCACAAAGGTGGTCTTTAGTAAAGTTTAGTTTTGGTATACCTCTTACTAAATTTTTTTGGGTAATCCTCCTAAGATTTTTCATGCTAGAATGACAAAGTCTCCTATGCCAAAGCAATGATTTATCAGAAACACTTTTCAAACAAAAAGCAGTAGGAGTTTAAATGCAATTTAAATCTAGCATATAAACATTGTTTACCCTTTTACCATTTAACACATCTTTCCCATTTAGGCTTAATATTACACTATAACCCTTATTACATAGCTGACTTATACTTAACAAATTATGCTTTAAGCCTTCAACCAATAACACATTGTCTATAAAAAAGTTTTTCAAATTTCCAATCATACCTGATCCAACCACTTTCTCTGTGGTGTTATCTCCAAGTGTAACCTTGCCTCCACTCCTGGCTTCCAGCGTTATGAATTGAGCAGTATCTCCAGTCATATGCTTTGAACATCTGCTGTCTAGGTACCATATGCTCTCACGAGGTCTTGTGTGAGAGCGAACCTGGAAAAATATCAAATGTTAGACCTGGGAATCCAAATAAGTTTGGGTTCTCCTTTTAGAAATTTATAATCAGATGCATGTATGATATGTCTAGGTTTATGCATCTTAGGTCTCCACACCAAATCATATTTCATCTTCAAAGTACACGTGTGTGCTATATGTCCAAATAATCCATAATTATTACATTTAACATTAGGAAAATTATTCCTATGTCTTCTACCATTTGTTTGTCTTCTAAGGGATTCCATATATTTAGGATAAAATTTAGGATTTGTAAAATCTTCAAGTTTGGGGGGTATCCTATTATCATCGAGAGCTTTTATTTTCAACTTATAAAATGAATTCATATCTTCCAAGATTCGATTTGTATAATTGATTCGATATGTTTTGCTCTCTGATTCATCCTTAAATTTTTTAAATTCTTTTTCAAGATCAGTATAGGATGATTTTAAATTCTCATGATTTTTATTCAAGTCATCAAATTCATCGAGTAGTTTCATGTGGTTGTCATCTATTAAAGCATAATCATTCCTAAGGATTTCATGTTCTTTTTTAAGCTCTTCCAATTCTAAACTTACACTAGCATGCATCTTTTTCATTTTCCTATATACATCATGCATGTGTTTAGAAACTTCAAACAATTCATTATAAGTTAAGTCACTTACTTCTTCTTGATCTGACTGATCAAGGATATCTGCCATCAAGCAAAGATTGGTGACTTCTTCTTCTTTTTCAGTTTCTGATGAATCTGAAGCAGAGTTCGCCAAAAAAACTCTTTGAAACTTTTTCTTGCCCTTCTTTACAGTTGGTTTCTCCTCTACCTTCTCCTTGTTAGGAGTGGCTTTGAGTTTTGGGCAATCAGTCTTGATATGTCCAGGTTTCCTACATTCGTAACAAATCACTTCATTAAAAACTTTGCCATTTTTGTTAAATTTACCTTTATTCCATTTCTGGCGTCTCTTCTGTTTCCTCTTCAAAAAGCTTCTAAATTGTCTAGTCATCAAAGCAATATCGTCTTCATTCTCAGGTTGTGAGTGTTCACTCTTAGACTCTTCCACTTTCAGTGCTATGTTCTTCTCCTTTCGTGGTTCACCTGCATCAATCTTTTTTTGACTAACTCCTTGCTCGTAAGTAATAAGTGAACCAAGAAGATTATCAATATAATAAATGTTTAGATCTTTAGACTCTATAATTGCAGTAATTTTTGTATCATAAGGAGTAGGTAAACAATGAAGAATCTTATTAACCATTTCAGCATTCGTTAGTTCCCTACCAAGTGCATGCAAAGATGTGCTATTTGTGTGAATCTTGTGTACATATCAGAGATGGATTCATTTGGTTTCATGCGAAATAATTCATAATCATGTAACAAGATATTAAGTCTTGATTGCTTAACCTCATTAGTCCCCTCATAAGTTATATAAAGTCTATCCCATATATCTTTTCTACTTTTGCAAGTAGAAACCTGCATGTAGTCTTCAGATTTTAAAGCACAAAAGAAACTATTTAAACATTTAGCATTTAGTTGTGCTAAGTCACGTTCTTCTATAGTCCAGTCTGCAAAAGGTGTTTCAACCCTAACTCCATCAACTAATCTAGTTGGTTTTGTATAGCCTTCCTGGACTAAGATCCACATACGATAATCAAGTGACTGTAAGAAAGTAGACATGCATATTTTCCAAAAATCAAAAGGTATATTGTCAAACAGTGGAGGTATACTAATAGAGTAACCCTCAAATGTATTTCGGTTTCCAAATGTAGCCATTTACGTTAATCAAAAAGTATTTTAAACTTAAGATTTTGAAACAGAGCTCTGATACCACTTGTTGAGTCTAGTGAATAGGTTGTTAAACCTAAGTTAATGTCACAAGGCTACCAAGAGAGGGGGGGGGGGGGGTAAATTGGTAGTTGTTGACCTCATTTTTGTATGAGGTCATCAGGATCTTAAAATTGATCCAAAATTTAGTTCAAAATCCAAATCAAACTTTATCGCAAATCAATTACAGCTTCTGATTAATCTAAACTTTAGATCAATCCTTATTCAATTTAATCTATATCTCAAACCCATTGAGATTTCAAATCTGTTCAAACTTCAAAAGCAATCATGATCTTTAATCAATATCTAGCTTAATACAGACTATAACACTTAATCCAATCTTCTATCACTCACCTTTCAATCAAGCCAAAATTCAATCGATCAATAACCTTGCAAATTTCAATCATACCTCAATCATCCAGTTCCTAATCAATAAATCTTCAATTCATCAGTAACTTTATAAATCCTAATTCTCAATTCCAAATCCAGTCTTCAATCAATTACATATAGCTTTACACTACAGGTAAGCACTTCAATGTACTATTTTACATAGTACATTGACCTCCCAAAGTTCAGTCATGGTCCAGTTCACTTCATTAGAAGCCTTATATATCAAATCCCACATCATGGATTTCTTTAATTGGTGATTGATCAAAATGATTGATTGAGCTAGCTCAGGCTAGCTCACAGATCATCAAACTTCAATTATCCTTTAATTCAATTCCAAATCACTCTTAAACTCCACTAAAATTCTTCAAGAATTTCTCCTAGTGATTAGGACTTGATCAATCGTCTTGATCTCAACACTAGTTGACTCGGTCAACTGAACCCAAACCTAGTCAAACTTCCTCTCTCATTTGATCTCCCCTATACTAATTCATTCACATTAATCTAAATGACCTTAAACTCTAATTAGATTCAACCTAAGTAATTTTGACTCTTGTTGACTGGTCAAACAGTCAACAAGAGCTCAAATGAGCTCATATAGTCAATTCGATTAACCCAACTTCCCCAACCCAATTTAAACCGATCTAGTCAATTGAATCACTTCTAGAAACTTCTCTAGATTCAACCCAACCCGACTTAAATCCTGGCGTGCTCCCTAGCTCACTCAAGAGCTCAAACGAGCTCTTTTGGTCAACCCGACCAAATCACCTCTCCCAAATTGAATCAGGTCCTTCCAGCCTATCTGATCGACTCCAGAAGCTTCTTGGAGGCTAATTCGACCCAGCACAATGCTTGACATGCCTCCAGCTCAGCCCTAACGGCCCATGGTCCCCCCATGCACATGGGAAGGATGTCCTTCCTTGCCACCTGAACAGTCCTTCTCTCTGTGCTCTAACCACCTAGGCCAGGTGTCAATCATCCCAGAGACGTTCCTGATTGATCCTAGCCGTCCAAGCATACTCCAGCAGTTGGAATAGGGTAAAGAGGCACGGGATCAATCCATTCCAAGCTATCTCCCATTCCATTCACTCCCAGAGAGCTCTACTGTTTCGTTTCGACTCCTTAGAGCTTCCTATCCATCTTCCCATTGATTTTCTGAAGTTTGGAGCTCACCGACGACGGGAGGAGCGGAGAACCGTGAGCCATACCGTTCAAACCAATTCAACTCCCTGTAGAAGCTTTCTCCGAGCTTGAGGTCTTGAAAGGAAGTGAGCGCGGACGATCAACGAGTTCATAGAGATCTTAATCAACCCAATCCATTCTTCAAGTTGAGGTAAATCCTAAATTCTAGGTTTTATCTATGTTCTTAAATAGATCATATAGGAAATCATTTTAAGCTCTAAAAATAATTCCCCAATCTTCACCTCTCTGACTGTCATCCGTATCTCGCTTTTCATGCCATTTGATGGGTTATGAGAGAAGTTTGAAATAAAACCTAATATTAGGGTTTTCGGTTTGCTGAGGTTAGAGACGAAATCGCAACCGTTGATTCACCCTATTTGATTTTAACGGTTTCGATTTCGTCTGTCATTGGTTTGATCTGATCGGGTCAAGTTTCTAGGCAAAGGGACTTTCATCCAACTAGATCTAGTCCATCCATTGCAAACAGCGGGTTTGAATGGTGGCCGTCCGATCCTTTAGTTGAAATCAAACCATGGGATTTAATCCCTGCCGTTGGATGGAAGCCACGGGATCGAACGGTTCATAAGCTGTGCTGACTCATTTAAGTGAACGGGCCCGCCACTGACCGCCGCCGTTTGCGTGGACCAATCGCCTGTCGCCATGTGTAAATAACGTTTTAAATATTTATTTTAATTATGTTTTTTTAGCCAGAACTTTAAAAAATCATAGAAAATAGAATACTTGGTCAAATTTTTCCCACAACCACTCATTTTTCTCAGAATAAAATTTCCTATTTTATAAAATTAAAATGAAAACCTGGTTTTCATTATTTTGAAAGTTATAGTTTAAACCCTTGATTTTCTTAATTTATTTTAATTATATTTTATCTAAATATCTATTTAAATAAGAAACTTAAATGGCATGATATCTGAGGTTGGGTATGGATAATATTTGACCCTTGGGGGAATTGTTTTAGAGCTCAATATTAACTGCAAATTAATTTTCAAACGTATGATCTATAGTTTAGATCAAGTATTTGAAATTTCATTTGCAAACCCTATAATCATCCAATCATTGCATGTTAGTTCTCTATGGAATCAGTGTAAGATTTCCCCTTCACTAAAAATGGGTTAGGTATTGATCATGTATAGTTTAGTTAAAATCTATCCTTAATATCATGCTTAATTTAGTTTAGATAGCTAATGACCTATACATGATCATCCTTTTAAAATTAGAATAATTCTCAATTTAGGGATATTGATGAATATATATGCTTGTAAACATATACATATGTGTATCCTAAGATTGCCTTGTTCTAGTTTGGTATACCCATTCCTTTATAGCAAATTGTTTAAGCTTGTAGGTCATTAAGTGACCTATAACTATAATAATTTACTACATTCATTCCATAGAGCATTAGGGCACTTTATTTTGTTCATGATTTACTTTATTGTGTGCTTATATTTAGTGTCCAAGGGTTAGTAAACATTGATTTGTATCCTATAACCTAGTGACATTAAGGACAACAATTAAGGACTCAGTCTTAGCTAATTCAATCTATTTAGGAAGAACTATACAAACATCCCTTTTGGGATTGGACTCAAACTTAGAAAACTTGTGTCATCAACCCTTGATTGAATATACTTTGATTTGATATTAATTGATCTCAAAATAACTAATAGATTAAGGATTCTCTCCTTTCCTCAGTTTCAATAAATTCAAATAAATCAAATAAAACTCATAAAAATCTACAATCAGTCTCCATCAATTCTAATCAATCATAAAACAAAGTTTCAATGATTCAAAATCAAAACTCAAAGCCTAAGCATCATTAAACCCTTAATGAATCCTTAATCACCTAAACTTCAAGAAAATGTAATAAATCAAAATTAAATCCAAAAAATAAATAATAATACTCTAATTGACCAGAATTAAGTTCTTAAACAATGAAAAATAAAACCAAAATTATTTTACAGTAATTTAAAGCTTAATTTAATTTTAAGTAAAATTTAACATTTAAATCATTTAATTAATTAATAATAATTAAAAATCCCAATAAATTCCAAAACACTTGGAAATCCCTCCTTAGGTCATCCCTGACCTTTGGAGCTGATTTCAAGAGGTTTGGAATCCATTTGGAGCAAAACCATTAAAAGGGCCTTAATTAAACAATTTTCCAAAATTCATTAAATACCCTAAATCTTTGAAAATTCATAACTAATTCAATAAAAATCCAAATTGACCAAACTCAATTGCATTCAACTTATAATAAGGCCTAATATTTATTAAAAATATAAAAGTTCCGGAAAATTATCAAATTCAAAAAGTCAACAAAATGGTCAACTATAGGTTAAAACTAGTTCAAAACTTCAAACCTTCATAACTAAATCCAGAAAAATCCAATTTCAGCAAACTCACCTCCTAATTGATCGTCTTAAGGTTTAATATTTTAATAAAATATTAACTTTCCAGAATTTAACCTTAAATAAAAAGTCAATTTCTGACCCCTTAATTAAATGATTAAAATATTCCAAAATCCCTAAAAACTCAAGAATTGTTCTAAAGCTTTAAAAATGACTCACCAACTTCTAAAATCAGTAATCTAACACATTTCTAATAAAATTCATTAATTCCTAATTCCTAATTAACTTAAGCTACTTAACTATACCGGGTACCACTGGGTAACCCAGGCCTACGAGGCTATTAGCTTAGCCCCAAGGAAGGTGAAATAAACTTCACGGCCTCAGTGTGAAACAAAGGTGGGATCCAACCAATATTAAAAATCAAATCTCTTTAAATCAAATCTCAAGTCCTTAATAAATCAATAAACCCCCAATTCTTAAGATTTCTGAATATTATTAATTAAAATCCAGTAATTATTTAATTAAATTCTAAATTCCTTTAATCTAAATTAGTTTGATAATTTGATTGGTTAAGATTTCTCTTAATCAATCAGATTTGATAATTAATTTAAATTAAACGGATTCGGATCTTTTATGCCTAAAGTTGGATTCCTTCTTGAGGACTTTGGGCATTTTGATTTCAAAAGACCCTTAAAACATTTAAATAACAAAAAGATCTCCTATGGGCAGTGCACGACTCCTTTCAGGAAGGCACTAATCCATTTGGATTTGGAGATCTTTAAACAAAAATATTAAATTACCGACCTTATACGATGTGTTATATTCCTTCGGGAGGGCACATTGTATTACATTTGTAAGGTCCCTTTCTCTCTCCTTAATAAATTTTAAGGGCTATCAAAATAAATACCTATCTTCTGTCTTAGACGGGTATTTATTCTGGAAGTCCTAGGATTTATAAATTGATGATTTCCTGCACTTAGGGAATTATCAATCTATAAATTCTTTATAATTAAATTAAATAACTCCAACATTTAAAATTGGAATAATTCTTAATAAATTCAAATATACTTTACTTAAACTTTAACCAAATTCCTTGGGCCTGTAATAAATCAATCTTAATAATACATGCAATTCAAACAAATAAACCCTTTGGGACTTACCCAAGCCACACAGCTTTCTCCACACACCTAGATGCTTGCTAGGACAACCAACTCTAGTCTAAGTTAGGCTGGTGCTTTGTTTTGGTTTGTTTGCGAGTGTCTTGCCTAGAGGGCACCTATGTGTGATTGCTTACTTTTCTGTACTGCATAAACATAGCATATCTACTTTTTCTGTCTGTACACCAGAGAGCGGAGTGAATAAAGTGAGGGCCGCTGTACTTACTTTTCTGTCTTTACTTTCCTGCATTTATAACTGTACACTACGCACTCATAACATGCATCATTATATACAACTGCTTTACTTCCTGTCTTCTATATTACTGCTGTAGTAGAATGTTCTTAGGATCTGATGTACTGCTTTTATTTTCTAGAATTGTTGTATATAGATTGAGTCTGTACAGCGTCTGGAGTCTGTCAAAGAATTAAAGATAACTGCTTATAAATATATAAATGAGGCTCCAAAAAGTAATGTCCTCTTTCAGGAGGACGTTCCTTTTTGGAATTCCATAGGAGACCCGGAGCCCGAAGACCATAAGCTGTTATATTTAATTCTATTTTCTTGTAGGCTTAGAATCCAGGTTTGTTGTTGGTAGGGCCTGGCCACCATTACTTTACTGCAAATTCTGGGGTGTAACCGATGAAAATTATACAAATAAAATCAGCTCTTTTATATACAATTGATTCATACATCATTCGCATACGAGTAGATTTTTTATTTTTGTAAGCATATCTCTCTGCATTTATTTTAGATTCTTTAATAAACTCCTTGATTCCTAGGATAGAGCTACCTTAACTCTTGCATCATCGGCGAATTGTTGTGATTAGGATTGTTAGCTGGCAGCCCACTCTAGGCAGGTAGTAAGTCCAGATTGTATACACTTCTCTCTGCACATTCCTTCTTTAAATCAATTCTAAATCTTCTAAAGTTAAACAACAATCCTATAATCTAAAGCCTGATCGTGAAAATTTAATTGCCCAAATATTTAATTAAATATATGTATATAATTTTGGAAACCATTTAGTCTTCATTTAAATCGAGAGTGTTCTCTTAGGAGATGTAATTAACTGCAGGGGCTTGCCCCTGTAGGGAGTCTAGATCCCAGAATAATTTAAACCCTACTTAAGTTCTTTTCTAAGGTAGGGGAAAGATCTGTGTGCGTAGATTTAGTCTTATTCATGTTTAGGAGTTATTTTCACAATTAATAATAGACAGACAGTCAATTTGTTTTAACGAACAAATTGAATGTATTCTATATTTAATTGTAGAAATAAAGTTATAATTCATTAATCTAATCAGGTCGATTAGAGAATGTACTCGTCATCCCTTCAGGATGCTTTGAATATTCTCTATACTACACCTGATTAGGAGAATGAATTGCACGGCTTCTCCCTTTAAAATCAATAGGAGGATATTAGTCTGTCCTTCGGGGCAGTATAATATCCGACTATGTAGATCTAATCGGGAGAAATATATCCTAAATATAAATAAAGTGAATCGTGTGAGAAGATAAAATTCCTATTTTTAAATAGAAAACCCTGCTTTATCTATACTTTTATTTAGATCCATTCCTTACAATCAAGAAATAGATAGGTATCTGATTTACTTTCACGACTAAATCAAATATCGTCTGTATACTTGATTTTAGGGATGAATCAATAATTCGTCAATCTAATTAGGTAAGTAGGGAAGATACTGATCATCCTTTTTGGGTGATTTGTATACTCCCTACGTCATACCCGATTAGGAAAGCGAATTATTTGTTCTCTTTCTTTGGAATCGACAGAAGGATATCCGCCTGTCTTTCGAGGCAATCTAATATCTGACTGTACGGATTCAATTGAAAGAGAATATTCAAGAATATAAATAAAACAAACTATTTTCCATAAATAAAATAAAATATATTTTATTTTAAAATTATTTTAAAAAATCTATCCCTCTCCTTCTCTTTCTCTATTTAAATAATATAAATTTATTATACAATATAGATTTTAATATATTCTATTATATTCTATTAAATTAATTATTTACATAAAAAGATTATATTTATATAAAAAACTAATAAAAAAAATAAAGTAAAGTTTAGAGATTTTATTTTCTCACAGATTTTTCTGGCGACTCCGCTGGGGATAGACTTCTCTCTCCATTTCAAATGAAGGCTAAATTCTTTCTAAAAATTATATATAAATTAATTAAATATTTGGGCAATTAAATTTTCATCTAAATTTTGTTCCTCGGTGACTGTCACTGTCTCTGTAGATATTTTATATAATTCTGTGTTGTTGTTCTGACGAATGTTTTATGCTGGGGTTTTCTCGCTGTGATTTGGTTTTCTGATTCGGTGGAGCGTCGTAGTCTTTTTAGCCCGGTCTATAAGGCTAAGCAGTTGAGTTAACAGTCAGCACTGGTGTAGGCCCCATGGCCTGCTGAAGTGCTGTCCGTTTCTCTTCTGATTTTTGAGTAGCCTTAGCGATTTACAGTCTTTCAGCTTTCGTTTGTGTAGATTTGGGTCTTTTCGGTCCGCTTCTCTTGTTCTGCTACGATTCTTTTCGTAGATCTTTCTGATTTGTTGTGACTTTGCTGTTTTCGAGCCGTATTTTGTTTTCAGCCTGATTGAGATCTATACCTGAACTATAAAACTGCTAAAATTCCAAGTAAATTGAGTCAGCCCAGCCTGTATGTCATTGTATGGCATTTGCTTGTTTATTTCTCCACTGTTTGCATGTTTATGGCCACGCGAGTGGCCATCACCCATGGTTACCAGCGCTTCTCCTAAAAGCCTGGCGGACGTCCACCCGAAAACGGAGGTTTGGTCCTAAGTCTGGTAGGGGTTATGCCGTCCGTTTGTTGTCTCACATTTGTGTGCCACTTGTATGTTTTTCAGTGTCAGAGTTCTTTCCTAAGTCTTTCTGAAATCTATTCTGAGTTTTTTTTTTAAAATTTATTATAAATTTTCTACGCTCATTTCTGCTGTTGGATTCCTTTTTTGTAGCTTTGACTTGCAAATTGCTTTTGATTTGATTCTTTCTGTCTCTATTTAAACTGCATAACTGCTAGAATTCCGATAAATCGAGTCAACCCTGCCTGTATGTCATTTGTATGGCATTTGCATGTTTATTTTACACTGTTTGCATGTTTATGGCCACGCGAGTGGCCATCACCCATGGTTACTAGAGCTTCTCCTAAAAGCCTAGCGGACGTCCACCCGAAAACGGAGGTTTGGTCCTAGGTCTGGTAGGGGTTATGCCGCCCGTTTTTAGTCTCACATTTTGTATGCCATTTTGTATGTTTTGATCACTTAGAATTCTTTCTGAGTCCGCTCAAACTCACATTCGATTTCTTTATAAGCATTACATTCAATTTTCTATCTTTATATTTATTTTGGAGTCTCGATGCTTTGGCTCTGGTTTATTGCTTTAATTCTGGATTGACTGTCTTTTATTTTAAACTGCATAACTGCTAGAATTCCAAGTAAATCGAGTCAACTCAGCCTGTATGTCATTTGTATGGCATTTGCATGTTTATTTCCACACTGTTTGCATGTTTATGGCCACGCGAGTGGCCATCACCCATGGTTACCAGCGCTTCTCCTAAAAGCCTGGCGGACGTCCACCCGGAAACGGAGGTTTGGTCCTAGGTCTGGTAGGGGTTATGCCGCCCGTTTGTCGTCTTGCATTTGCATGTCAAATTGTATGTCATTTTTCTTTTACACCTTTAGAGTCTTCTCATTTTATTTGCGCCGATTTTGGTTTTATTCGATACGCCGAGACCAGGCTTTAGATTATAAATTTCATTGTCTTCTCTCTTTCTTAATCGTATCCGCTCATATTTACTTGCGTTTATATTCCAAAATCTGTAAGGACAAGGGTCCTTAACTCAATCTTAAATCTAAAGTATTCTTATCTTATCAAACTCTTAATCAAACTTCAATCCATTCCAAATCATTCACGGTGTGATTATATCCTTTTGGTGTGGGTCCTTAAACGGACTATCTCCTATGAAAACTTCAATCCCTTCATTCTTTTATCAAAAACTTCAATGATACTTCAAATCAGTGCAACTCTCAACTTCCATATTCAGTTTCTAGTTCGAGAAAAGATCAGTTTTTGATTCAAACTCCTTTGAATCACAGAAGATGTCCGAAAAATTAGTATTCAACATCAACATCACCGCTGCCCAATCTGCTGAGGGCAACCAGATTAGATTTGGATCCGGATTTGAAAACATCCAAGTCACATTTGGTGCACCACAACCTGAAGTGGTGGTACCTCCTGCTGAATCCAGAAGATCAGTTCCCGTTCAAATCAACATCGAGGAACGACCTGTAGCTGCCCCTGCAGTTCCTAGACCCTCAGTTTTCACCCGTCTGAATTTCCCCCAGTCAACTGCTATGGCTAAGGGAAAGTCACCAATCATTGGTGAAACTCCTGAAATCAGAAACTTTGAGACTGGGTCGTCTTCTGGAATCCAGGAGATGACTAAGTCTCAACGGCGCAACATAATTCATCGTATGAGGCGTAGAGAGAAAAGACAAAACATGTCAGAGAAAGATGCTTTGATTGCTGCTACAACTGAAGCAGTAAAGAAGATGAATTCCGAAACTTCTGAAACTTATATCAATACTTTACAGTTGGTTGATAGTGAACTTCGTCTACTATGCGATACTTCCGAGGAAGAGAATGAACTACAAATATTGGACTCTCCTCCTACTCCGTTTTGTAGAGATCCTGTCCTTCCTCCAATATCAAAAAGAAAAAGAAAATTCAAATCTCTATTCAATGCTTTGGTCCAGGACTGTGCCACTGATTTTGGGCAGTCAAAGTCAGAATTTCTTAGAAGTGTCAAGGATGTGATCTCCACTGAAATGCATCCACATTCAAGTGGAAGGCGAGGAGAATCTCCTCCTATAAAGAGAAGAAGTCAATTTCAAGAACCGGGTCCAAGCCGACCAGCAGCTGCTGTAGATCGCCCCGGCAAATCAAAGAAGTTCTCACACTACAGTCATTATCAGAGCTCAAATCGACAGTACAGTCAACAAACTTCTATCAAATTTTTAGGATATGGAGCATCAGCCCGTCGAGGGTATGATCCCATATCTTCTCCACCTTCACGTCAGTTCAGAAATTCTCCAGCACGATCTTCTGATCATCTTTCAAATCAGTTTCCCCTAAGAGTTGATCGACACCGATCACAGGGTAGCAAATCATCCTCTTGTTTTGATAAGAGGAGACTGAAGTTCACAAATCAGTCAAACTCTTTATCTAACAGAGAGAGGATTTGGCAGCCCGAGATGTTTCCAACTCCAACAGTACTGATGAATCAGAGGAATAATACAACGGAAGAAGCACCAAAGAAGTTGAGATCTGTTATAGAAATTTCTTCCTCCAGAGAGAATACTCCAGTATACCCACTGGATGTGGAAGAGAAGACAATAGAAGAGATGGTGGATCATCTGAAAGAAAGTATCCGCCAGATCGACGAAGCAGAAGCTGCAGAGAATAAAGAAATGGATGGAGAAGCGTCTAATAGTGTTAACATGGTCGATGTTTCCTCATCTCTGTCAGCAGAGAGAACCTGAGTTTTTATTTTGTTAGAAAGTATCTGATTGACTTTGCTTAAGGACGATGTATCAGCTATCTTACATTTCAAATGGAGGAAATTTTGTTTGACTACAACAAGTGTTCAAAAGAATAAGAACTCATCAACGACCAATACTCTAAAAAAAAAAAGAGGAAGATTATGTTCCCTCCCTCCTCCCTCTCGCTCGAGGGTCGACATCGATTTTAAATCTAAACCTATTTCAAAAGTAAATTTAGCTTAAAAATAAAATCTTTTCAAAGTTCCTGCAATTTTGTATCTTATAAGTATCACCAGCATGGTTATAGATCTATTCTAAAATTTTCTTTATCAAGTTATCATTTTTATCAAGGAAATTCAGATTCGCTTTGTAGATAATTCTTCCCTTTATGAGAGAACGAGTTCTCTTCCCTCATTTTTGGAAGATAATTCCATAACTGAGTTTCATCTTAGGGTTTTAAAAGGAAGCCCCTTTGCTAAAAATTTATATATACATGTATACATATATAAAAAAGGAGGACGCCAATGTACGCGAAAATGAAAAGACGCATACAAATGTGCCAAATAAAAAATGCGCAAAGTGCGCCAAAAAAAAAAGAAGAAAAGAAGAAGAAAAAGAATAAAGATGCACCAAAGTATGCCAAGCAACGAAAGATGCTCAAAGTATACATCGAAAAATAAATTAAGTAAAGGGCTTCCTTTTCAAAATTCTAGATCTCAAAGAATCTACTTCCTCCAGATATTTTTCTTGATACTTGATTTTTGAAAATCTAGATATCAGATTTATTTCTATGTATTGATATCTTATTAGATATAAACGATCAAGCAAGAAACTGAAAAGATTAACTTTCTTTTCCTGAATTCGATCTTTTGAAATAAATTTTAATTTAAAAACATAAGGGAGATTTCATTTTAACTTCTAAGGAAGTTAATCTGGGTCTATCATACTTGGTTGATGGTTCTATCGCAAGTTTGACATCACATTCACTCCTCTACGAGTAGTGGAGTGATACTTCACTATAGATTTCATAGCAACTTACCGAGTTCAAGACGATTGCCTAATAAACGATGAACTACCGGATGAATGAATCAAGAAGCTCAAGTCGAACGAGAAGTTCATCCGGGAATTCTCTTTTGATGGCATTACTTCAAGTTGGTTTACAACATTAGATGATATTCTCCAGTGCTAGATAATTACCTGATAAATGAGGAACTACCGGATGTACGACTCCTGAAACTCAGATCAAATGAGAAGTTCATTCGGGAATTCTATATCTTGGTGGTAATCCTTTCAGTTGATAAGAAGAATCAGATGATGTCCTCCCAGCATAAACCAGAATTGGTATAATACTTGTCACACCTGATCAAGGTGTGATGTATTACTCCTACCATATTTCAATGCCATGTACCAATAACAAAGCTGAGTACGAGGCGATGAAAATTGGTTTAGATTTGATAATTCTAAACTAGATCAAACATACACCATAATCTTTGGAGATTCGTGGCTTCTGATTAATCAGGTAGCTAGAATTTACAAAGTGTTAAAAGATATCATGATTCCTTATCAACACTACGCCATTCATCTATCGAAATAAATTTCAAAGGCGATGTTATCCAGAATTCCCTGGATCTGGATATATAAACAGAAAACCCCCAGCTGAGGTGAAGCGGTGGATTGGAGAAAACCTTTCATCGAACACTAGTGAGAAAACAAGCTCCCTCAGGAGAAATCAAATCTGGATCTGATCAAAAGATATTTATTATCTTATACTTCAATCAATTCCCCTCTACATAGAAGATCATTCGATCAGATGTGGTTGAAGTATCTGAATAAAGAAAAAGCACAGAAGACTGTAGAAGAAGTATATGCTAGATTGGGTATTACACACTAATCTACACCAAAGATGAATGCTTCCTTTGAGAAAAGTCGAAGCTCATCAAGTTCTAACACTCTTTTCAAAGATAATGTTGTGTACCGATTCGGTAGTCCTTTCTGGATTATTCTGAATAATGGTCCTTCATTCAGAAGATCCTGAATATATAATTTCTTTATATATCACAACATCAATTGGAAATACTCGACCTTCTATCACCCTCGGACAAATAGATTGGTAGAGGACTCCAATGAATTCTGGTACAGAGTTTAAGAATACCTTAAATGACAACAAGTGTTAATAGCACAAGATGTTGGTTGAAGCTTTGTGGGTATACCATAACCACATATAGAACTCCAACTTGCTATATGCTATTTGCTTTGGTCATTATTGTAGAGGCTATTATCCTTTTTTGGAAGTATAGCCACTTTCACTCCGAGTCGAAGTAAACTACAATTCTATCCAGAATTTGAATTTTAAAATTCAAGACTAGAAGAGCTTGGAGGTTCGAAAGAGAAGCATCTGCAGGCTCAATTGAACCTCAAGTTATATATATAAAGATAAAAAGATCCAGGCTTACGACCAACGACAAAGTCAACAAACTGATCTTCAACAGAATTCAAACAGTTTGGTTCTAAATCCGCTCATTCGAGAATCGATCTCTCGTTTGGGTATCTGCTTTTTCTGGAAATCGATCTTCCAATCAAAGTTTAAATTTCACCTTTCCGATAATCGATCTATCGGTCAGGTTCTAAATCCGCTCATTCGAGAATCGATCTCTCGTTTGGGTATCTGCTTTTTCTGGAAATCGATCTTCCAGTCAAAGTTTAAATTTCACCTTTCCGATAATCGATCTATCGGTCAAGTTCAAAATCCGCTCATTCGAGAATCGATCTCTCGTTTGGGTATCCGCTTTTTCTGGAAATCGATCTTCCAGTCAAAGTTTAAATTTCACCTTTCCGATAATCGATCTGTCGGTCAGGTTCTAAATCTGCTCATTCGAGAATCGATCTCTCGTTTGGGTATTCGCTTTTTCTGGAAATCGATCTTCCAGTTAAAGTTTAAATTTCATCTTTCCGATAATCGATCTATCGGTCAGATTCTAAATCCGCTCATTCGAGAATCGATCTCTCATTTGGGTATTCAGCTTTTTCTGGAAATCGATCTTCCAGTCAAAGTTTAAATTTCACCTTTCCGATAATCGAACTATCGGTCAGGTTCTAAATCCGCTCATTCGAGAATCGATCTCTCGTTTGGGTATCCGCTTTTTCTGGAAATCGATCTTCCAGTCAAAGTTTAAATTTCACCTTTCCGATAATCGATCTGTCGGTCAGGTTCTAAATCCGCTCATTCGAGAATCGATCTCACGTTTGGGTATTCGCTTTTTTCTGGAAATCGATCTTCCAGTTAAAGTTTAAATTTCATCTTTCCGATAATCGATCTATCGGTCAGGTTCTAAATCCGCTCATTCGAGAATCGATCTCTCGTTTGGGTATTCACTTTTTATGGAAATCGATCTTCCAGTCAAAGTTTAAATTTCACCTTTCCGATAATCGATCTATCGGTTAGGTCCTGTGCCTGCTTTCGGGAATCGATCTCCCATCCTGATTCTGTCTTTTTCTGGAAATCGATCTTCCAGTCAAAGTTCAGAATCAAACCTTTCTGATAATCGATCTATCGGTTGGGTCCTGATGCCTGCTTTTGGGAATCGATCTCCCATCCCGATTCTATCTTTTTTCTGGAAATCGATCTTCCAGTCAAAGTTCAGAATCAAACCTTTCCGATAATCGATCTATCGGTTGGGTCCTGATGCCTGCTTTCGGGAATCGATCTCCCATCCTGATTCTGTCTTTTTCTGGAAATCGATCTTCCAGTCAAAGTTCAGAATCAAACCTTTTCGATAATCGATCTATCGGTTGGGTCCTGATGCTTGCTTTCGGGAATCGATCTCCCATCCCGATTCTATTTTTTTTTCTGGAAATCGATCTTCCAGTCAAAGTTCAGAATCAAACCTTTCTGATAATCGATCTATCGGTTGGGTCCTGATGCCTGCTTTTGGGAATCGATCTCCCATCCTGATTCTGTTTTTTTTTTTTTTTTGAAATCGATCTTCCAGTCAAAGTTCAGAATCAAACCTTTCCGATAATCGATCTATCGGTTGGGTCCTTACGCCTGCTTTCGGGAATCGATCTCCCATCCCGATTCTGTCTTTTTCTGGAAATCGATCTTCCAGTCAAAGTTCAGAATCAAACCTTTCCGATAATCGATCTATCGGTTGGGTCCTGATGCCTGCTTTCGGGAATCGATCTCCCACTCCGATTCTGCCTTTTTCTGGAAATCAATATTCCAGTCAAAGTTCAGAATCAAACCTTTTCGATAATCGATCTATCGGTTGGGTCCTGATACCTGCTTATCCGGGAATCCAACTCCCATTTAAAATTAAAAAAAAATTCATCCCTTTGAGAATCGATCTCTCAACTGGGTCCAGTTATTTGATGAAAATCAATCCATCAATCAAATTTCCAGTTTCTAAACTTCGTTGATCTACTTCGGTCAACGCCAACATATGTGATTTATTCTTCGAATTCATCACACATGTTGGGGGTCCATTTGTTGACCTCATTTTTGAATGAGGTCATCAGGATCTTAAAATTGATCCAAAATTTAGTTCAAAATCCAAATCAAACTTTATCGCAAATCAATTACAGCTTCTGATTAATCTAAACTTTAGATCAATCCTTATTCAATTTAATCTATATCTCAAACCCATTGAGATTTCAAATCTGTTCAAACTTCAAAAGCAATCATGATCTTTACTCAATATCTAGCTTAATACAGACTACAACACTTAATCCAATCTTCTATCACTCACCTTTCAATCAAGCCAAAATTCAATCGATCAATAACCTTGCAAATTTCAATCATACCTCAATCATCCAGTTCCTAATCAATAAATCTTCAATTCATCAGTAACTTTATAAATCCTAATTCTCAATTCCAAATCCAGTCTTCAATCAATTACATATAGCTTTACACTACAGGTAAGCACTTCAATGTATTATTTTACATAGTACATTGACCTCCCAAAGTTCAGTCATGGTCCAGTTCACTTCATTAGAAGCCTTATATATCAAATCCCATATCATGGATTTCTTTAATTGGTGATTGATCAAAATGATTGATTGAGCTAGCTCAGGCTAGCTCAAAGATCATCAAACTTCAATTATCCTTTAATTCAATTCCAAATCACTCTTAAACTCCACTAAAATTCTTCAAGAATTTCTCCTAGTGATTAGGACTTGATCAATCGTCTTGATCTCAACACTAGTTGACTCGGTCAACTGAACCCAAACCTAGTCAAACTTCCTCTCTCATTTGATCTCCCCTATACTAATTCATTCACATTAATCTAAATGACCTTAAACTCTAATTAGATTCAACCTAAGTAATTTTGACTCTTGTTGACTGGTCAAACAGTCAACAAGAGCTCAAATGGGCTCATATAGTCAATTCGATTAACCCAACTTCCCCAACCCAATTTAAACTGATCTAGTCAATTGAATCACTTCTAGAAACTTCTCTGGATTCAACCCAACCCGACTTAAATCCTGGCGTGCTCCCTAGCTCACTCAAGAGCTCAAACGAGCTCTTTTGGTCAACCCGACCAAATCACCTCTCCCAAATTGAATCGGGTCCTTCCAGCCTATCTGATCGACTCCAGAAGCTTCTTGGAGGCTAATTCGACCCAGCACAATGCTTGACATGCCTCCAGCTCAGCCCTAACGGCCCATGGTCCCCCCATGCACATGGGAAGGACGTCCTTCCTTGCCACCTGAACAGTCCTTCTCTCTGTGCTCTAACCACCTGGGCCAGGTGTCAATCATCCCAGAGACGTTCCTGATTGATCCTAGCCGTCCAAGCATACTCCAGCAGTTGGAATAGGGTAAAGAGGCACGGGATCAATCCATTCCAAGCTATCTCCCATTCCATTCACTCCCAGAGAGCTCTACTGTTTCGTTTCGACTCCTTAGAGCTTCCTATCCATCTTCCCATTGATTTTCTGAAGTTTGGAGCTCACCGACGACGGGAGGAGCGGAGAACCGTGAGCCATACCGTTCAAACCAATTCAACTCCCTGTAGAAGCTTTCTCCGAGCTTGAGGTCTTGAAAGGAAGTGAGCGCGGACGATCAACGAGTTCATAGAGATCTTAATCAACCCAATCCATTCTTCAAGTTGAGGTAAATCCTAAATTCTAGGTTTTATCTAAGTTCTTAAATAGATTATATAGGAAATCATTTTAAGCTCTAAAAATAATTCCCCAATCTTCACCTCTCTGACTGTCATCCGTATCTCGCTTTTCATGCCATTTGATGGGTTATGAGAGAAGTTTGAAATAAAACCTAATATTAGGGTTTTCGGTTTGCTGAGGTTAGAGACGAAATCGCAACCGTTGATTCACCCTATTTGATTTTAACGGTTTCGATTTCGTCTGTCATTGGTTTGATCTGATCGGGTCAAGTTTCTAGGCAAAGGGACTTTCATCCAACTAGATCTAGTCCATCCATTGCTAACAGCGAGTTTGAATGGTGGCCGTCCGATCCTTTAGTTGAAATCAAACCATGGGATTTAATCCCTGCCGTTGGATGGAAGCCACGGGATCGAACGGTTCATAAGCTGTGCTGACTCATTTAAGTGAACGGGCCCGCCACTGACCGCCGCCGTTTGCGTGGACCAATCGCCTGTCGCCATGTGTAAATAACGTTTTAAATATTTATTTTAATTATGTTTTTTTAGCCAGAACTTTAAAAAATCATAGAAAATAGAATACTTGGTCAAATTTTTCCCACAACCACTCATTTTTCTCAGAATAAAATTTCCTATTTTATAAAATTAAAAATGAAAACCTGGTTTTTATTATTTTGAAAGTTATATTTTAAACCCTTGATTTTCTTAATTTATTTTAATTATATTTTATCTAAATATCTATTTAAATAAGAAACTTAAATGGCATGATATCTGAGGTTGGGTATGGATAATATTTGACCCTTGGGGGATTTGTTTTAGAGCTTAATATTAACTGCAAATGAATTTTCAAACGTATGATCTATAGTTTAGATCAAGTATTTGAAATTTCATTTGCAAACCCTATAATCATCCAATCATTGCATGTTAGTTCTCTATGGAATCAGTGTAAGATTTCCCCTTCACTAAAAATGGGTTAGGTATTGATCATGTATAGTTTAGTTAAAATCTATCCTTAATATCATGCTTAATTTAGTTTAGATAGCTAATGACCTATACATGATCATCCTTTTAAAATTAGAATAATTCTCAATTTAGGGATATTGATGAATATATATGCTTGTAAACATATACATATGTGTATCCTAAGATTGCCTTGTTCTAGTTTGGTATACCCATTCCTTTATAGCAAATTGTTTAAGCTTGTAGGTCATTAAGTGACCTATAACTATAATAATTTACTACATTCATTCCATAGAGCATTAGGGCACTTTATTTTGTTCATGATTTACTTTATTGTGTGCTTATATTTAGTGTCCAAGGGTTAGTAAACATTGATTTGTATCCTATAACCTAGTGACATTAAGGACAACAATTAAGGACTCAGTCTTAGCTAATTCAATCTATTTAGGAAGAACTATACAAACATCCCTTTTGGGATTGGACTCAAACTTAGAAAACTTGTGTCATCAACCCTTGATTGAATATACTTTGATTTGATATTAATTGATCTCAAAATAACTAATAGATTAAGGATTCTCTCCTTTCCTCAGTTTCAATAAATTCAAATAAATCAAATAAAACTCATAAAAATCTACAATCAGTCTCCATCAATTCTAATCAATCATAAAACAAAGTTGCAATGATTCAAAATCAAAACTCAAAGCCTAAGCATCATTAAACCCTTAATGAATCCTTAATCACCTAAACTTCAAGAAAATGTAATAAATCAAAATTAAATCCAAAAATATATAAATAATACCTCTAATTGACCAGAATTAAATTCTTAACCAATGAAAAATAAAACCAAAATTATTTTACAGTAATTTAAAGCTTAATTTAATTTTAAGTAAAATTTAACATTTAAATCATTTAATTAATTAATAATAATTAAAAATCCCAATAAATTCCCAAACACTTGGAAATCCCTCCTTAGGTCATCCCTGACCTTTGGAGCTGATTTCAAGAGGTTTGGAATCCATTTGGAGCAAAACCATTAAAAGGGCCTTAATTAAACAATTTTCCAAAATTCATTAAATACCCTAAATCTTTGAAAATTCATAACTAATTCAATAAAAATCCAAATTGACCAAACTCAATTGCATTCAACTTATAATAAGGCCTAATATTTATTAAAAATATAAAAGTTCCAGAAAATTATCAAATTCAAAAAGTCAACAAAATGGTCAACTATAGGTTAAAACTAGTTCAAAACTTCAAACCTTCATACCTAAATCCAGAAAAATCCAATTTCAGCAAACTCACCTCCTAATTGATCGTCTTAAGGTCTAATATTTTAATAAAATATTAACTTTCCAGAATTTAACCTTAAATAAAAAGTCAATTTCTGACCCCTTAATTAAATGATTAAAATATTCCAAAATCCCTAAAAACTCAAGAATTGTTCTAAAGCTTTAAAAATGACTCACCAACTTCTAAAATCAGTAATCTAACACATTTCTAATAAAATTCATTAATTCCTAATTCCTAATTAACTTAAGCTACTTAACTATATCGGGTACCACTGGGTAACCCAGGCCTACGAGGCTATTAGCTTAGCCCCAAGGAAGGTGAAATAAACTTCACGGCCTCAGTGTGAAACAAAGGTGGGATCCAACCAATATTAAAAATCAAATCTCTTTAAATCAAATCTCAAGTCCTTAATAAATCAATAAACCCCAATTCTTAAGATTTCTGAATATTATTAATTAAAATCCAGTAATTATTTAATTAAATTCTAAATTCCTTTAATCTAAATTAGTTTGATAATTTGATTGGTTAAGATTTCTCTTAATCAATCAGATTTGATAATTAATTTAAATTAAACGGATTCGGATCTTTTATGCCTAAAGTTGGATTCCTTCTAGAGGACTTTGGGCATTTTGATTTCAAAAGACCCTTAAAACATTTAAATAACAAAAAGATCTCCTATGGGCAGTGCACGACTCCTTTCAGGAAGGCACTAATCCATTTGGATTTGGAGATCTTTAAACAAAAATATTAAATTATCGACCTTATACGATGTGTTATATTCCTTCGGGAGGGCACGTTGTATTACATTTGTAAGGTCCCTTTCTCTCTCCTTAATAAATTTTAAGGGCTATCAAAATAAATACCTATCTTCTGTCTAAGATGGGTATTTATTCTGGAAGTCCTAGGATTTATAAATTGATGATTTCCTGCACTTAGGGAATTATCAATCTATAAATTCTTTATAATTAAATTAAATAACTCCAACATTTAAAATTGGAATAATTCTTAATAAATTCAAATATATTTTACTTAAACTTTAACCAAATTCCTTGGGCCTGTAATAAATCAATCTTAATAATACATGCAATTCAAACAAATAAACCCTTTAGGACTTACCCAAGCCACACAGCTTTCTCCACACACCTAGATGCTTGCTAGGACAACCAACTCTAGTCTAAGTTAGGCCGGTGCTTTGTTTTGGTTTGTTTGCGGGTGTCTTGTCTAGAGGGCACCTATGTGTGATTGCTTACTTTTCTGTACTGCATAAACATAGCATATCTACTTTTTCTGTCTGTACACCAGAGAGCGGAGTGAATAAAGTGAGGGCCGCTGTACTTACTTTTCTGTCTTTACTTTCCTGCATTTATAACTGTACACTACGCACTCATAACATGCATCATTATATACAACTGCTTTACTTCCTGTCTTCTATATTACTGTTGCAGTAGAATGTTCTTAGGATCTGATGTACTGCTTTTATTTTCTAGAATTGTTGTATATAGATTGAGTCTGTACAGCGTCTGGAGTCTGTCAAAGAATTAAAGATAACTGCTTATAAATATATAAATGAGGCTCCAAAAAGTAATGTCCTCTTTCAGGAGGACGTTCCTTTTTGGAATTCCATAGGAGACCCGGAGCCCGAAGACCATAAGCTGTTATATTTAATTCTATTTTCTCGTAGGCTTAGAATCCAGGTTTGTTGTTGGTGGGGCCTGGCCACCATTAATTTACTGCAAATTCTGGGGTGTAACCGATGAAAATTAAACAAATAAAATCAGCTCTTTTATATACAATTGATTCATACATCATTCGCATACGAGTAGATTTTTTATTTTTGTAAGCATATCTCTATGCATTTATTTTAGATTCTTTAATAAACTCCTTGATTCCTAGGATAGAGCTACCTTAACTCTTGCATCATCGGCGAATTGTTGTGATTAGGATTGTTAGCTGGCAGCCCACTCTAGGCAGGTAGTAAGTCCAGATTGTATACACTTCTCTCTGCACATTCCTTCTTTAAATCAATTCTAAATCTTCTAAAGTTAAACAACAATCCTATAATCTAAAGTCTGATCGTGAAAATTTAATTGCTCAAATATTTAATTAAATATATGTATATAATTTTGGAAACCATTTAGTCTTCATTTAAATCGAGAGTGTTCTCTTAGGAGATGTAATTAACTACAGGGGCTTGCCCCTGTAGGGAGTCTAGATCCCAGAATAATCTAAACCCTACTTAAGTTCTTTTCTGAGGTAGGGGAAAGATCTATGTGCGTAGATTTAGTCTTATTCATGTTTAGGAGTTATTTTCACAATTAATAATAGACAAACAGTCAATTTGTTTTAACGAACAAATTGAATGTATTCTATATTTAATTGTAGAAATAAAGTTATAATTCATTAATCTAATCAGGTCGATTAGAGAATGTACTCGTCATCCCTTCAGGATGATTTGAATATTCTCTATACTACACCTGATTAGGAGAATGAATTGCACGGCTTCTCCCTTTAAAATCAATAGGAGGATATTAGTCTGTCCTTCGGGGCAATATAATATCCGACTATGTAGATTTAATCGGGAGAAATATATCCTAAATATAAATAAAGCGAATCGTGTGAGAAGATAAAATTCCTATTTTTAAATAGAAAACCCTGCTTTATCTATACTTTTATTTAGATCAATTCCTTACAATCAAGAAATAGATAGGTATCTGATTTACTTTCACGACTAAATCAAATATCGTCTGTATACTTGATTTTAGGGATGAATCAATAATTCGTCAATCTAATTAGGTAAGTAGGGAAGATACTGATCATCCTTTTTGGGTGATTTGTATACTCCCTACGTTATACCCGATTAGGAAAGCGAATTGTTTGTTCTCTTTCTTTGGAATCGACAGAAGGATATCCGCCTGTCTTTCAAGGCAATCTAATATCTGACTGTACGGATTCAATTGAAAGAGAATATTCAAGAATATAAATAAAGTAAACTATTTTCCATAAATAAAATAAAATATATTTTATTTTAAAATTATTTTAAAAAATCTATCCCTCTCCTTCTCTTTCTCTATTTAAATAATATAAATTTATTATACAATATAGATTTTAATATATTCTATTATATTCTATTAAATTAATTATTTACATAAAAAGATTATATTTAAATAAAAAACTAATAAAAAAAATAAAGTAAAGTTTAGAGATTTTATTTTCTCACAGTAGTTTAAAAATTATCTCTCTTTTTGATCTTTTGAACCAAAAGTAAACTTTAATGAAATTTTTATAAAAAGTTTTTTTTTACCACAACTTTTCAAATAAAAAAAATGCAGAAAATAAAAAGCAGTAAAAATAAACGACACAAGATTTATAGTGGTTTGGTCTAAACCAGACCTATATCCACTCCCCAGAGGCACCCTCTGAGTATTGTACTAATACCAATAGTGTCTGTCCTTAAGCACCCACAGCAAGGCGGAGAAGCCTTTACAAACACTCTTTCCACCAATACCCGATGAGGCAGAGAACCGTCGTCCTTTTACACTATCCTCAGTGTTGGCAGAGAACCGTCCGTCCTTTCACACTCTCCTAGTGTGGGTAGAGAATCCTTCGTCCTTTCACACTCTCTTAGTGTGGATACAGAACACTTCATCCTTTCACACTCTCCTAATGTGGGCAGAGAACCCTTCATCCTTTCACACTCTCCTAGTGTGGGCAAAGAACTCGATCTCCTTGACAGATCTTCTCACAAGAAATATAGAAGGAAGAAAGAAAAAGAGTGAAGTAATTTCAAATTACAAGTAGGAAATCTTACCTTTGAACACCAAGCGAAGCCTTCACGCTCCAGTGGTAGAAATCCTTCCTTGAATGCTCTCTCTCACTCTGTCCTTGAGTCTTCTTTCAATAGGCATGAAGATCAATGAGCAAAAAGATTTGGTGGCAGTAAAAATTGGACCTTATATAGGAGAGACAAGAAAAACCGTCCAAAACTACAAAAATTTCAAGTTATCACGAAATGGATCATCCCGTACAATCGTGGATCATCCCGGACGATTTTACTTAAAGTGTCGGAAATGATCTTGATGTATATTGGTACGAATTATATTCGTACACTCAAATCGTCCCGTACAAACTAGGTTTGTCCGGTACAAAACGGTTATTCCATAAGTCGGTTCCAAAATCCCTGAAGGACGTAACCAACTAAGGTAAGTCGGTTCGGTTCGTCCTGGGACGAACAAGTTTCATCCTGGATGATTTTATACAAAGAGTTTCGTCCAGAGATAAAGTTTAATTTTTTCTAGTACGATTTTATACAGAGAGTTTTATCCAGAGACGAAGGTTAATTTCGTCCAGTACGATTTTATACAAAGAGTTTTGTCTAGAGACGAAGGTTTATTTTGTCTGGACAAACAGTGCAAAGTGAGAATCTCAAGACGTTCGTCTCGGGACGAATGTTAAATTTGACCTGGATGATTAGGACTTAGAAAAATTTCTCTCTGCTTGTCTGATCCATTGCACTTCCAAGGGCTTAATTAACATGATCGTCCCATACGAACTAGGTTCGTCTCGTACGATCAGTTCATGAAAATTGTTCCCCCAAGTGTGTTTGTTGTGATTTTTCACTCAATTATAATCACTCTTTCTTAATTCAAAACTTATAATTTACAAATGAATATTTGCTAAATTTGATTTGAAGTCTTCATAGCTTGGAGTTGATTTTCCTAAAATGTTAGTACACACTAGAGCAAAAATAAATCTTCCAAAAAATGTTAGGAGATATATATACATAAAATAATAATATTTGAAATCATCAAAATAATACAAGTTGCAAGAATGTAAAACATGCAAATAGTAACTCTCTTAACACCTAACTCTATAGTGAGGCTGCCCAGAGGTTTCAATTATTTGGGTAGGACTTATGGCTTCTCTTAGGAAGTAGCCTAAAAAGCAGGTCTTACAGCTTAATCCTTTAGATTAAGATGCCCATAGGTTTGAATTTTAGTTTGATTTAATTTGGGTTAGGGCTTATGGCTTCCTTAGAAGTTGCCCTGATAGTGGAACTTAATACCTCTTTTAGAGGTAGCATAAAGAACTTTCAGTTAGGTAGGTCTTAGTACTTCAATAGAAGTTTGCCTAATGATTGGTCTTATAACTTAGAACCTGAAACTAAGTGGCCCGAGTGATGGGTCTTACAACCTAGACCTATAAACTAGGATGTCCAAAAGTTTAAATTTGGCTTGAATTGGACTTGGATTAGGTCTTAGTGCTTTCTTAGAAGTTACCTAATGATGAGTCTTACGACCTAACAATTTAAGCTAAGTGGCCCGAGTTGTGGGTCTTATAACCTAGTCCTTTTAGACTAGGATGCCCGAATGTTTAAATTTGGCTTGAATTAGATTTGGATTAGGTCTCAGTGCTTCCTTAGAAGTTACCTAATAATGGGTCTCACGACCTAGCATTTTAAGCTAAGTGGCCCGAGTTGTGGGTCTTACAACCTAGTCCTTTGTTGACCTCATTTTTGTATGAGGTCATTAAGGACCCATCCAGATCAATCTTAACCTCCAGACCCTAAATCCTAGGATCTATCTGATCCTTAGGACTATTTCAGATCTAACCCTTGAGATGATCTAATCTAGAGCTCAATACCCTCCTAGAATCTATATTTTAAGACCTATCTAGATTCTAGGATCCTTCTAGACTACAAGCCTTAGGATCTATTCCGGATCTTATGACCCTTCTAGATCCAGACCCTGTGATCTTCTCAGGCCTTAGCAATTGCCTAGACCTTAAGATCAATTTAGATCCCAGATCAATCTAGACCTCAAATCAATCCTGACTCCAATTCAAACCTGATCTCAATTCAATCCAATCCTCAATTAAAATTCAAACTCCAGTCCAGTTCAAGATCTTAATCTTCAGTTCAAACCTTGATCTTATTTTTGATCGAACTTCAACCTTATCCAATCAATTATGATCTTCCAAATGATCATAAATGATTTAGATAACTCAAACTTAATTAATCAAACTCAAAATCCAGACCAAATCCAAAAATCCAGACTCAAATCCAAGGTCCAGAAGCCTTGTCCTAAAGGCCTTTTCCAGGGATTTTTCAAATACTTCAAAACCCTATCAAATGACCTCTGATTCAGGGTCTGTCAGTTGCATACTAATGGGACATGTCTCTAGAGTCTACCCTCCAAATTTGAGCTCATTTTGAGGTCTCTAACCCCAAAATCTAAATCAAAATCCAAAGGTTGTAAAACCTTCAAATATTTACGGCCTATGCCACTGGACCTATCACTTTGAAGATTCTGACCTTAGAGCCTTCACCAAACCCTCTAGTCACTTCCAGATTATTAATTCTGATATGTTGATCAATAAACTGAATCTTTCTGGACTCATCTCAGCCCCCAGTGAGCATGAGCTCAAAAATGATCAAAATACCCCCTATGGGGCTCAAATATTGATTTCCAACCAAATGAACCCCGAATTGAATGCAACCACCTCCAGCAAGTTTCAAATGTCATTTCAAACCTGTCGGACCCATCCCTAACCCTTGGGTCAACCTCGTTGACCAAGTCAACAGGTTTGACCCAAGAGGCCCTTTAAGGGTCCAAACAGGTGTTTTGACCCAAATGACCTCTTTGAGCCATGAAACCACTTCTATTGGTCGCCAAATATTGTTTCAAATTGATTGAGCCTATTTCTAGACCCTAGGTCAACCTAGTTGACCAAGCCAACCTAGGTTGACCAAAATAGGCTCTTTAAGGTCAAAATAGGCATTTTGACCAAATTGACTTTTCCAAACCATAGAACCACATCCAATAGACTCAAAATGTTATTTTAAATTTGTTGAACCCATTTCTAGATCCTGGACCTAGCTGGTTGACCAAGTCAAACAAGTTTGGCTTTAGGGCCCATTAAGCCCTCTTAACCCAAATGACCTACATAAACTTTAGAATGGCCCTCACCACCACCCATGACATTCTCCTAGTCCACATCATTCACCTCATTGACTGGTTGACTGGTCAACATAGTCAACACAACCTCTTAAGGGCTTTATGAGACTTAAATATTTAAGCAAACTCAAACTACCTCAAGCCCATTGAACTTGGCTCAATCAACCAGTAAATCAACATTTCTTCATGGCCACATCAACACCCATTGACCCATTGACTGGTCAAATGGTCAATGCATGGTCAAATGAACTTTAAACCTTGTCCAATTAATTCCTTAAGCTAATTCACTTGAGCCCTAATTAATCCAGCTGTTAAGACCTCTTCTAGAAGCTCCCTAGAGCATTTTGTAACCCTTAGATATAATCCAATGGCTCTTGATCAAGCCATGTGTCCAAAGGGGCAAAAAGGAGATTTAACACCTCATGCCACCTCTTGTCCTTTGATCCCTTGATCCCATCAACTCCATGGACACTTGGCAACCATCAAAGAGCTCATGCAGTCAATCCTAACCATCCAAATGCACTAAGATGGCTTGCATAGGGAAATATCTTGATGACATGCAAAAAAGGACCACCCTAGCTCTCTCACTCAATCCCTTTTGCTCCAGAGCCATTCCAGCCCCCAAAACCTTCAGAAAATATTCTCCAAGCATTTCCCTAGCCTTCCCAAGTCTTCCCCCACAAGATCTTGGCCTCCAAATCACTCATTGGTGAAGAGAGATAGTTTAGAGAGAGAATCAGGAAATTTCCGAATAACTCCAAATCCAGCAAGATCCAGCTCCTGAGGCCTTCTACAAAGTTGAAGAGGGTCTTAGCAGCTTTCCAGCAAGCCCAAGAAGTCGAAAATCCGACGGTTGGATTGTAAGTTATGCCCATTTTAAGTTTAAATTTAAAATTGAAACTGTAGAAAATATAAAATGCATGGAGCCTCCAAACTCTAGGCATTGTTAGATTATGTTTCCATCTAGCTACAGTTCAAATTTCATCCAATTTCGTTGAGTATTTTGAAAGTTATGGGCATTTGAAGGTTTTTTAGCTCTGGTTCAACCAGAGCCGTCCGATCGCGCTAGAAGGCGCGATCGGACGGCCCTGAAGCGGCCACGTCACCCTTCCCGAACGCGCCATCTCCCCTTGGATTCGAACCCGCGCCGTTTCAAACCGCGGGTGATGACGTGGCGCAATCTGGGCCGTCTATCTCACCCGCGGTCGATCGGACGGCTGGATCGGCCGTCCGACGTGGTTAAGTAGTGGGACCCAGCCCCGGCACGTGGCGTGCTGCCATTGGGCGCCGCCGATCCTGCGCCAATCATTGGCGCCGGCGGTCAATTTGACCAAAAAGGGTCAAAAATAATTCAGAAAAATGCCCAGATCTTCCGAAATTCATAGAAAATCGAATTGTTCACCACATTAGAGGTTCTTGGGCTCGTTGGAAAGGTAATAAAATTAAAATCAAGTTGATTTGGTTTCGGAATTGTGAGATATTTTCATTTGTTTGAATTATGTTTTTTGCAAATTTCTCACAATCTAGTGATCAATTGGAGCCCAAATTTTGGTGGATGATTATTGGGTATCTTATGCATGTTCACTAATTTTTCTAGGGTCAGATACCTAATGGATTTCTGTGATGTGAATTTGCAAGGTAAATGGTCCATTTTGGACCCTAAAGTTTGAAAATTCATAACTCTTTAGGTTCTTAATTTTTTGCTGTAAAATTGCTGTGGTGTGAATGCATTTGCACAAGGGTTAGACACACCAAATTTCAAGCCCATTTGAACAGTAGAGAAACCTAGGGAAAATATTTAAGAAAATGGCTATTTAACTTAGAAAAATCATAGAAAATTATAAACACACCCAATAGGGGTGAAACTTAAACATAGTAAACTTAGTGACATTTGACACCTTAGGTTCAAATTTAATCCAATTTGGAGTTCATTAGGTCAGATAATTAGACAAGTCAAAGTTAACCCTTTAATTGAGCTTTAAAATTTCCAAAAATTACAATAAATCAAATTTAAATCCAAAAAATACAAAAAAGACCTCTAACTGACTAGAATCATGTTCTTAATCAATGAAAATTAAAATCTTCTTGATCAGACTTCAAATCAAATCTTAATTTAATTTTAATTGAAAACTAATATTTAATTAAAATAAATAATTAATAATAATTAAAAATTCCAAAAAATTCCCAAACACTTGAGAATCACTTCTTAGGTTATCTATGACATTTGGAGTTGATTTCAAGGAGTTTGGAATTCATTTGGAGCAAAATCAAGAAAACCCTTCTAATTAAACAATTTTAAAAATTAAATAAATACATCAAACTTTGAAAAATCATAACTAACTCTAGAAAACTCCAAATTGACCAAACGTACTTGCATTCAACTCAAAATCAAGTCTAGTATTTATCAAAAATTTCAAACCTTCAAAAATCAGTCAAAGTCAAAAAGTCAACAAATTGGTCAAACCTAGGTCAAATTAGGTCAAAACTTCAAACCCTCGTAACTAATTGTGGAAAAATCCGATTTTAACGTACTTACCTTCTAATTGATCGTATTAAGGTCTAGTATTTTAATAAATATTAACTTTCTAGAAAACACTCATAATTGAAAAGTCAATTTTGGACCCCTTGATTAAATGATTAGAATAATCCAGAAAATTCCCAAAATTCAAAAATCACTCTAAAACTCCAAAAATCATTAAAATCAATCTTATAAATCAATCTTAAATCACTAATATCAAATTTAAATCTTTCCCTGAGCCTTTCAACCAACTAGAACTTCAAACAACTTTAACAATTTGTCCTATATAGGACATATCCAAACCACACGGCCTACCTCACACACTTTAGATGGTTTGCTAGGACAACCAACTCTAGTTTTAGGCTAGGCCGGTGTTTACTTTTCCGCTGCGTGCCGGGTTTTCGAGCTTTCACTGCATGCTGGTTGTTAGCATAGAATTGATTGAATGTCTATTTATTTATTTACTGCACTCTGTTGAGCATTTAAATTTCAAATATATCAACTGCTTGAGAAAGAATATCAACTGCTTGAGATTGAATATTAACTGCTTGGGATTATTTATATAACTGCTGATTATTAGGATAACCCTGCAGGATCGAGTCTAGACTTTTCAATTTTGATTAATGTAATTTGATATAATTTGAGTTGTATTTAAAGTGACTTGAGTTGGGATGTTTAGATCCAACTTGAATTTCAAAGAGGAGAAAACATCCCTAAAGGGGAGAGTTTTCGTCCATTTGGAAGATCAAGTTTGGGTGCTCTTCAAATATCCAAAGAGGAAAGATAACACCCCATTCAAGGGGGAGTTTCTTTTCATTTGGATATCCAGAACCGACGAATCAAGATGTTCATAAGAAGACGAAGAAATGGACGACGAGAAGAATCCCAAATCTCAAAGTCACTTGAGTTCTAGGTTTAGAACCCGGGTTGTTGTCAGTGGTGCCCGGCCACTTTACTTTCGGCAGACCCTGATTTGTAATAAGCAAGGCAACTTTGCCTATGGACTTTCAATTTGAATATTAATCTAATTATTTTGATTGATGTTTAATATGATTGCGTATAGAATTACCTGCTTTTCGTAGTTTTTTGGCGTTTGTGTGCCGCTTTTGTTTTTGCCTGGACTCGTGAGACTCGTGAGGGTGTGAAAATCTTTTATACTCATAACTTTAAAGTTTAAGATTTTAGCGAGTCTGAACAACAGAGAAAGATAACGAATTTAGGAAATTAGCCGGGGATCGACCCCGGGGTCGCATGCATATTTCTGCACTTCTTCTCTCCTTGTTTTAGACCCTTCCCCGCCTGCGGGTAGAGTCCGGATAGTCTGACATATGAGGACGAGGTGCCGGACCTGGGGAAGTCCAGTCTTCTAAAAAATTATTTTCTAAGCCTGTTTTTAACTTTCAAGCATATTTGATGTTAACTAGCATGCATTGCATTAGAAACAGATTTAAAAGAGTCAAAATTTTAATTGCATTAGTCCTTAGCATTTTGCACCCAGCATAAGTCAAAGGGGCCAATTAGAAAAATCTCTAGATGTTGGCCCCAACTCTCCAAAACTTTAAATAAAATGTCCCTACCACTCTTTCATAAAAGACTGAATTCATTTATTTTAAATCGATTAGGTGGTTAGCTGGCTCCCCAATCCAGGCCGGGGTAAGTCCAGATTTGCACTACATTAGCTAGGTTCGGGTCACTTTTTAGTACCCAACTTAGACTTAGGTTCTGAGGCTAGCTCGGGCTATAAGACCTCAACCTCCGGGAATCTAATCCCAACTTTCTAATAAAATTGACCATTAAATTAAATATATCTTTTAATCAAATTTAAGCCCAACGCTTAGGATAGGCTGGAGTGTTTCTGAAGTGATTCAGAATCCCAAAACACTCCCTACTCCTCTTTCTTTGATTCTGAAAATAAGTCTTCAATTTTGATCCAATCCCACTTGAACTTCCAACCTTTATCTCCTTTGACATACATCTTTGAAAATCTTAAATAAAATTTACACCGCTATTTTAATCGAGAGTTTTCGTAGGAAATTCCGATTTCCTACGATGTAATTAACTACGAGGGCTTGCGCTCGTAGGAGATTTAGAAACCCAGAACTTATTTTCAAAAATCAATTTTTCAAAACTTTTATTAATTATCTTTGAGAAAATCTAAATTTCAACGATCGTTATCTCCATTTTCGAACGATTAATAGCGATTGATAACTTCTTTGCTCGGAGAGATATATCAATTTCTATTGTGATTTTGATTATGAAATTAACGGTCTCTCATTCAAATTATTGTAGTTGAACAATTGAGTGAACATAATTTTGATCTTCCGAGATCATATGTTGTCTCACCTGAGTTCGACTACGATAACTTGGATAACCTTAAAGCTTTGAAATTCAGACCAATTAGTGAATGATATTCTCTCTATTTGAGATAATATATCGTTCCTAATGTTGTGTTTTATTTCAAAGCTAAAATTTGAAAATTTAATATATTCCCAAAGAAAATTAATATATTTTCAAAACTATATATATTTAAATATATTTTTTTAATCAAAACATCCTTTTAGACTAGGATGCCCGAATGTTTAAATTTGGCTTGAATTGGATTTGGATTAGGTCTTAGTACTTCCTTAGAAGTTACCTAATAATGGGTCTCACGACCTAGCATTTTAAGCTAAGTGGCCCGAGTTGTGGGTCTTACAACCTAGTCCTTTTAGACTAGGATGCCCGAGTGAGGGGTTTAGGGTTGTATTATCACCTAAACATTTTCCTCAGAAATCAGACTTAGGACTTCTATTAGAAGTGGCCGGGGGTTTTAATTGGGAGTTTAGGAGTTAGGTCAATTTAACCTAAAACCTTCCCCTAAGATCGGGCTTACTACTTTCCTACGAAAGTTGTCGGGTAGTGGGTCTTACAACCATGTTCTTATAAACAAGGCTGCCCAGAGTTTAAATTTGATTGTTTATTTATTGGGTTGGTTTGAGTTTGTGATTTTGATACCTCAGAGCTTTGACACTTGTGTTAGTATTTTTTTTGTTGTTTTGTACTTGTAGTCTTTTCTTACTACAGTAGTCTAGTACTCTACTTATTTTCTAGCACTTTTGCTCTACTAGTTTTTCGTACTTGGCTTTCTTGCTTTTCATTATTTCATTCTAAATGTCGTAGCTTATATTTCTCAGCATTCATTCAATTTATTTATGTGGTACTAACTCTTCATTTGTTTGTTCGTAGGTGTTCGTAGTCAATAGTTGCAGCAGTCAGGGCTCGTATTTGCAGAGGATAGAGCCCAAAGATAGTTGCAAGAACTCGTACAAGAGGGACTTTAGAGAACTTGCAGAAGAGTTCAATTTGAGAGTTTTAGAGAGTTTTAAAAGTTTCTACAGTTTGTGAGAGCATGCAACTAGGAGAATTGGTGAGGATTTGGAGAGTTTGAGAGCCTATATATGTCAAATAGTGGACAACATTCTTCCTTCCCCTTTTCCATTTTATTCATTGCTTTTTTATTTTAATTTTGAAATTTCTCACTTGATTAATTGAAATGATTAACCAATAAATATATTTTATATTTCAGTGCTCTCAAAAAAAAAAATAAATAACTCTAAAATTTCTCTTTAAAAAATAATCAATCAATTAATTTCAATTAATTTTGATTAATTAAATTTTTTTAATTGATTGATAAAAAAATCAATTTTAATTGTTCCAAAATTATTTCAAAAAAAGTTCAATAATTTTCTCGAAATTTCGGCAGCCTCCCGGCGTCACCTCCCCATCGAGGGAGAAATCGGGATGGCACTGCCATAATTCTTCCTACCCAGATCTAAGGTCGACGGCGTAGGGTCTTCGATTTCAAATCATCTCACCAGGATCTAAGATCGATTGCGTGAAGTCTTCAATTTCGAAACCATCTGCCCAGATTAAATATCAACGACGCAGGTCTTCAATTTCAAATCATCTCGGTCGGACCTAAGGTACGATGGCCGGGGTCTTCGATATTTATTTGAAAGTCTTTTTCTCCTTTTTTATATATTATATTACAATAAAATATATATCATAATATAATATATATTTATTATAATATAATACAATATTATATTATAATATTATTCTGTTATATTAATATAATATAATATAGTATTATATTATATTGTTATATTATACTATTATATTAATATATTATATTATATATATATATATATATATATATATATATATATATATATATATATATATATTTATATATTATATATATATATATATATATAATATAATATAATACTAATATAATAGAGAGGGAGAGAGGCGGAAGAAAGCTCGGCTAGGGAAGATATTGGAGACCGACATGCTCAAGCACAGGGCCGATTTGGTCGACGGGTTCAAAGTCGATAGGTGGCGGCGGCTCAGGCGAGAGGAGTCAGAGGGGCGAAGTCGAACAGAACCGAAGGAGCCGCAGAAGCGAGGGTGTAATCTCTGCACCTCCCGCGAATTGGCGAAGTCGGACGGCAACGGGTGGAAGAGGCGACTCGTGGGATCTTCATCTCCTGTCAAAGGAGCGAAGTCGAATGAGAACGAAGGAGGCAAACAGCAAGAAGATGAAGGGAGAACCCTAGATGCCTATGTGAAGCAGCAAAGTTGAACGGCAACATCAAAGGAGTCCGAGCGTAAGTTTTTTTTTTATTTCTCTGTTTCTACTCTTTTTTATAGATTAAGTCATTAAGTAGCAGTTATTAGCATGAAGAGCAACGTCATTTGACGAGGTGGGGTCGGCGGAGGCAACGAAGAGATGCTTCGGTTCAATTTTTTTTCTTTATTCCGCTTCTTCCTTTTTTATAGTAAAATAGATGCCTATAAAAAATGGATTGACTCAAATAATAAAGCAAGGTGTTATCTCCTTGCTAGCATGTCTGATGTGCTAATATTACAACATGAAAATATGATAATTGCATATGAGATTATGGAATCTCTCCAATCCATGTTTGGGTTACCTTCTAAATAAGGTTGTCATGAAGCTATCAAAGCAATTATGAATTCCAAAATAAAAGCAAATGTCTTAATTAGATAACATGTTCTTAAAATGATAAATTATATTTATGAAGTTGAGATTAATGGAGGAATCATTGATGAGGGAACTCAAGTGGGGATGATTTTAGAAACTTTATCCTCACAATTTTTGCAATTCAAAAGCAATTACTTTATGAATCGCTTAAGGATAATCTTACTAAATTGTTAAAAACCCTTTAAATTTTTTAATCAATTTTAAAACAAAAAGAGCCAGAATCAAATGTTGCTGAAGTTTATCTTTCTTCTACTTATAAGAACAATAAGAGAAAGAAGAAAGTTAAAAACATAAAATTCATAAAATAAAGCAAAGGCAGTAAGAATAAAAGTAATAAAAAGAATAAAAGCTATAAAAAAGCCCAAAGGAAAATGTTTTCATTATGGGATCGAAGGGCATTGGAAGAGAAACTGCAATAAGTATCTAGCGGAGCTAAAAGAGAACAAGAAGAAAAATAAAGCTAAATTTGATTTACTAGTTCTTGAAACATGTTTACTTGAAAACGATTTGTCATCCTGGATAGTTGATTTAGGTGCAACTGATCATGTATGTTCTTCATTGCAGATGCTTAGTTCTTGGAGGAGACTTGCTAGTGGAAAACATGTTATGAGAGTAGGGATATGAAGTACAATATCAATTCAAGCTGTGGGAGCTGTAAGGCTTAAATTTAAAAATAAATTTCTAGTATTCAATAATGTTTATTTTATTCCAGGGTTTTCTAGAAATATTGTGTCTATTTCAAAGTTATTTGAACAATGTTTTGGACACTCTTTTTATAATAATGAGATTGTTATTTCTAAAAATGATTTGAATATTTATTCTACAATAATGGAAAATGGACTCTTTATGTTAAAACTCACATGAAACACACTGCTTAACACTAAAATATTCAAAGTTGAAAAACTTAAATAAAAAGGGCAAAAGATTTCATATGAATGAAGATAACACATATTTATGGCATCTTAGATTTGGTCATATAAAGATTGAAAGACTAGTAAAGAATGGTCCTTTAAGAGAAATGATAGTCGGAACTCTACCAGTCTGTGAATCTTGTTTAGAAGGAAAAATGACTAAGAGAACTTTTTATGTAAAAAGTGAAAGAGCAAAAGAAACCCTTAAACTTGTGCATTTAGATGTTTATGGTCCATTTAATATACAAGCAGATGTGGTTATGAATATTTTGTCATTTTAATTGATGACTATTCAAGATATGATTATGTTCATTTAATGACAAGAAAATATGAAACTTTTAGAAAGTTTAAAGAATTTCGTGATGAAGTTGAAAATCAATTAAGAAAGTCATTAAAAATACTTCAATCTGATTGTGGTGGTGAGTATTTAGATACAGAATTAAAAAATTATTTAATTGAGAATGAAATTGCATCTGAACTCACTGCACATGCAACTCCACAACAAAATGGTGTTGCTAAAAGAAGAAATCAAACATTGCTTGACATGGTTAGGTCTATGTTAAGTTACTCGTCTTTACCAAATTCATTTTGGGGATATGCAATACAAACTGTAATGTATATTTTGAACATTGTACCTTCAAAATCAATATATACGGCACCTTTAGAGTTATGGAGTTGACGTAAACCTAGTTTAGACACATCCGTATATGGGGATGTCTGCACATGTATTAAAGGCAAAAATAGATAAGTTGGAATCATATTCATAAGTATGCATTTTTGTCGGATTTCCTAAAGGTATAAAAGGAGGTTTATTTTATAGTCCTCAAGAAAAGAAAGTATTTGTATCGACAAATATTATTTTTCTTGAACATGAATATATGAAAGATTTCAAACCTTGGAGTAAAGTGTTACTCAAAGAATTACTAAATGAACCAATCACAAAAGCTATGGATACTAATGTTAAAAATTAACAAAAAGAAATCACCACTCAAAATCAAGAACATTTATTGCCTCGTCGTAGGGGAGAGTTATTAGATTACCCTCTCGATATAATATTAATGGAGAAGCATGTATTGTCGCATCTGATGATGACAATGATGATCCATTAACATATAAACAATCATTATAGGATCTTGATAAAGAAAAAATGTTAGAAGCCATGAAAATTAAAATAGATTCGATTTATTTTAATTCTGTTTGAGAACTTGTGGATCTTTATAATGAGGTAAGACCTATAGGATATAAATGGATTTATAAGAGAAAAATTGGTGCTAATGAAACAGTTGAGACTTACAAAGCAAGGCTAGTGGCAAAAGGATACACTCAAAAGGAGGATATTGATTTTGATAAAACTTTCTCTCCTATTGCTATGCTTAAATCCATATGTAAAATTTTACCCATTGATGCATATTATGACTATGAAATTTGGCAAATGGATGTCAAGATGATTTTTTTGAATGACTATTTTGAAGAAAAAATTTTTATGAAACAATCAGAGGGTTTCATAATAGAAGGTCAAGAGAAAAAAGTTTGCAAACTACAAATATCTATATATGGACTTAAGCAAGCTTCAAGGTCATGGAATATAAGATTTGATGAAGCGATTAAATCTTATGGATTTGATCAAATCTTAAATGAACATTATGTTTATAAGTATTTTAAAAATCAAATAGTGGTATTCTGAATTCTTTACGTAGATGATATTCTACTTATTGAGAATAATACTGAATTATTATTTGACGTAAAGAAAAGGCTAGCTAAATAATTCCAAATGAAAGATTTGGGAGAGTCAAGTTTTATACTTGAGATAAAATTAATAAGAGATTGTAAAAATAAAATATTAGCACTTTCTTAAGCATCCTATATTGAGAATATTCTTATAAGATTTGTGATGCAAAACTCTGAGAAAAGAAATATGCCTTCATGTCATGGAGTTTATATTTCTAAAAAACAGTGTCCTCAAACACAACATGAAAAAGATTATATGCTACAAGTGCCTTATCCATCAACAGTTGGTAGTTTAATGTATGCAATGTTGTGTACAAGGCCTGACATTTATTATGTTGTAGGCACAGTCAGTAGATATCAATCTAACTAGGAAGGTTTCATTGGGTGGAGGTTAAACATATACTTAAATAACTTAGAAGAACTAAAGAATATATGTTTGTGTATTCTGGAAGTGATTTGATCCCTAAAGGATACACTGATGCTAACTTTCAATCAGATAGAGATAAAAGTAAATCCACATATTGCTCAATATTAATTTTAGGAAGTGGAGCCATAGTTTGGAGAAGTATAAAATAATCAGGTATTTCTAACTCAATTATGGAAGCTGAATATGTGGCAACTGTAGAAGCGGCTAAAGAACCAGTTTGGCTCCGTAATTTTTTAATAGAATTAGAAGTTGTTCCAAATTTTTTAAAAAAAATTAACACTATTTTGTGATAATAGTGCAGTTATATCAAATACAAAAAAAACCAAAAATCATAAAAGGGCAAAGCATATAAATAGAAAATATTATTTGATAAGAGAGATTGTGAAAGAGGGTAAAATAACAATATATAAGATAACATCACAAGAGAATATTGCTAATTCGTTTATCAAGATGCTACCTGAAAGAAATTTTTAGAAACAGACACAAGTAATGAGATTAAGAAAGATGCCTCATTTACTTTAGGGCAAGTGGGAGTTTGTTAGGAAGTATGCCCTAAAGTAATATTATTGTAATATACTTTTTATGGAAATAAAAATTTAAGGACAAGTTTAGCATGTTTCGATATTATCCTTTGATATAATATTTTTGTTCCATGATTATTTATATAATCATAATTTAGTATATAATTATATACAAGAGAATTGAGTTGTGGATAATAATCAAAATAAGTTCATGCTTATTAATACGGTCCATCAATATTAAGAATGGAATAATCTTATCTAAATTATTTGATATGGAGATATTAATGATAGATATACTTTATATAATATGATTATATAGAACTGGATAAGAAAAATTTTGAATTCTCTAATAAATTTTGTTTTAATTATAAAGAATTTAAAATTAATCATAAAGATGATCATATATAAAATAATATTAATATCGAGTTATTAATAAACTCCTATTTGTGATATTTACTTTTTTGATTTACTTGAAAATAGTTTGGAAGAAATAAATTCAATCATTGTATCTCAGAAACACAATGAAATAAATGGCTATGAATGTTAATATACATATATGGAATCCATTCATTTTATATTTAAAAGTTAGAAAATAAGTTCTCTTGAATAATTAATTTAGAACATGAACAATTGAGCGCTCAAATTTTGTGATGAGGTCATAAAGTTTATTATTCATTAAAGAATTAATTCGAATTCAAAGATTATGATATAATTAGTGAGGTGACAGAATTACCTATCTCTAATTATGAATTTTTTTATGGAGGATTATTTTATATGTAATGATTAAATCAATGGACAATTCAATTTTTTAAATTGAGTAAATTATAATATAATTTTAAGAGTGTAATTTCATATTCATAGTGGAATAATATTAAAATTAATAATTTTGATTTATTAATTTAAGAGTTAAATTAATGATCAAATTTATTGGAACTTGAATTATATGTCCATAGGTCCTTCTTCATCACCTAAGCTCTATTATATATTGAACACTATCGTTAAAAATGTAATATAAAATAAATAGTAAATTATGATTATATTAATAACACATTTATGATCACCTTTTAATTTTATTATTTGTCATGAAGATAATGATGACTCGTCATTAATATTTTTAATATTAAAAAATAAAGATAAGATTGATGATGTGTCATTAAAGATAAGATTGATGATGTGTCATGACGTGTCATGATATTTATCATTTTAATATTGATTAAAAATACTTCATGAAGAGGTGCTTTTAAAAGATGTTGAAAAGATGTAAAACTTTTCTTATAAATAAGAATTAAGTTCTGCATAAAAATGATGATGATACATGATTCTTTCATGAGAGATATAAGAATATATATGAGAAGAATGTTAGTCTCATAGTCTTTTCTTTTTAAATGATTAAATTGTGTTTCGAACACAAATTAGATTAAAAAAATATTCATCAATAATTAATTGATTGTACCCTCTCACTAAAATATATTTGGTGGGTGATCAGCATAAGAAGACTTATGATCTCAATCAACGTTTTGACGAAGAAGATCAACAATCGCAATCAACATTTCATTAAGTTTTCTTCATTTCATATTTTAAAATTATTATTTATTAAGAAAATTAATATGGAGAATGTCTCAATTTAATTTTCTAAACATCTTGAGTTTCATTTCCGCTATTATTTATGGATATAAAGACCCAACAGAGACTGGGGTTAGAATGATCGTAGTAGTAGGGCAGTACTCCGGCAAAACTTTGGGCGTTAGGTAGTGGTCCTATAGAAGTCTGGGCCTTAGGTGGTGGTTCGACAGCACTCCGGTGTTAGGTGGTGGTCCGGTTGTGTCACTTCAGCATCAGGGGTCACTCCAGTTTCGGGTGGCACTTCGACGACCTTGGATAATCTGGTCGTGGTTCGACAGAACTGTGGCTGTGGTTCTGCAGAACTCCGGTGGTGGTGTGGCAGAACTCCGATGGTGGTCGGGGATGAGTTAGGTGGCTGGAGCTTTCTTCCTTCTCTTTTTCTCCTCTCTAGGCTCTTCTCTCTCATTTCAAGTGGAAATGAGATTCTATTTATTGAATTCTTGAGTTGTATGACTTGTAAATAAGTGGAAGATCAAGGATAAATTGGGAGTGGTTCGGATGGACGAACGATCGTTATTGTTGCGATCATGCACCATTCAATAGACCTTTGACTATTTTAATGATATCAAAATTTGATGATCTTAGGCTCGTTGGATTCGTCTCGTCGAGCCGCTCAATTTGATTATAAGCATGTCACTATTGGAGACCATTTGGTAACCCAAATTATTGTTTGATTCTTCTAAAAGTGCTTCGAGTCTTTGATTTGGAATCATTTGGGCTCGGATTTGGTCGATTTAGTGTCATTAGGTTCGTGTTTCCGAGACACTCAGTTCGACATAAGTTTGCAAAAAATCAAATTCAGATGGTCTTAATTTTAATTCTTGAAGCTTTCAACTTGATTTTGCATCAAGATTCGTGTCAATCAAGGTAATTTTTTGATGATATATATATACACGTATTTTTATGAGCTGCTTGTGTCTGATAAATTGGGACTTTTGTCTCGTTTTTTGCTTTATAAGTGATTATTATACATTGATTGAATAAATCAGATGTATATATAAAAGTTAACAAAATGTATCCTTTGTCATTAGATCGTTGATTTATGTGATATCAATAAATATCAACTTACTTTATAGATAAAATTATATATATTTTTGTGCTATTATTAATAAATTGAAGATTTAAACTTCGGTTATTATGTTTATTATAACTTTTAAAAAGTTATTCATTAATGTTAAACTATTGAAGTTATAACGTTATAATTGTATAGTTAATTAATAAGATTTCAATTTCCACCTCAAAGCTTTTTTTTTCTTCATATAATATTAATTTTTATTAATATTTTATATACACCAATTAATGTTCTGTCTTTAAGTTATAATAATTTCTCCTCCTTCTAGTTATTAGGAAGTATTTAATCTGCATTCAATTATTATTATTTATTTATATTTTTTGACTTTTTAAATTCCCAAATAATAATAAGAAATCAGAAAAATTATGAAATGAGTATTTGAATTCTTATATTTGTTTATATGTTAAATGAAGATAATTAATTTTTATCTTTTAAAATTTCCCAAATTATTTAAAAAAATTTATAGAATTTTTTTGAGAGACTTTTCGTCTTTCCCTCACATAACTATTAATATCCCCTTTGAGGTATGAAAATTTTCACCTCCCCATATCTTCTCTTCTTTCTCGAGTTGAGGCCTTTTTCTAGCTCTATTTAGATGGGTATCCCCTGCTCAACCCTAGGGCCCCTCGCCGAGTAGGAATTTCCTCTTTTCTTGTCTCTTCCTATATAGAAGTCATGACGAGCAATCACCATCCTTCAAGAGATTCGATGACCATCAAAGATTCACGTCATACTGCCCAGAAAGATGGTGAGAGGGGTTATAGCAAGGGAGCTAAATCGGATGATGTTGCATCCATCGTTACTAGTGATGGAGGTTGGAAAGACTATAGTAGGCGGGTAGGCCGTTGTTAGGAGGGAGATCAAAAGTCTGGTGATGAGCGAAAGTAGGTCATTGGGTATAAATCCAACAAAAGTCCAGTGATAGGTAGAAGTCCGGTGACAGGAGGAAGTTCGATGTCGGGTAGAAGTTCGACGTCGGGTAGAAGTCTGACAAAAATTCGGCATTGGGTAGAAGTCCAATGACAGGAGGAAGTCCAATATTGGGTAGAATTTTGACGAAAGTCCCATGATGGGTAAAAGTTCAACAATGGGAGGAAGTTCAGTGTTGGGTAGAAATTCGATGAAAATCTTGTGACTGGTAGAAGTCTAACGACGGGAGGAAATCCAGCGTCAGGTAGAAGTCCAACAAAAGTTCGATAATGGGCAGAAGTCCAACAACGGGAGGAAGTTCAACGTCGGGTAGAAGTCCGACGAAAGCCTCGCGACGGGCAGAAATCCAATAATGGGAGGGAGCTCAGGGGCGTCGGGTATTAGTCTGATGAAAATCTCGTGCGGGCAGAAGTCCAACAAAGGGAAAAAGTCCAGCTATGAGTAGAATTCTGACGAACGTCCTGTGATGGGCAGAAGTCCAACGACGAGAGGAAGTCCAACATAGGGTAAAGTCTGATGAAAGTCCAATGATGGGTGGAAGTCCAACGATGGGAGGAAGAGTGTAGGTCAATAGAATCCGCTAAAGATATATGACTTATCTAAGGTTGTATGTCAGAGCATTGCCCGATCACATTAACCTATATAAAAAAGATGAGAGAAACCATCAATGATATATGACATATCTGAGGTTGTATATAAAAGTGTAGCTTGATAATGTTATCCTATATAGAAGATGTCGAGATAATCCACTAAGGATATATGACATATCCAAGGTTGTATATTAAAGCACTGCTTGATGGCATTAACCTATTTGGAAGAGGTCGAGATAATCCACCAATGACCTACCTGAGGTTGTATGTTAGAGCTTTGCTCAATGACGTTAACTTGTGTGGAAGAGGTTGAGAAAATCCACCAAGGATGTATGGCCTATCCAAGGTTATATGTTAGAGCCCTGCTCGATGACCTTAACATGTGTGAAAGAGGTCGAGAGAATCCACCAAAGAAGTATGACTTATCTGAGGTTGTATGTCAAAGCCCTACTCGATGACGTTAATATGTGTGGAAGAGGTCGAATCGAATCCCCCTGTGATTAATTTTGCCTTCATTGGAAGGGGGAATGTCACGTGTATCCTGAATCGAAGGTGAAGAATTATCTATCTTTAGACTGTTACTGCCTTTTGAGGTTAAGATTAAGATTTTTCCTAAAGAGTAGAAGTCCAACTAGGGACTATGTAAAGCTTCAAATTTATTGGAAGCATTATTGTATTTACTAGAAGCTTTATGATCCTGAGATATCACCTTGGATATTGGAAGAGTTGGAGAAATCTTCTCGACCACGATTGTAGTTAAGGTTGCCCCCTAGTCCATAATTAACTCCCATGAAATTAATGCAGCAATAATTAACATAAGGATGTTAATACGAATGACCTTTTGAGGTTGGAGCAAAAGTTGCCCCCTGTCGGGAACCATGTTCCCACAGACAGCACCAAACTGTTGCCTCCTAGAATATTCGTGGTGATAGAAAAGTATATAGTTTAACATCTTAGTGTTGTACGAAGATCCATCACACAAGTAGATGAAAGAGAGAAGGTGTGATATATATAAGAGACACCAGAGTTTTTACGTTGAAACCCCTTAAAAGGGGAAAAACTACGGGGCCTGGCCCAGTTTGAATGAATACACTAGTCTTTGTAGTTGATTACAAATGAGGCCCATCCTTAGGAGAAGGCCTTAACTTGATGTTACAAATGTACATCATATAGAGCGCATTACATGGTGGGAAACACAATATTCAATATAGACATATTTGTTTGATTAACAGTACCATAGTCGATAGGATATATATTAGAAAGATCGTAGTAGGCAACATAAGTTGGAAGGACCGTAGTTAATAGAAGACTAGGGTAAGAAAGACCATAGTTGGCGAGGGAGGTCACCGTAGTAGGCGACGGAGGTCGAAAGGACATTAGTCAGTAGGACACTATGGTCAGAAAGACTGTTGTCTGGCGAGGGAGGTCGGAAGGATTATAGTCGATAGAAGACTGGGGAAGAAATATCGTTGTCTGGCGAGGGAGGTCAGAAGGATCGTAGTGGGCGATGGAGGTCGGAAGGACCGTAGTGGGCGACAGAGGTTGAAAGGATCGTAGTCAGCAGGAGACTGGGGTCAGAAAGACCATTGTTTGGGAAGGGAGGTTGGAAAGACCATAGTCGGAAGGAGAGTGGGGTCAGAAGGACTGTTATCTTGTGAGGGAGGTTAAAAGGATCGTAGTAGGCGACGAAGATTTCAAGTACTGTAGTCGGCAGAAGACCGGGGTTAGAAAGACCATATTTAGCGAGGAAGGTCATTGTAGTAGGCGACGGAGATCGGAAGGACCTTAGGCGATGGAGGTCGAAAGGACCGTAGTAGGTAGGAGACTAGGGTCAAAAAGATCGTTGTCTGGCGAGGGAGGTCGGAAGGACCGTAGTCGGTAGGAGACTGAGGTCAAAAAGACTGTTGTCTAGCGAGGGAGGTCGAAAGGACCATAGTAGGTAACGGAGGTCGAAAGGACCATAGTTTGCAGGACACTGGGGTCAAAAAGATCGTAGTTGGCAGGAGACTGGGGTTAGAAAGATCATAGTAGTATGGTAATACTCCTGCAAAATTTTGGGCATCAGGTGGTGGTCTGGTAAAAGTTTGGGCCTTTGGTGGTGGTCCGACAACACTCTAGTGTCAGGCAGTGGTCCGACAATATCACTTCAGCGTTAGGGGTCACTCCGACTTCGGGTGGCATTTTGACGACCTTGGATAGTCTGGTGATGGTTCGATAGAACTCCGATGGTGGTGCAGCAGAACTCTGGTGGTGGTGCAGTAGAACTCTAACGGTGGTCGAGGATAAGCTAGGCGGTTGGAGCTTTCTTCCTTCTCTTCCTTCTTTTGTCTTGGATCTTCCCCCACATTTTAATAGGAAATGGGATTCTATTTATAGAATTATTGAGTGGCATGGCTTGTAAATAAGTGGTAGATCAAGGGTAAAAATTGGGAGTGGTTCGGATGGACAGCCGATCTTGATTCCTGCAATTATGCACCGTTCAAGACCTTTGACTCTCTTAATGATATCATAATTTGATGATCTTAGGCTCGTTGGATTCGTCTCGTCGAGCTGCTTGATTTGACTATAAGAATGTCACGATTGGAGACTGTTTGGTAACCCAAATTGTGGTTTAATCCACTATAGGAAAACAGCTCATTTCCGACAGAATTTCCGGCGGAAGTAAATTCGTCACAAATTTCCGACGGATTTTCCGGCGGATTTTTTTCAATGAATTTCTGACATAATTTTTGATTGGTTTTCCGACGAATTTTTTACGAAGAAATTTCCGGCGGAATTTCCGGCGGATTTCTGACGGAAATTAAAAATTAAATATTTTTATTTTAAAATATAACTTAAATTATTGAATTTAATAACTTATATTATAATAAAAAATTTATTATTTAATTATTTAATAAAAAAAATTAAGTGATTTAAAATTATTTATATTGTTAAATTAAGTGAATTAATTTTAATTTTTTGTTAAATTAAATTAGTGATTTTATAATTAATAGGATATAGGTTAAATAATATAAATGTAACAAAAATAACAGTTTTCTATTTCAGACTTGTTGGCAGAAGGGCGCGCGTGAGAGAGGGGGTGGGCGGGGTTCGAATCACGTCGAAGGCGGGGGCAGTCCGCTGTTCACGCGGGCAGGCAGGTCAGGCGGTTCGGGCGGCTTTCACGGGCAGGCTTGTGTCCACGGGGAGAGACCACGGGCGGGGGCGGGAGCTGGGGCCTGTGGTCGTCCGCGGAGCAGTGGCCTGTTTGATATAAATTTTTTTTTTGTTTGGCATTCCGGCGTATTAAAATTTCGACGGAAATATTTTTCCTGCGGAAATTTCGTCGGAAATCCGTCGCAAATGTTTCCGTCGGATTTTTTTACGTCGGTAGTCCTTTTATGACGCGAACCAAACCGGCGCACGAAATTCCGCCGGAAAGTGCGCCGGAAACCCAGAATTCCGTCGGATTTCACATGTTACCGGCGGATATAATCCGCCGGTAATAGCGGGTTTTCCTGTAGTGATCCTTCCAAAAGTGCTTTGAGTCTTTTATTTGGGCTCGGATTGGGTCGATTTTGGTGTCGTTAGGTTTGTGTTTTTGAGACGCTCAGTTTGATAATAAGTTTGCAAAAATCAGAGTTTGGATGGTCTCAATTTTAACACTTGAAGCTTCAACTTGATTTTAACTATTTGCATATCATCGCATCCGTTCAACTTTCTTATTTAATGAAACCTCAATCTTTCTTATAAGTTGATTTACGAGGTTCCAAAAACCCTGGACATGTTACGCTCAAAGGTTTTCTAAAGATGTAAAGGTTATTTTCAAATTTTCATTAGGGGAAGAGGTTGGTGTTTGTAAGTTGTAACTAACAATTCAACCAATTCCCGAAAGCAGTATGGCAATAAGTTTGGAACATTAGGTCTTAATGTCGGGGGAGGTTAGTTAATATATTAATAACAATTTTGAGTTATTTGACTAACTTGCTAGCTATTTTACATCTTTTATGGTTTCATTCGACGATATTCTTTTGATCATGTTTTATTCAACTACGTGGAGATCTTTGCATCATCTTTTGCAGCTTCTGCTTATTTGAAGTTGATTGATTTTCCTAAAGATAATAAGTTGAGGATCCTGAATGTAATTGTGAGTGACCCAAAATCTACTTTAGTTTGATTCCTCATGCAAATGTTAGTAGTCAGCAGATATGTGGACATTATATTGTATTCTCAATTTGTACTTTTCATGTCTGTTGCGTCCAGGAGTATTCACGGTGGTAGAGAAATATGAAGTTTAACGTCTTAGTGTTGTACGAAGATCCTGTACACAATCAAATAAGAGAGAGGGTGCAACATTCATAAGAGACACTAGAGTTTTTACGTGGAAAACCCTTTAAAGGGGGAAAAACCACAGGGTCTGGCCCAGTTTGAATGAATCCACTAGTATTTGTAGTCGATTACAAATGAGGCCCTTCTTTAGAAGAAGGCATTGGCTTGATGTCACAAATGTACATCATATACAGTGCATTACATGGTGGGAGTTACAATAATCAACATAGACATGATTGTTTGGTCAATAGGACCATAGTCGATGGGATATAGGTCGAAAAGATCGTAGTAGGCAGGAGACCGGGGTAAGAAAGACCGTTGTCTGGCGATGAAGGTCGGAAGGACCATAGTAGGTGATGGAGGTTGGAAGGACCATAGTTGATAGGAGACAAGAATATCTGAAAGATCGTAATTGGTAGGAGACCGGGGTTAAAAAGATTGTAGTAGTAGAGCGGTACTCCGGTAGAACCCAGGGCATCATGTAGTGGCCCAGAAAAAGTCTTGGCATCATATGGTGGTCCGATAGATGTCCGGGACTTAGGTGGTGGTCCGGCAGAAGTCTGGACGTCAGGTGGTGGTCCGGCAGAAGTCCGGGCATCGAGTGGTGGCCCGGTAGAAGTTCAGGCGTCAGGTGGTGGCCCGGTAAAAGATAATTGGCTTTCTTCGTATATATTTGGCATCTTAGAACAAAGTTGAATTGCATATTTCTATGGTTGAATTACATTATTGCTAACTTTTACTAATTATTTTATATATTGCATACTTGAATGTTGTAAATAATTTACATATTATATAATTTGTAAATCATTTCAAGGGATGACATACATTTGTAATACCTTCTTTCGATCATACATGTCTTGATATGAAAATAAGTTTGATCGTACTCTAATGGACTTGAGAACTAGAGCTACTAATTTAGCTCCTCGGTATTGGCAAAATGTTTTCAGTAATGGACGGTCATAATTTTTTACGATCTTGTAGTATGTGGTCTTGCAACCATCAACTATGGTACACCTTGTTAAGATATCAATTAAACATAAGTAGATTTTGTTGAATCTTTCAATTTAAAATATATCACTGTTCTTGAGGAAATAATTTAGTTATATGGCTATTTGTGTATACTTTTTTCCTTTATACTATTATACTCCTTAAGTTTAAATTCAGCATGTGATCAATAGCTCATTTGATTTGACTTCAAGCTAAAAGTCATCTTGGTGATATATGAAAATTGGTACTAACTAGTAGAAAAGAAGAATAAAAAAATTAGTAGGGGATTTATATACCACAAAATTATTTATATTTATACTAATATGTAAAAACCGCTTGTGATCATGCCTTTAAACGATCTTCACTATTATTTTTCAAATTGAAATCAATATGCACTGTTTGATTTTGAGTCTCTTCAAATTTCACTCCCATCCATTTATTTCTACTGATCTCCTTCTCCTATATGAAGATTAACTAAAATGAGATTATTCGTCTTCTTCTTCTCCTCCTGTCATATCGGAAGTTGCTCAGCATTCGCGTGAATAAGAATTTTGAATATCAAATCAAAAGGGTAAACAATTTTGTATTCAGTTGTGAGATTGATGAAGATAATAATGATGATTTTATTAATTATTTTTAAGGGTCATAACTTTTTAGACTTGTTAGATGACTCATTAAATATTATTTGATCAAACTTCAGCTGTAGTTTAATCTTCTAAATTCTTTCTTAAAAGTTATGATAGTTACATTTTTTTTCTTATCAGTCTGGCATACTATTGTGATAATGCCATTAGTCATGTTTGTTTAAGTTAAATTAAACATTTGTAAACTATTTCAATGATTCTTAATGTACAAATCATGAATAAGAATATATATATATACACCTTTTTCATCACTCTCCTATAAAATACATTGTTTATCTTATTATTGCACTTAAAAATTGCTCTATAATTCATCTATATTTGACAAAGTAGGCTTTTGATAAGGTGTGTTTTTTTTAATCTTTTAAAATAGAAATAACATTTTCTTATTAGATTTTAAATGAGAATTTGACTCTTAACAGAACATAATAGACAAAAATAATTCATGTAGCCGACCCCACATAGTGGGATATACTTATTATTGTTTTTATTGTTTCTTTTAAAATAATTTTGTTTCTTAAAAAATGAGAACTTTTCATATGTCTTCATCTTTTTATGCATAAATTATTTATATTTTGAATTTTTTCAGAGCTTGCTCATTACAAGCAAATTTAGCGGGAGGATGAGTAGGGACAATGACAGTGATCTTAACGCTTAGTAAAGCATGTAATTTTTCTCTATGACATTTGAGACCTGATTCATCTTGTCAACTACATATTATGATGCCATTCATTATAAATTCTACAACTAAACTGATAAAAGGTCTTTGAATTTGAATTTTGATTTGATTTGGTCAGCAACATTATCAGGTATCATATTCAATTTCTTTGCTTTTCAAATTTCTCTCTGATTTGAAGTTTAACAAATACAAAGTTTACAATGTTAACTATAAATATGTAGTATAAATATTGATCCTAATCTGAATATTTCCTCAAAAATTTTGAATACTTAATTAAATACTTTGATGAGTTACCAATTGTCTTTAATATATGGAGATGTTATGTAGTTTTCATTTTTTACTGAGACATGGTGTTCATGATGCCTCCAAATTTTTTATGTACCTCAATCTTTATTCTTTTTCAGGAGTTTCTCATTAAGATTGGTGACCAAACTGAGCTTATGACAATGCTTGACATTTTTGGATCTTATTCACTTCTAATTGAACAATAGTTATGAGAACTTATTATGGTGGTTTTTCAATCAGATTCCAGAGGTCCAAATCAACTTGATCTCCATGCGGATATCTCATGAAATTTGAGCTTCTAGAGGTGGCTTGGGTCTTGCTTTTGTATGTTGATCTGCGCTTTACAGTTAAAAAGTTTTTCTATTAAAGTTTTATTTGGAGCAATTTTATGCACTGCTTTGGGACTTGTTTTTCTAGCAGTAACCACAGTTATATTTGATCACCTAATTATCAAATCTGAGAGTGGTTCTCATAAGAAAGGCATAATCTTGCTTTTTAATGATAAAGAAGATTTATTATCCTCATAGCATTTTCCAAATAAGTTATTTTCCTATAGCATTAACTCTAATTATTTTTAGGAACAGTTCAAATTAATCTTAAGATTTCAATTCTTGTTTGTATAAGTTGTATATTAAAATAATAATTAAGTTCAGATTGTGATGATGTGTTTTTAGTTCATGCTCTTATCAACTATCAATTATAAATTGTATGTGCACATAATAACACCATCACATTTAGGCTTTCACACTACATTTAAAAATGATATAATTTATAGAGAATTTTTTTTAAGAATTACAATTTTGTGAAAATATTGATAATATGATTTTTTATTTTTTAAGTTTTATTCATGTGCACTTAATGTATGTGCAATAAAACTAGTATATATATAGTATTTGGGACTATTTTCAGTCTATTTTGGGAATTGATAGAATTGGGATTGTTTTCAAATACACTGTAAGTTCATCGACATTGAATTGACAAATCACTGGTTGCCACCAGCTTATACCTTAACGAACGTCTCCCACCCATAGCCACTGGCCAGCCTTGGGTTGGCGACCTCTTGCCCTAGGCACAACCCACCAATGATAGTTCTCATTTTTGGGCCTTATATTATATTTCTTTGACTTCAAGTTAAGAAAGAAATAATAATCACATGCATTTATTTTACACTTATACAAATAACTTTAAAATATTAAAAATATATTATATACTATTAGGGTGTTTTTCTTTTTAAGTAAATCAAACGGCTCCTATAATAGAATAGTCATATTTACTCATAAAGAGTATAAATTTTTGTATTATTATTGATACTTTATATGACCGTGATGGAATTTTTTGTGCTTTGGGAACTCACAAGGGATAGCTTTAGAAGCCAAATCAAGCTATATACTACTTTAGTATCAGCCTGGCTCCAAATAAATGGACCCTATATAACTTTCCTTGAAACACATGGCAGTCACCCCAACTCCTTATATCTTTGATCAATCTCCAACTTTTTACACTACAGGAAAACCTAGCACTACCATCGAATTTTCTGGTGATGTAAATACGTTGGTAATAGTTGCAAACCAACTAACATATATTTTGCCCGAAATGTAACAACGGAGTTTCCGGCAAATTTTCTACCGGCCTATTGCCGACGGATTATCCTGCAGAGTCTTCATCGCTATTGATAAGACCGGAAGTTTATTCTGGTGTATTGTCCACTAAACATTACCAGCAGATATTGCATCTGCCTACATAAACTCGACAAACATATTTCGGCAAAACTTTTGTCGGTAACTCTTCCAGTGGAAATTTTAACAAAAAATTCGACGGAGAAAGCCCTATTTCCCTCCCTACATTATTTTCCTTCTCATTTTCTTTCCTCCTCATTCAGTTTGCTCTGCTCGCATCAAATGCCTAAGCCATCAACACTGGTTTGTCGCTCGATGTTCTCTTCCTCATTAGCTAGAAATTCAACGTAAGTTTTTAGTTTTATCATGGATATTCTCGGTAAACATTTGCAAAAGATTGTATCATGGTGTATGCATTTTATTGATTATATTCTTCTTATTGATGAGTCTAGAGAGGGAGTTGATGTGTATATTATCAGTAAAATTCAAATTGGATGGTTAAAGTGGAGGAATGCATTGGGGAAAATCATGTGGTGAGAGTTGTAATGTGTGAAAGAAAATTCCTCTCATACTTAGGGGAAAATTCCATTACATGTTATGAGACTTGCAATGCTTTGTGGTATTAAATGTTGATCATTAAAAGAGAAACATAACATTAAGTTAAGTGTTTACAGAGGTTAGAGTAATCATGAGTGACTTTACTTTTAGAGACAATATACAGAATGAGTATATACGTGAAAATGTTGGAGAAACTTGTATGAAAGATAAGATTAGAGAGAGAGAAAGAGAGAGAGAGAGAGAGAGAGAGAGAGAGAGAGAGAGAGAGAGAGATAGATAGAGAGAGAGAGAGTTTCTTTAGATGTTTTTGTCACATAAACTATATTTTCACACGCCAAAAAATAGATAAATATGCTAGAAATATCTCCGGCCAAACTGCAATTTCACACAGGTACCCCCATGAAGACATATGCACACTTTTCATGGCATGGTAGGATTGAAGGCCACGATTGTGATGTCACCTGACATGGACTATACACGTCTTTCTTGATGTGGTGGGCAGGCTAAGACTCTTTGTATTTTTTTGTAAATATGGGAGACACTAGGAGGCTACTATATTTTTCATTGACAATATACTTATATGAAATAACACCATTCTATTGATAAATAAAATTGAAATCTATATATTTTCCCCTATAGATTTTCCAATAATATATAATATCTTCATATTTTATTTAGGCTATATTATAGACATTAGAAATTAAATAAGTTGGATGTATAACTGATTGGCACAATGGTAAGGATAACATATGAGTTCGTTAATGGGGTGAACTTTTTCATTCACACAGTGAAACAACTGTCTAACTTAAAAAAAATATATAAAAAATAAAAAAATAAAAAAAAACTGTCCAACTTCATCTCAGGTGGAAAATTTTGATGTTTATGTTCTAAGCATACCAATCAAGTTCACCTAAAACCAAATTATATAAGTGTTGAACCATATTGCAGAGGGTTCATGTCAGAATATTGGTATTGAACTTCTCATGGTGAGTACGAGCCACATTTTTATTCTCGATACGGCCCATCTACAACTTCTAATATAGACCAAGAAGAAAATAGCTGACCAAATCTTAAGGACTTGATTTATGATGCAACTGGAGCATAATTTGAATAATATTTAGAAGAGTTCCAAAATAATGAGGCATAGAATTTTTATGATTTGTTGCATGCTATCCAATAATTAATATAGAATGGGTGCACCACTCACTCAGAATTATCCATTGCTCTGAAGATCTTAAGCATCAAGGAAGAATATAATATCCTCCGTGAATATTTTAATCAATTCATTGAAACTAACCAAATATATAACATAATTAATACATATTTATATCAGACAAATGGTTTCCAAATTTAGTTTGGCATACACAAAGATAAATTATTATGGGACGCATATTATACTGTAAAGATTATTTATCAAAGATTATATATCGTTATTACAATGCACCAAGATTTAAATCAAAATTTATGAAAAAAAAAAAAGCTGAATGAAGTACTTGTCATTATGATATTTTATATATCCATAATTCCTATATTACAACAATTATATATATCTATGAGATCTGCTGCATATATGAGATAGCATAATGAACACATCTCATAAAAAAGGCTTTATTACACATTTGTTAGAAGTATATGCATAGAAACTCTTTGATCGTACACATCCAACCTTCACCACAGAATCAAAAAATATAAGATTAGATTTATATGCAGATGGTTTTACTCCATTTAGTCAATATATTTCATCTTACTCATGCTGGCCGGTAATACTTAACCCTCACATTCTTTCCCCAGAGTTTTGTATGACTATTCCTTACATATTTTTTATGTTTATCATTTTAGTACCATATAATCCAAAAGCAAATACTGATATATTCTTATAACCTTAAATTAATAATTTAAATTTATTATGGAAAGAAGGAGTAAGTATATATGATATCTCCACTAACAAAACTTCATAATGAGAGCAGCATTAGTTTGGACAATTAGTGACTTTCCTGTATATGATATACTCTCAGGTTGGAACACTTCTAATAAATTAGCTTGTCCATATTTATTGAATATACAAAGTCATTCACTTTAAAGATGGAAAGAAAATACTTTGTTTGATTATCACCGTATGTTCTTACTTATAGGTCATCCTTTCAGGTGAAATAAGGATGCCTTCGCTAAAAATAAAATAGTGATGTTGCAGCCTCCTCCTAAATTAATGAGTGAATAAATATTTAAAAGAGTAATGTTTATGCCCATACTTATAGAATCTCCAATATTAGCTAATTATAAATTATTAGGTTATGATGTCAATCATAATTGAACCTAAAAAAAAAAAAAATTATTGCTATATTGAAGAATAAACCAGATCAGACATAACTTAGACGTGATGCATATAGAGAAAAATATTTTGATGACATATTCAATACAATCATTAATATCAAAGATAAATCCAAAGTCAATATAAAATAAAGGATGAAATTAAAGGAGATTTATAGGAGGAAAGTTTTAGAGTTGAAGGATGATGGAAATGGAAAACTTCTCAAACCAAAAGCTCTTTTCACCTTAACTTTAGAGTAGAGAAGAGCAGTTTGTGAATGGGTGAAGACTCTATGGGTACCTGATGAATATTCTTCCAATCTAAGTAGATGTGCAGACATAAGATATATGAGCTTGATTGGATTGAAAAAGTAAGGACTGTCATATCTTCATGCAATGTCCATTACCAACTACCTTTAATTTTTTGCCATATTAAATTTTAAAAGCCCTTGATCAAGCTAAGTATCTTCTTCGAAGATTTATGCTCTTCAAAACTAAATGCAGAGCACTTGATTCTTATGGATCAACATATCCCTTTCATTATATGTAAACATGAGAACATATTTCTTCATGTTTTTTTTTATTTTATGGAGCATCTACCAGTGCATTTACTATATAAGGCTAAAATAGGTGGACCTATTCAATATTGGTGGATGTATTCTTTTGAGAGGAATATAAATAAACTTAAGAAAACTGCTAAGAATAAAGCACATCCTGAAGGCTCAATTGGACTGATACGGATATGAGAACTACCACATTATATGTTTTACTTAACTGAGATGAAGATGAGCCATATCTCAAGTATGTAAGATTGAGCTAGCTTATTTTTATTTCTGGACATCTATTGTGATTTATTTTGGATATTTGTATGCTTTTAAATGAATAAACTTTAAATATCATTTTTAACTGTTTGGTGAATTGTAAACTAATTTGGAATATATGTATATATTCAATATTTGGTGATGATTCTGATGTTATGTCTATGTAGATATTTACCTTTGAGTGAATATAGTTTTGGAATGTTTATATGCAGGTTGTATTGTAGAAATTATTTTTTTTAATAGAGAAGGCTATTTTGTTTTAATTTTTTCTATAGGTTTTTGATGGATTATCCGCTAGAAATAGGTGCAAAACTAAATGGAATCATATTTCTGGCAAAAATATTCTACCAAAAATATCAACCAATAATCTACTAGATGTTTCCATCAATAAATGTCTGGAGAAACTACTAAGTGGATAATCTCCTAGTATTTATGGCGAAAACTTTTTGTCAAAAATTCTAGCGAATAAAATGCCAGAAATTCTAGCGGATAAAAAGCTTGAAATCCTTTCAGGAGAATGACATTTTGGTTATGATTTTTCCATCAACATTTTGTTGGTAAGTCTTCCAAAAATATTTCTAGTGGATTTGTTTTGACAGAGTATAATTTTCGACTCGCAAATTACCATCAGACAACCTTTTGCCCAAAATTCACCTAAAAACATATTTTACTAACAAAATTCCATATTTATTAGCAAATTATGTCAGTTGGTAACAACTGATTTTATTATAGTGTTATGAATCCCATCCATTGACTCATGCTAGTGGACCACATAAATTTTGAGGATATCATATGAGTTTATCATATATCAGTATAACATATTCGTACATCATATCAAATTCAGACTACTAGCAATATTATATTCTTATATACTCAGTCATATCAATCATTTCAATATATATTACCTTGCATTCTTATCATGTTAAATCATAGTACAACACTTTCAACCCATTTTCAGTATGTTTTTTCCTACTAATTTTTCCCAGAAATTCCTTTATGCATTTGTCTGGTGAAAATAATAAAATTACATCATACTATTTAGAATGATCAAATCTATAAATATTAAAAGTAATCTAGTGAAACTTACAAAATTAGGAGATAATGCATTTTTAATAATTTATGAGAGATAAATCCATAGAAATTAAAATCATTAAAAATAAAAGTAAAAAGATAGTTACTTACAACAATAAGAGTACTTTTTACAATAGAAGCGCTAGTAAAAAATGAGAAAAAATGTCTTTTCTCTCCTTTCTCTCTCCTTTTCATTCTTCCTTCTTCTTTTTCCTTCTACTTCCTAGCAAGTTACAGTAAAAATGGGAGAGGTGGCAGTGCTCGAATACCTTAATGCTTAGGTTTAAAATAAAAAATATATATGATACTATTAGTGACCTAGCATCGTAGCGCTTATAAGTACAGAGCCAAAGCACTCCAGTTCAGAGAGAAATAAAAAAATTCATATTATAAAATACTTTTCTTTTTCAGGCTATTAATGGGGCTTGTGGAGTAACATGTAGAATTATGAAATGATTTATGGCTCTGTTAATCCCTAACTATGCTTAGGTTTTTTTATATAAAAAAATTAAAAAAAAACCCACTTATTGTTAGTTTAATTAAGTATTAATTTAATAACTTATTTTAATTAATATTTAAGATAATAATTTTACTTAATTATTAATTTATTAAATTTTAATTAATTATTAATTTAATAACTTATTTATGGAAATTGATTATTAGAAATGTTTACATTTATTCATTTTTTAATATTAATTAAATTAAATTAAATATTATTAAACCAAAATTGATTAAAATAATAAGATAAATAAAGAATTATTTGTAATATTATATATGTTTTAATATAAATATAAAAATACCATACACTTTATACTTTTGCATAAATGGCGCAGTGGTAGGAAGGCATGCTCGTGGGGGCAGAGTAGGGGGTGAGGTTCGAACCACGCTATGTGCGTAGGCATGGCAGGCCAAGTTTCAGGTCTGCATAGGCTAGTGGGCTGCCCTAGCGGGGTGGGTAGGAACAGGCTTGGTTCAGCCTATAGGCAGCAAGCTGGGCTGGTAGCGGGCAGCTGGGCTGGGCTGGGAGCGCGGGTCAACTTAACCTTGCCGGTAGCTGGCTTGGCTGGGTTGGGAGTGAGTTTGCGAGGGCAGCTGGTGTTTCGGCAAGATACTTTTTTTTAATTATTTTGACGATTTTTTCACCGGCAAGCCATTAGAAAAATTTCTGGCGAAAATAATCCGTTGGAAAAATTTTTCAGGCTGTTTTTTGTAGCCGAAAATTTTTATAAACTCGTTTTTTATCGGCAAAAAATTTTTCGTTAGAAATCCGCTGGAATTTTTCAAAATTCATCGAAAAATAAAAAAGTTTCCACAAGAAAATCCGCCGATAATACGTAATTTTCTTGTAGTGTTATTCCAACTCCACAAAACTATGTGAAACTTGAAATTTTATGTTCTTTTTGTGTTTTTCCTGCACAATACAACTAAAATAACATATTTCACTAAAAATATAACATATTATTTACACTTATCAACTCATGCTTGTCCTCAAGTAATTAGATATATTATAATTCTGATTAATTGATTAACTAAAGTAAAAAACTAGTAATTTAAAATTATTAAAATATAAGATAATACATTACGGTCTAGAAGTAGTAATAATATACAATATAATAATTATAGTTTAGAAAAAAAAAATATTATAATTACACTAATCAATCATCCTTATTATTGTTTAATTTAAATTTTACAAATTATAGATTTAATTATTAATTTTTGAATTTTAAAGTGGATTATATAACTGTTGACCTCACTTTTGTATGAGGTCACTATGATCTCTTCCAGACTCTTGGCCCTAGGATCAATTTAAATCTTATATCAATCCAGACTTCAAATCAACCCTTACTTCAAGTCAATCAAGATCTTAATCCAATTCAAACTCCAATCAAATTTAGACTTCAAACCTTGTGCCTATCCCTGATCTAGCTTCAATCATATCTAACCATTTGTGATCACTTAAATGATCATAAATGATTTGGATAATTTAATCCTAATCATTCAAACTCAAAATCCAATTTAAAATCCAGAGAATCCAGACCAAAATCTAAAGCTAAGTGCTTAGGTCCTAAGAGCCTTTCCCATTATTTTTCAAACACTTCAGAACCCAATCAACTGACTCCTGATTCAGAGTCTATCAATTGCTTCTTGATAAGACATGTCTATGGGGTAAGCCATCCAAATTTGAGCTCAATCTGAAGTTTCTAACCTTGAAAACTGAATTGAGATATAACGGCTGCAAAACCTTCAAATATTTAAGATCTATGCCATTGGACCTATCACCTAGTGGAATTTAGCCATGTAGTCTCTTCCAAGCCCTTTAATTATTTTTAGAATTTTTATATTGACATGTAAAATATTAATCTATATTTTTTCTGGACTCACTTTGACCCATAATTGACCAGAGGTCAAAATGACCAAAATGCCCTTTAAGGGGTTTTTTGGACTTTAGACAAAAATTTTGTATGGTTCAACCTTATCAACCTTTGAAACATTTTCCAATCAATTTCAAACATCACTAAGGACCTATTAGACCCAATCCCAGACTCTGGGTCAACTTGGTTGACCAGGTCAACCTAGGTTAACCTAAAGGTCTCTTAAGGGTCAGAACATGTCATTTGACCCAAATGACCTTTCCAGACCTTGATACCACACCTATTAAACTCAAAATATCCAAAAAAATCCACTGGATCTAAAATTAGGTCTTAGGTCAACCGGTTGGCCAAGTCAACCTAGGTTGACCCATTAACCCTTAAAGTGTTTAAATGGGTTATCCAACCTATTTGACCTCTCCAACCCATATCACCCCTTCAAATCAACCACTAATCATAGCCTAAGTATGTATTAGTCTTTGGTCAACCAACCTTAAGCTGAGTTGACCAAGTCAACTCTCAATCATTGGTCAAATCTTTATGTCATATGCTCTCATATACCATTGCTTTGACCTTGACCCTTTTGACCCTTCCCTAAGCTATCCCAAATAGCTCCCTACACCTTCTAATTGCCACATCATTAATCTTGACTTTTGTTAAATGATAAAACTAAGTCAACAAGGTACTTAAACCTCTCTTGAATGGTCAAACTCCCCTTCTAACTTCAACTCCATACTCTTAACCCTTTGGGATGACTCAACATGCTTCTCTTATCTCACACCTTGCCACCTCACCAGTACCTTGACCTTTGACTGGTCAAAGAAGTCAATACATGCTTAAAATCCTTTTTATGGTCAAACTCTTATAAAGCTCCACTTCCCTCTAGATCACATGACCTAACCAAACCCCATTAGCTTTATTACCCTACTTAAACACTGCTTAAGTTGTCCCTAGCAACTGGTTTAATTAGTTTGGGCAATAGTGGTCCCACCCATCTCCAAAGCCATCCAATGAGAGCAAGGCCACTCCAGCCTTTGGCTTATCCTTTCAAAGGTTTAGGACATTTGTCAATGATTTAGGGAGGACCTGTGGTCGATCAGGACCGTCCCTTTATGTCAAGATCATTTGAATAGGGTAAACCCCCATTTTGCAGAATGATTCAAACCTTCATACTCTCTCACCTCCTCCAGCTTCACAGACCCTAAGCTCATTTTGTTCTAACTCCCCAGGCCTTCCTCCACATTCTCACTACCAAATCCAAGTGGCTGCATGTCATCGGGGGTGGCCTTTCCAGTGAACCAACCACCCACTTCATCCTAGTCTCCTAGCATGAAATCAATGATAGCTTACCTAGAATATCATGGTTATAATTTAGATCAAACTCTATTTTAACCTTTTGAGGTCATATGCGGTTCCTTCTTGAATCCAGTTATGATATTCGAGGTAGGATTTATAATACTAGATTTGAACTCCATTCTAAAATATTAATTTCACTTCCCGAAGTGGTATGACTTTTCTAATGGGATGTTCAATCTCAGGATTCAAATCTAAAGTTGATTCCAAATTTTTAAAGAAACTAATTATTTTCAAAACCTTCTTTCAAAACATCCACAAACAATAACTTAATGGTTAGATATAAAGTTAAAATTAAAACTTCATTAATTCACCAACATTTGTACTATTTTCTTATTTTATCCTTTAAGAATTTAATTATAAGATTGAAATCAAATTTTAAGCTTCTAATTGACACCAATTTTTGAAGGTACTCATCTTTTTTTTTTTTCTCTTTTACTTTTTAGAATTAGTTTCACAACTTTTTTTCTGTAATTTATGGAGTATATAGTTAATAATTTTGAATATCAAATTTTGCTTCAAACCTTTTTTATAATCTTAATATGTTTTATGTAAGAATTTAATACGATTTCTAATTTTAATCTACTCATAAATAATCTTTAATTCGAATTATTCATCTATATTCCCAAAATTAATAAATAATGGTATAACTTATAATTTCAAATGAAACCAATAATTTAAATGATCTAAGTTAGATAATAATTAGTTTCTTTTCCACTCTATGAAGTATAAATTTTATTATTATTATTATTATTTTAATTATTTTATGAAGAATAAATAGTGTTCATTTAAACTATGATATTGAATTTTATTATTATCCTAATTTTACATAATTTTTAATTATCATCTTTTATTAAGTTTAATGAAATATATAGAATATAAAAATAATTATAGTAAATATGAGGGAAATTTTAATGAAATGTAAATAAAATAAACACAAACAATAATGAACACTATGCATGCTTCATATGAATGATAAAAGACATAAAAAAATAAAAATATAAAAAAAAATATGAATGATAAAAGACATAAAACATGTGATAACAAAATATTGGTTACAAGATAACTAGTGCCTTAAGCACCATATGGATTATATCAATTCACTACAGGAAAACAGCCCATTTCCGACAGAATTTCCGGCGGAAATAAATTCGTCGCAAATACCGGCGGATTTTCCGGTGGATTTCTGACGGAAATTTTCCAACGATTTTCCGACAAATTTTTTGACTGGTTTTCCGACGGATTTTTTTCCGAGGACATTTCCGGCGGACTTTCCGGCGGATTTCCAACATAAATTAAAAAAATTAAGTTATATTGTAATAACTTATTGTCAAATTAAATTATTTAAATTAAATATTTTTTATTTTAAAATATGACTTAAATTATTGAATTTACTAACTTAAATTATTGAATTTAATAACTTTAATTATAATAAATTAAATTTTAATTTAATTATTTAATAACAAAAAAGTAAATGATTTAAATTTAATCTTAAATTATAATAAAATTTTTAAATTATTTATTTTGTTAAATTTTGTTAAATAATTTTAACTTTGTTTGTTAAATTAAATTAACCGATTTAATAATTAATAAGTAATAGGTTAAATAAATAAAAAGTAACAACTATAACAGTTTTTGGTCTATGACTATATGGCAGAAGGCGCGGCTGCATTTGCGCGAGGAGAGATGGGCGGGGTTCGAACCCCGCCGAAGGCTGCAGGCGCGCCACGCGCGGTTCGTGAGCAGGGAGGTCGGGCGGGGCGGGCTGGGGCGGCTAGAACGCGGACGGGGCCGGTTTGGGCTGGCTGGGGGACCTGGGGTGGCCCGGATGGGGGAGCAGTCGGCCGGAAATGAATTTTTTTTTGTTTTTTGACATTCCGACGCTTTAAAAATTCGACGAAAATATTTTTCCAGCGGAAAATCCGTCGGAAATTCGCCGGAAATGTTTCCGGAGAATTAATCTGCGCCGGAAGTTCTTTTCCGACGCGCGTGAAACCGGCGCAAATATTTCCGCCGGAAATCCGTCGGAAATGCAATTTTCTGACGGATTTTGGCCATTTTTCGACGAAAATGGACGTCGAAAAATGACGTTTTTCCTGTAGTGATTTGGTTACCTCCCACAAGCGTTATGTTTTAAGTCTTCAGCTAGACTATTCAATTATTTTATTTCACGAAGAACCAATTTAGTTATATTTCATACTCGATCAATGTCCCCCTCTACATAAGGTTTCAGTCTATGGCCTGTCACTTTAAAAGTATTTAGACTTTTCTTATCTTTAATTTCTATAATTTTGTAAGGAAATATTTTTACTACAATGAATGGTCCATACCATCTTGATTTTAATTTTCCAGGGAATAACTTAAGTATGTAATTAAATAGTAAAATTTCCTTTATATATGTGAATTCTTTCCTAAGAAGCTTTTTTTCATGCCATTTCTTAACCTTTTCTTTAAAATTTATTGCACTTTCTTGAGCTTCATGTTTTATTTCTTGTAGTTCTTATATCAATATTTTTTCTCATTAGTCATTTTAAAATTATAATTCAATTCTTTAATTGTCTAAAAAAGTTTTATGTTCTAATTCCACATGAAGGTGGAAAGCCTTTGTTGACCTTGATTTTGTCAAACCCTTGGACCAAGGGGTTGACTTGGTCAAATTGACCAAGCTAGGACCCAAGATCCATCCTATCTAATTCAGTGGGTCAAAGTAAGTTTGTTGAGCCCAAACCCAGGCCCTGAGTCAACCTGGTTGACCAGGTCAATCTGGGTTAACCCAAATTGACCCAAACTTCTTTTAACTAATTTCAAATCAATTTCAGACCTTCTAGGCTCAACCTCTCACCTCCCTTGGGTCCCATGGGTCAGAACAAGTCTCTTGAGCTCAGACCCATGCCCTGAGTCAACCTAGTTGACTAGGTCAACCCAGGTTGATCAAATAAGCCTACATGAGTCCTAATTCAAATCATATCCTATTCAAGGCTTCTTAGGTTCAAACTCGACCTCCCTTGGACTCATGTGACTAGGTTGACCAAGTCAACCCTTGACTTGGTCAACCTAAGTCTTAAATAGGTCAAATTGACCTATTTAAGACCATTAAAACTCATTTTAATGCAATTAAAATCCTCCTTAATGCCCTCTAATTCTAAACCACAGCTATTCAAGCTTATTTCCCTCCTATTTAGCCCTAGATTAGATCCTAACCATTGGTGATAGGTTTAGGATGTTTAAATAGAATAAATTAGGACTTTTGACTCGTGCTCCCTCTTTAAGCTCTCTCAAGCCTCCAAATTTTGGGAGAGAGCTCTCCTCAACTCCTCCCATTCTTCCCGACCAAAACCCGATGGTAATACCTCACCGACGGCGAGTTTCCGGCGACCCGAGGAGATTAATGTTCCAAGATGACTTCTAGTCGATCCATCATGTTTTGAAACGTGATTTCATCTACAACTAGGAGCGTGGACAGTCTAAAAGTGCAACACACCAGAGATCTGCCAAATCCATTGGGTATTTTATGTAAAATAGCAAATAAGGCTTAGGGCGCTTAAATTCAAATAACATTGTATTCATCGTGTTTTAGACCGTGAAAATGTTCCCCCATGAATGCTCTTCATGTACTTATTATTTGTTTAAAATTTCATCCAATTTGATCGAGCCAATCTCGATAAATGAAGCTTTTTTCATTCTAGGGTTCGGTCGACCGCTTGCATGAGTTTCCTGTTGGTTGAACCGTTGATCCTCAAATCAACGGCTCGGATCGAGGGAGACCGCGGTTCCGTATGACCGCACGGTCCGTCTGAGCATCTAGATATCAGTTCGCTGGGATCATAGCCATCCATTTGGATAGGCGGGAGATCAGACGGTCGACCCTTCGTGTTGACGCGGCTAAGTGAATAGTGCGTGGGGCCCGTCGTAATTCCAATCATAAGGCAATGATTGCGCGGCAGCGCAATCATCGCCAATGATTTGCCGGTGCCGCGCAGTTTGAGAGGTCCAATCGTATTGCGTCAAGTGTCGCCCCGCCATTATTTTAAATAAAAATTTGTTTTAATTATATTTTAAATCCTTTTTGAAATCACATTTCACTCAAAAATTTATAGAAAATTTAATTTGGACCTGAAAAATACGTATAATATATCGAATCGATCATATTTTTATGCTCTTTAATTTAAAATTAAAATTATTTTAAAATAATATCCATATTTTAAGTTATTTATAAAAGTAAAAATCTTTTTTTAATTATAATTATAATAATATTTATTATTTTTATTATTATATTACTAATATTATTATTATATTATTTCACTATTTTAGTATTATTATTATGATTATTTTTGTTGTTATTAATACTTTAAGAATTACTTTTATTATTTATCTTATTATTGACTTTCGTTGTTATTTTAAAATTATTTATTATTATTATTATTATTATTTGTAAAAATTATTAATGTTACCATTATTTTAAAACTATTATTATTATTATTATTTTAATTCAAAAATCATTATTATTATTATTTTGATTTAAAAGCTATTATTATTATTATTATTATCATTATTTAAAATTATCTTCATTATTATTATTATTATTATTATTTTAATTTAAAAAATTATTTTTCATTATTATCATCATTATTATTTCAAACTTTATCTATTATTATTATTACTTTCTTATTTCTATTATTATTATTGTTATTATTATCATTATTATTATTAGTATTATTTTAATAATTAACATTAAATTTTAGAAACTTCATTATTTTAATTTAATTTCACTCATTAATTATTTTAGATGTCATTATTTTAAAATTATTTTAGAAATAGCTTTTAATAGCTTTAAACTTCAAAAATTCATAACTTATTCATCTTAAATCGGATATTTGCGTATAATAACTTGTTCTTTTTAAAACAATATGTATTTTTATTTAAAAATATTTTCAGATAGCAAATTATCTTTTTCCAGCTGGTTTCTATTTAATTTGTTATTTTGAGTATTTTAAATAATTATTATAATAATTATCTTGAAATTAAAAATTATTTTCAAATCATTTTAAAACCACACTTGGGTGGTCAGTGGATCTCCCCTATATTTATCTAACATAAATTGATATATTTTTAAATACTCTATTTTTCAAAATCTATATATTTATAAGTATTTTAAATTATTTTAAAATTACTTATATTTTAAATCCCCTAATTTCGAGAGATCCACTATTTATGAAAATTAAAAATAAACTATGCATATGAAGCGCAATCATGAGTGAGTGGATTAGTGAATGATTGAGTCCCAATCATTCACTAATCACTTCGTTAAGTGCACTTATTTTTCTTTTATTGTACTTTGAATGTGTAGGATGCACAAACACTTAGTTTTGGGTGTCCTTGATCTAAGGACATGCCATGTTTACTATTTTACTTCATTCTCCCCTACATTGTTACTTTGAGGGTTAGTTCAAAACTCATTTTAAACATACTTAATGTAGTGACATCCTAAGGAAAATAATTAAGGACCAGTTTAACGAACATAGAAAAATTCTATGAGCTAGGGTAGATCACTGATTGACATAAAAATATTAAAATTTAAACTTAGTGACATCTTGAACATCCAAGAAATTTTTAGGTCTTTTTAGAGACTCTTTAGACCCCTTAATTAACTAACCATATTTTATCTGATAAATAGAGTCAGATACTTTCTAAAAATTATAATAAATCTATCTCAACTCAAAAATTACCCATAATAGCTTGAATTGTTCAAAATTTAATCCCTAACCTTAGATAAATAGGACCCCTTAGTTTGACCTCAATAGGACCCATAATTTAACCTTAATTAGAAATTACCATTTTGCCCCTATTAGATAATTAAAAATTCTAAATTCTTCCAATCACTTGGAAACACCTTCTTAGATCATTTCTGACCTTTGGGGGGGATTCCAATCAGTTTCGAGCTGATTTGGATCAAAATCATAAAATCACTTCTAAATAGGCAGTTTTAATAATTCCCTTAATTGCCCAAAACTTTTAAAATTCATAACTTTGTATAAGAAGCTCCAAATCTAGCAAACTCAAAATCTAACTACTCACCTTAAGATCTAATATTTACCTACAATATTAGGAATCCCAAACCTAACCTATTTCCTATAGTGACATTTTGGACTCCCTCAGCCTAGCACCTAAGAGGACCCGGGACTTTCCAAAATTGGCTAATGTAACTTAAACTTTAATTATCAATACCCTAAGTATTAAAAATGAATCAATAAACTAAATTAACTAAAATAGACCCTAATTCATTAATATTTAAATTTTAATTAAAATTTCCTTTTTTGGACTTCAACAAGTTCTAACCTTAGGATTGTTGCTATTTGCATGCTTTACATTTTTGCAACTTGTATAGTTTTGATGAATCCAAACATTATTATTCAAATGTATAGTTATCTCCTAACAATTTTAGAAGATTTGTATTTACTCTTGTGTGTACTAACATTTCAGGAAAATCGAACTCCACACTACGAAGACTTCAAATCAAATTCAACATGAGACACTTTGTGAATTTGAAGCTTGAACTTTCAATGAATTAAATTAAAAAGAGAGTGATTGTAATTGAGAGAATTAAAATATACACACACACACACATAAGGAGATCATATAAAATTTAAATTGATCGTACGGGATGACATCAGATCGTACGGGACGATCAGACAGTTATCTCCTATTGAGCACATGGAACGAATAGGAACTGGCTTGAAAAATTTTCTAAGTCCTATTCGTCCGGGTCGAAATTAAATATCGTCCAGGACGACTTGGTCTCTGTAAAATTTTTGTCCAGACGAAATTAATTATCGTCAGAAAACGAGTTGCTCTCTTTAAAATTTTCGTCCAGACGAAATTAATTATCGTCCAGGACGATCTGGTCTCTGTAAAATTTTCGTTCAGATGAAATTAATTATCGTCAGAAAACGAGTTGCTCTCTGTAAAATTTTCGTCCAGACGAAATTAATTATCGGCCAGGACGATCTGGTCTATGTAAAAATTTCGTCCAGACAAACCAATTTTCGTCCAGACGATTAACCGACTTAGAACGGTTTTCAGCAGTTTCTAGAACCGACCTAGTAATAACCGTTCGTACCGGACAAACTTAGTTCGTACGGGACGATCAGCGTGTACGAAGACATTTCGTACACATGTACAAATAGGGTCGTTTCAAAGCTTTTAAGTAAAATCGTCCAGGACGATCCACGATCGTACGGGACGATCTACTGCGTACAGAATTGAATACTTGCAGTTTTTGGGCGATTTTTCTTGTCTTTTGTATAAATAGTCCAAATTAGATTGCCACCAAATCTTTTTGTCATTTGATCTTCGTGCCTCTTGAGAGAATAGCTAAGGAGAGAGTGTAAGAGTGCATTCAAAGGAGGATTCCTACCACTGGAGCGTGAAGGCTTTACTTGGAGTTCAAAGGTAAGAATCTCTACTTGTGAATTGAGATTACTTCACTCTTTTCCTTTTTCCTTCTAGATTCATGTGAGAAGATCTGTCAAGGAGATCCGGTTCTCTACCGACACTTTGAGAGTGTGAACAGACGAAGGGTTCGCTGCCTACACTTGGAGAGTGTGAATAGCCGAAGGGTTCGCTGCCTACACTTGGAGAGTGTGAATAGCCGAAGGGTTCTTTGCCCACACTAGGAGAGTGTGAAAGGACAGACGGTTCTCTGCCAACACTGGGGATTGTATGAAAGGACGGACGGTTCTCTGCCGCACCGGGTAGTGGTGAAAAGAGTGATTTGTAAAGGCTTCTCCACCTTGCTGTGGGTGCAAAAGGAGAGTCACTATTGGTATTAGTGTAATACTCAGAGGGTGCCTCTGGGGAGTGGATGTAGGTCTGGTTTAGAATAAATCACTATAAATCTGGTGTCATTTACTTTACTATTTTTACTTTTTCGCATTTTATTTTTAATTTAAAAAAAACTCTGTGGTTGAAAAACGTTTTCTACAAAAACTTAAAAGAAAATTTTCATTTCGGTTCAACATAAATTTAAAGAGGGCTTAATTTTTAAAAATACCAATTCACCCCCCTCTTGGTAGCCTTGGGACATTAACTTAGGTTTAACAACCTATTTACTAGACTCAACAAGTGGTATCAGAGCATCGTTTCAAAATCATAAGTTTGAACTACTTTTTTATTAACGTAGATGGCTACATTCAGAAACCAAAACACACCTGAGGGTTACTCTATTACTAGACCTCCACTGTTTGACAATATTTCTTTTGATTTCTGGAAAACACGCATGTCTACTTTCTTACAGTCACTTGATTATCGCATGTGGATCCTAGTTCAGGAAGGTTATACAAAACCAACTAGATTAGTTGATGGAGTTAGGGTAGAAACACCTTTTGTAGATTGGACTATAGAAGAACGTGACTTAGCACAACTAAATGTCAAATGTCTAAATAGCTTCTTTTGTGCTTTAAAATCTGAAGACTATATGCGGGTTTCCACTTGCAAAAGTGGAAAGGACATATGGGATTGACTTTGTATAACTTATGAAGGGACTAATGAGGTTAAGCAATCAAGACTCAATATCTTGTTACATGACTATGAGTTGTTTCGCATGAAACTTAATGAATCTATTTCTGACATGTACACAAGATTCACACAAATTGTCACTTCTTTGCATGCACTTGGTAGGAAATTAACTAATACTGAAATGGTTAATAAGATTCTTCGTTGTTTACCTACTGCTTATGATGCAAAAATTACTGCAATTACAGAGTCTAAAGATCTAAACATTTATTCTATTGACAATCTTCTTGGTTCACTCATTGCTTATGAGCAAGGAGTAAGTCAAAGAAAGATTGATGCAGGTGAACCACGAAAGGAGAAGAATATAGCACTAAAAGTGAAAGAGTCAGAGAGTGAACACTCACAACCTGAGGATGAAGATAATATTGCATTGATGACTAGATAATTCAGAAGCTTTTTAAAGAGGAAGCAGAAGAGACGCCAGCAATGGAATAGAGATAAGTTTAACAGAAATGACAAGGTTTCTAATGAAGTGATTTGTTATGAATGCAGGAAACCAGGTCATATCAAGACTGATTGCCCAAAACTCAAAGCCACTCCTGGCAAGGAGAAGGTGGAGGAGAAACCTATGGTAAAGAAAGGCAAGAAGAAGTTTCAAAGAGCTTTCTGGGCAGACTCAGCTTCAGACTCATCTGAGATGGAAAAAGAAGAAAAAGTCACCAACCTTTGTTTGATGGCAGATAATGTTGAACAATCAGATCAAGAAGAGGTATGTGACTTAAGCTATGATGAATTGTTTGAAGTTTTTGAACACATGCATGATGCATATAGGAAAATGAAAAAGATGCATGCTAGTTTAAGTTTAGAATTGGAAGAGCTCAAGAATGAACATGAAATCCTTAGGAAAGATCATGCATTAATAGATGACAACCACATAAAACTACTTGATGAATATGATGACTTGAATAAGAATTTTGAAAATCTAAAATCATCCTATACTGATCTTGAAAAAGATTTTAAAAAATTTAAGGATGAATCTGAGAGGAAAATATATCGAATCAATTATACAAATAGACTCTTGGAAGAAATGAATTCATTTTATAAATTGACAATAAGAGCTCTTGAGGATAATAGGATACCCCCCAAAATTGGAGATTTTACAAATCCTAAATATTATCCTAAATATATGGAATCCCTTAAAAGACAAATAAATGGAAGAAAACTTAGGAATACTTTTCCTAAAGTTAAATGTAATAATTGTGGATTTTTGGGACATATATCTCACACCTGTACTTTGAAGATGAAATCTAATTTGGTGTGGAGACCTAATATGCATAAACCTAGACATATCATACATGTATCTGATTATAAATTGCTAAAAGGTGAACCCAAACTTGTTTGGGTTCCCAGGTCTAACATTTGAGAATTTTGTAGGGTTGCTCTCACACAAGACCTCGTGGGAGCATGAAAAATCTTAGGAGAATTACCCAAAAGAATTTAGTAAGAGGTATACCAAAACTAGACTTTACTAAGGACCACCTTTGTGATGCATGTCAAATAGAAAAATAAGTGAAGTTCTCTTTTAAAGCCAATAAGGATCTTAGGACCAGTAAACCTTTGGAAATTCTTCACATGGATCTTTTTGGACCAGTAGGAACTGTAACTCTAGGAGAGAAGGTATACGGATTTGTTATATTGGATGATTTCTCAAGATTCACTTGGGTTAGATTTCTTTTTCATAAAAGTGAATCATTTGAGGAATTCAGAAATTTTTCAACTTGAATTCAAAGAAAACTAGGATGTGAAATAATTTCTTTACAAAGTTATCATGGAGGAGAATTTGAAAATGAAAGATTTGAAATTTTTATAAAGAAAAAGGGATTGATCACAATTTTTCTGCACCTAGAACCCCTCAACAAAATGGGGTAGTTGAAAGGAAAAACACAACATTAATAAAAGCCGCCCGAGCAATGTTGGCAGAATACTCACTTCCTAGATATTTTTGGGCTGAGGCGGTTAGCACTGCATGTTATGTTCTGAATAGGGTGAATGTGAGATCGAATTTAAATAAAACACCCTATGAGTTGCTAAAAGGAAGAACACCAAATTTGTCTCATTTGCATGTTTTTGGTTGCAAGGTGTTCATTCATAACAATAGAAAATTTGCCTTAGGAAAATTTGATCCAAAATCAGATGAAGTAATTTTTGTTGGATATTCAAGTGTTGGAAAATCTTATAGGGTATTCAACAAAAGAACCTTAGTAATTGAAGAAACCACATATGTTGTATTTGATGAATCTGGAAATTTGGAAGAGCCAAATATTGTTGAAGATGAGATTGAGAAAAACTCCCAAAAGATTGATAGAATAAATTTGAAAGAAGATGTGGAAGAGAATTTGGAAAGAGAAAACCCTTTGCATAGAGATTTGAGATTTTCAAAAAACCACCCAAGGGAATTGATTATAGGTGAACCTAGTGAAGGTGTTAGAACTAGGCGTGGATTAAACAAGGAAGTAAATCATTCAGCCTTTATTTCAACAGTAGAACCCATTAATATTGATCAAGCACTTTCTGATGAATTTTGGATATTAGCCATGCAAGAAGAGTTGAATCAATTTGTAAGAAATAAAGTTTGGGAATTAACTACAAGGCCAAAAGATCAAAGTGTTGTTGGAACCAAGTGGGTGTTCAAAAATAAAATGAATGACTCAGGAGTAGTCATTAGAAATAAGGCTAGATTAGTTGCTAAGGGGTATAATCAAATTGAAGGAATTGATTTTGAGGAGACTTTTGCCCCTGTAGCTAGACTTAAAGCAATTAGGGTTTTACTTACCTTTGCCTGTTTTAAAGGTTTTAAATTGTTTCAAATAGATGTCAAAAGTGCCTTTTTAAATGGGGTAATTGAAGAAGATGTTTTTGTAGAACAACCTCCAGGCTTTGAAAATTCTAAATACCCAAATCATATTTTCAAGTTAAAAAAGGCATTATATGGATTGAAACAGGCACCCAGGGCTTTGTATGAGAGGTTGAGCACCTTCCTACTTGAAAGATCTTTTGAAAAAGGAAGTGTGGATACAACTCTCTTTTTAAAGAAATTTAGAAAGGATATACTCATTGTTCAAATTTATGTGGATGATATCATTTTTGGATCTTCAAATAAAAATCTTTGTGATGATTTTTCTAAAACAATGAGTAGTGAATTTGAAATGAGTCTAATGGGAGATTTAAATTACTTTCTAGGTTTTAGCATTAAGCAACTTGAGGAGGGTACATTTCTTAGTCAAACTAAATATATTAAGGACATCCTCAAAAAATATGAAATAGACAATGCTAAACCTGTTAGTACACCAATGAGTTCCTCAGTACAGTTGGATAAGGACCTTAAGGAAAAATCTGTTGATCAAAAGAAATTTAGAGGGATAATTGGATCTTTACTTTACTTGACTGCTAGCCGACCAGATATTATGTTCCATGTTTGCTTATGTGCTAGATTTCAATCAGATCCAAAAGAATCACATTTGACAACAGTGAAAAGGATATTAAGATATCTACTAGGAACTCAGAACTTAGGAATTTGGTATCCTAAGTTTAGCTCTTCATTTGAAATTATTGGTTATTCAGATTCTGACTTTGCAGGCTGTAGAGTGGATAGAAAAAGCACTTCTGGAACATGTCAATTCATTGGAAATTCACTAGTTTCTTCGTCCAGTAGAAAACAAAATTCAGTAGCCCTATCTACTGCAGAAGTAGAATACATTGCATTAGGAAGTTGTGTGGCACAAGAACTTTGGTTAAAACAACAGTTGATTGATTTAGGATTAACTATAGGTACTATTCCAATTTATTGTGACAATACTAGTGCTATTGGCATTTCCAAAAATCCTATTCAACATTCTAGATCCGAACACATTGACATAAGGCATCATTTCATAAGGGATCATGTATCCAAGGGAGAAATTGAACTTACTCATGTTTCAACTGAAAATCAACTTGCAGAAATTTTTACAAAACCTTTAGCCTTTGATACCTTCAGTACATTAAGAACAAGGCTTGGTGTAATTGATTTGAATGCTTAAATAAAAATGTTTTTGCAACATTGATATTTATGGTTTTCGTAGTTTATTTTTCTTTGTTTTGTTTTTGTGAATTTTTGTCTGTTTTTGAGTGATTTCATTTTAGAGTCTGTGGATTTGTCTTTTGTTTTCTGTGATTTGTATATTTAGTTTGTTCTTGTTTGATAAAAGTTTAAAAAAAATCCAAAAATGTGGAAATCGTCCGGGACAAAATTTTTCGTACTGGACGATGTGTGTAAAATTCAGTTTGCGTGATTTTAAACGTCTTAAGAGCAGTTTTTAATGTAGTTCGTCTGTACGATCTGATGATCGTCCAGGACGAAATATTTTTTTTTCTCAAACGTCGGGACGATTAAATGCGGCAGTTGAATGGATAAGGCAGTTTTAATTGTGAAGTTCGTCTGTACGAACTTTTTGTTCGTCCAGACGAACAGACGTCGATTCATAGGCTGGGACGGTTTCCAACTGACATTAAAACGAATTACTTTTTGATCGTCTGTACGAAATTTTTTCTTCTATACAATCAGTCAAGTCAAAAGTCTGTACGAAAGGACGCATTAATTGTGTTGATTATGAAAAGCCGTTTCATTTTGGACGAATTGGATTGTCTGTACGAAATTTTTTCGTCCAGACGAACGTTAAGTTTCGTCCAGGACGAACAGTTTTCATCCAGGACGAACGTATCGTTTTCTTTAAATAAGAAGGCTTTCCAACTCAACAATCACAACTCCAAACTTCACTTTCAATCCCTTTCAACTTCAAATCGACAATGGCCTCCTCAAGCAAGGGACAAAAAGTGTTGGCAAAGAAACCCCACAGGAATTCCTCTGAAAACTTCCTTTCAAAGGCAAATGAGGAATCCTTTCCTCATTTTGCATTTGCCAAAATTACACCTTCTCGCATTCTGATTCAAAGCAAGATAAATTTCAAAGTAATGCACCTTTTTGCTTCCACCCAGTTTGGATTCATTCTTTCTCTCGTCCACCTCTACAACAAACAAACCTTTCTCTATTTCCTAGCCAATATGAGTTTTAATTCCGACCACTCCTCTATAAGTTCTTTTGTTTTCAAACAAAAAGTTGAAATCACCAAGCACGACATAGGTGCCTTTCTAAACTTAAGAACTGAAGGTTATAGAGCCCACACCCTTATGAATGAAGACACTTTCAAATGGTATGAAGTCAATAGGGTGATTAGGGAAAATGGCCTAACATATCATGTTGCTAGAGTTTCAGGAATGACCAGAAATGCTCGAATCATCCAGCACATTCTTCGATCTTCAATCATTCCTAAAGCTGGTGATAGGATCAATATTACCCCACTCCTTTATGTTATGACTTTTTTGATTATGGATCGTAAGCCTATCGATGAAGCCCAACTTATCCTAGACCATCTTTATGGGCTTACAGAAATTGGGCATACAGAACAGAAAAGAAAAATGAATATCTCATTAGGACACTTAGTTACATATATTTTGGAAAAGAAATACAACCTAGTGCATCCTGATGATGAATATGAAGAGCCTGTCTACTACAATGATGCTTCTTTCAGTGCAATTTTCAAAGAGGAAAAAGGGAAAGCACATGCCAGTGCTTTTGAAGAAGAAGAAGAAGGAGAGCAAACTTCTACACCTCAATCAGATTATCAGAATTTGATTGAGAAATTTGATAGACTTGAGAATCATGTTGATCACAGATTTGATCAAATCGATGCTCAACTTCTGCAACAGCAACATGACATTGGTAGTATCAGAAATGAAGTTCATGAAATCAATACCAATGTTATGTTGATGGCCTCCTACTTCAACCTATTTGGTAGCATTCCTCCTCCTCCAGAAGAATAGAGAATTAGAGATGATTTTCTTTATGTTTGTTGTACTTGTATTTGTTTTAATGTTTGTTGTGTTAGTGTTTATTTTAGTGTTTGTTTTAGTTTGTTTTTATTAAAAGTTCAGTGTTTTTTCTTTTGTATTGATATTATGAAATGATCTTGTAATCTTTTTTATAAATATCAATATTTGTTGTAGTTGATTTAAATTTAGTTTATTTTTGAAATGTGCTTAATTTTTATGAATTTCATTAGTCTTATTTAATCTTAATTGTGCTTAAATTAGATTGTAATTTGAGATTAATTTCATTAGAAAATCTAGTCTTTCTAAATTTAAAATTTGTTTATAACTTGTTATAATTAGAATTTTTAATTTCATGTCTATTCATTTAGACTACATTAAATTTAATATTATTATTACAAATTAGATGTTTTCTTATTTTGTATTTCTTTGCTCAAGTGATATTTATGCACTTAAAAAAATTTAAAATTTTAGATTATTGATCTTGGAAAGAATTGGTTTCAAATTACTCTTGAAAAATTGTACAAAGAGTACAAAAATTAAAAGGAATGCGCAAAGGTTCGTAAATGTGAAAAAGTGGCACAAAATAAGCCCAATGAAAAAAGATGCACAAAAATGTGCCAAAAATTTGAAAAAGATGCGCAAAGCGCCACATGTGGTAATTCTCTTCTTTCCAGATTCTTTCAATCTCTTAATTCAAATTGATCTTCTGTTCATTTATATTTCTATTGAACTTTGAAATATAGATTTTTTATTCATCTCTCTTGTAATGATTTTCTTTATCAAAAATGTCTAAATTGAATCATGTCTTTGATAAATTATTCTTACTTACAATGTTATATCACTTCTTAAATTCTATGAATTTCTATGATTTCACTAATGTTATTAGTTTTTAGATTGCATACCTTATGTCAATCACTCTTTAGATTAAATTTTCAAATAGATTTCATATAATTACTTACATTTCTTGCCTATTTCTTCTTCACTTTTTATTGTTGTCAAAAAGGGGGAGAAATTTGTGTTTGTATGTTTTGTTTTTGTATTCTGATTTTGTAGCTTGTGATTTTGTGTCATTTGTGCTTGTGTTATTGTCTTGTATTTTTTATTTTGTGTTCTTTGATTCAAAATGCCTCCTTATTTTCATGTATTCATCAATTCAGGGGGAGTTTAGGAGATTTGTTTAAATTGAAATCATACAAACAATAATTGTTTTGCAATCATCAAAAAAGGGGAGATTGTTAAGATAGTTGCTATTTGCATGCTTTACATTTTTGCAACTTGTATAGTTTTGATGATTCCAAACATTATTGTTCAAATGTGTAGTTTTCTCCTTACAATTTTAGAAGATTTTTATTTGCTCTTGTGTGTACTAACATTTCAGGAAAATCGAACTCCATACTACGAAGACTTCAAATTAAATTCAACATGAGACACTTTGTGAATTTGAAGCTTATACTTTTCTATGAATTAAATTTGAAATGGAGTGATTGTAATTGAGTGAATAAAAATATACACACACACATAAGGAGATCATATAAAATTTATACTGATCGTACGGGACGATATCAGATCGTACAGGACGATCAGACAGTTATCACCTATTGAGCACATGGAACAAATAGGAACTGGCTTGAAAAATTTTCTAAGTCCTATTCATCCGGGACAAAATTAAATATCGTCCAGGACGACTTGGTATCTATAAAATTTTCGTCCAGACGAAATTAATTATTGTCAGAAAATGAGTTGCTCTCTGTAAAATTTTTGTCCAGACGAAATTAGTTATCGTCCAGGACGATCTGGTCTCTATAAAATTTTTGTCCAGACGAAATTAATTATCGTCAGAAAACGAGTTGCTCTCTGTAAAATTTTCGTCCAGACGAAATTAATTATTGGCCAGGACGATCTGGTCTCTGTAAAATATTCGTCCAGACGAACCAATTTTCGTCCAGACGATTAACCGACTTAGAACGGTTTTCAGCAGTTTCTAGAACCGACCTAGTAATAACCGTTCGTATCGGATAAACTTAGTTCGTACGGGATGATCAGCGTGTACGAAGACATTTCGTAGACATATATAAATAGGGTCGTTTCAAAGCGTTTAAGTAAAATCGTCCAGGACGATCCACAATTGTACGGGACGATCCACTGCGTACAGAATTGAATACTTGCAGTTTTTGGGCGGTTTTTCTTGTCTTTTGTATAAATAGTCCAAATTAGACTGCCACCAAATCTTTTTGTCATTTGATCTTCGTGCCTCTTGAGAGAATAGCTAAGGAGAGAGTGTAAGAGTGCATTCAAAGGAGGATTCCTACCACTGGAGCGTGAAGGCTTCATTTGGAGTTCAAAGGTAAGAATTTCTACTTGTGAATTTGGATTACTTCACTCTTTTCCTTTTTCCTTCTAGATTTTTGTGAGAAGATCTGTCAAGGAGATCTGGTTCTCTGCCGACACTTGGAGAGTGTGAACAGACGAAGGGTTTGCTGCCTACACTTGGAGAGTGTGAATAGCCGAAGGGTTCGCAGCCTACACTTGGAGAGTGTGAATAGCCGAAGGGTTCTCTGCCCACACTAGGAGAGTGTGAAAGGACGAACGGTTCTCTGCCAACACTAGGGATTGTGTGAAAGGACGGACGGTTCTCTGCCGCACCGGGTAGTGGTGAAAAGAGTGATTTATAAAGGCTTCTCCGCCTTGCTGTGGGTGCAAAAGGAGAGTCACTATTGGTATTAGTGCAATACTCAGAGGGTGCCTTTGGGGAGTGGATATAGGTCTGGTTTAGACCGAACCACTATAAATCTGGTGTCATTTACTTTACTATTTTTACTTTTCCGCATTTTATTTTTAATTTTAAAAAAACTCTGTGGTTGAAAAATGTTTTCTATAAAAACTTAAAAAAAAAATTTTATTTCGGTTCAACATAAATTTAAAGAGGGTTAATTTTTAAAAATATCAATTCACCCCCCTCTTGGTAGCCTTGGGACATTAACTTAGGTTTAACAATCTATTTACTAGACTCAACAATCACCCTATATAGGACCTATCCAAAATCACACAAGCCTTACACACACATAGAATTATTTGTTAGGGCATCACTTCTAGACTTAGGCTAGGCCGGTGTTTATTTTTTTGATGTGTGCCAGGTTTTATGAGGTTTTACTACATGTTGTGAATGAAATTGCTATGTCTGTTTACTTTTACTGTACTCTATGGATTGATGTGATGGGCTATAGATTTATCCATAGGTTAGGATCGATATTTTTATACTAATGATGTTTCCTACAGGTGGTCATGCTCATACATCACTAAATAAAAGGGGACAACTGCCATGATTTAAAAATACTAATGATATTTTATGCAGGTGCTTCAGAATTTGCTCAGTCCCCCCTAAATAAATGAGGGCTAAAATCATTAATAATAATAATTACAGGTGCTTCAGAGATAGCTTAGCCCTCAAAAGTAATTAAGAGTATTGCCAAGGATGGCTGTGATGAGTACTTTTCATTTTCATATAAACTGCTTGGAATGATTATAACTGCTTGAGAATTTTTATTAGGATAACCTTGCAAGAGAGTCTAAATTTTTACTGTTTTTAATTAATGTAATATTTATAACGTATGTTTGAGTTGTGAAAATGCAACTTTGAGTTGGGATATTCTTATCCAACTTGAATTCCAAAAGAAGAATACATCCTCAAAGGGGAGAGTCTTCTTCCATTTGGAAGATTGAGTTTGAATGGCTTTAGATATCCAAAGATAAAAGATAATACCCCTCTAAGGGGGATTGTCTCTTTGTTTGGATATTCAAGTCATGATGAATCCAAGGAGTCCAAGGATGAGAGATCCAAGGAGTCCAAGGAGAAGAAGTTCAAGAAGGCTGAAGAACCGAAGACCCAATATCTCACTCAAAGTCATTTATGTCATTTCTAGGCTTAGAAATTTGGGTTGTTGGCAGTGGTGCCCAGCCACTTTATTTTTCTACAGACCCTGGGTTGTAATTAAGGGTAGTTGGCCTATGAATATTTATTAATTTGTTGATTATTTTTGTTGTATTTTATTTATGATTGTGTGCCTCTAGGGTTGCATATTTTCTTAGTTTAGTAGTGATTTACTTGTCATTTTTGTTTTAGCCTAGATTTCATTAGGCTCTCTAAGGACTAAAATGTTTCAGCATATAGGTAGAGTCTGGATAATCTAACATATAAGGATGAAGTGCTAGCCTAGGGAGGCCCAATCTTTTCTAAAAATTTATTTTCTATAAGCCTGATTTTAAAGTCTAAAGCATACATGATTTGGATCTTCTAAGCTAGCATGCATTGTATTAGAAATCAATTTAATTAAAATTTTAATTGCATTAGCTCTAAGAGCATTCACCTAACATAAGTATAAGGCCACTTAGAAATTCTTTAGATTTTGGCCTTAATTTCCAAAAACTAAACCACCCACCCATTTTTCATAAATGACTGGACAGTATGGTTTTAGATTGTTTAGGTGGTTAGCCAGCTCCCCAATCTAGGTCACGGTAAGTCTATGTTTTGCACTGCATTAGTTAGGACTCAGGCGTTAGTATTGTGTAGAACACTAAGTCCAATCTAGATTTAGGATTCAAGGCTGCTACATTCGTCCTCGTAGTATGCCTAAATAGTTGGTGAGTCCCTTCTCTTGAGGGACTATAAATCCTACTCATCCGCGTCACATAGATGACGCCACTTTCAGCTTTCTCTCATGTATGTGTCGGCTGCCTGACTTTCTTTTCTCCAATTTTTTCTCACTACCTTAGTCCCTCCGAATGCTGGTGTGAACCACGCATGTTGACTGAGCCACTTGATCCTTTCTTTCCCTTTGAGTAAGACTTCCTAGTCTAAGCCTTATGTATCAATCCCATTTTTGGAAAGGATAATGTATAATCCTTAATCGAGAGTTTTCTCAGGCTCCGACCTGAGATATAATTAACCACAGGGGCTTGCGCCCGTGGGAAACTGAATTTCAGGGGTAGGTGCGGTCGTATACCCCTCTGCAATACTGCAGCCGTAGCGGTGTCCTTTCGGAGGTCCACAACCTTTTTTTAAATTAATTTATAGGGAGTGATATGAATTAGAGTCTAATAAGCAATTCTATAAGCTCTAATGTATCATGTAACTTAATTGCCCAATCTTTTATATTTGAATTGTCTACTTTTTTTAGGATTTTTTTTAATTCCCCTATTACTAATTTAAGTCTGACCACTAGTTTGAGGATGATACTCAGTTGCTATCCTACAATAAACTCTATATTTCTTTAAGATTGTTTCTATTTTTTTATTATGGAAATGACTTCCTCCATCATTAATTAGAACTCTTGGCATTCCAAATCTTGAGAAAATATTTTTCTTTAATAACTTAATCATAATATGAGCATCAATTTTAGAAGTTACCACTCTTTCAATTCATTTTCAAATATAGTCCAAAACAATAAGAATATATTAAGCTCCATAGGATGGCACAAAAAGTCTCATAATATTCATTCCCTAAACATCAAATGTTTCTATTTTTAGGACATAATTCAAAGACATTTCGTTGCATTTTATAATATTTTCAATTCTTTGGCATTGATTAAAAACTTATCCAAACACTCCTATTTTGGTCAAGATTTCTCCTATAATTAAATGACTAAGCCCATTTAATAATAATAATAATGTTGACCCCTATATGCAAAAAGACATAAACAAGGTGAAAGTTAATGTGTGACACATCACTTGAAAGGTCAAACGAACTCCGATCACCAAACAGATAGCACTGTTACGTTCGGAGCATCAAATTTGCTTACGAGGGAACCTCTCGTAATTAATTCAGGTGAGATCGGTCAAAACAGACGATTGACATCCAAAATGGACACGCGACATTATCCAAATAACACATGATTGCAAAATAGACTTCGCTATTGAATTTGAAATGTCGACACATAAAAATGATTGTTAATTTTTTAAATAAAAGTCACACGAATAAATTGACGCAGATTCTTAGACAATATAACAAGCAAATTGAAGAAATTGATGTACAATGTTATCCCAAATGACGTCCGATCGCAAAATAGACTTCATTGTTGTGTTTGGAACATCAATAATACCCAAAATAGTAAATAATTTTTGTTAGGAAAGTTGCTATTTGCATGTTTTACATTCTTGCAACTTGTATTATTTTGATGATTCCAAATATTATTGTTTTATGTGTAGTTATCTCCTAACACTTTTTGGAAGATTTATTTTTGCTCTTGTGTGTACTAATATTTCAGGAAAATCAAACTCCAGACTACGAAGACTTCAAATTAAATTCAGCATGAGATACTTTGTAAAATTTGAAGCTTGCACTTTTCTTAGAAATCAAATTGAAAGGGAGTGATTGTATTTTGAGAGAATAAAAACATACACACATAAGAAGATCATATAGAATTTATACTGATCGTACAGGACGATCTTCAGTTCGTACTGGACGATCAGACAGTTACCTCCTATAGAGCATATGGAACGAATAGGAACTTGCTTGAAAATTTTTCTAAGTCCTATTCGTCCAGGACGAAATAAATTATCGTCCAGGACGATTGGTTCTCTGGAAAATTTTCGTCCAGACGAAATAAATTAACATCCAGGATGATAGGTTCTCTGTAAAATTTTCGTCCAGACGAAATTAATTATCGTCCAGGACGATTGGGTCTCTGGAAAATTTTTGTCCAGACGAAATTAAATTATCGTCCGTGGCGATTGGTCCTCGGAAAATTTTTCGTCCAGACAAAATAAATTATCGTCCAGGACGATCAGTCCTCTGTAAAAATTTCGTCCAGACGAATCAATTTTCGTCCAAACGATTAACCGACTTAGGACAGTTTTCACTAGTTTATAGAACCGACCTTGTAATAACCGTTCGTACTGGACGAACCTTGTTCGTACAGGACGATCAGCTGTACGAAGACATTTCGTACACATATTCAAATAGGGTCATTTCAGATCGTTTAAGTAAAATCGTCCAGGACGATCCACGATCGTACATGACGATCCACTGCGTACAGAATTGAATACTGGCAGTTTTTTGGACAGTTTTTCTTCTCCTTTCTATATAAGGAGTCCTAGAAACTATTACAAATGCCTTTGGAGTTGTTTTCTCTTGAGAGGGATCATTGAGAGGGAGAAGATCCTTGGAGGGGATTTCAAGGGAGTGTGGAGGGGATATTCACACGGTTGCTCCGGCGAAGGCTCTCAAGTGAAGTTCAACAACATCGGTCCGGTTCTCTGCCGACACTTGGAGAAGTGTAAAAGGACGACAAAGTGTATCTTTGACAGTCATTGTGTCTTCGTTCTTGTGGAGAAAACTTGAAGAGAGAACTTGAAAGGGAGAGAGGAAAGGGTGGAGTTTGAGAGGGAGAAGATCCTTGAAGGGGATTTCAAGGGAGTGTGAAGGGGATATTCACACAGTTGCTCCGACGAACTTGCACCTCAATACCATCGGATTCAAGGGTCATCTTGAGGGAAGTTTTGGCAAGAAGAAGATCTCTTTGGTGTTAAAGAACCCGGCTACTCCACCGCACCGGGGAAGGTGAAAGTGATTTTGTACAGGCTTCTCCACCTTGCTGTGGGAGCAAAAGGAGAGTCACTTTGTGGTATTAGTGCAATACTCAGAGGGTGCTTCTGGGGAGTGGATGTAGGTCAAGGTTTGACCGTACCACTATAAATCTGGTGTGTTCTTTCTTATTTTTTATTCCGCATTTAATTTCATTGCAAGTTGTTTACTCTGATTGAAAAGTTTATTTTAAACTTTAATTTTAACTTGCATCAATAATTCAAAAGGTTTTCTAAAATTCCAAGAGTTGAAGTTACATTTTTTAAATTGCCAATTCACCCCCCCTCTTGGTTAGCCTTGGGACATTCACTTAGGCTTAACAACCTAATTACTAGACCCAACAAGTGGTATCAGAGCTTTGTTTCAAAATCATAAGTTTAGACTACTTTTTGAAAAACGAATATGGCTATTTTTAGAAACCATAAATTGTTAGATGGATGTTCGATTGTTAGACCACCTTTATTTGAAAGTATTTTTTTTGATTTTTTGAAAATTCGAATGTCTACTTTCTTGCAATCAATAGATTATCGCATGTGGCATATGATTCAAAGTGGTTATTCTGTACCGTCACGTATTATAGATGGAATCAAAACTGATATCCCTTTTTCTGAATGGAGTAGAGTAGAACAAATTTATGCACAATTAAATGCTAAATGTATGAATTATTTGTTCTGTGCTTTAAATTCTGAAGATTATATGAGAGTCTCTACATGTACTACAGGTAAGGAAATTTGGGATAGTTTATGCATTACATATAAAGGTACTAGTGAAGTCAAGCAATCTAAGTTGAATTTTTTGATGAATGACTATGAACTCTTTAGCATGAAACCTTATGAGTCGATCTTAGACATGTATACTAGGTTTATTCAAATTGTAACATCATTGCATGCTTTAGGTAAAGAGTTTTCAAACTTTGAAATAGTCAATAAAATTCTACGTTGTTTACTTGACAAGTTTGATGCCAAAGTTGTTGCTATTTGTGAATCGAAAAATTTGAATGAATATTCTATTGATAATTTGATTGGCTCACTCATTGCCTACGAGGAATGTTTGGGTCAAAGACTTTTGGATGCAGGTGAAACAATAATGCTAAAAGCGGAAAACATGGAGAAAAGTGGCTTAGTTGGTGAGAAAAGCAATGACTTAACAAGCAAATTGAAAAGTCCACTAAAGCACAAGAATAAGCATCAACAAAAGTGGAATAAAGGTAAAAATGGTAAGAATGTTCAAATTTTTTCTAATATTATTTGCTTTGGATGCAGGAAATTTGGACATCTAAAAAGCCAGTGTCCTAATTTGAGAACTCTTCCTACTAAAGAAAAGGGCAAAGCTAAGCAAATTATAAAATGGGAAAATAATAAAAAGCAAAAAATCTCCTGGGCAGATCTAGCTTCTGAATAATCAGACCAGGAGAAAAATGATGTTTAAAACCCTTTGTTTATTTGTTTTTGTTGTATTTTTATTTTTGTTTATTTTGTGTGTTTTTGTGTTTTTATTTTTAGTGTTTTGAATGATTTTGAAATATTTTCTCATTTGATTTCATGTTTTAGATCGATGTTAATGTTCTTAATCTTTATGAAATTCATTTAGTACTTTTAATCTCTATTGTGCCTAAACTAAAATTGTAATTAGAAATTAATTTCATTAGAAAATCTAGTTTATCTAAATTTAATTTTTTGCCTATAACTTGTTTTAGTTAAAATTTTTTTAATTTCATGTCTTTCATTTTAGACTACAAAATCTTAATTATTATTATTGTATCTTAGATGTCTATTTTATTTTGTATTTCATTTTTCAATTAATATTTATGCACTTAGAAAAATTTGAGATTCTAGATTATTGTCTTTGGAAAGAATTCAATTACTCTTGAAAATTGTACAAATGTACAAAATCAAAAGGAATGCGCAACAAAGTTGCAAATGTGAAAAAGAGGTACAAAATAAGCCCAATAAAGAAAGATGCACAAAAATGTGCCACCTATATGAAAAAGATGCATAAAAATGTGCCACCTATATGAAAAAGATGCGCAAAGCGCCACTTGTGGTGATTTTCTTCTTTCCAGATTCTTTTTAGTCTATTAATTCAAGTAGATCTAATGTTCATTTATATTTCAATTGATTTTTGGAATATGCAATTTTTTACTCATCTTTATTACAATGATTCTTCATATCATAAATGTCTAAATTGAATCATGTTTTTCATAAATTCTTACTTATTACAATGTTATATCAATTTTTTAAATTCTATGAAATTCTATGATTTGATTAATGTTCTTAATTCTTAGTTGCATTCTTATGTCAATCACTTTTTTAGATTAAATTTACACATGAATTTTTCATAAGATTTTCTACATTACTAGTCTATTTCTTCTTCACTTTTTGTTGTTGTCAAAAAGGGGGAGAGATTATTGTTTGTATTGTTTAGGGAGAGAATTTTTTTTAAAATTTTGTGTGTGTCTTGTAATGTTTTTTTGTGTATTGTTTTTGTGTATGTGTGTATGTAAAATTTTAAAACAAAAATTGTTTTTTAAAATACCTCCTTATTTTAATGTATTCATCAATTCAGGGGGAGTTTAGGAGATTTTAAAATGGTTTGAAATTTTACTAACAATAATTATTTTGCCATCATCAAAAAGGGGGAGATTGTTAGGAAAGTTGCTATTTGCATGTTTTACATTCTTGCAACTTGTATTATTTTGATGATTCCAAATATTATTGTTTTATGTGTAGTTATCTCCTAACACTTTTTGGAAGATTTGTTTTTGCTCTTGTGTGTACTAATATTTCAGGAAAATCAAACTCCAGACTACGAAGACTTCAAATTAAATTCAGCATTAGATACTTTGTAAAATTTGAAGCTTGCACTTTTCTTAGAAATCAAATTGAAAGGGAGTGATTGTATTTTGAGAGAATAAAAGCATTCACACATAAGAAGATCATATAGAATTTATACTGATCGTACAGGATGATCTTCAGTTCGTACTGGACGATCAGACAGTTACCTCCTATAGAGCATATGGAACGACTAGGAACTTGCTTGAAAATTTTTCTAAGTCCTATTCGTCTAGGACGAAATAAATTATCGTCTAGGACGATTGGTTCTCTAGAAAATTTTTGTCCAGACGAAATAAATTAACGTCCAGGACGATAGGTTCTCTGTAAAATTTTCGTCCAGACGAAATTAATTATCGTCCAGGATGATTGGGTCTCTGGAAAATTTTTGTCCAGACGAAATTAAATTATCATCCGTGGCGATTGGTCCTCGGGAAATTTTTCATCCAGACGAAATAAATTATCGTCCAGGACGATCAGTCCTCTGTAAAAATTTCGTCCAGACGAATCAATTTTCGTCCAAACGATTAACCGACTTAGGACAGTTTTCACTAGTTTCTAGAACCGACCTTGTAATAACTGTTCGTACTGGACGAACCTTGTTCGTACAGGACGATCAGCTGTACGAAGACATTTTGTACACATATTCAAATAGGGTCGTTTCAGATCGTTTAAGTAAAATCGTCCAGGACGATCCACGATCGTACAGGACGATCCACTGCGTACAGAATTGAATACTGGCAGTTTTTTGGACAGTTTTTCTTCTCCTTTCTATATAAGGAGTCCTAGAAACTATTACAAATGCCTTTGGAGTTGTTTTCTCTTGAGAGGGATCATTGAGAGGGAGAAGATCCTTGGAGGGGATTTCAAGGGAGTGTGGAGGGGATATTGACACGGTTGCTCCGGCGAAGGCTCTCAAGTGAAGTTCAACAACATCGGTCCGGTTCTCTGCCGACACTTGGAGAAGTGTAAAAGGATGACAAAGTGTATCTTTGACAGTCATTGTGTCTTCGTTCTTGTGGAGAAAACTTGAAGAGAGAACTTGAAAGGGAGAGAGGAAAGGGTGGAGTTTGAGAGGGAGAAGATCCTTGAAGGGGATTTCAAGGGAGTGTGAAGGGGATATTCATACAGTTGCTCCGGCGAACTTGCACCTCATTACCATCGGATTCAAGGGTCGTCTTGAGGGAAGTTTTGGCAAGAAGAAGATCTCTTTGGTGTTAAAGAACTCGGCTACTCCGCCGCACCGGGGAAGGTGAAAGTGATTTTGTACAGACTTCTCCGCCTTGCTGTGGGAGCAAAAGTAGAGTCACTTTGTGGTATTAGTGCAATACTCAGAGGGTGCCTCTGGGGAGTGGATGTAGGTCAAGGTTTGACCGAACCACTATAAATCTGGTGTGTTCTTTCTTATTTTTTATTCCGCATTTAATTTCATTGCAAGTTGTTTACTCTGGTTGAAAAGTTTATTTTAAACTTTAATTTTAACTTGCATCAATAATTCAAAAGGTTTTCTAAAATTCCAAGAGTTGAAGTTACATTTTTTAAATTGCCAATTCACCCCCCCTCTTGGTTAGCCTTGGGACATTCACTTAGGCTTAACAACCTAATTACTAGACTCAACAATTTTGTCCAATGGAGTTTGGCATGCAAATCGACTTAAATTTTGAGATGATTGTCTTTTTTTTTTTAATCCAAAGCATAAAAGCTTTATTGATGAAGAAATCTAAAGAAAATTATTACAACCTACAATCATCCGACTCCTTCTTTAACAAATTGATAAAGGAAGGAGGGATTTTATTTATATCTAGAGTATCCCAACAAAAAGAACTAATACAAGCATAGTTAGCACAGAGATCTGCTAACTTATTACTATCCCTTCCCACACAATTGTAAAAAATATAATGAAAATCTTTGATGAAAGAAATGTCTTTCATACCTTCTCCGCCTTTATCCATCATTCCCTTGATGCACTTCATTACATTCTTGTTGTCTCCATCAATGATCAAACCTTTATATTCATACATCCAATCCTTAATTTCTAATTTGATCGAAATGATTGTCTGTAGCTCCATTTCCGCTGCATTCCAGTGAACATAAGACTTACCAAAAGCCTCAAGTAATCTGCCTTGTCCGTCCCTGAAAACTCCTCTAATTCCAGCTTTGTAATTCTTGAAAAGAGTTGCATCTATATTGACTTTGATCCAATCAGGTGGAGGAGGATGCCAAGTATTGGACAACCTATTCGGTTGATTGACATCCTCAATACCTGAATTTATACAAGTAAAATTCTTAATAACTGCAGAAATACTAACAGCATTGGTTGCTATTAGGTAAAATTTGAGATGATTGTTGGAATCTAGGTAATTGCATGTAAATCAAAGCAATGTTGGATAGTTGACTTGTTTCTGCTATTTTAAAATTTAATAATTATAATGATGATGTATTATTATTATTATTATCAATTTAATTAAATAATAAAGTTAAAAATATTTTCAAACCTCAGATGCATCGAAGTCCTTGGCGAAATCCTGTGAATCCCGCTAAATCTTGCTTCACATCTCCTTGTGATATATCTGTTGAAGATTGCCTCAGTTGAGTAAAAAAAAGGGTTCGTTATCATTGTTAATTCAAAGCAAAACGAAAACTTTCAGCTTTGACTTCAAGAGCTTTCAACTGAACTCCCAACTTGTGTCTCCCATTTGAAGACTCGCTCACAACCTAGATCAAATCCCATCGCCTATTCTTCGATGAAGCAAAAATCCCGTACACGACTCAATCCCTACGATCTCCTTCGTCAAACCATACAAATTCCCGACCCGGCTTCTTCTGCCTGCTACCTCAGGATCTCTTGCATGAGTATCAACCAACTCTTCCCCTCCACTAGATCCATCCAAACTACACACAAAATCTGCTTCGATCTCTTGCCAGCAAAAATAGCTTACATTTAAAGCCTATATTTCTACACTAAATAAAGTTCAGCAGCTGGACCATTTACTCAGTATAATCTACATGAATCAGCCCTTTAAAGATACCCACAACACATTCAAACACTTCCACAAGTAGAAGCTCCTCAAAGCCCACTACCCCCACTACAAACTTCAAACACCCTACCAAGGTCCACTTAAAAAATCAGCCTATTCCTTCATTGAACCAAAATTTCTTCAAACAGTAGATGCTTCCTTCTTATTTCTCTTTATTATTGTTATTATTTTCTATTGACAATATCAGTTAGTGGCCTTGATTAGTTTCCTTTTTAATCAACATCATTAGTTATTTATTATCATATTTGTTGATTAAAAGTGTGCATATATATATATATATATATCATCAAAAAATTATCTTGATCGGGCACGAATCTCGAGGCAAAATCAACCCGGAAACTTCAAAAATTAAACCCAGGATAACTTGAACTCCGATTTCAGCAAACTTACAATCAAACTGAGCGTCTCGGAAATACGAACCCAACGACACCAAATTCGACTCAATTCGAACCCAAATTAATCCAAATCAAGGACTTGAAGCACTGTTAGAAAGTTCGTACCATAATTTGAGTTACCAAACGGTTTCCGAATTTGACGAGCTTATAGTCAAATCGAGCGACTCGACGAGACGAATCCAACGAGCCCAAGATTGCCAAATTCCTAGGTCATTAAGACCTTTAAATGTCTGATAAACGGTTCATGATCGAAGGATTCAATATCGGCCATTCATCCGGACCACTCCATATTTGCCCTTGATCTCTCATCTATTTACGGGCCATGCCACTCCAGAAAATCAATAAATAGACCCCTCATTTCTCATGAGAGGGGACCCAAGCAAGAAGAAGAGAAGAAGAAGAGAAGAAGAAGAGAAGAGAAGGATAGGAAGGAATAACTCCTCCTCGACCACCACCGGAGTTCTGCCCGACACCCGAGTGACGCCGGAATTCCGCCGGACGCTCGAGTGACGCCGGAATTCTTCCCAAGTGACGCCGGAGTTCTGCCCGACACCGAAATTCTGCCAGACTTCCAATCGACGCCGAAATTCTACTCAACTTCGGAACGACGCTGGGATTCTGCCCGACCTCCGAAGGACTCCAGATTTCTACTCGATCTCCAAGTGAAGCCGGAACTCTGCCCAACGTTGTAATTGGATTTCAATCCGAAATTGAAGCATTGTAATCTGATCGTCGTAAATTTTAAGGACGAATCAGCCTCTTGTACTTCAGACAAACACTAGTGGAATTATTTCAACTGGACGTGGCCCCGTAGTTTTTTCCCTTTCCAAGGTTTTCCACGTAAAAATCCTAGTGTTATTTTATCTTATATATGTTTGTGTGCTGGATATCCATACAACGTTGAGATAGAAATTTATTAACTCTATCGCCGCGTATATTCTAGCATGCATTAGTTTGGCTCCGTTTGCGAGAAACTTATTCTACAGCTCTAAGTATTGCTATGATGGTCAACAGATGCAGTAGTCGCATCGTTGGAGCTTCTCGCTCCAACTCCCACCAGTACAAAAATCAGTCTATGAATCATAGACGTCCGATATCTACCTCTTTCTACCCTGGGGGGCAAAATACCGTTGGAGAAGGAACTTCGGGACCCTCCCTGGAAGAGAGATTCCGAAAAATGAAAGAATCTAAGAACGAGATCCTTTAACTCCTGCGAGAGTCTCGGCAGCCAACATTACCACAGCGGGAGGAGGTTCTTCTCCCTCGAGCTCCACCACTGGCCAAAATAGTTCAACTTGAACATCTTTAAGCATAAATTCATCCTCATTCGCCAAGAAGATATCCACAATCACGCTAGGATAACGAACTTGCCGATACAGCAAGTTCTACCCTTCCTTCACCCACAACTTGGCAACCTCATATTCTTCCAGATCTCCCAGAAGACTTAGCCCAACCACATGTTGCTGAGCTCCCTCATAGTGCTCTATGTTATGAACTGCTGAGATTAGTACGGGAAGAGTTCCCTAGAGGAGATGTGAGGCAAACTCTCCGACAGCGAAACTTCCAAGAGTCATCACCTTTAACTGAAGCCATTCTTCAGCACCCCATTCCGGTTGGCTTCAAACTACCAAGCATCGAATCCTATGATGGGATGTCCGACCCGTACGAGCACATTAACCATTATAGAACCATCATGCATATTCAGCGAGCCTAGGATGCACTCCTTTGCTAGGTTTTTCCTGCCACCCTTAAAGGACATGCTCGAACGTGGTCCTATTTACTTCCGTCTGGAACGATCCCTTCTTTCGTCAAATTGCCCAAAATATTTGTCGAACAGTTTGTAGTCAGTCGAAGAATTGCTAAGAATTCTTCCCACCTCTCCGGGATTCATCAAAATGAGGGAGAATCGTTGAAGGAGTATTTTCAATGACTTTCCATTAAGGCCCGACAGATTCCAGGAGCAGACCCTGAATTGCTCAGAGGGGTCTTTCTTGGAGGCCTTTGTACTGGCCCCTTCTATTCGACACTCATGCTAGACACTATTCATTCATATGCCGATCTGATCCATCGTGTAGAGGCACAAATCTCTGCAGATGAGGCCATAAATGCTCATAAAAAGCAGTTTGAGTAAACCAACGGGAAGCGCAAGGGTGCACCTGGATGGATAATTCATCCTCATAACAGAAGAAACAAGAGAAGAATAATCTACCTCTTAGGCCTCCATTTCCACGACACAAACCTCAATAGGAGAAGGAGTACACTCCACTCAATACATCTCGAGCAAATGTATTAATGGCTGTTCGAGATCAAGATATGATGAAATGGATGCATCCTTTGAAGCCAAACACAAGAAATCAAGATCAGTACTATCACTTTCATCGTAGTCATGGCCACCCTACCGAAGCATGTAGTCAACTTAAGGAGGAGATTAAAAGACTCATCCGCCAAGGCTATCTTTGACAGTTTATTTGGGATTCACCTACCCGAGAGGAAGTTCGTCCCACTAGGGGGCAAAATCAATAACAGAGAGCACCGATGAATAATCGAATAGAAGTTGGTGAAATTGAGACAATCGCCGGAGGCCCCTTGCTATTTGATCAAGTCTTTTTAGCTGTAGATGAAAATCCAACTTCGAAGAAGGCTTGTATAGATCACTCTATCATCTTTGACGTTTTTTATCTGGAGAGAGTAAAAACCCCTCATCAAGATCCGCTTGTTATCAATGCAGGCATAGTTGACCCATATTACAATGTCAAAAGAATTCTTGTGGACAATGGAAGCTCCGTAAATGTCATGTTCTACTCCACTTTTCTCAATATGAGTCTCTCAAGAGAAAAGCTTCAACCTACTACAGGTCCTTTGTATGGATTTGATAATAGACCTATACGAGTAGAAGGGATAATCAGTCTCCCAGTTATACTTGGAGAATTTCCTCGACAGACTACACACTCCATTCAGTTGATCGTTGTAAAGTTAGAATTGACTTACAATGCTATCTTTGGGAGGCCGCTCCAATCAATTTTTGGGATTGTCGCCTCTATCCCTCACCTCAAGCTGAAGTTCTATAACCCGATAAGAGTTAGTGTGGTATGCGAAGATCAACAAATAGCACAAACCTACAATTTTAGGCAGGTCAAGCCACGTCCAATAATTACCCTGAGCATCGAGGACTTTGATCTCCATAGCGAGGATATCCCTCAGAGATCTTCCCCTGTAGAAGATCTTACAACTGTAACTATATCTGAAGAACATCCTTCAAAGACTACGGATTGGATCACTTCTCTTAGACGACGAGAAGAAAAAATTCACAGATTTTTTACATGAAAATCAGGATATTTTTGCATGGAGTCCGGCAGATATGCTCGGAATTGACCCCGAAGTGATCTTACACTCTCTCAAAGTCAATCTGATGTGCAAACTGATTATCCAGAAGAAATAAAAGTTTGCACCAGATCATCAGCAAGCGATCGAGCAGGAAGTGGATAAACTTTTGGAAGCCGAATTTATACGAGAGGTGCACTATCCTACTTGGTTGGCAAATATTGGCATGGTTCAGAAGGGGAGTGGAGCTTGGAGAATGTGTATAGATTATACAGATCTCTATAAAGCCTGCCCAAAAGATAGCTTTTCGCTTCCTCGTATTGACCAGTTAGTCGATACCACCTCTGGACATTAGATATTGAGCTTTATGGATGACTACTCTAGCAATAATCAAATAAAAATGAATCCTATTGATGAAGAAGCGACAGCTTTTCAAACAGACAAAGGGCTATACTGCACAGACAAAGGGCTATACTGCTATTGGGTGATGCCCTTCGGGCTCAAAAATGTTGGGGCAACTTATCAGCGCCTCATGAATAAGGTTTTCAAAAATGCTATTGGGCATACTATGGAGGTGTATGTGGATGATATGTTGGTGAAAAGTCTTGAAAAATCTCAACATATTTCTGGCTATAATCAAATAAAGATGAACCCTATTGATGAAGAAGCTACAGCTTTTCAAACATATAAAGGGCTATAATGCTATCGGGTGATGCCCTTCAGGCTCAAAAATGTTGGGGCAACTTATCCGTGCCTCATGAATAAGGTTTTCAAAAACCTTATTAGGTATACTATGGAGGTGTATGTAGATGATATGTTGGTGAAAAGTCTTAAAAAATCTCAACATATTTCTGACTTGGAACAATGCTTCCACTTATTGAGGCATTACAATATGTGACTCAACCCCGCTAAATGCGCTTTTGGAGTCTCTTCTAGAAAGTTTTTGGTGTTTATGGTAACCCACAGAGGGATTGAAGCTAATCCTGAGAAGATTAAAGCGCTAAGGGATATGGTGCCACCAAAAAATATCAAGGAGGTCCAAAGGTTAAATGAGACAATTGCAGCACTATCTTATTTCCTGGCCCATTCAGGAGACAAATATCTCCCTTTCTTCAAGGTACTTAGAGGTGCTCGTCGCTATGGATTCCAATGGACTGATGAATGCCAAGAAGCTTTTGAACAGCTACGAAAGTATTTGGCATCCCCGCCACTACTTTCTAAGCTGACACCAAGAAAAAAATTATATTTATACTTAGTTGTTTCTATTGAGGCTATCAGTTCAATTTTGGTATGAGATAAAAATGTTGTACAACGCCCCATCTATTATGTCAGTAAGATCTTATCTGAAATGGAGGGACATTATCCTCTAGTGGATAAAACAGCATTAGCGTTAGTTTATTCTAGCAGAAAATTATGCCCTTACTTTCAAGCCCATTCAATTAGGGTTTACACGAATCTGTCACTGAAAAGTATTCTGCAAAAGCTAGAAGCATCGGGTAGGCTCGTTAAGTGGTCTGTAGAGTTGAGAGAATTTGATATCCACTACTTGCCAAGACTCGATATTAAATCTCAAGCACTAGCAAACTTTATAGTTGAGTGCACCACCCAGCATCTGTTGTTTAACCAAGTGCTTCGCCTTCTCCTCCATGCTGGACGTTATATGTCGATGGAGCTTCTAGAAGTTCTGGCGCTGGGGCTGAAATTTTGTTAATCTCTTTGCAGAAAGTTACCCTTGAGTATGAGCTCTGACGCAAGTTCCCGACAATAAACAACATGGCAGAATACGTGGCCCTTATTGTCGGATTAAGATTGGCAATTGACTTTGAGGTCCAGAACCTAATGGTCCACACTGATTCCCAATTAGTCGCCTCTCAAATGGAGGGGGAGTTTGATATCTACAATCCGTAACTGGCCTAGTGCTACAGTATTGTGAAGTTACTCTTGGACCATAAAAGAGAACATCAAATTATACATATTCTCCGAAAGAAAAATACGAGATCATATGCTCTTTCCAAACTTGCTAAATCAACAACAAGAGATATATATAAAAGAAAGTGTATCGAGGAGATCCACTTTCCAAGTATTCAAGGTCCATGGGTCATAAAATCAATCGATGAACCAAGAGAAGCAACTTGAATTGATCCTATCTTATCTTTTCTTCAGGTTAGAGCACTACCTGAAGAATCCATGGTTGCAACACGACTTCAAAGACAAGCAGTGAATTTCACCATCATTGGTGACGAATTGTATAAACGCTCCTTTACTGGATCATATCTCAAGTGTCTCCCACCTTCAGAAGTTGATTACGCACTCCGAGAAGTTCATTCAAATGTATGTGGAGAACATTTGAGAGGAAGAGCATTGGCTTACAAGATCATGAGATAAGGATTCTATTGGCCTACAATGAAACATGACGCCCTTGAGTTTACTCAAAAGTATGAAAACTGCCAATTACATTCCAATCTCACTCATACACCTGCTCTAGAGCTTGCATCAATATAGAGTCCTTGGCCTTTCGCCTAGTGGGGAATTGATATAATGGGACCCTTCCCTATAGCCACTGGTCAACAAAAATTCATCATCCTGGCTGTAGATTACTTCACCAAATGGGTGGAGGCAGAACCTTTCGCGAAGATTACTAATGCAAATGCCAAGCAATTCTTGTGGAAGAATATAGTCTATCGCTTTGACATTCCTGCGAGAGTCATCACTAACAACGGAATACAGTTTATTGGGAAGATCTTTACATCTTTTTGTAAGGATTTTCATATTCAGCTCATTCACACAGTTGTCGCCCATCCTCAAACAAATGGGCAAATAGAGGTTACGAACCAAATAATTTTGAAAGGGTTAAAGACACGCCTATGAAAGGCTGGGGGGCAATGGGCTGAAGAACTCCCAATTGTCCTCTAGGCTTATCGAACCACTGTAAGGACTCCTACAGGAGAAATCCCATATAACCTCTATTTTGGTACAGAAGTAGTCATACCGATTGATATTGGAGTCCCAAACAATAAGGTTCAAACTTTTGACTTCAGTAACAACGAGGAGAGACTCAAAACAAATTTAGATCTCCTCCTAAAAGTAAGAGATGAAGCCTCACTCAGGACTATTGCATACCACCAAAGGATTGCTCGTCACTACAATCGGAGAGTGAAACCTCGACCTATCTCCATTGGGGACTTAATTCTGCGAAGCATTGAAGCTGCTGAAAAAGGTCCTCAGTGTAATAAGCTCTCCCCCTCTGGCAGGGTCCTTATTTGGCGGCGGCTATGGTTAAGCCTAGAACCTTCAAACTGAAGGATGCTAGTGGAAAAATGCTCCCCCGAACTTGGAATGTGGGCAACCTTCGCAAGTTCTATCAGTAGAAGTTGATACTACTATTTGTTTGGTGTTATGTCATTCATAGTGTTTGTCTTGCGTTATGTCCCCTCAAGTAGTTATGTTTTTTACCTTTCAAGTTTTTCGTACACTCCTTATGTGTTGATTTTAGAAGAGCATTTTCTTCGTATCCCTAAGTTTAACTAGGGAATTATTATACTGTCTTATATAATACAGTAATGTGATGTTCACTTTGTCATGGTACTATCTCTTTTCCTCAAACTCATTTTCGTGATTTTAGAAATACACAATCTACATTGTATCTCATTCACTAAACGATCAATCCCAGGGGGGTTCGATCCGACCTCTTCCATACAGGTTAAAATCATTAAGCAAATACTTTGATTAACAACCTCGGATAGGTCAGAATATCTAAGGAGGATATGTCTTGTAATCACTTAAGTCAAAAAAGGCTGCCAAAATATTTATCATTGAAATAAAGTTGAATCAATTTCATATGCATGTGAAAAAAGAGAAATCTCAATAATTTCTTCATATATCACTGAACATCGAGTACATCATGCGAAAGCATCAACAAAAAACACATATATAATCACTAGAAAAAAAGCAAAGAGATACAACACAACATCAAAGTCATCTTACATGATCTCAATATCATCCTCATCCTCATTCAGGGAAAAAGTCTACCGCAACTCACTCTCTAATTCTTCACCACCAGAATCTGAAGAAGGATCACCAGAAGCCTGGCTAGGAGTTAACCCCTCGATCTCCACTCCAGTCATACATTGTACTGCACGCATGCCCTTTATAAAACCTCTGATGAAGCCATCCTCTATTCACTTTGCCTCCAAAGCCTTCACCTCCACATCATAAATATGATTACGAGCTTCCTGAACATGATCCTCAATAATTATCTTAAAGGCATAAGATTTCCTGAACTCTTCTATGATTGTAGACAAAAAATGTTGGGTTTCCTTCTCTAACAGCATACTCTGGAGTCTCTTATTCTCAACTTCAAGGATTTGCTGATCTCTTGCCTGTTGGTTGATCATCGCCTGTGCATCCACCAACTTTATATGTAGACGATCCATTCATTCATTCTTGGAGGAGGCTGAAGTGATTCTGTATGCCAGCTCTTCTCTACACTCTTCAAGTTGATCCTCCACCACCTTCATCTCATTCACTTTGCCATCATATTTCTTCTTGTATTCTTCCTGAAGGTATTTAACATTCACAAACTCGTTGTTCCAATTATCCAAGGTCTTATTCATCTCAAGTTGGAAATCAATATGTTGTTCTAAATGAAGTATATGTAAGAAATATATCCTTTGAAAAAAATATATAATACAAAAGGAAAGAAGAAAGGGCGAACTCACCAACTCATCAGCCCGTCGACGACCAATGCACTTATGTTTCAAAACATCTTATGGAATATATTACTTGGACAAGAGAGATACAAGGACCTTTGCTGGCAACTGCCAAAACTTCATCCGCCTTCTTCTTTTTTGGTGCTTGCAAATCTCCCTCACTCCCTGGTCGCTTGGAGTGATTCTTTTGGGGAACTACCTCTGGAACTTTCACAGACCTCTTTAGCATTTGTGCATGTGATCTTCTTGCTTGAGTAGATAATCTCACCTTGAACAAGCATTCTTCGTCTATATATCTACTCAAATCATGCACCTCATAATGTAGGGAGTCTAAATCATTAAGCATTAAAATCTTCAATAAATCTTCTGCTCCAACATGAAGGGAGACGGGTAACTCCCTCAACTTCCCCCTTTTTTTTAAGATTCCAATCATTTTTCACATAAAAGGAGTTGCTAATCCAATCTTTTGATGGGTCTCGAGTATGATTATCCAACCATTTGGATCTGAAGGAGATTCGACCCTGCATATCACTAAAGAGATGCCCCATCCGAGAAAGACATTCTGAAGACAACACCACTCCACGATCTCTGAAAAGAACGATCAGGCCTATTATGATCGACATGGCCCTGTAGAAAGATTGAGATAAACTCACTCCACAGACCGTCAGAATGTCAATCAATTCAAGAGTGGTGGAAACCGCAGTGCCTCTCGCAAACTGAAATCTTATACCATTACATATCTCGGGGGAGGAAAACGGGCACGATCAGATCTTGTCGGCACCTTCATCACCAGATTGTTAGGAAAATGGAATTTTTTCCTAAAGGAAATGAATGAATCGTCAGTGATGATGGAGATAATATCATCAGTCTTTTGCACCTTGTGAGTCTTTTTTGAACCCTCAGATCGGGTGATAGGGCGATCTTCTTTGGCAGGAGGATTTTTGGTGGATGTGTGATCACCCATTTCAATTCCTTTACTAAAGAGGGGCGCTAATCTGAGCAGGGAAAATCACATACGAAATATAGCGGAAAGCCTCTAGAGTAAGAAGAAAAAATGGAGAGAAAGAAGAAAGAAGAGGAGGGACAGTCTTCAACTTCTGTACAAGAGGAGGGGCGTTGAGTCAAGTAGGGAAATCACCTACTAAAAAATATTGGAAAGCCTTAACTGTCAGAGAGCCAGAGGGAGAAGAAGAGAAGGTGCAGTTTTTCTATTGGCCTTGGGGTATATTTATTTATTTATTTTTGGAAAAGGGGGAAGTTTCTAGAGTTTTCTGGAATTTTTGAATTTTTCAAAAATTTTTAGAATTATTTGGTATTTTTTGAAATTTTTTTGGGCCACTCATGAGTAAAAAATAAAATATTCAAATTACCCTTAACAGCGTGGAAGCGCTTGTTCGAGCGACGTGCGGGCGCTACCACCGGCGGCGGGCGGCCGGTTCAACCACTTACGCGTGTCCGGGCCTGATTTTTGGCACGGATAGTCCAAATTCGATGTTTTGGGGGTCCCCGGACATATTTTTTGATATTCCGGACTCAATTTTGACACTTTCGGAGCTCAGTGGGGCCTCTATGATCAAGTTTGAGCAAGCTATTAATTTTTGAAATATAATTTTTTACGATTCGACAAGTGTGAAATATCGATGCGTATATTTTTAGACTCCTAGAGCTTCGACGTCCAAAAATTGGGGGGAAACTGATATATAATCAAAAAATTATCTTGATTGGGCATGATTCTTCAGGCAAAATCAACCCGAATACTTCAAAAATTAAATATGGGATCACTTGAACTCCTATTTCAGTAAACTTACAATCAAACTAAGTGTCTCAGAAATACGAACCCAACGACATGAAATTTGACTCAATCCGATCCCAAATGAGTCCAAATCAAAAACCCAAAGCGCTGTTGGAAAGTTCATACCATAATTTGAGTTACCAAACGGTTTCCAAATTTGATGAGCTTATAGTCAAATCGAGCGACTCGACGAGACGAATCTAATGAGCCCAAGAGATTCCCAAATTACGAGGTCATTAAGACCTTCAAATGTCTGATAAATGGTCCATGATAGAAGGATTTAATATCGACCCTTCATCCGGACCACTCCATATTTTCCCTTGATTTCTTATCTATTTACGGGCCATGCCACTCCAAAAAATCTATAAATAGACCCCTCATTTTTCATGAGAGGGGACCCAAGCAAGAAGAAGAGAAGAAGAAGAGAAGAAGAAGATAAGAGAAGGTTAGGAGGGAATAACTCCTCCTCGACCACCGCCGGAGTTCTACCCGACATCCGAGTGACGTCGGAATTCTACTGGATGCCCGAGTGATGCCGGAATTCTTCCCAAGTGACGCCCGAGTTCTGCTCAATGCTAAAATTCTGCCAGACTTCCAAACGACGTCAAAATTCTAATCAACTTCGGAACGACGCCGGGATTCTGCTCGACCTCCGAAGGATGCCAGATTTCTACTCGATCTCCAAGTGAAGCCAGAACTCTGCCCAACATTGTAATTGGATTTCAATCCAAAATTGAAGCATTATAATCTAGTCATCCTAAATTTTGAGGATGAATCAGCCTCTTGTACTTCAGACAAACACTAGTGGAATTATTTCAACTAGGCGTGGCCCCATGGTTTTTTCCCTTTTCAGGGTTTTCCACTTAAAAATCCTGGTGTATTTTATCTTCTATTTGTGTGCTGGATATCCGTACAACGCTGAGACAAAAATTTACTAACTCTATCGCCAGTATATTCTAGCCCGCAACATATATATATATATATATATATATATATATATATATATATTATATTTATATATATATATATATATATATATTATATTTATATATATATATATAAAGAGAAAAAAATGTATATATTAAAAAAAGAAGGGGATTGTTTGCGCATTTTCATCATAGCCACAATTTTGTTGGTCGTTGCTTCACCAAAATATAACGTTCCTAACTCAAAATCTCGCTTTTTGACGCCTACGCCATATTGGCAGACCTCCATACATGCTCTCATAGCATAATGGGAGGGAACCCGATGTGATGCTTGTGGCGAGGCAGGTAAGCCGTTAAGCACTCTCGTATCGTGAAAGAGATAATCAACTGCATATTTTTATAGGTTCCTCGAAGACCCTTAAGCGCTCTTGTAGCGTAGTGGGATTACAGACTACAACCGTCATTTTTCTCGACACCTACCTGAAGCGCTCTCGTAGCGTGGAGGAGAAGATCCAACTCCTAGAATTTCCCCTAAATAGGGAAGACGTCGGGAGGCTGCCATAATTCACACTAAAATGTGTTGGACTTATACAAACAATAGAGGACCTGATTTGAATAAAAATGGATAACAAGGGACTTGAACTTGACTTGAACAAAGAACATAATTTAATAATCAACAAAGATTGTATAAAGTATGGTGACTAGCTTGAAGAAAACAGTGGGAGATAACAATGATTATACATTAAGCTACTACATTGCATGTTAGCATACTATGCAAAATGTAGATACATCATTCAGATATATCACAACATCTAAATTCATGTGTAAATCTATACACAGTTGTTTCACATAAATGCATAATGTATAGTTATGTCATATACATCCACAGCATATGTATAATAATTACATAAATGCATACATGAAAATGCGTAAATATATGTGCAAGTATGTTAGCATGCATATGGTCATATGATTGGACATATGAATATGCAGCTATATCGTATCTACATCTTATAATGCATATAAATAGCTATTATGCAAATAAATATGCAAATACAAAATTCCACATACATGCATACATACTAATACATCATTCACTAAATGAGAGTGCTAAATCATTATGCAAATACATTATGCTATCAAATAGGCAGTGTATGGATGCATCATCAATGCATACATATGCATCATATGCTACATTAGTGTAATAGCCTCTATATTGCACATTAAGCACATGATACAAAATGCATATAAATTACATACTCGCATGGGCCCTGATGATCGAGCTTGTTATGGGTACACATGTGATGTTTGAGGATGTTGCACTGGTCAAATGATAAATGTAAATTTGAATCTGATCATTCTATGCAAATAGATAAGAGTCAAGACAACTCAAACTATAAAACAAATTTATTATTACAATGTTGATCAGGATATTTTTTTTATATGTTCATATTTGACCTTCAAGGTCTACAACCAAAAAACTTCACCAATAAAGACATAAAGCCTACGAAGAACATAATCATCTATCGGTAAGTTCACAGAGACAACAAAATTCAATCAATAAGTGAAATCACTTATAAAAACCTCAATGGCGACTATGTTCAGAGACAATCTCAACCGGATGAGTTCACAAACACTTAAGATGCCTCCCAAATGCCCATGAAAACTCAAAAATCTAAAAAAATATTGAAACTTGAAATATTTAAAATTAAGATAAGTTATCAAATTATTAAAACAAAATTCATCCATCCTCTACAACAGTTTACCGAGGTGGATAAATTTGAAATTTACTTCAGCTCAAAAAGAGCCAATATCTGGTCAAGAATATCATTAAAATTCATTCTCAATCCATCTCTCTTTCCAATAAGGACGTGACATTAGCCCTCTAATCGATGGTTTGGCCATATGGCTCTGTAAAGAACTTGTGGCTTGGCCAGACTGTCTCCACATTTTTAATGATTATTACCACGACCCTCTATCCTAGTGTCTTGGTCAAACGACTCTGATGTATTACTGTTATAGTTATAGCCCGTATGCTTTTGAATGGCTTTAAATCCTTATGATATTAAATATCCCATTACTAAGTATATGATGCTACTATACATCATATACTATGCATATCTACATTTCAGTTTGACGACTAGCTTTAATAAAAAGTTCTCTCTCGTTACTAGAAGGGGTAATTAACTATAAGGGCTTGCGCCTATAGGAAATTACCTGAACTCAGATTATGAAGTCCTCACAAAATGAGGGCGAAATCTCTAGTTTGTGTCTTATTTACAATCTAATTTTCTTTCTAAATATTTACCTTAGAACATAATTCTTTAAACTCTTCTAAAAGCAAGGAGGACGAGACATGAATTTTTGGAGCCCACAAATAATAATAATAATAATAACAATATGTGGATAATTTTATTAATTGCATGTATTCGACACCTTTTCTTCAAAGCCTTAATTGTTTAGGACTAAACATAATCGATATCTTGAGTGTTATTAAATTTGTTAGATTCCCCTTATTTGGAGACTCATTTTGATTATGTTTGGAGATTTAAAGATTATTTGATCTATTAAATATTATAATGAAATTTAGAGCTTCACTTTAAGTTCTTGATCAGGATTTATTAGAATTCATATAAAAAATTTATTTTTATTGTTGGGCTCAATTTTAAAATTAGATAAGTCAAAATTTAATTTTGAAAATGTCTCAATTAAATTGCATGTTTAAAACTATAATTTATCATATAAATATGAGAATTTCAAATTACATCAAATTATGTATATATATATATATATATATATATATACACATTCTTTTTTGGCAGGTTTCGAGCAAGGATTATCGCATGCTTCGAGCAAGCCGAGTCAAGAGGATAGGCTTGTGACTTCCTGATATGGCATTCTTTATAACCGTGTTAAAGCGTTGATTGTAGATTATTGGTTAGAAGAGTAGTCTCAAAGGCCTATCATGTGCTAATTAGAGAGGCCATGAATGAATATGTATAAATTCCTTGCAACTCTTTTCAAGGGATCATTTTCAAAACCTCTTGGTTGATAGTCAAAGCTCCCAATCAACAAATCAAGATAAGATGTATACATTTTCTAACTAGCTAGTGCCTCAGAAAGGCGATGGTGATAATGCCGACCGAGCTATGTTTACCTGAATATATTAGGTCTGAGTCCTTCAATATAAATCTATTATGAACCTATAGTCAGTGGCAGATCCAGCCCTTTTTTTAGGGTGGGCAAACTCAATATTAAAAAAAGTAAATACCAAGCAAAATTTAAAGCAAAAGCATTATATTTCATTATACTTTATGAAATTAAAAAAAAATTATAAATTTTGCATTATACTTTATATTTTTTGATAATGCTGCATAATGACTTCATTCAGAATAGAATCAAATACTTCTTTCTCAATATATGACAGTAGACAGTCATTAAGTCAAACATCACCCATTTTGCTATGCAGACAATGCTTAATAATCTTCATTAAAAAAAATGCTCTATCCACCGTAGCAGTAGCAACTAATAAAGTCAGTGCCAAAATAATAAGTCTACAAACCAGATAATACATAATATTTTTTTTATAATTTACAATATATTTTGCAAGAGCAGCAATACTAGTCAAAGATGTAAACTAGTTGCTAGTACACATATCAATATTATAAGTAGATAACTGATGCTCAAGAGACACATGATCAATTATAGAGAAATCTATTCAATATAACTCTGTAAGATGAATTAATTTTCTCTCATTATAAGCATAGAACATATTATTCTGATTTAGACATGTCACACAAAGAAATAACTCGATACAAGCTTTAGAGAATCGATTGTTCAGTTTCTAAAGTTGCATATTAATAATTTCATAGTATACATCAACTCGATAATGATGAAAGTTTGTAATATCTACACATTTTCATACTAACCGTCCACGAGCCTTGAATTTAGAATCCATATTTGGAACTTCAATTCTAAACACATTATAAAAACATGACACTTCCTCAAGTAAAGGCACCCATCCATTTTCCCTCATCATCTGCAATCATTGTTTGGACACTTGTACCAATTTCATTGGATTTATAATATCTTGATCTTTTCTTTGTAATACTTGTGATAATTTATTTATAATCCCTAAAATATTAATCATTCAAATGTAGTGCCAAAACAAAGTTAAAAGATTCAATGACATTTATTAAAACACAATCTTCAACTGATTATTGATCATATATCATCTCTTCCTTGATAATTTCAAGTACTTCGAGTACATAAGCATACATTTTTATTAGACTGATTAATGTTTAAAAATGCAAACTCCAACGGGTGTCATGCAAATTAGTTTTTTGGTTCAAACTTCGACCACCATTTAACTCTCCATTACTTAAAAGAAAAATTATTTTATCACATTGAATAGCTTTTAGAATATCATTTTTTCTTACAAAAAGCTCCAATAGTATTTAGAATTCTTGAAGTGATCTCAAACAAATGCTTTACTTTTACTTGCCAAACTTTTTTTGTAATAACCACCAAACATAATTGAAGTTGATGAGCAAAATAATGAATAAAAAATGCATGGGGATTATCTTTCAGAATGAGTGCTTTTAAGCAATTAAACTCTCCTCGCATATTAGATGCTCAATTGTAATCTTGATCACGTATTCTATATATACTTAACAAATGTTTTACAAGAGGAGCTTCAATTGATGCTTTGAGTGCTACTGCATTTATTAAAAAAACATGATTAATACTTACAAATCTTTCAATTACTTGGCCAAACTTATATACATATCTTACTATAACAACTAATTATTTTTTGTAGAAACATCACGGGATTCATCAACTAGAATGGTGAACTAAGAATTACCAATATTATTCATGATTATAGCGAAGGTCTCAACAGCAATAGAACTACAAAAATCTTTTTGGACCTTTGTTGCAATAAATTTTAAATTAGCACTTATATTTTCAAATGTTACTTTTTTGACCTCTTCATTATGATTTGCAAAAAATTAAAATAGTTTTATATAATTCCCTTAATTTTCAGAGTTAGATGATTCATTATGCCCACAGAACGATAACTCTTGGCGAATAAAAAATTGAACATAATCAACAGCTGTAGTTAACATGCTGAGATATTCTTTTTATGATTCTCATCTTTGCTCGATCATAAAGCGGGAATACTCTATTCTTGAAGCTTCATTAAAGCCTCATATTTCTGTCTTACCTTGTTGTGTGCATTATTGTGTTCTCCGACATAACTAAGAAGTTTCTCTTTTTTCTTCCAGTTCTTAAATCCCTCACTAACAAATATGTCTTCACCACCTTGTCTAATGCTAACTTGCTCTTGAGGCTTAAATATGTAGAAATATAGATAAAAAATAAGATCTTTTTGCACACTGTATTCTATCCAATTGGGAAATTCTTCAAACCATTTTAAGTTAAACCTACGTACAATATTTCCTATAATTGTTTGAGAGAAATGATGATTTTTTTGTTGATGCGGTCCCTTCAACAAATAAGCTCTACGAACTTTATCATGCTCATTCACATCATAACTTTAAATTGAAGGTCGAAGATTAGGGTCAGTAAGGAGATTGTTAATATCAATATCGACACGTTCTTTTCGCTTCAAGAATCGTTCCCTTTCTCAAAAGCCTAACAATTCTCTTAGCAAAATAAAACACTTAAATTAGCTCATAATCCAATGAATGAATTGATAGAGTGAAGTAACAATAAAAAGTTGCTATTCAATAAGGAAAATAATGTATATAACAATTGTAACAAGTTTTGACAATTCTGCTTCTTTCACGATGACTAGATCTTAGAGGACCAGCAGGTAAAGAATCTCTTTCTCTAAGGCTTCACTATGACAAAATTAACAGGTCTTGATGTTTTAACACATAGAATTGGTGCGCCTGCCTCTCCTTTCTAACTTCCTCTTTAGTTCAATTTGAACAATCTATGGTGGAGTATCTCTTGAGGTACAAGGAATGTATGCTGCCTTTGGTAAAGAAATGACGAGCACCAAATCAAACATTTGAGAATGCTGAAATTTCAAAGCTTTTCCATCATCTTCCAACAAATGGCATCTTTTCCAAGTTCATATTATATTCATTTCTATTAAATTCTTTGTTTTTAATGATTAGATATAATCATTCTCACAAGTGTTGAATCTCGAACTCAATATTATAACAAATTATAGTTCAACCATCAAAAGCTGTAGGAAGATATGGTTTAATCATATTGGTTTCAAAGAGATCAACTATTTAGGTAAGCATAGCAGGCATCTTCATCTGATTGATTATTGGTGACATAGTTGAATATGTTAGAAAACACCTAGAAATTAGTTTTATTCCTAATAGTTTTATTCTTCTTTTTTAAATACAGAACTTTATCCAGAAAGTTAGCTATTTGCATTAATATTTGGTTTTACAGTGAATTAAGAAGCATATTTAATCCATTGATAATATCTGTCTAGTTTCAGGAATAAAACTAATCATTAACACAATCATGCAGACAATGGTTTAGCAAAAAAAATAAACCAGCGTTTTGCAGCTGTGACTGTGAAGTGCGAAGACGACGGGTCGAGCCGTCGAGTGCAGCGAAGGCGGAAATGTGTCGCAAGAATGTTCGGGATGAGCAGGTAGCACGCCAGTGATAAGATTACAGCAAAATTTATTTTTGAGGGTGGTTGGGGGGGGGGACAAAATTCCAAAAACACCCTCAAATATATATTTTTAGGTGGGCATGACCTGACTTGGGATCCGCCCATGCCTATAGTGTGTGTATATATATATTAGGACATTTAGGTCATTTAAGGCAAATTCACACACACATACACATATACTCGAATCTTGGACCTCTTAGATGGAAGCCTAAGCTCTCAACCAATAGGACAAGGAGAGTTGTGTTATATATATATATATATATATATATATATATATAATCTGCTGTGGACGTTAGAGAGGCCTCATGAACCTACACGTATTAGGTTTAATAATAATATAATTATAATTTAGAAATCTGTGGGTAATTCTACTCATAGAAAGAACCGTAGCACCTCTTCCCCGGCGCCTTGTTTCTTCGTGATGAAGCAGGATCGAAATTTCTGGAAGATGAGAACAAATTTGCATAACAGTTAACGTGGAGTCATAAACCCTCCACGTCCCCCTCCTCTGTCTCAAACGTTATCCTCCCAGGCACTCCCCTGCTCAAAAAAAATCCAATATAATCCACAGAAGCTCTCTCCATCTCCAAACCGACCGAAGAAGCGAAAGCAAAAAAATCAGAAGAAGAGAAAATGGGGAAAGGGAGCAAAGAGATGACTGTAGTCCATGGTCTCGATCTTAACAGATACATTGGAAGGTGGTATGAAATTGCTTCAATACCTTCGTTTTTCCAACCCAGAGACGGTGTGAACACCCGTGCTACCTATTCTCTCAATGCTGATGGAACCGTTCATGTTCTTAATGAGACATGGAGCAATGGAAAGAGGGATTCTATCGAGGGTTCTGCTTATAAGGCAAATCCTAACAACGATGAGGCTAAGTTTAAGGTGAAATTCTACGTTCCGCCATTTTTCCCTATCATTCCTGTCACCGGCAACTATTGGGTTCTCTTCCTTGATCCGGATTATACTTATGCGCTTATTGGAGAGCCGGCTCGCAGTTATCTCTGGGTTAGTATTTTTGTACCTTTGATGTATATTGTTGATTGCGTTTTTTTTTTTTCTTTAAAAATCTTTTGATGCGATGAAGAACGATGAACAAAATCGTTGGCGGATTATTGATGAGGTAGATTCGATGGAAGGATTTAATTTCTCGTGTGCTTATCTCGAGATTGCTCGCAAGCATTTGGTCTATATTTATGTCGGGCATACATATGTGAGCCTTATAGAATCTTACGTGAAGAATATATATTGATTTCGTAATGGGATTTGATGAAAAGTTAATCGATGAATTACTTAAATTTGCATCTGGAGATATTAAGACTCCAGTATGGATTTGGGGATCAGTGAGAAAGAGATTAGGATTCAAAAATTCTCTAGATGATTAGGTTTAAATTGAATCCAACAAAGAACAACTTGTCGGCAGGGGAATACCAAACGAGTTGAAGATTTCATAAATCATTGGAGCGAGCTTAGTAGCATAAAATTGAAGATTGTGTAGGATCTGTTTCTTTTGGGCATCTTATGTCTTTGAGCAACTTGGTTTCATTTTCAATGAGTTGATAATTATTTCGATTCAATTTCATATGAAGATTTGATTAATTTAATGAGATGCATCCGCAAATAGGATGGTAATGGGTCAACGGAGATTCGTTTGTTTGAAACGACTGTTCACTGATAACTGCTTGGATTCTCCTGACCTAATTTTCCCCATTCCTCACAGTCAATTGAATAGCAACATTTTCTAAAAAAAAAATATTAGCCTACCTAAACCCAAAACTGGGATTTTTCTGCTAAAAATTTATTAAGGGTCTGTATGGAGAAAAAATATCACCTAGTGTGTGCAAGTGAGAGAAAATATACGTGTAAATGCGTGATTGAAATCCGGGCGAAAGCTACATCCAGACTCCGCACGTAATAATATCTTCTGTTTGGGACAACTTTTGTATTTTTGGCTATTATGGTTTCATATAACAATCACATTTAATTTGGCTATTGATTTTTTGTTGCTTTTTATTAGTTTATTTAATTTTTTTTCGATCATAGTAGCAAAATTATTTTCTCCGCAACCAATTTTATAAAAAATTATAATCATCTCAAATAGAACCTTAGTTGATTCTAATTTTGATTTGGGTTAACAGATCAAGAAGGGAATCTTGCCTTTAAATGACCTACACTCAGCTTTTACATGCACATATCTAACCACTAAACTTAACATGCAATAACAACAATAACAACAACATCAAATCTTTATCTCACTATGTGGGATCGGCTACATGAATCCTTTTTGTCCATTGTGCCCGCTAAAAGTTAAGTTTTTATTTAAATCTAATACAATTAAAATCTCAAATTTGGCTCTAATAAACTTGCATATGGCTCAATTTTTTTTAGTACAATAAAATCTCACTTATTTTAAACACTTCAACTTTTATCTCAAAGAAAGAAAGAAAATCACTTTTCTTTTGGCTTTTAGATGAAGGTTAAGATATATCGTAGTGATAGGATTTGTTTGGGACAACTTTCTCATTGATTTGCCTTTCCGACCACAATTATAGTTCCATTTAGCTTCTACTTTATGGTGGTAAACGGTTTTTTATGTTGCTAATTTAGTAGTTAAAAAAAACAAATTATTCTATTTTTCATAAAGAATATATTTATAATATTTATGACAGCTATAAAAAAAATTATTTTCCATACAAAAACTTCACATTTATAAAACACTTTATTCACATCCATCCTCAAGAGACCCTAAAAAATATGAGAATTTTTTTTTAACTTGAGAATTATATATCAGCAAATTGGCAAGTTTAGGTATTAGATATATAAACATATTATACTTTTTGAATTGGTACTGAATAGTTTCTTTGTCATTGGTATTACAGATACTGAGCAGAACAACTCATATTGATGATGAATTATACAATCAGCTATTGGAGAAGGCAAAGGAAGAAGGCTATGATGTTAGTAAGTTACATAAAACACCTCAGGCAGATCCCCCTCCGGAGAGTGATGATGCAAGCCCAATGGACAAAAAGGGTATTTGGTGGATTAAGTCTTTATTTGGTAAATAAGAAATATGTACTTGCTTGTAGGAATCAAGATTTTTATTTAGGAAATGCTATTTCCCTTTGTGTAATTTTATGTGCAAGTTTACTTTCATAATTATATTCCAGCTTCATAAAATAAGATTGATGCTTTTGACGATTGAGAACCTTTGCAATTAGTATAGCTATATGTGGAATCAAGTTAGCATATTTCAGCAATTGAATTCAGTAATATAGAGAGTAGCAATCTTATAAAGACAGTTTGAGTAGTGTTTATTATTATGTGCGGAGTCCGGGCTTATAAAGACAGTTTGATTTTATCTCTCTTATAAAAAATAGATGAAACCACTTAATATTTTCTCATGTTTGGGAGGGTTGCAATGTTGTAAAGTTGAGAAAATATATTTTTCTTAAGTTATTGTAGAAAGTAGTTTCTTAGAATAGAAATTTATTGAAAAAGTGAAAAAAATAGCTAATAAAAATTTTGATTGTGGTCTGAAAAATAAAACAGTAAGACAGTTATCTCAAATGAAGTCTAAGTTTCGTTTGGGATAGTTTTCTTATTGTTTTATAAAATTATTACAGTGAAAATAGTTTTTTTTTAAATTGTTGTAGAAAACAATATTTTAGTACATTAATTTTTTAAAATCAATAAAAAGTAATAGCTAAATAGAATTTATTGTTATTGTCTGAATCAAACTAAGCCTTAGACTTCAATTGGGACAGTTTTATTATTATTTTTTAAAGTAGTTTTATAGTATAAAAATTTTTTGAACTAGAAATTTTTGTACTATAAATCTATTTTAGGAAGCATTAAAAAATTATTTCAAATTTGAGACAATTTTTTGTTATTATTTTTTTGTTGCTTTCATAAAAATTTTTGTTATTAAAAAATTGTTCGAAATAAAACCTTAATTTTCAATAGCTTTTCCTCAGTTTTTTTAAATTAATAAAAAAAACATATAAGTTTTTTTCAATAATTTTTTCATTTTTTCAAATAAAAATGGTGATTAAGAAAAAAAAAAACATAAGTGATCATTAATTAACCAGTATGATTTGATGAAAAGCTTATTCTCTTTGTAAAATTATTGAAAAGTATAAAGGCATTTGTTGCCAAATAATCAGTAAAGCGATAAAAACAAAAAAAACTGCCCTCGATGCCACAACGTGTAGTAAGCCGTCTTCAATGTATGTTTATATGGAACTTTTATTTTATCCGGTGAACGTACGCTCCTCTACGTTCGGTTTTAGACCAAAACAGCGCAATACCGAGTTTTTTGAAAAAACTCGGTACAACTCGGTACTCGGTACTCGGTATTGCGCGTTTTTGGCCTAAAACCGAACGTAGAGAAGCGTACGTTCACTGGATGTAATAAAAGTTCGTTTATATGAGGTGGCTATGTGGCTTCATAGAGAAATTTTAATTATTATGATTAAAACTGTTTTTGAGATTTTAAAATAATAGAAAAAGACTTGAGACGGAATGAAGCAAAAAAACAAGGGGAGAAGAGAAGTGTAGAAGCATTATTTGTAGGTGTATGGCATTGCTTTCGCTTTAGGTGGCGATGCATGCAACAGATATTTTACTTGTAGTCTAAGGCTTTGTTTGCAACGGTTTTTTTTACTATTTTTGAAGCAGTTTTTTAGCATAAAAATAAAATTTTTGTATTAAAAATTTGCTTGAAGAAGCAGTAAAAAAGCCGTCCCAAACGAAGCTTAAATTCGACTTCTTGGAATTCTCATATAAAATAACTAGAAGTAAAAGGAGATACGTAAGTCTTTTTGTTATGTTGGAAGAGAGTTTTGGTTATCAACTAAGAAGTCATTAATTTGAGTCTTATATATGTGATGTGTGTGTGATTTTATCTTAATTGACTTAATGTCCCCTCAAAAAAAGATAAGGAGATGATGGTGAGGTGTATGCTTGGTAGGCCATCCCCGATCGAACTCCTTACACACGTTTGACGTCAACGAACTGCTCCAATCGAACTGCAAAATGTGCTCAATTCTTCGTTTGTGAAAAGTGCGACAGCAATATTGGCGTCGCACTATTCACGAATGCATTATTTTATGGAAACAAAGAAAGCGAAGGTGGAGAAAGGCTGGCGCGTGGAGTTTTGTTAAGAAAGAATACATACGGAATACTCGTTTTAGTGTTAAGAAATATAGTTTGATTGGAGATGATTTACTGCATTTTGAATTGTTAATACATTTTGGTGTGGAAATTGAGTTTTTAAGTACGATATGGTCTTATAATATATCACTACAAGAAACTGTCTATTACCGGCGGATTTTCCAGCGGTTTTTCGGCAGACTGATTTCCGACGGATTTTCGACGGATTATAATGAGATATTTCCGCCATATATTTTTGCATATTTTCCGACGAATTTTCCAGCATATTTTTGGCGGTTTTGTTACCGGCGGATTTTAATTAATAATTTTATAGATCATTTTAATTAATTACTATTAATAATTTATGTTACTTAATTATTAACATAATAGCTTATTTAATTAATTATTAATTAAATAACTTATCTTGATTATAATAAATTTAATATTTTATTTTAATGTATTCTTAATTAAATAATTAAAAAGTTATTAAATTACTAATTAATTAAATATTGATTTAATAATTAAGTTTTATTAAATATTAATTTCAGAGCTTATTTATTAATTTTAATACATTTAATGTTATTTAAATATAAAATATATAATATAAAAACACATTTTGCTTTGCAGCAAAGTGGAAGGCTCTGTGAAATCCTTTCAAGAGCTAGGGGTTTGAATCTAGGCAGGCGGGCACTGGGTCGGGCTGACCGCGGCTCACGCGAGCAGGCAGTAGGTTTGGGCTAAAGGTCCGCTGGTGGGAGTGGGTTCGGGCAGACTGGCAGGGTGGCCAGGAGATTTCGGTTGCAAGGGGGGGGGGGGGGGGGGGTGGGGGGGCATTAGGGAACGGGCCACAAGTGGGCCTGCCGGGCAATGCGTCTCACGCACCCGGCCGAGCCGGGTAGAGCGGCAGGCTGCTTGTGCGGGAGGTGGATGTCGTGGGCTGCCGGCTTTGCTATATAATTTTTTTTATTATTCTGGCGGAGAAATCTGTCGGATAATTTTCCGGCAAAAAACTTCTGCAAGCAAATTTTTCTGGCGAATTTTTTTCGCCAAATTTTTTTTTTCGGACTCTCATTATTCAGGCGAAAACATTTTCGCCAGAAAACCATTAAATCCGCAGGAAAATGATTATTTTCCTCCGAAAAAATCAACCGGTAATAAGTGATTTTCCTGTAGTGTATTGATTTTAATATCAATAAATTTGTATTAATAAATATATATATATATATATATATATATATATATATATATATATATATATATATATATATATATATATATATATATATATAATTATGGCATACAATATATATAAAAAAACTACTTGTTATGTGTTAGAATATTTGTGATAGCAGAGTGAGAATTTAGCTTTACTTTGATTTGAAGTATCATACAGATAATTTAATTTGAAAGGAACTCTCAAGAAAAATTAGATTTTTTACGTGGAAAATGATAATGTGAATTGAGCATGATATTTCCTATGGTGGCCACAAGAGAAATTTTGAGATGAGTGATTATAGGTGATCAGCCTAATTATTCTCTTGTAATTGAGGAGAATGATCGATATATAAGACAAACATAAAAATTGGTGGGCTTCGAGTGTCAAGGAGGAAAGGAATGTTGTTAGTCAAGGAGCGATTTACAAATGACTTAAGAGACTAGTCAACCGATATGGCTAACATAAGACACAGTTGTTAGCTGGTTTTGGATATTGATTTTCATATGCATTGAGAAAAGTACAACAAATATCATTAAAGGTCAAGTGACATTGTATAGGTAGATTATTTGCTCTCCTTATAAGAGTGGAAATTAAGCAGCCTAGAATATGAAAGTTGAATATTGATGGTTGATAAATATCAAACATTAGTCACTCCTCAGTGTTGAGAAATGTTCGAAGAGGAACATTGGATACTATGGGCTGTTATTAACTTAACCACTCTCTTATAAGAGAGCAAATCAAGTGACCAAGTATATGGGTGTTATACATTGGTGACTAAGAGGCATTGGCCATTGATAGATGTCGAATGATGTTTAACAAGGAACATTGAAGGTTGAGTGATACTGGATAATCAGCTGGGTAGCTCTCTTCATATGACGGAGACCATGATGTGATCAAGAATGGTTGCATCAAATATCAAATGTTATAATATGTCATTTATTGGTTATTGAAAGACATTAGGCAATGCTTGATAAGGAATGCTAAATGTCAGGTGACATCACTTTTCAACATGTTAGATGTCCTTATAAGAAAATATACTAAATGATTTGTAAGGGTTACGTCATATGTAAATGATTAAAAAAAGTCTTAGCCATTATAGGTGTTGATTGGCAGTTAATAAGAAGCATTAAAGGTCAAATAATGTTAGACACCCAACTTTGTAACTCTCCTAATTAGAAGGGAGTATAGGTTATTAGTGTGGTATGCATAAGGCATTAGTGGCTATGGAATACCATATTTTGGTGATTAGTATGCTTTAGGTAATGATATATGAATAACATCATAATTTGAGTGATGTTGGATGATTTTTTTGGTCGCTCTCCTTAGAGGATGTGATACTTTGTGGCATAGAAGATGGATATGGGGCATCTTCATGCCATATGATATCTGTTTTGATTGAAAAATATATTTTTGAAAAATATTAATTTTCTTTAAGAAAGTTAAATTTTTGAATTTTAGTTTTTAAATCAAACATAGCATTAGAAATAATATATCATCTCAAAAGACGATAATATCATTCACTAATAGGTTCAGATTACAAAACTTTAAGTTTATCCTGATTATCGTAGTCAAACTCAGAAAAGAATCACATTTGACCCCGAAGGGTCAAAATAGAATTTAATCGAGTGTTTAACTATGCTAATCTAGATAAAAGATCATTAATTTCTTAATCAAAATCACAATAATAATTAATATTTTTCTCCGAAGAAAGAATATATCAATTAATTTTGATCGTTTGAAAATGACGATAATGATCGTCAGGTTTGATTTTCCTAAAGAGAATTAATTGAGGTTTTGAAAAAATTAATTTTAAAAATCTGGTCTGGGTTTCTAAATCTCCTACGAGCGCAAGCCCTCGTAGTTAATTACATCATAGGAAAATGAGAATTTTCTTATAAATACTCTCGATTAAAATAGCGGTATAAAATTTATTTAAGATTTTCAAAGCTCGATGTCAAAGGAGGTAAAGGTTGAAATTTTTAGTGGGATAGGATCGAAGTTGAGCACTTATTTTTGGAGTCAAAGGAGGAGAAGTAGGAGGTGCATTGAGATTCTGAATTACTTCAGAAACACTTCAGTCTATCCTAAGTGTTGGGCTTGAATTTGATTGAAAGAGATTTTTAAGTTGAATGGTCAATTTTATTACAAAGTTGGGATTCAATTCATGGAGGTTGAGGTCTTATAGCCCGAGGCTGCCCTGTAACCTAAGTCTAAACTGGGTACTAAAAAGTGACCAGAACCTAGCTAATGCAGTGCAAATCTGGACTTACCCCGACCTAGATTGGGGAGCCAGCTAAACCACCCAATCGATTTAAAAACATGAGTCCGATCTTTTAATGTTGAGTGGTAGGGACGTTATTTAAGATAAGTTTTTGAGAATAGGGCCGACATCTAGAGCAGATCCTAATTGACCCTTTGACTTATGTTGGGTGCAAAATGCTAAGGACTAATGCAATTAAAATTTGACTCTTTTAAATCTATTTCTAATGCAATGCATGTTAGTTAACAACTCCAAATTAAATATGCTTGAAAGTTAAAAACAGGCTTAGAAAATAATTTTTTAGAAGACTGGACTTCCCCAGGTCCGGCACCTCATCCTCATAGGTCAGACTATCCAAACTCTACCCGCAGGCGGGGAAGGGTCTAAAACAAGGAGAGAAGAAGTGAAGAAATGTGCATGCGACCCCGGGGTCAATCCCCGGCTAATTCCTTAAATTTATTATCTTTCTATGTCATTAAGACTCAATAAAATCTTAAACTTTAAAGTTATGAGTATTAAGATTTTCACAGCCTCATGAGTCTCGCGAGTCCAGGCAAAAATAAAAGCGGCATACAAACGCTAAAAAACTATGAAAAGTAGGTAATTCTATACGCAATCACATCAAACATCAAATATAAATGAATTAATTAATAAATGTCCATAGGCAAAGCTGCCTTGCTTATTACAAACCAGGGTCTGCTGAAAGTAAACTGGCCGGGCACCACTGACAACAACCCGGGTTTCTAATCCCAAGACTCAAGTGACTTTGAGATTTGGGATTCTTCTCATCGCCCATTTCTTTATCTTCTCATGAATATCTTGATTCATCGTTCTAGATATCCAAATGAAAAGAAACTCCCCCTTGAATGGGGTGTAATCTTTCCTCTTTGAATCTTTGAAAAGTATCCTAATTTGACTTCCAAATGGAAAAAGACTCTTGAAAGTTCGTCAGGGATGTTAGGCCCTTATGAACTAATCCCGAGGCTAACCAAGAGGGGGGTGAATTAAATGTGGAAGTAATAAAAAAAGAACACACCAGATTTATAGTGGTTCAGTCAAACCTTGATCTACGTCCACTCCTTGGAGGCTCCCTCCAAGTATTGCACTAAAACAAGTGTCTCTCCTTTAGCCCCCACAGCTAGGCAGAGAAGCCCTTACAAAATCACTTCCACCTTCTCCGGTGCGGCGAAGTCGTCTGGTCCTTTGACACTAAAGAGATCTTCTTCTTTGGTGAACTTCCTTCGAGACAAGCCTTAAATCCAACGGTATTCAGGTGCCAGCTTGCCAGAGAAACCGTGTGGAACCTCTTCAACACTCCCTTGAGTCCCGCCTCACAGGATCTTCTCCCTCTCTCAAACTCCACCCTTTCCTCACTCCCTTTCAAGCTCTCTCTTCAAGTCTCCCCCCAAAAGAACAAAGCTACAATGGCTGCCAAAGACACTTACTAAGTGTCATATCATAGCTTAAATAGAAGATCTCAAAACGAGCTCATTAATGTAAGTTGCCGACTTTATCGTCATATACGATTAGTGCAAAATAAGCCCAATCAGCCAGGACGGTTTGAGATGATCAAAAGAAGTTTGTTCATATCGTCCAGGACAATAATTCATCATCCTGGATGATCAGAATAAATCGTGTAATACCGTCCTGAACATCACCCTGAAAAATAGCTGTCTGATGTCCAATCATCCAGCATATCGGCCTGGATGATTTTTCGATCGTCCAGGACAATTTGATCATGCAATCAAGTCATAATTGCTTTCCTTAAATTTCAAAGAAATTTTGGAAAAATTGTCCTGGATCGTTTTGAACGATATTTTATAGTCCTGGACGATGTCCAAAAATAAGTAATTCCTAAATAAATCTGGCGGCGGATTCTTTCTATTTTGAGCCTATCGTCTTGGCTGATACAAAATCATTCAGGAAGATATTTTTTGCATAATGACGGCTGCTTTAATGAGGATGCCCTAATTAAGGTTTCTGCTTTTGAACTGATCTCCAGGACGATATAAAATCATCTCGGATGATGTTATCAAAAATAATAAACTCTAGGAAACAGTCAGAAATCTTCCAAGTTACAAAGCATCAGGAGCCACACCAAATACAATATACTCAAGAAAGGAAAAAAGTGGTACAAACTGACTTAGACCTAGTCTACCCAATTTTGAGCTGGTTCTAAATTGCAGTCTGATCGTGTGGACCTGAAATGTTATTATATAAGGCAGTCGTAGAGAAATAAGAGTGTTTGCTACATCAAAATCATAAACCATAAAAAAGATCCACAACAACTCTCCCCTTTAGGGATGTCTTCTCCTCTTTGGAATTCAAATTGGATTAAATATCCCAAATTCAAGTTACTTTAAAGAGTTTACAACCATATCATAATCAAATTATATTTGAATTTAAAAGAAAATTCTAGACTCGATCCTGCAGGGTTATCCTAATAATCAGTAGTTGTATAAATAATTCCAAGTAGTTAATATTTAATCTCAAGCAGTTAATATTCAAGCTCAAGCAGTTGATATATTTGAAATTGAAATGCTCAACAGAGTATAATAAATAGATAAACAGACTGTCAATCAATTCTAAGCTTACAACCAGCATGCAGTGAAAGCTTGAAAACCTGACACACTGTGGAAAAATTGTGTGAACTAGTTCAATAAGAATTAGGATGTTAAGCCTAATTAAATATCCCAAGGCTAACCAAGAGGGGGGGTGAATTAGTAATTAAAAAATTTTAACCCTCTTTGAAAATTTAATGGAAACAAAACTTTAGTTTGTGAATTTTTCTAGAAAACTTTTTCAACCACAAAGTTTTAAACACAAAAAGTAAATAAGCAGCAGAAAATAAATGACACCAGATTTATAGTGGTTCGGTCAAAACCAGACCTACATCCACTCCCCAGAGGTACCCTCTGAGTATTGCACTAATACCAATAGTGACTCTCTTTTAGCACCCACAGCAAGGTGGAGAAGCCTTTACAAACTCTTTTCACCACTACCCAGTGTGGCAGAGAACCGTTCGTCATTTCACACTCCCCCGATGTCGGCAGAGAACTGTCATCCTTTCACACTATTCCAAGTGTTGGCATAGTACCGATGTCCTTTCACACCCTCCAAGTGTAGGTAGAGAACCCTTCGTCCTTTCACACTCTCCTAGTGTGGGCAGAGAACCCTTCGTCCTTTCACACTCTCCTAGTGTGGGCAGAGAACCCTTCGTCCTTTCACACTCTCCTAGTGTGGGCAGAGAACCCTTCGGCTCTTCACATTTTCTAAGTGTCGGCAGAGAATCGGATCTTCTTCCATGATCTTCTTTACAAATCCAATCTAAAAGAAAAGAGAGAAGAGTGAAGTAGCCTCAAACTTGAAAGTGGAAACACTTACCCTTAAGTACCAAGTGAAACCTTCACGCTCCAATGGTAAGAAATCTCCTTCAATTGCTCTCTCACACTCTCTCCTTGACTCTCTTCTCAATAAGCACGAAGATCAATGACCAAGAAGTATTAGTTGCAGTTTAGAATAGCCTATTTATAGAAGAGACAAGAAAAACCATCTAAAAATAGCAGATTTCAAGTTATCATGTACAAGATCATCCCGTACGATCGAAAATCGTCCTAGACGATTTTACTTAAAAGCCTTGAAATGAACCTGTTTGTATATGTGTACAAAATAATTTCGTAAAAGCTGGTACGAACGATTATAACCAGGTTGGTTCAAAAATTGCAGAACGAATATAGAAAAACTTTCCTAAGTCGGTTATATAGTCTGGACGAAAATGGGTTCGTCGGGACGAAATTCTTACAGAGAGCAAATTGTCCTGTACGATAATTATTTTCGTCTGGACGAAATTCTTATAGAGAGCAAATCATCCCGGACGATATTTAATTTCATCCCGGACGAATAGGACTTAAAAATTTTTTCTAGCCAGTTCCTATTCGTTCCATGTGATCTTAATAGAAGATAACTGTCTGATCATCCCGTACGAACTGATATCATCCTGTGCGATCAGTATAAAATTTATATGATCTCCTTATGTGTGTGTGTGTTTTTATTAACTCAATTACAATCACTCCCTCTCAATTAAAATGACATTTTTAAACTTCAAAATTCAAAAGAATTTCTTGCTAAATTTGATTTGAAGTCTTCAAGTTTGAGAGTTTGATTCACCTGAAATGTTAGTACACATAAGAGTAAATACAAAACTTCTAAAAAATTGTTAGGAGATAACTACACAAAGAACAATAATATTTGGAATCATCAAAACTATACAAGTTGCAAGAATGTAAAACATGCAAATAGCAACTATCATTAACAATCTCCCTCTTTTTGATGATGGCAAAATAATTATTGTTTGTAGTATTTCAAATTTTAATAATCTCCTAAACTCCCCTTGAATTGATGAATACATAAAAATAAGGAGGCATTTTGAACTAAAGATTATAATTTTTGTTTTTTAAAATTTTTATAACAAACAAACAAAACAAAACAAAAATTACAAGACTAATAACACAAAAAATACAAGAACACAACAAATAAAACAAAAACACAAAACAAAAATACAAACAAACAATTTCTCCCCCTTTTTGACAGCAACAAAAAGTGAAGAAGAAATAGACAAGAAATATATGTAATCATATGAAATTCATTTGCTAATTTAATCTTGAAAGTGATTGATATAAGGTATGCAAATAAAATTAAAAATATTAGAAAAATCATAGAAATTCATAGAATTTAAAGTGTGATGTAACATTGTAACTAAGAAGAATTTATCAAAGATATGATTCAATTTAGACATTGAGATAAAGAAAATCATTGCAAGAAAGATGTATTAAAAATTGTATATTTCAAATTTCAATAAAAATATAAATGAACATAAGATTAATTTGAATTAAGAGATTAAAAGAATATGGAAAAAAGAAAACTACCACATGTGGCGCTTTGCGCATCTTTTTCAAATTTTTGGCACATTTTTTGTGCATCTTTTTACATTGGGCTTATTTTGTGACTATTTTTCATATTTGCAAACTTTTGCGCATTTCTTTTGATTTTTTTTTTTACATTTGTACAATTTTCAAGAGTAATTGAATTCTTTTCAAAGGCAATAATCTAAAATTTCAAACTTTTCTAAGTGCATATATATAATTTGAAAAAATGGAATACAAAATAAGAAAACATCTAGATTGCAATAATAATATTAAATATAATGTAGTCTAAATGAAAAACATGAAATTAAAAATTCTAATTAAAACAAGTTATAAACATAATTTAAATTTAGAAAGACTAGATTTTTTAATGAAATTAATCTCAATTTATAATCTAATTTTAGGCACAATTAAGATTAAAAAGACTAATGAAATTCATAAATATTAAACACATTTCAAAAACAATTTAAATCTAAAGCAAACACAACAAATATTGATATTAATAAAAAGATTACAATATCAATTCATAATATCAATACTAATACAAAAGGAAAATATACTGAACTTTCAAACAAACACAACTAAAATAAAGATTGATACATGAAACATTTAGAAAATCAAAACCCAAATTTCTATTCTTCTTCTGGAGGAGGAGGAACACCACCATAGAAGTTGAAGTAGAATTTATCAACATAACATTGGTATTAATTTCATGAACTTCATTCCTTATATTACCAATGTGTTGTTGCTGCTGCTGAAGTTGAGCATCAATTTGATCAAATCGTTGATCAAAATGAGTCTCAAGTCTATTAAATCTCTCAATCAAATTTTGATAATTTGGTTGAGGTGCAGATGTTTGTGCTCCTTCTTCTTCTTCTTCAGAATCACTCGCATGTGATTTCCCTGTCCTCCTTGAAGATCGCTCTAAAAGAAGCATCATTGTAGTAGAGCAGCTCTTCATACTCTTCATCAGGATGCACTAGATTGTATTTCTTTTCCAAGATAAAGGTAACTAAGTGACCTAATGCAATATTTCTTTTTCTTTTCTGATCAGCATGCCCAATTTCGGAAAGCCCATAAAGATAGTCTAAGATAAGTTGGGCTTCATCAATAGATTTATTTTTCATAATAAAAAATGTCACAATAGAAAGGAGTAGAGTAATGTTGATTTATCACCAGCTTTTGGAATAATAGAAGATCTAAAAATGTGATGGATGATTCGAGCATTTTTGGTCAGTCTAGAAACTCTAGCAATATGATCATCTAGGCTATTTCCTCTAATCACCCTATTGATTTCAAATCACTTGAAGGTGTTATTGTTCATAAGGGTGTGGGCTCTAAAACCTTTAGTTCTTAAGTTGAGAAAAGTACCTAAGTCATGCTTTGTGATTTCAACATTTTTGTTTAAAAACAAAAGAACTGACAGAAGAGTGGTCGGAGTTGAAACTCATATTTGCTAGGAAGTAAAGGAAGGTCCATTTGTTGTAGAGGTGGATAAGAGTTAGGATAAATTCAAACTGAGTGGAAGCGAAAAGATGCATTACTTTGAAGTTTATCTCACTTTGGATCAGAATGCGAGATGGAGTGATTTTTGCAGAGGCAAATCGAGGAATGGATTCCTCATTTTCTTTTGAAAGAAAGTTCTTTGAAGGATTCCTATGGGATTTCTTCGCTAAAATCTTTTGACGCTTGCTAGAGGAGGCCATTATTGATCTAGAAATCGAAAGGGATTGAAAGAGATGTTTGGAAGTGTGATTGTTGAGGTAGAAAGCCATCTTATTTAAAGAAAACGATACGTTCGTCCTGGACGAAAAAAGTTTATCCCGGACAAAAATTATCGTTCGTATAGACAAAAAATTTTCATACAGACGATCAAATTCGTCCAAAATGTAACGGCTTTTTATAATCAATACAACTTACGATATGTCCTTTCGTACAGACTTTTAACTTGACCGATCGTACAGACGATCCATGTTCGTCCAGACGATCACACTTGTGATCGTTTTAATAGCAGTTTTAAAACCGTCCCCTACATTGAACCGCCATGTTTTCGTCTAGACGAACTCCAGGTTCGTATAGACGAAATTCATTAAAACTACCTTATCCACTCAACCGTTTTCTCATTTTTTCGCACAGTTACTTAAAAATTTTGTACCGGACAATCTGAAGGATCGTACATACGAACTTAAAAACTGAAAAACTGCACGAATCATTTTTTAAAATCTGACAGTTTCACGCATTCCAAGACATCATCCCGTACGAAAAGTTTTTGTTCCGGACGATCTGCTTTCAAAATTTTTATTTTTGTATTTTTATCAAAGAAAATAAAAATAAACACACAAAACAAAATGAATAACGAAAATGTACAGACTCTAAATAAAAAAAAACTCAAAAACAAACAAAAATCACAAAATCACATAAAAACAAACTATGAAAACAAAACATCAATGTTGCAAAAACATTTTTATTTAAGCATTTAAATCAATCACACCAAGCCTTGTTCTTAATGCACTGAAAGTATCAAAGGCTAAAGGTTTTATAAAAATGTCTGCAAGTTGATTTTCAGTAGAAACATGTGTAAGTTCAATTTCACCTTTTGAAACATGATCCCTTATGAAATGATGCCTTATGTCTATATGTTTGGTTCTTGAATGTTGAATAGGATTTTTAGAAATGCAAATAGCACTAGTGTTATCACAATAAATTGGAATAGTGCTTATTATTAATCCTAAGTCAATCAACTGTTGTTTCAACCAAAGTACTTGTGCCACACAACTACCTAATGCAATGTATTCAACTTCTGCAGTAGATAAGGCAACTGAGTTTTGTTTTCTACTGGACCAAGACACTAAAGAATTTTCTATAAATTGACATATTTCAGAAGTGCTTTTTCTATCCACCATACAACCTGCAAAGTCAGAATCAGAATAACAAATTATTTCAAAGGAAGTACTAAACTTAGGATATCAAATTCCTAAGTTTTGAGTTCCTAACAAATATCTTAAAATCCTTTTCACTGCTGTCAAATGTGATTCTTTTGGATCTGATTGAAATCTAGCACACAAGCAAACACTAAACATGATATCGGGTCGGCTAGCAGTCAAGTAAAGTAAAGATTCAATTATCCCTCTAAATTTCTTTTGATCAACAGATTTTCCCTTAGGGTCTTTATCCAACTGAACTGGGGAACTCATTGGTATACTAACAGGTTTAGCATTGTCCATTTCATACTTTTTGAGGATATTCTTAAGATATTTAGATTGACTAAGAAAAGTACCTTCCTCATTTTGCTTAATGCTAAAGCCTAGAAAGTAACTTAAATCTCCCATTAAACTCATTTCAAATTCACTACTCATTATTTTAAAAAATTCATCACAAAGATTTTTATTTGAAGATCCAAATATGATATCATCCACATAAATTTGAATAATGAGTATGTCTTTTCCAAATTTCTTTAAAAAGAGTGTTATATCTACACTTCCTTTTTCAAATGATCTTTTAAGTAAGAAAGTGCTCAATCTCTCATACCAAGCCCTAGGTGTCTATTTCAATCCATATAATGCCTTTTTTAACTTAAAAACATGATTTGGGTATTTAGAATTTTCAAATCCAGGTGGTTGTTCTATATAAACATCTTTTTTTATTACCTCATTTAAAAAGGCACTCTTAACATCCATTTGAAACAATTTAAATCCTTTAAAACAGGCAAAGGCTAACAAAACCCTAATTGCTTCAAGTCTAGCTACAGGGGCAAAAGTCTCTTCAAAATCAATCCCTACAATTTGATTATACCCCTTAGCAACTAATCTAGCCTTATTCCTAATGACTACTCCTGAGTCATTCATTTTATTTTTGAATACCCACTTAGTTCCAACTGCACTTTGATCCTTTAGCCTTGATGTTAATTCTCAAACTTTATTTTTTACAAATTGATTCAACTCTTCATGCATGGCCAAAATCAAAAATTCATCCAATAATGCTTGATCAATATTAGTGGGTTCAATTGTTGAAATGAAGGCTGAATGATTGACTTCTTTGCTTAATCCATGCCTAGTCTTTACACCCTTACTAGGTTCACCAATTATCAACTCCTTCGGGTGGTTTTTAGAAAATCTCAAATCTCTAGGTAAAGGGTTTTCTATTTCCAAATTTTCTTTCAAATTTTCTTCCAATCCTTCTTCCAATTTTTTTTCCAAATTTATCTTTTCAATCTTTTGGGAGTTATCCTCAATCTCATCTTCTACAATTTTTGGCTTTTAAAATTTCCAATTTCATCAAAAATAACATGTGTGGTCTCTTCAAATTTCAAAGTTCTTTTATTGAACACTCTAAAAGATTTTTCAACACTTGAGTATCCAACAAAAATTTCCTCATCTGATTTTGGATCAAATTTTTATAAGGCAAATTTCCCATTATTATGAATGAACACCTTGCATCCAAAAACATGCAAATGACTCAAATTTGGTGTTCTACCCTTTAACAATTCATAGGGTGTTTTATTTAATTTTGATCTCACATTCACCCTATTCAGAACATAACATGCAGTGCTAACCGCCTCAGCCCAAAAATATTTTGGAAGTGAATATTCTGCTAACATTGTTCAGGCGGCTTCTATTAATGTTCTATTTTACCTTTCGACTATCCCATTATGTTGAGGGATTCTAGGTGCAGAAAAGTTGTGATCTATTCCATTTTCCTTACAAAAGTCCTTAAATTTTTCATTTTCAAATTCTCCTCCATGATCACTTTGTATATTTATGATTTCACACCCAAGTTTTCTTTGAATCCAAGTTGCAAAGTTTCTAAATTCCTCAAATGATTCACTCTTATGAAATAGAAATCTAACCCAAGTGAATCTAGTGTAATCATCCACAATCACAAATCCATATACCTTTCCTCCTAGACTTACTGTTTCAACTAGTCCAAAAAGATCCATATGCAAAATTTCCAAAGGTTTACTTGTTCTAAGATCCTTATTGGTTTGAAAAGAGGACTTCACTTGTTTACCTAATTGACATTCATCACAAAGGTGGTCCTTAGTAAAGTCTAGTTTTGGTATTCCTCTCACTAAGCCTTTTTGGGTAATTCTCCTAAGATTTTTCATGCTAGAGTGACAAAGTCTCCTATGCCAAAGCCATGACTCATCAGATACAGTTTTCAAACAAAAAGTAGTAGGAGTATGAAAGCAATTCAAATCTAGCATATAGACATTGTTTACCCTTTTTCCATTTAAAGCATCTTTACTATTAAGGCTTAATATGCAGCTAGTAGGAAAAAATTTGACACAATACCCTTTATCACATAGTTGACTAATACTTAACAAGTTATGCTTTAAGCATTCTACCAATAGCATATTTTCAATAAAAAAATTCTTAATATTACCAATTATACCTGACCCAATCACCTTCCTTGTGGTGTTATCTCCAAGTGTAACCTTGCCTCCACTCCTGGCTTCTAGCGAAATGAATTGTGTATAATCTCCAGTCATATGTTTTGAACATCCGCTATCCAGGTACCATATGCTCTCACGAGGCCTTGTGTGAGAGCCATTCTACAAAAATATCAAACGTTATACCTGGGAACCCAAATAAGTTTCGGTTCACCTTTTGGCAATTTATAAAAAGATGCATGTATGATATATCTAGTGTTATGCATCTTAGGTTTCCACACCATATAATTTTTCATCCTCGAAGTACAGGTGTGACCTATATGACCAATCAATCCATAATTATTGCATTTAACATTAGGAAAGGGTTTCCTAAGTCTTCTACCATTCATTTAATTTTTTAGGGATTGCATAAATTTAGGATACAAAATAGGATTAGTAAAATCTTTAAGTTTTGGAGGTATCCTATTATCCTCAAGAGCTTTTATTTTCAAAATATAATATAAATTCATATCTTCCAAGATCCGATTTGTATAATTTTATCTATAAAGTTTGCTCTCCGATTCATCCTTAAAAATTTTAAAATCTTTCTCAAGTTTTTCAAATGATGATTTATAATATTCAAGGTTCTTATTCAAGCCATTAAACTCATCAAGTAATTTCATGTGGTTGTTATCAATTAAAGCATGATCATTCCTAAGGATTTCATGTTCCTTTTTAAGATCTTCCAATTCCAAACAAAGGCTAGCATGCAATTTCTTTGTCTTTATATATGCTTCATGCATGTGTTCAGAAACTTCAAAAAGTTCATCTTATGTTAAGTCACATACCTCTTCTTGATCTGAATGATCAAGTATGTCGGCCATTAAGCACAAATTAGTGACTTCCTCTTCTTTTTCTGTCTCCGGTGAATCTGAAGCTGAGTCCGCCCAAAAAGCTCTTTGGAACTTTTTTTTGCCCTTTTTCACAAATGGTTTCTCCTCTACTTTCTCCTTGCTAGGATTTGCTTTGAGTAATGGTCATTCAGTCTTTATATGTCCAGGTTTCCTACATTCATAGCAAATAACTTCATTAGAAAATTTTACATTTCTATTGAACTTACCTCTATTTCATTGTTGGCGTCTCTTTTGCTTTCTCTTCAAAAAGCTTCTGAATTGTCTAGTCATTAAAGCAATGTCATCTTCATCCTCAGGTTATGAATTTTCATTTTTCAGACTCTTCCACATTCAATGCTATATTCTTCTCCCTTCGTGGTTCACCTGCATCAATCTTTCTTTTGCTAACTCCTTGCTCGTAAGCAATTAGCGATCCAAGAAGATTGTCAATGGAATATATGTTTAGATCTTTAAACTCTGTAATTGCAGTAATTTTAGCATCATAAGCAGTAGGTAAGCATCGCAAAATTTTATTAACCATTTCAGCATTAGTTAACTCTCTACCTAAAGCATGCAAAGAGGTGACAATTTGTGTGAATCTCGTGTACATTTCAGAAATTGATTCATTTGGTTTCATGCGAAATAGTTCATAATCATGCAACAAGATATTAAGTCTAGATTGCTTAACCTCATTAGTCCCCTCATATGTTATACAAAGTCTATCGCATATGTCCTTTCCACTTTTGCAAGTAGAAACCCGCATGTAATCTTCTGATTTTAAAGCACAAAAGAAACTATTCAAGCATTTAGCATTAAGTTGTGCTAAGTCACTTTCTTCTACAGTTCATTCAGTAACAGATGTTTCAACTCTTACTCCATCAACTAATCTAATTGGTTTTGTATACCCTTCCTGAACTAAAATCCACATGCGATAATCAATTGACTATAAAAATGTTGACATGCGTGTTTTCCAAAAATCAAAAGGAATGTTTTCAAACAATGGCGGTCTAGTAATAGAATAACCCTCAGGTGTATTTATGTTTCCAAATGTAGCCATCTACGTGTTAATCAAAAAGTAGTCTAAACTTATGATTTTGAAACAAAGCTTTGATACCACTTATTGGAACTCGTTCAATAAGAATTAGGATGTTAAGCTTAATTAAATATCCTAAGACTAACCAAGAGGGGGGGTGAATTGGTAATTAAAAATTTTAACCCTCTTTAAAAATTTAATGGAAACAAAACTTTAGTTTGTGAATTTTTCTAGAAAACTTTTTCAACCACAAAGTTTTAAACACAAAAAGTAAATAAGCAGCGAAAAATAAATGACACTAGATTTATAGTGGTTCGGTCAAAACCAGACCTACATCCACTCCCTAGAGGCACTCTCTGAGTATTGCACTAATACCAATAGTGACTCTCCTTTAGCACCCACAGCAAGGCGGAGAAGCCTTTACAAACTCTTTTCACCACTACCCGGTGCGGCAGAGAACCGTTTGTCCTTTCACACTCCCCCAATGTCGGCAGAGAACCGTTCGTCCTTTCACACTATTCCAAGTGTTGGCAGAGTACCGTTGTCCTTTCACACCCTCCAAGTGTAGGTAGAGAACCCTTCGTCCTTTCACACTCTCCTAGTGTGGGCATAGAACCCTTCGTCCTTTCACACTCTCCAAGTGTGGGCAGAGAACCCTTCGGCTGTTCACACTTTCTAAGTGTCGGCAGAGAACCGGATCTTCTTCCAAGATCTTCTTTACAAATCCAATCTAAAAGAAAAGAGAGAAGAGTGAAGTAATCTCAAACTTGAAAGTGGAAACACTTACCCTTAAGTACCAAGTGAAACCTTCACGCTCCAATGGTAAGAAATCTCCTTCAATTGCTCTCTCACACTCTCTCCTTGACTCTCTTCTCAATAGGCACAAAGATCAATGACCAAGAAGTATTAGTTGCAGTTTAGAATAGCCTATTTATAGAAGAGACAAGAAAAACCATCTAAAAACGGCAGATTTCAAGTTATCATGTACAAGATTGTCCCGTACGATCGAAAATCATCCCAGACGATTTTACTTAAAAGCCTTGAAATGAACCTGTTTGTATATGTGTACGAAATGATTTCATACAAGCTGATTGTCTCGTACAAACCAAGTTTGTCTGGTATGAACGGTTATAACCAGGTTAGTTCAAAAACTGCAGAATGAATATAAAAAACATGTCCTAAGTCGGTTATATCATTTGGACAAAAATGAGTTCGTCTGGATGAAATTCTTATAGAGAGAAAATCATCTTGTACGATAATTAATTTCGTCTGGATGAAATTCTTACAGAGAGCAAATCGTCCCGGATGATATTTAATTTCGTCCCGGACGAATAGAACTTAGAAAATTTTTCTAGCCAGTTCCTATTCATTCCATGTGATCTTAATAGGAGATAACTGTCTGATCGTCCCGTACGAACTGATATCGTCTCGCATGATCAGTATAAATTTATATGATCTCCTTATGTGTGTGTGTATATTTTTATTCACTCAATTACAATCACTCACTCTCAATTAAAATGACATTTTTAAACTTCAAAATTCATAAGAATTTCTTGCTGAATTTGATTTGAAGTCTTCATGTTTGAGAGTTTGATTCACCTGAAATGTTTGTACACACAAGAGCAAATACAAAACTTCTAAAAAATTGTTAAGAGATAACTACACAAAGAATAATAATATTTGGAATCATCAAAACTATACAAGTTGCAAGAATGTAAAACATGCAAATAGCAACTATCATTAACAAAAATAAACACCGGCCTATCCTAAAACTAGAGTTGGTTGTCCTACCAAACCATCTAAAGTGTGTGAGGTAGGTCGTGTGGTTTGGATATGTCTTATGGAGGGCAATTTGTTAAAGTTGTTTGAAGTTCTTATTAGTTGAAAAGCTTAAGGAAAGATTTAAATTTGAGATTAAGTATTAATGATTTAAAATTGATTTTAAGATTGATTAATGATTTTTGAAGTTTTAAGATAATTTTCAAATTTTAGGAATTTTCTGGATTATTTTAATCATTTAATTAAGGGGTCAAAAGTTGACTTTTTGATTAAGAGTGTTTTCTAGAAAGTTACTATTTTATTAAAATACTAGACCTTAATACGATCAGTTAGAATTTAAGTACGTTGAAATTGAATTTTTCTGGATTTAGTTATGAAGGTTTAAAGTTTTAAACAGATTTTGACTTAGGTTGACCAAAAAGTTAACTTTTTCATTTTGATTGATTTTTAAATTTTTGAAATTTTTTGTAAATACTAGACTTTATTTTGAGTTGAATGCCTTTGAGTTTGGTCAATTTAGAGTTTTTTATAATTAGTTATGATTTTTCAAAGTTTGAGTATTTATTGAATTTATTTAACTGATTAATTAAAGAGATTTTCTTGATTTTGCTTCAAATGACTTCCAAACTCCTTAAAATCAACTCCAAATGTCAAGAATGACCCAAGAAGTGATTTCCAAGTGTTTGGAAAAATTTTAGAATTTTTAATAATATTTAATTAATTATTTTAATTAAATATCTAATTTTACTTAAAATTAAATTAAAGCCAAACTTGCTGTCAAATCAATTTGATTTTATTTTTCGTTGATTAAGGATTAAAATCTAGTCAGTTTGAGAGGTTATTTGTATTTTTTAGGTTTAAACTTGATTTATTGTAATTTTGGAAGTTTTAAAGCCTAATTAAGGGGTTAACATTGACTTGTTTAATTTTCTGACCTAATGAGCTCCAAATTGGGTGAAATTTGAACCTAAGGTTTAAGATGTTGCTATGTTTACTGTATTCAAGTTTCACCCATATTGGGTGTGTGTACAATGCCCTAGAAATTTTCTAAGTTTTCTTAAATATTTTTTCTAGGTGTCTCTACTATTCAAATTGGCTTGAAACTTGGTGTGTCTAACCCTGGTGCACATGCATTTATACCACAGAAATTTCATAGCAAAATAATAAGAATTTAAGGAGTTATGAATTTTCAAAATTTAGGGTCCAAAATGGACCCTTTACCTTGAAAATTCACATCACAGAAATCCATTGGGTATCTAATCCTAGAAAAATCAGTGAACATGCCTAAGTACCCAATAATCTTTCACCAAAATTTGGACTCCAGTTGACCACTGATTGTGAGAAAATCGTAAAAAACTTAATTCAAACAATTATAAATATCTCACAATATAGAGGCCAAATAAACTTGATTATAATTTTAAAAATACTACATTAAATTCCCTTTTCAACGAGTTCAATAACGTCCTATTTGGTGAAAAATTCAATTTTCTATGAATTTTGAAAGATTTGAACATTTTTTGAATTTTTTTGACCATTTTTGGTCAAACTGACCGCCAAAATGGCGGCGCCCAATGGGAACGTGCCACGTGGCACAGCGGGACTCTCTACTTAAATGAGTCAGCTAATCCAGCCGTGGGGATGGGGTCATTTCTGGGCCGTCCGATCACATTGAATGCGCGATCGGACGGCTTTGGTTGAACTAGAGCTAGAAACTTCAAATGCCCATAACTTTCAAAATACTTAACGAAATTGCATGAAATTTGAACTGTAGCAGAGGGAAACATGATCTAAAAATGCATGAAGTTTGGAGGCTCCATGCATTATAGATTTGCTATATTTTCAAATTGAAATTTAAACTAAAAACTCAAATAACTTAAAATGCAACAGTCAGATTTTTGTTTTCTTGGGCTCGTTGGAAAGCTGCAGGGATCTTCTACAAATCTTATGATGACACCAAGATCTAGATCTTGTTGGATCAAAAGTTATATTTGAAACTTCTCTTTCTCTCTCTAGGCTCCTCTCTCTTCACCAATGTAGCTTTGGAGGCTTGGATTCAGTGGGGGAAGGCTTGGAAATATTATGGGAAGGCCTGAAAAATGTTTTTGAGAGTTTTGGGGAGCTGGATTAGCTCTTGGATGATATGGATTAAGTGAGTGAGAGTGTTTCCATTATGATTGACTTAACTAAGATATTTTACTCTATTCCCTTGTCCCTAGGTTAAATGGATGGTTATGATCAACTGAGGGAGTGTCTATGATCAAGCCATCTGTCTAAGGAATTGATGGGAGCAGGTGGATCAAAGGATAAGGGGTACATGAGGTGTAAAATATCCTTTTTGCCCTTTTGAACACATGGCTTGATCAAGAGCCATTGGATCTAGATCTAAGGGTTACAAAGTGCTCTAGGGAGCTTCTAGAGTGCACTAGAGCTACTGTATTTTCCCTAAGTGGAATGGATTAAGTTTAAATGATGCTTTGACCAATTTTGACCCATTTCAAGCTCTTTAGAGACTTTGTTGACTGGGTTGACTAGTCAATGGGGCTGATGAGGTGGCATGAGGATGTGGCGTGAGCTGGTGGATTGAATTTGGAGAGGTTTGATGATCAGAATTTGAGTTTTGAAGACATGAGAGGGAGTTTGAGCTAGTTCACCCAAGTCTAAAAATGTTGACTTGGTCAAAATGACCATGACTTGGTTCATGGTGTATTAAGAAATATTCTAAATATCAAATGATAAGAGTTTGAGGATTTGACGAGATTTAAAAATGTTTGAGGCTTGATTCAATATAAAAGGGGTTTAAAGGTTGATAGAGTCAATCCTGGTTGACTTAGTCAACCAGGTGGGTCTAGGATTTGGAAATGAGTTCAACAAATTTGAAATGACATTTGGAGTCAATTGGAGGTGGTCCCCAGGTCTGGGGAGGTCGATTCAATCAAAATGCCCATTTTGACCCTTAAGGGCCTATTTGGTCAACCTAGGTTGACTTAGTCATCCAGATTGACCCAGGGTCTGGGTTTGGGTTGAACAGGTTGGTTTGATAATTGAAACTTGCTAGAGGTGGTTGCAAGCAATTTGGAGTTCATTTGGTTTGAAATTGATATTTGGGCCCCCTAAGGGGTATTTTGGTCAAAAGGGTTGAATTGGTCAAAAAGGTTTGACCAAGGTCAGAGCTTGAGCCCAATACACTCCTAAGGGTGATTAGGATGCGTTGGAAGAGGTTCTGGGGTTTGATTTGAAAAGGGCATATTGAAGTCTATAGAAAACTTCAATGTTGCCATTTAAGGGCATTTTGGTTATTTTGACCCCTGGTCAATTAGGGGTCAAGATGGGTCTACCAAAGTGCAGTTTAATGTTCAACATGTCAGGATTAAGGTTCTAGATGTGATTAGAGGCTTTGGAGAAAACTCTAAGGTCAAGATCCACTGGGTAGTAGATCTAGTGGCATAGGCCGTAAATATTTGAAGGTTTTACACCCTTTGGATTTTGATTTAGATTCTGAGGTTAGAGACCTTAGAATGGGCTCAAATTTGGAGGGTTACTTGTAGATACATGTCTTATCACTGTGCAAGTGATAGACTCTAAATTAGAGGTCATTTGATTGGGTTTTGAAGTATTTGAAAATTCATTGAAAAATGCTTTTAGGACTTAGCCTTTTAGCATTGAATTTTGGTTTAAATTTCAAAGATCTAGGTAGATCCTAAGGTCTGGATTGGCCCTAGTGACCTCATACAAAAATGAGATCAATAATATCATAATTGAGAATATTAAGGTCATTTGATTTGTTGATTGAAGTGCTTAATTAAATACATAAAACATTAGAGGACTTTTGAGCCTACAGTTCACAACACAATTTATATTTATTTATGCTTTTTAGTGATATAATGATGTTTATTTTTAACTAATATCAGATTATCATTGGGTCCATATTGTTGACTGACATTATTTTAACTATAAATTTGCTAAAAATAGAGCTCCAATGATCTTAAATTTAGTTTTAGATTTCATTTTATATGAGTACTTTAATGCTTTGTAATTTAAATTTTTTGTATTAAAATTTGTGCTTGTTTTGATATTTTTATAATGTACTCATATTATTTTTATGATCACACATTAAAAAAAATATTTTGATAAGTTATGATTATTAATTTAGATCTCATATAAATTAAAGTATAGTTTCATTACTAATTTTTTTTTTAATTAACTTCATTGAACTATATTATAACATATGTGGCTACACAATATGGTAAGATTCTCTTCTATATTTTATATTTATAAAATTTTTTATTAGAGAGTCTAAAATGAATAGGAGAAATTTTAATTTATGTAGGAAATTTCCTTTGGGACTACAACATTGTGCCATGAAACATAGTGGTGCCTCCTTCTCTATGTGGTAGGTTGAGTTGGAGGAGAAGATCAGAGTTGTGGAATTGTCCTCTCTTTCTTAGAGTTGTGTTTTAGAGAGCACTACATTGCTCGAAGGGAGTGTCACAACACTGAGCTCTCAGTTTGGGAATGTCTAGAGGAGTCTAGAATATTTCAGCCAAGCACTATGATGCTATAGGTTGGAGTGACCCGACAATGCCCACTAAAACATTTTTATACATAAAAATCTAATTTACTTCATCCTCTCACCCAAAGACTTGCTGAAGAAGGAAGATGATAAAGAGATTCTTAGATGTTCAAAGGCTGCGATGTTTAATTCATCTGTGGCATTTAGAATAATTATCTTACTTGAGGTAGGCTCCCAATGCCATATTTCTTATTTTAATTTTGGTATTTCTATAAAATGTTATATGGTAAAAACATTTTTTAATAAGCATAAAAAACCATTCATCATGTAATTTATTTATATTATAGAATGTCTCTTTCTGATCATTTTGTTGCAACTTAGTTTTCATAACTATATTTTTATATCATGTGTGTTTTTGATGATTCCAAAATCTTATTGTGTTGATTATTATTTCTTCTAGCATATATTAGAAATATTATTTTTATTATTTATGTGTATTAACATTTCAAGGAAATCATACTCCCGACTATTGAAGACTTCAAGTCAGATTAGATTAGGATTTATTATGTTTGAAGTTTGTAATTTTTATATTTTTCTTAAGTCTAAGAGAGTGTGATTGTAATTGAGTAACTGTGCACACACACACTGAAAGAGTGTAAAAATTTTCTTTAAAACTAATCATACTATACAATCATGGATCCTATGGGATGATTTGTCTTGAGTGTTCCTCTAGAATGGAGTTAATCAAATCATGCCTGGAAAATTTTTTCTAAGTCCTATTCGTACTATACGAACTTGTCTTTGTACAAACGACATTTAGAATACGAAATTGTTACATACTAGTTCATCCCGAATGAACTCAAAATTTTTCTAAACTGATCGTACTGTATGATCATAGGTTCATACAAACAACATCCATAATACGAAATGGCTGCATATCATTTTGTCCATACATACAATTTTTTTTTGACATGTTTGTACTGTAAGATCTTAGGTTAGTACAGACGCGTACAAAGTACAAAATAAACTCATCCATTTTCATACCAAATGAAACATGGTTTGATTAAAATAGATCATACTATACAATATGGTGTTCGTACAATACGGTATCCACTATACTAAATAGATTCATACTGAATCATACCGGATGAGTTAGTTCAATTTTGAACTGAACGTTTTGTACAATGTTAGTTCGTACGTATGCTTACTATAGTATAAAATTAGTTCATACAGGATCATACGAGTAATTTTTGAAATATTTATAAGTATAATTTTTAATAATATTATATGATCAAGGACCACCAAATTGAATTATTCAAATTTCTAGATGGTTTTTTGTATTATTTTTATATAAGTGTTCTTAAAACTGACTGCCAAAGAGCTCCTACCATGAATTTCTTTCAAGAGTGTACTTGGAGAGTGTTTGGGAGAGTTTCTTATGATTGGAGAGTGAGAGATTTCTTAAGAGGGAATTGTGAGGGGATTCACAAGGTTACCCAACATAAGGATCTCTTGTATATTCTTCAAAGTTCTTCCCCACTTTCTTGAAGTCTCTTGGAAGAAGATTTTCAAAGGAGCGTTAGTACCATGTTAACACCAAGAGGGTGAAAGTATGACGGTACTCTGCAGACATAAGGAGGATGTGAAAGAATGATGGTTCTCAGCCGACATCATGAGGGTGTGAAAGGATGATGGTTCTCTATGTTATGAAGCTAATTTCAGGGAATATAGTTTTAATGGTAACAAATACTTCTATTTCTCTACGACAGCCTTGTCTACTAACTTTTCAAGTTCATAAAATCATATTGCAATATGAACCAGCTCAAGATTGGATAAACTAGGTCTGAGCCAGTTTGTAATCTTTTACCTTTTTTTGAGTCAATTATAAATGATGTGGTTATGGATGCTAAGTAACCTTACACACACACACACACACTTGGGAAAAATTTTTCTGATAGTTTTAGAGTTTTCTATTTTTGCTCACATCATCCAGGATGATCTATAAATCGACCTGGATGATTAGTTAAAAATAAAAATCCTAACTAGGGCATCCTGGTTAAGGCAGCAGTCATTAAGCGCATCATCCTAGAAGTATCCATATCGGCCGGAATGATATGCTCAAATTAGAAAAAATTGCTGCCAGATCTATTTAGGTAGCTTTTATTTTTGGACATCATCCAGGATATCATCCTGGATGATGTAGTACAATTATGCATAAATTAATCTGGTAATTAAGGAAAGCAATTAATGTTTGATTGCTTCATCATATCATCCTGAAACATCTCAGGATCGGCCTGGATGATCAGTTCAAAAACCTTAGGTTTTTCTAGATAATCAAATATCGGTCAGTTTACATTCAGGGAGATGCTCTGGATGATATGCACTGAATTAAACTAATCATTTGGGATGATCGCAAGATCAGCCTGGATGATCGGGTTATTTTTACATCATCCAGACATCCATTCAGGATGATGTTCTGGATGATATTCAACAACTTATCGTACATGAAGATATCCTATAGTCCTGGAAGATATAAATAAAAACCTTCTAATCATCCCAAATCGTCCTGGTTGATTGAGCTAAATTTGAATAGTATGATATTTATATCATCCTAGATGATAAAATTAGTTTGTTGTAATTAAGAGCTATTCTGAAGCTCTTCTATATAAGACGTCTTGTTCTACCCAAACGATTATATTTTGTTGCTGTCTTGACCTGAGAGAGCCTAGAGAAGAGGGAGAGAAAGGGGGAGAGAGAGAGAGAGAGAGGATCTTGTGAGGGGGAGTTTGTGAGGGGTTTCACAAAGGTTGCTCCAAGCAAAGATTCAAGTCTTCTTCTCCAATCATCATCCCTAGTCCTTGGAGTTTCGAGAGAGATCTACTTTAGCAATAGATTAAGGTTCTCTACATGCTTCAGGAGGAAGCAAAATGAGTCAGATTCTCTGCCTCATCAATGTTGGTGGAAAGGAGGTTTATAAAGGCTTCTCCGCCTTGCTGTGGGAGAAAAAGGAGAGTCACTAAGTTTAGTGCAATACTTGAAGGGCACCTCCGGGGAGTGGACATAGGTCAAGTTGACCAAACCACTATAAATTTTTATGTTCTTTATTACTATTTTTTCGTATTTAATTTTTGCACTTTGATTTTCTTTGTGATAAATTTTGGTTTGAATTTTTGTTTTGAATTTTTGTTTTGATTGAGAAATTTTTTAAATACCAACTCACCCCCCCCCCCCCCCCCCTCTCTTGGTTAGACTTGAGCTAGTTTATAAGGACTTAACATCCATAATAAACTTTCAAGTGGTATCAGAGCACTTTCACTCTGCTGACTCCAGGAGGGTGTGAAAGGACAATGGTTCTCTGCCGATACTAGAAGAGTGTAAATGGATGATGGTTCTCTGCTGCAACAGGAGATTGGTGAAAGAGAGGTTAATTGTAAGGGCTTCTCTGCTTTGCTGTGGGAGTAAAAGAAGAGTCACTTTGGTATAGTTCAATACCTGAAGAGGGATTCTTTAAGGAGTGGACGTAGGACTTATTAGACCTAACTACTATAAATTTTTGTGTTCTTTGTCTTTATTCTTTACTGCTTTTATTTTTTACAAGTTAATTTTTTTTTTGATAAATTAGTTTGTAAAATTTCATTGTGCTTAAAATCTTTTAAATGCTTTTTTAATCTACCAAAAAAAATTTTAAAGTATTAATTCACCCCCTTCTTGGTTAGCATTGGGATAATTATACAGGTCTTATAACTTATTCTGACTCACACATTTTACCTCTAAGGAATTGATCTTTTGCAAGTTCATTTTGTTTATAAAATATTTTGAGTATTGTTTGCTAAAAATGACATTTCAAGCATTGTTTATAGTTCATTAAAAATTCTAAAATGTTGTTTTAAAGGTCTCTTACAATTATATTTCAAAAGGAAAATATTAAGCATGTAGGAAAATTAAGCATGCATCATCTTTTGAAGTATCATACATGCGTCAATACATATGTGCTCATATTCATATTTAACATAATGTGTACATGTTGTTTTTGTTAATCTTTACATGTGCATTCATAATCATATTTCAAAATATTTGACATGGGAGATGTTAATGTGAACTACAAGTTATGTTATATTTGCCAAAATTTGTATTATATTTAACTTCTAATTCTAGGTCTATTGATCATGTGCAAATGTGAGAGACTATTTTTGACCCCATCCACCTTATAAATGTGTGCAAGATTCAACAATTTATTAGTAGAAGTATAGTTACATGGAGAATCGGATTGGTCCCCTTTACTTAATGGGGGTGACTATGTGAAGTATAAGTAGAAATGGAGTTATAAACAAACATTGGAGCTTGCACACATCATGTTAAAATTAAATTAAATTAAACGCAAAGAACATTCTACTGATAAGTATACTCTAAAATTTTTGTGAAAATATGAATGATATTTTGTTATTAAGTGTACTCTGACATATATGTGAAAGTACACATTAAAGTATAGATTAATGTTTATAATATCCAAATACAATTAACAAGTTTTGAAAAGTTAATTCTGATGCATATTCATGTTTAAAACTTATTATATCATCTTTTTATCATATTAGCATAAGAAATCTGTTTATTAATTTTTTTCTTAGAGTGCAGTTATCTTATGTTAAATTATAATTAATATTTAAATCTTTTACTCATACACTACAAATATAGGCATTGACTTGTACGATAGGAATTGGGATAGTCTTTTGAGCATGTGAACACTCACCTTATTATTTTTTTTAAATTTTCACTAAAAGTGAAGGGTCCAACATAGTTGATATTGATAAAGGCAGGTCCATCAATAGATTTTGTAGTAGGGTGTTTTGTAATCTTATTTTATATTTTGATGTATAGAACCACCTCATACTAGATTATTTGTATATATATTTTTTGGAAATTAATTTTTGATGAATTATTATGTTATTTAAATGATTGTAAATTATTTAGTTGGATCTAAAATACTCTATATTATGGTTAAGATATCTAGGTTTAGGGTTGAACTATTCCATTAGATTTTTTAGCAAGACATATATCTTATGTTGAAAGAAGTCTCCATCACATAGGTGGAATGCTACCTTGATTAGAGATAAAAATGTACAATGTGGTGATATAGAGAATGACAAAGCTTTCTGTTCAATTCTTAGAGCACTTTTTACATTTTTAATTATGTTAAATTATGTGAATCGGGATGTACAAATTTATGTCTAGATTATTGAAGGGGTTGGAACTTGGCAGTTATAATGTGTAGTTTTTTTTTGATAAATAGGTTTTAGACCATCTAACTATCAATTGTCGATATTAAGAATTTTACTAAAAGGGTTATCCTCTCAAATTGACCCACCAAATTGATGAATCTAATTAGCTTGTCCAATGATCAATTTTATATAGATTATCATTTGAGAACGCTAAACAATTATTCAAAATATTTTGTAGTCATCGATATCTTAGTCACAGTATTTTGCCCTGCACTAATATTCTTAATATTCAATTGCATTCAGTGGCTCCTCTAACTTCTAATATTTAAGAAGTAGTCCACTAACTCTCCTAGTTCGTGTTATTCTTGTATTGGTGATCATACACACACACACATGGAAGTGAGAAAAGCGAGCTAAAACTTTTTTGAACTAATTATACCGTATGATAATGATCAGTTATATAAAAAATCAATTTAATGGCTAATTTTATAATTAATACTTATGAGCTAATCATACTATATGATGTAGATCGTACTGTGTGATTTGTTTCCATCATCAAACCCTAATCACTAGATGGTTTAAGTAAGTATTTTAAATTTTGATTTTTGAACTAATTATACTGTATGATTTAGATCGTACTATATGATATTTGAAATCTTACTTAAATTAAATCCCTAATTATTCAATCAAATCAAGGTTTAATAAGTATGCCCAATCATACTATACGATGTAGATCATACTGTACAACTAATAGAGAATAATTTTGATCATTGTGGATATCGTATTGGATCAAACCTTAAAATTTTAAACAACTCATATAACATAATGTTAATCATACAGACAAACCCTTGATGCTTGAACTAGTCATACAGTATGATTTAAATCATACTGGATGATTGATAAAGACGATTTCTAGTCATCCTGGTGATAATTCTTTATGAATAGAAGGAAATTAAACTAAGTGTACCATACTAACTTTTGATCGTACTATACTATAAGTAGACAAAAATTGAATAGTTCATCTTAACAAATGTTCCATTGTACTAAACAAACCCCTATTTTGAATTAATCATATTGTATGAACTAAAATTGTATTGTATAAATAGTGAAAGCTTAATTGAAATCTTAGGATTTTTTGAAGCCTTGTACTTAAGCAATTGAAACTTGTCTCCAATAAAACTTTTAGATGTTGAAGGAACTCTGAGTGAGAATTCTTGAGAGATATTTTATTCTTGGAGAGAGAGAAGGTGAGGTTGTGTGTGAGGGAGAAGGATTGTGAGGTGTTTTTGTTGATTCTTATTGAATCTTGAATAGGTTGTTAAACTTAAACTTATGTCCCAAGGCTAACCAAGAGGGGGGTGAATTCATAATTTTAAAATTTACTTCTTGGATTTTAAAATTTGAAACTGATAGATTAAAAAGACAAGTTAATTAAAGTTTCAAAAAATAAAACTTTTCAACCATAGAATTAAAATAACTTGCAATAAGTAAGCGTGGAAATTAAAATGACACAAAGATTTATAGTGGTTCAGTCAAACACGACCTACATCCACTCCCTAAATACTCGCTCTTCGGGTATTGCACTATTACCAAAAGTGACTATCTTTTTGCCCCTACAGCAAGGTGGAGAAGCCTTTATAAAACTCTCTTCCACCAATCCCCTGTGCGATAGAGAACCGTATCACACCTTCCAAGTATAGGTAGAGAACCTTCATCCTTTCACACCCTCCAAGTGTAGGCAGAGTTCCTTCATCCTTTCACACCCTCCAAGTGTAGGTAGAGTACCTTTATCCTTTCACATCCTCTAAGTGTAGGCAGAGTACCTTCATTCTTTCACACCCTCCAAGTGTAGGCAGAGTACCTTCACCCTTTTATGTCCTCCAAGTGTAGGTAGAGTACATTCAGCTGTTCACACTCTTCAAGTGTCGGAAGAGAAACGTCGGCAGTTCATACTTTCCAAATGTCGATAGAGAACTGGATCTTCTTCAAAGATCTTCTCACGAGCAATCTAGAAAGATAGAAGGAAGAGGGAAAAATATAAATCACACATAGAGATCCTTACCTTTGAGTAACTTTGTGAACCCTTCACAATCCACTAGTAATTAATCTCTCTCAAACACTCTCTCTTTCAATTGTCCTTAAAAATTCATGTTGACAAAATTAGAAGATTATTCACGTTAGTTTTAGATGGACCTTTTATACAAAAGATATGAAAAACTGTCCAGAAAATTGAATTTTTCAATTTTGAGCGTACACGATCGTACAATACGATCATATGTTTGTACGTACGAATAGTACAAATATTGTTGCATATGAACCAGTTGTGAATAGGTTCAAAATCTTTTCATACACGATCATCATCTGGTACAAACTAAGTTCGTCTAAGATGAATAGTTAGAAAATTTCAATTTTTGTTTTTACGAAAGGTTAGGACGAAATGAGCGAGAATAGACCCGAGACATTCATCATGGTACAAAATAGGGATCGTCCTGTAAGATCCAGACTTAAAATTTTTTTTTCATGTGAGAACAAAATAGAGTCGTTCATCCCTATACAAAATTTAAGATCGTTGTGTATGATCTTTGTGCAAGAACAAAACAAAGGCGTCCGTCCATGTACAAAGACTGAGATAATCCCGTACGATCTTCGTGCGAGAATAAAATAGAAGCATTCATCCCTGTATAAGGATTGAGATCATCCAGTACGATCTATACTTAGAAAAAATATTTTCATTTCTATTCGTTTAACTGCTCATTGGGGAAAATAATTGATAAGATCGTCACATACAAAGTGATATTGTACAATACGATCAGTTTAAAAATATGAATTTTAAATTCTCCTCCGATGTATGTGCGCTCAATTACTCAATTACAGTCACACTCTCTCAGACTCAATAAAATGGAAAATACAGACTTCAATTAAAATAAACTTTAAACTGATCTTGTTTTGAAGTCTTCAACAATCTGGAGTATAATTTTCCAAAAATGTTAGTACATATAAGAGCAAAAATAATTCTTCCAAAATATGTTAGGAGAAATAATAATCAAAGTAATAATGTTTGTAATTATAAAAAATATACAAGTTACAAGAATATCAAACATGTAAAACTATTTAGCAAATATCTATATGTTTGGTTCTAGAATATTGAATAGAATTTTTTGAAATATAAATTGCACTCGTGTTATCATAATAAATTAGAATAGTGTCTATTATAAATCCAAATTCAATCAACTGTTGTTTCAACCAAAGAACATATGTCGTGCAACTTCCTAAGGCAATGTATTCAGCTTCATCAGTAAATAGGGCTACGGAATTCTATTTTTTGCTGGACCAAGAAACTAAAAAATTTCTTATGAATTGACAAGTTTTAGAAGTACTATTTCTATCAACCCTACAACCTGCAAAGTCTGAATCTAAAAATATCTAATTATTTCAAATGAAGAACTAAACTTAGGATGTCAAATCCCTAAGTTCTACGTTCCTAAGAGATATCTCAAAATCCTTTTACTGTTGTCAAATGTGCTTTTTTTGGATATGATTAGAAGCTAGCACACAACAAACATTGAACATAATATCGGGTATGTTAGTAGTCATGTAAAGAAAAGATCCAATTATTCTCCTAAATTTCTTTTGATCAACTGATTTCTCCTTTGAGTCCTTATTTAATTGAACTGAGAAACTCATAATTGTACTAACAGGTTTAGCATTATCCATTTCATACTTTTTTAGAATGTCCTTAACATACTTCGACTGATTAAGAAATGTTCCCTCCTCAATTTGCTTAAAGCTAAAACCTAGAAAGTAACTCAAATCTCCTATTAGACTCATCTCAAATTCACTACTCTTTATTTTAAAAAAATTATCACAATAAAATTTATTTGTAGATCCAAAGATGATATCATCAACAAAAATTTGTATAATGAGTATATCGTCTCCCAATTTCTTTAAAAAGAGAGTGGTGTCCACACTTCTTTTTTTTTAAGAACTCTTTTGTAGGAAAGTGCTTAATCTCTCATACTAAGCCCTAGGTGCCTGTATAAATCCATACATAGCCATTTTTTATTTAAAAATATGATTTGAGTATTTTGAATTTTCAAAACCTGCAGGCTATTGTTTGATTGAATATATATATATAGTTTTGAAAATGTATTAATTTTCTTTGGGAAAGATTAATTTTTGAATTTTAGTTTTGAAATCGAACACAACATTAGGAATGATATATCATCTCAAACGGAAAGAATATCATTCACTAATTGGTTCGAATTTTAAAGTTTTAAAGTTATCCAAGTTATCGTAGTCGAACTCATGAGAGACAACATATGATCTCAAAAGATCAAAATTATGTTCAATCAATTGTTCAACTATAATAATTTGAATAAGAGACCGTTAATTTCATAATCAAAATCACAATAGAAATTGATATATCTCTCCGAGGAAAGAAGTTATCAATCGCTATTGATCGTTTGAAAATAGAGGTAACGATCGTTGAAATTTGAATTTTCCCAAAGATAATTAATCAAAGGTTTTGAAAAATTGATTTTGAAAATAAGTTCTGGGTTTCTAAATCTCCTACGAGCGCAAGCCCTCGTAGTTAATTATATCGTAGGAAAATTTGAATTTTCCTACGAAAACTCTCTATTAAAATAGCGGTAAAAATTTTATTTAGATTTTCAAAGATCGATATCAAAGGAGAAAAATGGTAGGAATTTTCAAATGGGATTGGTTCAATGTTGAGCACTTATTTCTGGAGTCAAAGGAAGAAGTGTAGGAGGTGTTTTGAGATTCTGAATTACTTCAAAAACACCCCAGTCTATCCTAAGTGTTAGGCTTGTATTTGATTGAAAGCAATGTTTAGTTTAAGTGATGAATTTTATTAGAAATTTGGGATTCAATTCCTGAAGATTGAGGTCTTATGGCCCGAGCCAGCCTCAAAACCTAAATCTAAATTGAGCACTAAAAGTTAGTGCCCCGAACCTAGCTAGTGCAATGCGAATCTGGTCTTACCCCGGCCTGGATTAGGGAGCCAGCTAAACCACCTAAACGATTTTAAAATATGAGTATGGTCTTTTAATGTTGAGTGGTAGGGACGTTATTTAAGAAAAGTTTTGAGAACGGGGCCGACATCTAAAGCATATCCTAATTGGCCCCTTTGACTTATGTTGGGTTTTTGATGTCTAAATAAATGCAATTAAATATTAGACTCTTTTTAATTTATTACTAATGCGATGCATGCTAATCGACTCGATTGAATACAAAATTGGTATGTAGCAGTTTAAAAATTTTGGCTTAGAAAATAGGTTTTTCCCTAGAGATTGCATAACATCCCCTTGACAGATCGGCACCCTCATAGGCCAGGTGGTCTGCCAGAACCCGCAGGCGGGGAGATGCCTAACAAGGTAGAGAAGGTATAATATGAATGTATGAAAAATCCTCGGCGAGTCCGAGATTACTTCTTAGAACCGTTTAGAGTTTCTATCTTATCTTAAAAATTTTATTTAATTAAAGTAGAAGAATTTTTTGACAGACCCCTAAGAGCCTAAATTCGAATTCCAGGTCAAACCAAATACGACATGTAAATAAAAAGACTAGAAAAGCAGGAGTTTTAATGCGCAATCAATTAAATAAATCAATCAAATTAAATATATCAAATTGAATATTCATAGGCAAGTGCTATTATTATTACATCACAGAATTGCAAGAAAGTAAAGTGGCCGGGCACCACTGACTACAACCCGGATTTCTAATCCTAAATCAAATGACTTTGAGATTTGGGATTCTTCTCGTTGTCCATTTCTTCATCTTCTCACGAACATCTTGGTTCGTCGGTTCCGGATATCCAAATGGAAAGAAGCTCCCTCTTGAACGGGGTGTTATCTTTTCTCTTTGGATATTTGAAAGGGATCCTAATTTGACTTCCAAATGGAAGAAGACTCTCCCCTTTAGGGATGTCTTCACCTCTTTGGAATTCAAATTGGATAAAATATCCCAAATTCAAGTCATTTCAAATAAATTACAACCTTTACTGAATTGAATTTATATTAATTGAAATAAAAAAATCTAGACATGATCCTGCAGGGTTATCCTAATAATCAGTAGTTATATAAACAATCCCAAGCAGTTATTATAAGAAATTTCAAATGCAATTTTTAGCCACACTTGGCCATGCTCTTATTATTTAAAGGGGGTCTTAAGCGTCTTCTGAAGCACCTGTGCAAAGAGTATATAATTTTTTTTTATTAATTGCCCCCTTTAATTTCAACTCCTTAGATGAGCATGGCCACCTGCATAAGATTGCACAAATATAATTCATCCCTAACCTAGGGGTAAATCTAACACACAATCAATCACAGAGTGCAGGAAGTAAGTAAACAAACACAATAATTCTATACTAGCAAACAGCATACAGTAAAAGCTCGAAAACTCGGCACACAACTGCAGAAAGTAAACACCGGCCTAGCCTAAAACTAGAGTCGGTTGTCCTTGCAAACCATCTATAGTGTGTGAGGTAGGTCCTGTGGTTTGGGTGTGTCCTAAATACGACGTTTGATTGAAGTTGCTTAAGGTTCTGGTTGGTTGAAAGGCTTAAGGGAATTTTGACGTTTGAGTTTAAATATTAATGTCTTAAGGTTAATTTTAAGATTTATTTAATTATTTGTTGGATATCACCTTTGTTTCACACCGAGGCCATTAAGTTTATTTCACCTTCCTTGGGACTAAGCTAATAGCCTCATATGCCTGGGTTACCAAGTGGTACCCGATATAATTAAGTGATTTGATCTAATTAAAGTTTGAAAGTTAATGAATTTTAATTAAGGTTGGTTGATTACTGATTTTAAGGGTTGATTAAGGATTTCTGGAGTTTTAGAGGGAATTTTGAGTTTTAAAGAATTTTTGAATATTTTAATCATTTAAGTAAAGGGTCAAAAATTGACTTTTTGATTAAGGGTGTTTTCTGGAATGTTTATATTTTATTAAAATACTAGACCTTACTACAATCAGTTAGATAGTAGGTACGTTGAAATCAGATTTTTCTACATTTTATTACAAAGGTTTGAAGTTTTGAACTAGTTTTGACCTATAGTTGACCGAAAAGTTGACTTTTGAATTTGACAGATTTCTGGAATTTTAATATTTTTAATAAATATTAGACTTTGTTATGAGTTCAATTCAAGTGAGTTTGTTCAAATTGGATTTTTATTGAATTAGTTATGAGGGTTTGAAGTTTATGTATTTATTGGAATTTTTAAAAATTGCTTAATTAGTGGTCCTTTTTGTGATTTTGCTCCAAATGAGATCCCAACTCCTTGAAATCAGCTCCAAAGGTCAGGAATGACCTAAGGAGAGATTCCCAAGTGTTTGGAAATTTTTTGGAATTTTTAATAATTATTAATTAATTATATTAATTAAATATTCAATTTCTCTTAAAATTAAATTAAACCTAAGTTTTCTGTCAAATAAATTTTGCTTTATTTTTCATTGGTTGAGGATTCAAAACTGGTCAGTTAGAGGGGTTATACATAATTTTTGGATTTAAAATGGATTTATTGTATTTTCTGGAAGGTTTAATGGCTTAATTAATGCTTAAACTTAGGAAAATTGATTAGAGGTCTTAATGGTATCTAAACCCAATGAAAATTTTCCTATGAGCTGAGAGTGTCACTATGTTTGAAATGTTCAAGTTTCAACTTCAAATGAGGTGTATCCTAATCACAATGCATTTTCTAAATTTTCTAAATAAACGTCCTTAATTATTGTCCTTAATAATGTCACTAGGTTTAATAGGTTTGAATCAAAGTTCTACTAACCCTTAAACTTAACATATAAGCAAACACACAATCAAACAAGTCCTTAGATCTGGGAGTGCCTAGACTAAGTGGTGTGTGTATAACCTAAGCATGCCAAAAACTATTAAAATTAATTTAACTAAAATCTTGATTAGTGAATAGTCAAAATACAACTATGCACTAATCAACCCCCATAATTTCCATTCAAACATAATCCATCTACACTTAAACTTTCAAAGGGGGTCTCTCAAATAGTTAAAGCTTTAGACATACATATAGTCTTAAAATGTAATTCAAGATATATAAATATCTAAATAGCTAAATATATATAAGAGTATATTTTAAAGTAAGATCATTGAAGATATTATTAAAATAAGTCTTGAAGAGTTGAGAAACCCACTGATCTAGGGTTATTTGAAAACAATTTTGAATTTTAGAATAATTAGTATAATATTTAATTAAATGTTAATTAAATATTAAGATATTAAAATAATTCAAATTAATGTCAAAATTTACCAAAATAAATCTAAGAACATGCTCTGAAAGTAAAAAGAGAACTAAAATTTTTTTATTAAAATCTTGAAAATATTTATATTTATTTTAATCAATTAAATAATTAAAATATTAATTTTCAAATGTTTTAAAATTATTTAAAATATATTAGGCACCTTAAGGTAATTTTAATTTTATTCGAAAGGCCTTAAAATTCTGAGATTTTTGATATATTATATAGATTTTTTTTATTTTATTTGATTTTTTAATAATTTTTTGAAGTTTCTGTTAATTAAATAATTAAAAAAAAATAAAATGAATTAAATATCAATTATGGCGGCTGAGTGGCCATGCGTCACTCTCTGATTCGCAGGTTCGAAATGCGTGATGTCAGTGGTGTGCCGCATCTCACACGCGGCGCAGTCTAGGCAGGCCACGTGCTGAAGCGTGGTTAGCCATTTAACCACGTCAGTAAAATGGCAAAGCCGTTGGATCCATCTTGATCTGATCCGACGGCGGGAATGAGATCCCGTCGTTTGATCTCAATGAAAGGAGATCAAGCGGCAGATATTAGATCCCGCAAATCAAATGGACGACCCAGATCGAGTTGGACAGTGACCGATTCGACGGAGGCATGCATGCGGTCGAACCCGCGCATGAAATAACGAAATCCTGTCCGTTGATCATGAGATCAACGAGCAGGATATCGTAAACCTGAGCCTAAGGAAGAACCCAAAGCCTTGAGCACAAAAATGGTTCGTTCTATCGATTCGGTCGATGAAAATCGATAAAATTTTAAATGTAGATTTAAGATACGAACAGAAATTATGGGGATATATTTTGATAGCTAAATATTCATTGTATCAAGAGTTATTTAACCCAAGTGCGCTACGCTAGGGTTTGAAATTATACCTTAGTTTATGGACGGATTAAACCGCTTTTTGATTTGTTGCATTTGTAGACTATCCACGCTCCATTTTGTAGAAGACTTCTTGGCTCGAAAGCTCCTAAATCAACAGAAAATCATCCTGGACGGAGATTTGCTTTAGCTAGCCGGAATCCAGTCGCCGGCGAGCTTTAACTAGCTGGATCGAGCTGGGGTAGGTAGATTGAGGTCTGGAAGGCTCAAACAAAAATATTTTGAGCTTTGGGAGGGATTAAAATGGAGAGATAAGGTTCAAGTGAGAATCTCGGCTCAACATAGGGTTTTACCCTATTCAATCTTCTCCAAGCCAAAGGGATGGTCTTGATCAACCTAGGGACTATCTAGGATGCTTCCACGTGCCCTGAGGGTTGTTGGAAAGGCTGGGAGTAGGAAAGGGAAGGACATCCTAGGTGGAAAGTCCATTTGGTCCCCATTTGGACAGATGGATCAATAGGGGCTGTTGGATTTAGATCCAAAGGCTTAGAATACTTCTAGGAATGTTCTAGAGGTTGTATTAACAGCTGGATAGGGATTAAATGGGTTGGATTAGCTTAAGGAGTTTGTTTAATCACCATTGGCTCATTTAAAACCTCATGTTGACTGTTTGACTGGTCAATCAGTCAAACATTGATGAGGTGGCAGTCAAGGGGAGTCTTGAATGCTGGTGTGAAGTCTTGAGGTGGCTTAAGGTTTGGAAATTAAAGCTTGAATATTTAAAAGGGAATTTCAAGTGGTTTTAATGGATTATTGACTAGTTTGACTAGTCAACAATCACGTTGACTGCCAAGGTGGCATGGGAGATTGCAAATGGCTGTTTGAATGGAATCTTAATGGCTTGATTGAAGATGCATAGATATTTAACTAAGAGTAGAAGAATTTGACCAAAATCCATAGGTTGATTTAACTAGGGTTTGATCGATCAATGATTAAGAAATGTTTAGGTCATGAATTTGAATTGATTTAGGGGATATATAGATTGATAAAAGTTTGATTGGATGTATGGATCAAAGTTTAAATTAGAAATTGAGTTGCCTAAGGGCTTAGACATGTTTGAAATTTGAATAGGTTTGAAATCTAGGTTGAAAACTGAATTGACTTGAGGTTGGAATTGATTTGAAGCTCGAATAGGTTTGAAAGCTAGGTGGATTTGAAATTTGGATTGATCATGAGTTTGAATTGATTTGAATCTAGATTGATTCTAGAATTTGGAGGGATTCTAAGATCTAGAATCTAGAAGAGTTTAGGATCTGGATAGATCTCAAAATTTCAGAATCTAAAAGAATCCTAAAGTCTAAGAAAATCCTAGGATCTGGAGCCTAGGAGAGTGCTAAAGTCTTGAGTAGATTCTAAGATCTGAAGTTTAGAAGAGTCCTAGGGTCTGGAGTAGATCCTAAGGTCTGGAAGAATCGTAGGGTCTAGAGTTGATCCTAGGGTCTGGAGTTTGAAAGAATTCTAGAGCCTAGAAGAGATCTTAAAGTATAGATTCTAGAATGATCCTAGGATCTAGAATAAGTCCTAAGGTCTAGAGCTTGGCAGAATCCTAGGATATGGATTCTAGATTGATGTAGGGTCAGGGTTGATCTAGAGTCTGGATGGGTCCCTAGTGACCTCATACAAAAATGAGGTCAACAACTATTCAACATAAACATCCTCTTGAATCACCCCATTTAAAAATATACTTTTAACATCCATTTGAAATAATTTGAATCCTCTAAAATAGGCAAAGGTTAACAAAATTGCAATTGCTTTAAGTCTCTCTACAAGGGCCAAAGTCTTCTCAAAATCAATCCCTTCAATATGATTATACCTCTTAGCCACCAATCTAGCCTTATTTCTAACAACAACTCCTGAGTCATTCATTTTGTTCTTGAATACTCATTTAGTTCTAACTACACTTTAATCCTTTGGCCTTACAATTAATTCCCAAACTTCATTTCTTACAAAATGATTTAATTCTTCTTGCATAGTCAAAATTCAAAATTCATCTGAAAATGCTTGATTTATATTTATGGGCTCTATTATTGAAATAAAGGCAGAATAATTGACTTTTTGCTTTGTCCATACCTAGTCCTAACACCCTCATTAGGTTCACCTAAAATTAATTCCTTATAGTGGGTTTTAGAAAATCTCAAATCTCTAGACAACTGGTTTTTTAACTCCAAGTTTTCTTTCAAATCAACTTTCTCAATTCTTTGAGAGTTAATTTCTATCTCATCTACTTCCATATTTGGCTCTTCCAAAATTTTAGATTCATCAAATATAATATGTGTGGTCTCCTCAATTACCAAAATTCTTTTGTTAAATACTCTATATGATTTATCAACACTAGAGTATCCAAGAAAATTCCTTCATATGATTTTGGATCAAATTTTCTTAAGGTAGATTTTTCATTATTATGTATGAACACTTTACATCCAAAAATATGCAAATATAATAAATTATGTGTTCTTCTCTTAAGAAGCTCATAGGATATTTTATTTAATTTTGATATGATGTTCACCCTATTCATAACATAACATGTAGTGCTAATCATTTCAGCCCAAAAATATTTAGGAAGTGAATATTCTTTCAACATGGCTCGAGCAGCTTCTATTAATATTCTGTTCTTTCTTTCGATTGCGTTATTCTGCTGAGGGGTTCTAGGTGTAGAAAAATTATGATCAATTCCTTTTTCTTTACAAAAATCCTCAAATTTTTTAATTTCAAATTCACCACTGCGATCACTTTAGATTGTTAAAATCTCACATCCTAATTTTCTTTGAATCTAAGTAAAAAAAATCTCTAAACTCCTCAAATAATTCACTCTTATGATATAAGAATTTAACCCAAGTTAATCTTGAAAAGTCAAATACTATCACAAATCTGTATACCTTCTCTCCTAGACTTGCAGTTCCAACCAATCCAAAAAGATCAATATATAAAATCTCTAAAGATTTACCAGTTTTAAGATCCTTATTGGACTGAAAAGAGGACTTCACATATTTTCCTAATTGTCATGCATCGCAAAAGTAATCCTTAGTAAAGTTTAGGTTTGGTACACCTCTCACTAAATTCTTTTGGGTAATTTTCTTAAGGTTTTTCATGCTAGAGTGACAAAGTCTCCTATGTCATAATCATGATTCATCAAAAATTATTTTCAAACAGAAAGTATTAGGAGTTTTAATATAATTTAAATCTTGCATATAAATAATTTTTATCCTCAAACCATGCAAAATATCATTATCATTTAGCCTTAATATGCAACTAGTATGAAAAAAAATTTACAATATATCTTTTATCACATAGCTGGCTAATACTTAACTGATTATGCTTTAAGTCTTCTACAAGTAGTACATTTTCAACGAAAATTTTTTACAAGTTTCTAATTATACCTAATCCAACAACCTTCCTAGTAGTGTTATCTTTAAGTGTAACCCTACCTCCACTTTTGGTTATAGTGATATAAATTACTTAGTATCTTCAATCATATACTTTGAGCAACCACTGTCCATGTACCAAATGCTCTCACGAGGCCTTATATGAGAGCGTTCCTGCAAAATTATCAAATGTTAGACCTAGGAACCCAAACAAGTTTGGGTTCTCCTTTTAGCAATTTAAAAATAGATGCATGTATGATATGACTTGAGTTATGTATCTTAGGTTTCCGCACTAAATGAGTTTTCCTATCCAAAGAACAGGTGTGTGCTATATATCCAAACATGCCACAAGAATAACATTTAACTCCAAGAAATGAATTTCTCAATCTTCTATAATTACTCTGTCTCTTCTTGAGTTGTAAAAATTTTGGATACAAAATAGGATTAGTAAAATTTTCAAGTGTTAATAGTTTCCTATTTTTCTTGAGAGCTTGAACTTTTAATTTCAAAAATGTGTTTAAATCTTTTAACACATTATTACTATAATTCAAATGATGCTCTCTATTTTTAGATTCAACCTTAAAATCTTTGAATTCTTTTTCCAATTTAACATAGGATGAATTTAAAATTTCATTTTTTATTCAAATCATCAGATTCATCAAATAAGCTTATGTGGTTGTTATCTATCAATGCATGATCTTTTCTAAGAATTTCATGTTCTTTTTACAATTCTTATAATTCTAAATTCAGGCTAGCATGCTTTTTTTAAGCTTCATATATGCATCATGAATCCTTTAATAAACTTCTAATAATTCAGCATAGGTTAAATCACATACCTCTTCTTGATCTAACTGATCAAGATTATCGCCATAAAGCACAAATGGGTAACTTCCTCATCCTTTTCTATTTCCGATGAATCCGAAGCTGAGTTTGCCCGAAAAGCTTTTTAGAATCATTTCTTACCCTTCTTCAGATTTGGTTTTTCCTCTACCTTTTCCTTACTAAGAGTGACTTTTAGGTTTGGGTATTCTGATTTTATATAATTGGGTTTCCTACATGCATAGCAAATCACATCATTATAAATCTTAACATTCTTATTAAATTTACCTCTGTTTCACTGCTGGCGTCTCCTCTGTTTCCTTTTAAGAAAGCTTCTAAATTGCCTAGTCATTAAGGCAATGTCATCCTTATCCTCAAGTTGTGATAGATCACTCTCCGACTCCTTCACTTTTAGTGCAATGTTCTTCTCCTTTCGTTGTTCTCCTACATCAATCTTTCTTTGACTAACTCCTTACTCATAAGCAATTAATGATATAAGAAGATTGTCTATAGAGTAAACATTTAAATCTTTTGATTCTGTAATAATAGTTATTTTAGCATCATATACAGTAAGCAAATAATGAAGAATTTTATAAAACTATTTCAGCATTCGTTAGTTCCCTACCTAATGCATGAAAAGAAGTGACTATTTGAGTTAATCTTGTGTACATATCAGAAATAGATTCATTGGGTTTTATGCAAAATAATTCATAATCATGTCATAAGATGTTTAGTTTAGATTGCTTTAATTTGTTAGTCCCTTCATAAGTAATACAAAGTCTATCCCATATGTCATTTTCACTTTCATAAGTGAAAACCCTCATGGAGTCTTTTGACTTAAGTGCACAAAAGAAAATGTTTAAACATTTTGCATTTAACTGTATTAAGTCACGTTTTTCTACAATCCATTCAATAAAGGGTGTTTCAACTATAATACCACAACTAATCTAGTTGATTTTGAATACCCTTCTTGAACTAAAATTCATATATGGTAATATAGTGACTATAAAAATATAGATATGCGTGTTTTCCAAATATTGAAAGAGTTGTTATCAAACAAAGAATGTCTAGTGATCGAATACCCTTCAGGTGTGTTCTAGTTTCCAAAAGTAGCCATACTCGTTTATCAAAAAGTAGTCTAAACTTATGATTTTGAAATAAAGCTCTGATATCACTTATTGATTCTTATTGAATCTTAAATAAGTTGCTAAACCTAAGCTTATGTCCCAAGGCTAACCAAGAGGGGGGTGAATTGATAATTTTAAAAATTACTTCTTGAATTTTAAAATTTGAAACTGATTGATTAAAAAGGCAAATTAATTAAAATTTCAAAAAATAAAACTTTTCAATCATAGAATTAAAATAACTTATAGTAAGTAAGCAACAGAAATTAAAATGATATAAAGATTTATAGTGGTTCGATCAAACACGACCTACATCCACTCCCTAAAGACTCCCTCTTCAAGTATTTCACTATTACCAAAAGTGACTCTCCTTTTGCCCCCATAGTGAGATGGAGAAGCCTTTATAAAATTATCTTCCACCAATACCCGGTGTAGGAGAGGACCATCATCCTTTCACACCCTCTAAGTATAGGCATAGAACCTTCATCCTTTCACTCCCTCCAAGTGTAGGCAGAGTACCATCATCCTTTCACACTCTCTAAGTGCAGGCAGAGTACCTTTATCCTTTCATACCCTCTAAGTGTAGGTAGAGTACCTTCATCCTTTCATACCCTCCAAGTATAGGCAAAGTACCTTCATCCTTTCACACCCTCTAAGTATAGGCAGAGTACTTTTATCCTTTCACACCCTCCAAGTATAGGCAGAGTACCATCGGCTGTTCATACTCTCCAAGTGTTAGTAGAGAATTATTGGTTATTTACACTTTCTAAGTGTCTCCAGAGAACCGAATCTTCTTCAAAAATCTTCTCACAAGCAATCTAAAAAGACAAGAGGAAGAGTAAAAAATACAAATCACACACAAAGATCCTTACCTTTGAGTAATCTTGTGAACCCTTCATACTCCACTAGCAAGAAATCTCTTTCAAACACTCTCTCTTTTAATTGCCCTTGAAAATTCATGTTGACAAAATTAGAAGATTTTCACATCAGTTTTAGATGGACCTTCTATACAAAAGATATGAAAAAATATCCAGAAAACTAAAATTTTCAATTTTGAGCGTACACGATCATACAGTACGATCGCAAATTCGTACGTATGAACAGTACAAATACTATTGCATACAAACTAGTTGTGAATCAATATAAAATTATTTCGTACATGATCACCGTCCGATATGAACTAAGTTCATCCAAGATGAATAGTTAGAAAATTTCAATTTTTGCCTATACAAAATGTCATGATGAAATAAGCGAGAACAAACTCGCGACGTTCATCCTGGTATGAAACTGGGATCATCCCGTATAATCCAAATATTGAAAAAAAAATTCATGCTAGAATAAAACAGAGGCGTTCGTCTCTGTATGAAAATTAAGATTGTCTCGTACGATCTTCTTGCGAGAACAAAATAGAGGCGTTCGTCCCTATACGAAGATTGAGATCGTCCCATATGATATTTATGTGAGAATAAAATAGAGGCATTCGTTGTTGTATGAAGGCTGAGATCATCCCATACGATCTACTACTTAGAAAAAAATATTTTAATTTTTGTTTGTTCAACTGCTCATTGGGGAAAATAACTGACAAGATTATCCCGTATGAAGTGATATCGTACAGTACGATCAGTTTAAAAATATGAAATTTAAATTTTCCCTCGGTGTGTGTGTGCTTAGTTACTCAATTACAATCACACTCTCTCAGACTCAATAAAATGGAAAATGCATACTTTAATTACAATAAACTCTAAAATGATATTGATTTGAAGTCTTCAATAATCCGGAGTATGATTTCCCTAAAATATTAATACACACAAGAGCAAAAATAATTCTTCTGAAATATGTTAGCAAAAATAATAATCTAAGCAATAATATTTGGAATCATCAAAAATATACAAGTTGTAAGAATATCAAACATGCAAAACTAAGTAGCAACTATCTCAATAATTTTCACATGATTTCTCTAGGAAAGCTTGCACCATGCTTTCTCTAGTGGCCTTGGTGAGTTCTTTGAGTTGCTCTTGGGATAAAAGCTTCAAAGTAAAGGGTTTTGGGTACTCTACCTTCACGAGGAGTGTTTAAAAGGATTGAAGGTTCTTTCCATCACTATAAGAGCGAGAAAGATTTCAAATGTTCTCTGCCATCACAAGGAAGGTGAGAAAGATTTTAAAGGTTCGCTATTGTGTGACATAACTTTTAGTTCTCCACCGCAACGGGTTTGTTGGAAGTGATTTCTAAAATCTTCTCTACCTTACTTTGGGGGTTAAAGGAGCGTCACTATAGTGTTAGTGTAATACCCAGAGAGGATGACTCTAAGGAGTGGACGTAGGTTAAAGTTGACCAAACCACTATAAAAATTTGGGTGTGTTCTTTTTAGTTTTTTTGCTCTTTTAATTTTTGCATTTTAATTTTTTGCAATTTATTTTCCTAAAAATTACATGTTGAAAAATTTTGGTTGATGTTATATTGAGTTAATTAAATTATCATCACCATTATTATAATTATTGTTAAGTTTTCTAGCTTCCACATCTGATGATCAAATTATTTATTTTATGGTATTAAAAAATTTTATAAGGATTCTTTTTCCTAAAAAAATTTAAATTACTAATTCATCCCCCTCTTGGTGTGCTTAAGGATTATTCTATGAGGGCTTACAACCTCCCCAAACTTTGAAGTGGTATCAAAGAGGGTCTTAGAATTTATATTTTTAAAATCCCCAAGTAAGGACCTTAAAATGCATTGCGATAATAGAAATACTATGGAGGGTTATTCTATAACTCATCCACCTCTGTTTGAAAATATTTCACTTAATTTTTAAAAAATTTGCATATCTACATTTATGCAATCTATTTATTTTAGAATTTAGCATATGATTCAAACTTGTTATTCACTTCTATCATGTATAATTAATGGAGTCAAAATTGATGTCCCATTTACTGAATGGAGTAAAGAGGATATAGTTTGCTCGACTAAATGCAAAAATAGTTGAATTATTTTTTCTGTGCATTAAATTATGATGATTACATAAGAGTGTCTACATCTACTATGGGGAAGAAAATATGGGATAGACTATGCATCACATATGACAGGACTACTAAAGTCAAACGGTCTAAGTTGAACATTTTACTATATGACTATGAACTATTTTCCATGAAACCTAGAGAGAAAATTTCTGAAATGTAACTAGATTCACTCACATAGTGACATTCATGCATGCATTGGATCGAAAACTTTCTAATTATGCAAAGATTAATAAAATTTTGTGTTGCCTACCTAGCGCTTATGATGCTAAGGTCACTTCAAATTAAATTCCCCAATTTTAAAACACATCCAGTAAAAAATAGAAGGATAAAAACAAGGCAAATTTTAGAAAGAGAAGGCAACAAACACAAAAAGCTTTTTGGATTGATTCTGCCTCAAAATCATCTAAACATGAAGCATAGAAGTTAATTAATTTTTATCTTATGGTCAATGATTATCTTGATTAGTAAGATCAAGATAAGGTATATCAACTACCTTATGATGAATTTTTTATTACATCTAAAAAATTCATGATTCATATATGAAGATGAAAAAGATGCATGGCACTATAAACACTAATTTTTCTACTTTACAAAAAGAACATAATAGCCTGATAGTTGAACATTCATTTTTTAATAAAAATTACATGTCTTTACTCAATGAGTTTAATGAATTAAATAAGAAGCACGTCTACCTAACTAATGCACATAAATCCTCGAAATCAAAGCATCTTGAGTTAGAAGATTCACACAAAATTTTAGAAGCATTTGCAACATAACTAGATTATAATGAGTATACATTGAAATTAAAAGTTACAAGTCTTGAAAGTGCAAATGAGTTCCTAGAAGCATAAATCCATGCACTTCAACATAATAAATCATCGGTATTGACACAATGGTACAATCACACATCACTAGATGCATCACATATCCCTAGGAAGAGGCACAACCCCCTAAATAACCTATTAAATCCATTCCATGGGGTTAAGTTTCATTCTTACGGCATGCTAGGTCACATATCTCGCACTTGCACAATATTCCATAGGACACATTTAGTGTGAAAACCTAAATCATGTACACCACATCATAACATGCATACAAGCCATATATATTTCATCAGTTTATGGTCTAGCACTATAACACTCACCAGATAAGCATCAAAGGACTCTACTTCAAACTTTTTATATTTTTTAAATAAATTTATTTCACATATTTGAGTTATTACATTAATTGCAAAAGAATAATAAATGAATATGATTATTTTTAAGTAAAATTTCTTTGCTATCTGTGTGATTATCCGTAGAGTTTATCCACTGAGTTTACTTTTAAACTATAATTTTTCAGGTAAGTTTTCAGATAAGTTAAAATGGCTTAATGAGAGGAATTTGTCAATAGAAGATGGAGATCAAACGAGAGTAAGTAAAATATGATTTATGTAAATAATAAAACTTGTAAGTTTTGTTAGTGGCTCTTTAATATTTATAAGTGATGTAGTTGATAGATTATTTGTTTGTAAATTTGAAAGAAATATTTCAACTGTTCAAATATTTAGTCCCACCCTCTTTAATTTGAGTCACTAGGTTGGGTAGTGAAAAAGTGGTATCAAATCCCCAATAACATATAAATCATACTGAAGAGTCATTAGGTTGCTTTATAAATTTATATATGTTGATCTGTTATAAATTATGAAATTTATAAGATATTATTTTACTTTATTACAGGGATCAGAATGATCTTGAAGAAGATGTGGAAAGGCTAGTGAATAATATTATTGACCCTATTGATGCATTAACATAAATGACAATATTAATGACTCAACAAATTCAGGACTTGAGGAATCAATCATCAGGAAGTGGTAATAGTGGTGGCATGTCTATGGATAAACATTTAAAATTATTTCAGGATATGAGATCACCCTTATTTAAATGAGGAGAGGGACCAATTGAAGAAGAAAATTGGTTATTGAGAATTGAGAAGATATTAGTGGTGATGTTTTTTCAGAGGAAATGAAGGTTTCATTAACATTATTTATATTTGTTGGTGAGGCTGAAAGGTGGTGGAGGGGTCAACACCATGATAGATTTGTAAGTATACCTAGCATTCATATCAAGTGGGATGAATTTACTCAGGTGTTTAGAGAGTGGCTTGTGCCTCATTCTACAAGGAGGAAAATGTAGATAAATTTCTACGGCTAATGCAAGGAGACAAGTCTGTTATGCAGTATGAGGAAAAATTCATCATGTTATCAAGATATGATCCTTAATTATTTCAAGCCCCATAAAAAAATGTCATCAATTTTTATCTAGATTAAAAGATGTTATTAGAGAGTCGCTTGTTCCTATGTGGATTGAAAAATATTTTTTATTGATGGAGATAGCTAAAAGGGTTGAAATGAATATACAAAATAGGATGAATTGAAATGAATATATATATATTTGTATAATTTTATTGGTTTGGTAACCATTTAAGGGAGACCTGTACAAATTCTCTTTGAAACAAGAGCTTCACATTCCTTCATCTCAAAGAAATTTATTAAATTTGTTAGATGGTATATTTATGAGGCACCCACAATATTAGAAGTTTTGATGCCAAACGGATCCATAATGAATGTTAGCAATATATGTCAAGTAGTTTTCAAAATAAATGAGAGGGAATGTGAACAACCTTGAATGTGTTACCGTTGCATGAATTTGATATTATTTTGGGAATGGATTGGTTTTTAAATCATTTATGATTATAGATTTCAATAAGAATATTATTAAATTTAAATCCTTGAGTGTAAAAGAATGAAAATTTTATGCAGATAGAGGAATTACTTCAATAGTAATAACGCATATGAAAGCTTGCAAATTTTTATCTAAGGGATATCATGGGTTTCTTGCTAGAGTAAGAGATATATATAAAGAAATAAAAGAGTTGTAAGATATACTTGTAGTTAAAGAATATCTATAAGTATTTCTAAATGATTTTTTGTGTTAAGTCATTAAGAGGACTTGGATGTGTATTGATTCAATATGATAATGTAGTGGCATATGCTTAAAGCAACTAAAAGTTCATGAAAGAAATTATCCCACCCATGATTTAAAATTACAGCTGTATTTTTTGCACTTAAGATTTGGAGGACTTATTTATATGAAATCAAGTGTGAAGTCTTCACGTATCATAAAAGCCATAAATACATATTTAATCAAAAAGAACTTAATCTAAGGTAAAGATGATATTTAGAGCTCATTAAAGATTATGACTTGGATGTATAGTATCATCTTGGAAAGACAAATGTAGTTGGAGAAACATTAAGCAGAAATACTTTTGGATGTTCAAATTAGTTGATTATCTAACAAGAGCATTTAATTAAAGATATGGAAAGACTGTTGAAATAAAAATTTTAATGGTAAATAAAAAATATACAAATTTTATAATATTAAATCAACTAATGATTCAACCCACTTTGAAAGATATAATATGTAATTCATTATCTCAATATATAATTTTTAAGGAAATCATATTTAAAGTTCAGGCTGGACAGTTGAAAATTTTTATAATGGATGATGGAAAACTGTTGAAATATAAAGGCAGAATTTGTACTCCAAATATTGATGATTTAAGAGCAGAGATATTATAGGAAGCTCACATCTCTAGTTTTGAAATTCATCCAAGCAGTAATAAAATGTATCAAGAACTTAGAGGATTATTTTGGTAGCTAGGATTAGAATGAAGTGTTGTAGACTTTGTGACAAAATATATTAAATTTTAAATGATTAAAGTTGAACATCAAAAGTCAGGTGATCAATTACAACTTTTACCAATACTTATGTGTAATGGGATGACATTGCAATGGATTTCATGATTGGATTACCCAAGTTAAGAAAGAGACGTGATGTTATTTGGGTTATTATAGATCGATTAACCAAATTTGATCATTTCTTATCTATCAAACAAATTGATTTAGTGAAATAATTAACAAAAATACATGTTGATGAAATTATGAGATTTTATGGAGTTTCAAAATCTATAGTCTCTAATAGAGATGCTCGATTCACTTTTAGATTGTAGAATTTCATTAAACACCCTTTGCATTTCGCTATTTTTATCCCCTAAATAAATGAAGTATTATTTTAAATTCTCTAATATATATTATATTGATTGCAATATATTTGTAGGGTATTTAGTCTAAAACATTTAACTCAAGTATTTGGCTGATGCATAACTTTCTTTTATTTTTTGTCTCTCGCATGACATTAGACTTTGAAATAAAGCATATTAAGAACAATTTTTCAATTGATGGAAGGAAAAGATACCAACTCATTAGTATGATCTTAAGGTAACTCTTTTGTTCAGTCAAATTTAATCAGTTTCTTAAGTGTAATGAATTAAGGAAAGAATATAAAACTAATTTATTATTATTATTATTATTATTATTATTATTATTATTATTATTATTATTATTATATTTTATTTTGTCCTTATCTCCTAGAAAATTTTCATCATATAAGAGAGAGAGCATTGATGAAAGAAACATGAATTTCATTAAAGGATGAAGTTTGTAGATAGTTGAAAATCCTTGCATTCTAATAAAAATTTAATGCACCTTAGGAATTAATTCCTTTTAATAGATTTTAATATATCTATTTTTGTAGGTAAGTAAATTCTCTATCATATTACAAGAATCAAACTACAATAAAGAATTGAAGTATGAAGTTTAAAATATGAATAACAAATTAGCCTATGCTCAATAGGCACCTTCAAGTTCTTCAATTCTTAAAAAAAAATAAAATTTGTGATTATTTTGATGCTTTTTTATCTATATTTTTACACTAATATCCATTTAAATATGGAATCTTCTAATTTGATAGGTTACAATTGAAATCTAAAATAAGAACTGTGTCAATTTATTGGTGATTATTTCCATAACTTTTGAGCTACAATTAATATCAATTTATTTCTCTCATGATTTCTTTTTCATTTCATGAAAGTGATTCCATCAAACAAAAAGAGTCTATGTGTTGCATTTTTTGTATTTGTAATTAAATTATAAAAATAGATAAACCAAAGTTTCTATTTTTATTATAATTAATAATGGTGAATTAAGATTTTTTGTGTTCTTAGTTGTGCGGCATTTCAATATGTAAGACAATTCCATTACTTCTTTTTCATGAGCATTTTGGATTGTTTTATTTCAATATAATTGTTTAGAAGTAGTATAGATGTAAATACCATTTGGGAAGAATCATTTAGGACATTGCTATTTGGTGTTTAGGATCTAATGGATCAATGAGGAGGAATACATTATTAGGGCCAATGGAAACCCCAATACGTTAATTTCATCTTTCACAAATATGATGTGCATATGATCTACATGCACTTGTCTATTTTTTATACTTTTCCTAACATGATAAAGTCAAATTTTTTTCCTTTTCACTATTTCCAGTATTGACACAAGGAGAATAAGCATAATGAAGGAGACAAAAAAGGGTCTAGAAAGAAGAGAGCTTCATGTACATAGGTTTTGACACCACAAATCACTTAAACATCAAAAGAGATTTCATTCAAATGCATTGATATTATTATGAGTTTATTTTAGGAGTGTCTTGACATTCGTTGACATGCATAGTCTCTGTTATCAGTTTAGATATGAATTTTAAATGTGATGTATTATATTCAAATTTATTTGGTGAGAACTGATTGAATATTGTTTTGAACTACATGATAAACAAAGATAGAGAAGCTAAAAAATTAGATTGATGTAATTTCTATATTTTCAAGTGAGTCATTATAAGAGCTTGATTGGGCTACTGATTATATTTTGTGCATCCTCTTTAGATGTATATGAGATGATCATTAGTTCATATTTTTATATGATTAAATATCATTGAGATAAGATTTATAATGAGATAAAGAATGTTAGAAGTTGAATGATTTTGGGAAATCAATTTAATCATTTTTTTATTAGGATAGGTAAATGATTGTCTTAGAAGATGAATTTTGAATGCAGTAGCATGATTGTTATTTTATGCAACATTATACATGTTGTTGCCACCTTTCTATTATTAACGAACATTTTCTAACTTTTTAAGTTAGTTGATGATTTACACTTCGACTCATCAAAGAATTTCTCATGCATATCTATATGTTGAATTGTATATCACATATGGAGAGAAAGAAATGCAATGAAATATTTGTTTAAATATGAATTGTATATGTGATGTATTAGATTCAAATTTATTTGATGAGAAATGATTGAGTCCCACTTTCAATGTTAGGCTAGAGGCGTGTGATGGAGAAGAGTTCTCGAGATGTTGATTTTAAAGTTAAATTGCATGAATCCCCTAATTTATAATTGATTATAGAAGAATTTGGTAGAAAAACTTGATTTAACATTCTATTTCACCATCACTCTAAACTTGATTTACTTCAACCATCCAACCTGAATACATTAATAATATCCTCTTCTAATACACCATCACTCTTAACAATAGAGCCAACTTATACTCATCTTAATGACTTGATCGCTCGAAAGTAACAATCCCCCTTCTAGATCTATTACTGTGAAAATTAAGGGGGTGCTAATATTTGATTTGACCCAAAATCTAGACTCGGACCATACCCAAAAAATTTTAGGTTTGAATCAAGCCATTTTCCATATGGGTTGGGTTCAGGTTTAAGATTCTGACCCATTTACAAAACTTGGTCCGATTCAGGTAGACCTGATAACCCTAAACTAACCTTGAGGACCAAACCCCCCCCCCCCCCCCCAAGCTCACATCCCACACTCGTATGAGTCGTGTACGAGCATCCCACACTTGTGACCATTCTTACCTCACCTACAAACTGTGCAGCCTCACCAACAATGTGATTGGTCAGCCCCACCCAGCCCGTGTTCTGGTTAGTTCTGAACCCATATGGTCGCATACGGGCATCACGCACCAGTGTGAGTCAATAACCTCTCTTATAGCTCAAGCATAGTCATCATACTTGCCCCCCAATAGCCCAGCTCGCATCTAGGTGATCTTGCAGCGCTCACACATTCAAACACAATGCGATAGTGCTCACACATTCAGGTTTGTGATCCTTGCATGTATCACAAGTTCATGGGTTGGGTCGGGTCAACCTGGTAACCCACGTGGGTCAGGTTTAGGTTGGAAATCCTGACCCTTTTATAAAATTGGGTCAACTTTGGGTTAACTCATTTAGACCTGACCAACTTGGGTTCTACCTGAATCAGACCCATTTTGACACCCCTATTAAAAATACACTCTATATATTTGATTTTATAGCTGCTTAAATAAAAACCCTTAGACTCTAAGGTTGGGTTGACTTCAATAATTCAAGTTTATTTTCAACTATCTCACTAGTCTTATCTATAAGAAGAATATCATTAGTAAAATGCAACCCCAAGGTATAACCTCTCATAAATATGTAGTGAGTACATCATGACTAAAGAGAAAAAGATATGGGCTTAAGGTTGACCCTTGATGTAATCCAACTGAAATAGGAAAATACTTGGTCAAACATCCTCGTGTTTGAATAAAAGTAATAGATCCTATATTTCTATCCTTAATGACTTAGAATATAAACATTATTCATCCATTTCTTTTCTATAACTCTCTATAACACTTCTCTTAGAACTTTATCATGTGATTTCTCTAAATTAATAAATATCATATGTAGATCCTCCTTATTCTCTCTAAACTTGTCCATCAAACCTCTCAATAAAAGTATAGCTTCCATAGTAGACCAACCCAACATGAATCCAAATTGATTTTGAGAAACATTAGTGTTGTGTCACAGCTTATATTATGATGCCCCGAAATCTAAATTGGAAGAATTATTCTTTTAAACTGTTAATAAATAATAACCAGAGCTATCTAATATCATCTATCAATAATAAATAATAAAACCAATTCTATAATTTAAAATATTAATGTACACATCAATATTCATTCCCAAAAATCATATATAATACTCAGGATCTATATAATCATATCATAATTATTCTTCTGAGTTCAAAAGACAAACAAAAAAGAAACAAAACCTAGAGAACCCTCACCAGCCTCACCCTTGTTCATCTACCCTGACCTGAAATAATTTAACCACATATAATGAGCTTAAAAAGTCCAGCAGGTCACCAAAACCTATAATTGAATTCAAAGCACAGTAAAGGAGTAATATGTTTGTCAACAATCAAATCATAACAGTTGTATCTATATGATTATTGAATCAATGCATAAATAGTAAAATTCACATGTAGTATAAAAATCTATATAAAATACTATATTATGAAAGCCAATAAAGCAGTAAACCATTACGAGTGTAAAATCTATAAAGTAATTATTATATCCATAATAACAATCAGTATAAAAAACATAGAAAGTATTAAATCAAAACATCGATAAAAATTGTCAAAATTTTGGAAATACAGTAAAATTATATAGGAGTGTGCACATGTTATCCAGACATTCTATGTCACGTGCCCATTATATCACATGCTTATTATCAGTATAGTGAATCTATAGTTTTAAACATTATCAGTATCTAAATTGGTAACAATCACAATCCAGTGGTAGGAGCAGTGTAAATCCATGTAGTAATAATAAATATATATAATAATAAAAATATGCATTTTAATAATCACACTAAACAAGTAAGAAGTCATATCTATCATGATATTTTTAGTGTTAGTATCACTGTTAGTAAACTATTGACTCAATAAAAAAAGTGTCAGTTTTTGCCCATCGACACAATAATGATTTCCTTATAACTCTCAATTTATGTATCACATGAATTAGTAGAGGATAACACCAAAGCATAATATTTAAAAGAAATCCCGTTAGTCCATCATCCTGTAGAGGTTAATCAATCTCCAACCAAAGGGTCAACCAGTCTTTACTTACTCATTTCACACATGTATATTATTATCAGAATACTACAATAGTAATAGTGACTAGCTATTACTCAAGCACATATTCATATCTATTTTCAGTGAATTATAACAAATAATGTATAATTGTTTTTAATTAAGAAGATGTTAAAATGTCATAATTGTAGACAACAAAAAATCCTGTTATGCAAAAATGCATATTTTCAGCAAATTATCAAAACACCGTGAATTATATAAAATGATATTTTAAGACTTTTATTATACTATACTACTCTTTTTTAGATTAAAATAATTTTCTAAGTAGATAAAAATTACAATTTTTTTAAAATCATATGGTAAAAAAATTTATATAAATATTCAAAATATGCATAATCTCAATCTCTATAAATTCAAACAAATCATTTTAGGACTTAAAAATTACATAAAAATATTCATAAACTAAATCATAATATTTAAAAAAATATTAGTGAAATTGGTTTGCAAATCAGACACCTGACAGTCCCAAACCCCTCATTTGTATCGATAGGAACCAATTTCTTTAGGATTTTCACTAGTGCCCAAAAATTATGAAAAAAATCATGCAAATAAAAGTACTATAACCAAAATACTATGGAGAAGATGGTTTATAATTTGAAATTATAATGACTCCATACAAAAATATTTATCTAGGAAATACAGTAATTACATATGCTCCATAAGTCTCTTACATTATTTTAATGTATGACATTAACTTAATTCCTCTATTATTCACATAATCTCGCACATCACATTTATTTTTAAATAACATACTCATTCTCCACTCATCTGGCATCTTTTTAGTCTCTAAAATAATATTAAATAGTTTAGTAAGCTAAGAAATTCCTTCATCTTATAAACATTTCCACATCTTTATTGGAATATCATCCATGTCCTATAGCTTTTCAATACTTCATTTTTTTTAAAACCACTCTAACTTCAATTTTACTTATACGTCGATAAAAATATAATTCTTTATTTTCATTCAGTGTACCAAGGTCACTAAAGTCAATCGTATTCCCACAATCTTTATTAAAAGCTTAGTAAAATATCTCATCCATCTTTGTTGAATACCCTCTTTCAATAATACTTTTTTATTTTCATCTTAAATGCACTTCACTTGAACTAAAGTCTTACTACTTTTATCTCTTTGTTTAACTAACTATATATATATATATATATATATATATATATATATATATATATATATATATATATATATATAATAATATATATATATATATATATATAATATATATATATTAATTATATATCTTTTTCACTCATTAGTATCTAATATATTATATATATCATTAAAAGCTAAAATCTTTGCATCGCATATTTCTTTCTTAGAGTCTTTACAGGCCTCTTTATAACTTGCTCAATTATATCAATATTTTTTACATTTAAACTAATTTTTATAATAAAGCTCCTTTTTTAATCTTTTCTTACACATTCTCATTCCACCATAAATTATTTTTACTATTAGGAGTTTTTCTCTTTGATACTTCAAGCACATCATTTGCACCATTCTTAATATCACTAACTACTTTTTTACACATAATATTAACTTTCTCACACACAGATAAAATTATAAGATCTAGAATACTACTGTAAAAAAAAAATTTGTTTGTATTTTTTAAATGCGCCATTTAATCCTAAATTAATATTTTATTTTATTTGTTATATTCTGCCTTCATCTTAAAGTTCAAAACTAATAAACAATATTGTATACATAAACTTTCACTTGAATAATTTCATAATCTTTGGAATCTAAACAATTTATTTTTCTTATAAAATCTTTGCTATCTGAATAACTTATTTTTCTTATTAGAAAATAATCAATTTGAGTTTAGCTATATCCATTTTTATAAGTGATGAGATGCTAATCTCTATTCTTAAATAAGACATTAGCAATTACAAAATCATAAGCTATAGGAAAATGTAATATGGTCTTACCACCTTCATTAGTCGCTCCAAACTTATTGCCACCATGAATGCTTCTAAAATCATCTATCTCTATACCAACATGTCCATTTAAATCTCCTCTAATAATTTTTTTTTTAAAGATGCATCTTTTATATTAATTCTTCTAAGGCATTCCAAAATTTAATCTTAAATACATCAAAACATACTTGAGGAGCATTAGCACTTATAATATTAATAATCTTATTATCAATAAAAAAATTTAGAGCTATAATTTTATCTCTAATTTAATTATTTTTTTTTATATATTATCCTTCAAACTATCATATATATATTATATATATTATATATATTATATATATATATATATATATATATATATATATATATATATATATATATATATATATAATCACACATCCATTTCTAGTATGACTCATATCAAAATATTGTAGTTTAAATCCTAAACTATCAATCTTCTTAGCCTTCTTTCTAACCATTCTAGTTTCCTGAATGTATATAATATTTGTCTTCCTATGAATCAAAATATCTATTAATTCCATCAATTTGTTTGTTACAAAACTTATATTTTAAGTTTCTATCCTAATTTTAATTTCATGGGTTAGCTTCTTTTCCCACATCTATCTATGATGTGGGAATCCTTGTCTATTTAACATTCCACTCGGGTGTTGGTGCAATGACCCTTGCACACTTGTTACTATATTTATGCTAAACAACGTGACACTTCTAGGAAATGCCCTAATTTTAGATTCATGTCATGATTATTCCACAAGTTTTACACTATCTGTCGACTACCTAATGCAACCCTCCACTTTTCTCATCCAGGATTTGGGACTGGTAACGACCTTCCAAGACAAGTTACAATAAATTCCCCTGTTATTAGAGATGTGGAGAAAAAGTGATCCTAATAGAGTTTTGATGCCTTGAAACTTATAATCCATCTCTAATGACCTTCTAAGGCGAGTTGCAATAGAATCCAATGGGAAGAAGGATTTTTTATGGTAATAGTTGGGCAGCTTTCTTACAAGCATGTAGTTTCAAAGGATGGGGACAAGGGTTGTTGTATACCCGAGAATTAGAGCCAAGGTACGACCCATTTGGATGTTCTTGATTCTCACTCCAACTCTATTACAAATATTTAAGGAACTAGTGGTGGAGTGGTGTCTAGGCATATCGGTGGTTGGAAAAATGGCAACGAGAAAATTTGTTTGAGGTCAAAGGTAGCAGGGATGGAGCTAGAATATGGGAAATAATAGATAGTAGGGTGGCCTTCAGTACGAAGGTTCTTGGGTAGACCATTGGTTTGAACCTTCTTGAATAAATAATTGCTTCACATCATGTTCAGTATTGTATTATAATTTAGGTGATGTAGTCATCCTTATTAAAAATCAAATTTACCTATTTTAATTGAATTGCATGTTGTTGGAAATTCCAACAAGCTTGGGAATAAGGCATCCAATGTCAGGGGTAGAAAGCAACAACTTATAAAGATTGAAGCCCACGATAAGGAATAGGTGGAACTAGAAATCAACACTATAATGTGTAATAATCACAGAATGTTCCCTGGCATTGCACCTTGAAAGGAATAGGAAAGGTTCAGTAGTAATGCATGTTCAAAAGCCCCATTGCATCAAATTTGAAACTAGGTGGGATTTGTCATTTATCATTTCCTAGTATAGAATTTTCATTTGAGCTTCAAGAATCTAATAGGAAAAATGGTTTGTGTAGAAGTTATTACTTATAAAAGTTTCTTTTAATCTTATTTCACTATTTTGGTAAAGTCAAGTATTTCCTAGGATTCTTGGCAACCTCTATTCTTATATATTTTTACTTGTAAATTATCTCGAACATCTATCTGTGTCAAGCTATGTCCTTTGAATTTTAGTATTTATTTCAATTTATTATATTTGATTGTTGAATTATAATTTTTATTTATGAAAATTAAAATATATATTTTTTGGGCTTTTACACCTCAGTACAAGAAAAATGCCTCTCCTTATTTTTCTAAAGAGATATATAGATGCTAATGGGTTTGAGAGACGATGTCACGTTTGATTATGAGGTATATTTATTACAGAGAGAGTATGTATGCTGGGTATAGAATGAAAGTGCTATCTTGTTGGGTTAGATGGCATGAAGTCAGTTATCCTAACAAATATGAGGTAGTATGAGTAAGAGAAGGAAAAGAATGTGGATGACAAGAAGAGGAGGCATGTTTAAGTTTATTGTAGGCGATAGAGGGAAAGAACTGGCAGGGAGAAAGCATAAAAGCAAATTAGAAAGAATGAAAAGAGAGTATGACATTTAACTAGAATAAAAAATAAAGAGGAATCAAGCAAAACAACAAAACTTTGTATGGAAAACTCATAACTTTCATTTAATTATAAACTCAAGTTTAAGAGTTTATTAATAAGCTTAAAAAAAGGATGCCTAATTCTAATCTACAATCCACAATTAGCTAAATGTTAGAAATTTAAGAAAAAAAATCAAATAGAATACTAATAAAAATAAATATGAAATTTACTACCATATGTATTATTTGTTCAACTATTTCATGATCTTACAATTGGTGGAGGCACAAAAATAATACAACATTTGCCAATGTAGTAACTCCATTAGGGTATACTTTTAGGAAACATAAGAGCCTCTAGTGTAAAAAAAAAAAAGAACCTCTAGTGTGCCTCAATTTTTCTTTGACACATAAAGTTGAACATATATTCACATTAGATTGTAAAACAATAATATATGCATTAGACCCAAGTATTCTAATTTGAGAGGTACATAGGCTAGCGCACATAATATTTTATATGTTTGGAATATCAATACACACTAACTTCATGAAGCAACTTGTAAAGTTTATGAAATATCTATAGAATATTTATAATCATCATTATGCAAGGTCATTTGTGTATATCAGCATATAATTTATGCATGTGCTCTCTAAATAATGCAAAATTAACCCAAAATAAAACAAGCATGAAAATATGATAATGAAGCACATGAGATGTCTAACAAATGAGTCACTTTAAATCAAGGAAAAGATTAACTTTTAGGTCCAGCTATTGATCGGAGTAATTCTTAAAGCTAGACTCTTTTTCTTAATAATAATATGTTAAATATTGTAATTAGTAATAATGATGAATAAACTTTTTTCATAATTGATGGATACCTACAAAATTATGAAGTTACAAATAATTTGGTCACAAACAATGATAATTTTCATTCAATTAAGGGCAAAGCAATGATGCTTTCAATACTTGATCATTGGATCCCTATTCTTGCGCATTCGATCACTTCAAACTACATGAAAGACTTCAGTGGTCCAACTTGCATCATGCTCAACATCAATCTCACAACTCTACTACTTGATTTCAATCTCTAGCAACATATCTTAAGCCTAAGAGCTATATCTATCACAACTAGAGGCAATATGATTTATCATAGACATTGGAGATAAGGTGCCACACTTATCAAAATTTTAATTAGCTAAAGGAATGAAATACATTCACCCTGGAGTATTATTGCACAAATCTAGGAAAAGAAGTATCTTCACCATCCTCCATCCATCTTTGTACATATTAACCACCTTCCACCCTCACCTCTACAAATACTCACTTTCAAGGGTAATTAAAGAACATTTTTAACTCACTTTACCCATATAAGGAAAAAATCTCTCATATGAGCCTTCACTTTTAATACCAAAAAGAAAACTTGAACCTGTTTCAACTCTTATTTATCCTAATCAATGAATTGAGTGCCATAGGGTCTTCATAAAAATAATATCCATAGTTTGGCCTATTGGCCTCTTATTTTGTTGATTGCATGCAAGAGACAAAATCAAGCTTGAGACTACCATTAGCCCAATTATATCAACACTCAAAGGCCATTTTTGGCACATAAAAGTTTAGAGTCGTATGTCAGATGGATGTGCAATTGTCAACCAAACTAGACATGGGAATCTATCTATGTGCGACTGTCAAGCACCTCTTGTCGAAATTCAAGAAGATCAGCCTTCTCCTCCTCAACAGGTTTCAACCCCTTATTTGTATATGTATCAAGATTGTTGATTGTATGATGATGATAATATGCATATGTTAAGGACAAGAATTTTGAAGACAATAATGCTTATACAACATTAACATACAACTTTAAGTTAAGAATGATTTCATGTCTTCAACTAACGTTATCAACAATCTTTAAAGGATATTTAAAATATGGATTCATAATTCACACCTCTTCATGTTGCTTTGGTGCATGCTCAATTGACATCATTATCAGTGTCACTTTATACACCTTTAATTGAACGCTCCTTTGTTGGCATCATTGTTTCCATCAGTTCCATTTTGATGCTCCCTCCTCTGTTGGCATTATTATCTACACCTTTACAAGTCTAAATATCTAAATCTTCGACCCTTCAAAGTAGGAAGAGATAAAATAAGCTCCTTTCTCCAAAAGATTGCATACTATTTACAAAAAGCAAATAACAAGCTTGTCTCTTCATGTAACTTTGATACTTAAGCTACTTATACCCTTACATATTCCAAAAACATCCATTTCTAAATTGGTTATGACTCTTATGCCTCATTATGCAAACTCGTCACCTAAAATGGTTTCATTGTCACTTAGAAAATTCATCATCAACATCACTTGCAACTCAACAAATAACTCTAATGATGACTCCTTAGTTTGTCACACTACTAGTATAAATGTCTCAACTTATGCATCTGCATAGTATATAATGATCCCCTCTATGTGGGAATCATATTCAGTGGGGGAGGCAAACATTATTTCTCAAATCTCATGTTCTTTTATTAAGTTCTTATTTTTGACATACATTTGATTTTGAATATGTTGTAGATGTCAATATATTAGTTAAAAAAAATTATTCTTATTACTGTCTTGTGGAATCTAGTGATTGAACTTTGGCAATTTTGAGAATAAGAGTGCCTCAATACTCCACTTTTAACTAAGGAAATTAAGGGGTTTGGAGCTTTCACAACACCTCACATCAAAAGGATGAAATGTAACGCTTTCTAATTTCTACAAAATAGAGTAATATAATGTAAAAGTATCAATGTTAAGATAGACTTGGGATAAAATGATTGTTCTAGAAATTATAATATAAGAGAATAGACGGTAGTAGCATTTATTAAAGATGAAGTAGTGCAAATAAAATTTAGAGGGCTGGTCATGTACAATGCATGATAGTAAGTAGAGAAACAAAACATGTCAATAAATTGTGTAGAAGGATTAAGAAGAAATGGGTAAGTTAAAGATAATATAGATAGAATTGTGCAAAAGATTTCACAAAATAAAGTTAATAGGCCATGTAGAACACAAAATAAATGAAATGAAGTGAGAGAATCATAAAGATGATTATTTATCATTATAATAACATTGATGATGATCATGATGAATGAAGTTCAAACTATGATATAACCCAACTTATTTCAATGTGCAATGACCATTGTTGTACCTTATAAGAATGAGTGAGACATTAACCGATGCTATTTTTTATTAAGGTAAAATAAGACATCCCCTATGCAACAGAGCCGCCTAATATAGCATGAAAAGGTATATAATATATTAGTGACCATAAGCAATAGGAAGGAGTTATACATGAATATAGCAACTATGAAAACTTTAGAGGTATTTTATGATATCTAGAGTGCATAATAGACTATTAAATCTAAAACTTATTCCAGACATCCTTAATATTCTTCAAGTAAAACTAAAGAATCATTCCCAATGTTCTTAATAAAAATGCATGAGAAAAAGTGTTAGTTTATGCTAGTAGAGAAAATCTCACCAATAAGAATCCAATTCAAGCTAAAACTTAAACACGTGATAAATTCTAGGTTAGCTTCAAGTTAAGAATTTGATATGTGTTATGGAAATAATGTGAAGGTCAAAGAGGGTAAGCAAAAAGTATATACACTGGATACTAAGGCTTTAAAAAGTCCAACATTAAAAAGTTTGAAGTCTTCAATGAACTAGCAATTATCACCATTAAAGATTCATGATTTCACGGGTTGCAACCACATTTTGATAAGATAAAATTCTTATTTAGAGAGGCAACACATCAAATGTAATTTAAGCATCATAATTGTTTGCACTTAATTAAGTTAGGTTCAACATTATTAACATCAAGTTACAACTTAATCATCATCAATTGCTAAAGTCTTTGATTGAAAACTATAATTATAATGATTTTCCCAATTTCTTTCTAAGATTTCATGAGATGACAAGTAGTACTCTGATCAAATCATGATTATAACTGGTTATGACTGTAAAACCCTTAGAAAAAATGTTTTTTTAAGAATTTTTTAGACCTGCAACAATTAATAACAATTTCAAGAGTCATTATAAGTTCAAATCACAAATCAGTTTAGCTAGAACATTTAAAGTGTAGTGCTTTAATTACCCTATTTTTTCATAATTTTTGGGCACTATTGAAAATTTTTAAGAAATCATCACTTATTGGTATAAGTGAGGTTTTTAGGACTGTTAGGTATCCGTTTTTCAAACCAATTTAATTAAAATTTTAAAATAAAATGAGCTAATTTATGAATATTTTTCTTTAAATTTTGGAATCCATAAAAAAAATCTATTAATTTTCTAATAAAAATTAATTTATATGTTATTTAACAATAAGAAATATCCAAAGCCATCATGTCATTATTAAATGCCATTTTCCCCTTAATACTTCATTTTCACCTAATAGAGACCTTTGGGAAAAAAATTAAGAGAAAGAGAGGAGATAGAAGGGAAATCCCAGTTTTAGATGACTTCGAGTCATTTTTTTTCGTCGGCCCAATTAAAAAACTTGCTCATCTCAAAAATCAGATTATGCATATCTCAATTTTCAAAAATATGCATTTTTTGGTGAATTTTTTGAATAAAATTTTTTTTACATTAGTAAAAAATGTGGATAACATTTTACTAGTAAAACTTTCACCACGTAATATTTTATATGTTATAAAGATTACAATTATACCCATTTTGAATTTTTTTATAATTTTTACAAAGGAAATTTTGAAATTTATGGGGTTTTTACTGAATAGAAAATTATCTGGATGTTAAAAAATAATGTAGTAGTACAATAAAAGTCTTAAACGTTGTTTTACATAATCCATGTACTATAGTATAAATATTTGTAGCTCTTGCTAGTAGCCATGTACTGTAGTATAAATATTTATTTTGATGAAATGAAAGAAGCTTGGTGAATGAGTTTATTTTTAGTATTTGAATGTTTTAGTAACTATGTAGTGTGTAGTTTATTTCAATAAATATTTGTAGAAAATCTGAAATAATTTCAAAACTAGATATTCGAATTTGCTTACCACAATGACCATCTTTTAAAGCATATGGAATGATTCATTTTCCTAATTCTATGACTGAACTTCACACAAAGACATCCGTTCATTAAACTTATTAGTTAGTTTAATAAAGTTAGGTAAGTTTAAGAATATCATATGCCAGATTGGAGATAAGAGTTTTAGAGAAGTTAACACATGAACTTAAATTTATAATCGTGTCCAATATACTAAAATAAAGGAAATGTAATGCATCAATAAAAGGCAATGGCAAAGGATATATTATAAATAAAAGAATTACTAAATTGAAACTGACCTCTAGATTTACTCGAGTCAACACAATATTTATTTCTTGTAGCATTATGATAGCCGTTCAAAGGGTCTGACGTCCAAACGCAGCTCTACATTCGGACGCTAGTATAATGGTACCACGTAGCAAACAGAGAACTGTGAAACCGGCCCGCCAAAAAGTGGGTATGTAGCATGAGGATTTTTTGATTGATCACAGCCTGACGACCCGACCCAAAAAATAACGTTAAATTTTTAAATAAAAAACTGTGGTGATTCACTTTACCAAATTCGAGCACGAAGCATTTTAGCAACCACTGTTGATATTCATCAACTTAATAAGCATCTTTTGTCCTTCTGAAGCAAATATTTAATGGATCAACTTCGCAGAAATAATGCCTTAGGTTAGCATTTTCTTCCCAAGCAAATATTTTTCGGATATGCATTTCCTGTTAAAAAACTTTACAAATCAAATATTTAGGGTTAGGGTTTCCTTACAAATTTTGATTGTTACTGTAAAACTTTGAATGCCTGCTGTGAAAAAGATCTCTAATTAATCACAACATCGTGGTCAGTACTTCACAGTACTGCTCTGTACTGATCAGTATTTCTTGGTTCCTATCGATATTTCTCGATACTGATATGTATAGCTCATTATAAACATAAATAAAGTTTTAAAATAGTGTTTATTATTGGTATAATATAAATTAAATGTTTTATATTTAAAGATTTTTTTTAATGATGGTCCGTATTAATCGGTCTGAATGCTCGGTACTGCTTGGTACTTAAAGGTGTCGCTCGGTATAAACTTAAATAGATGTTTCAAATATTATTTATTATTGGTATAATATATACTATATTTTTAATATTTAATGAAATATTTTGGCAGTGATCGGTATTAATCGGTATGAATGCTCAGTATTGCTCGGTACTTAAAGGTGTCACTCGGTATAAACTTAAATGGATGTTTCAAATATTATTTATTACTGGTATAATATATATTATATTTTTAATATTGAATGAAATTTTTTTATAATGATCGGTATTAAACGGTATAAATGCTCGGTACTTAAAGGTGTCACTTGGTATAAACTTAAATAGATGTTTCAAATATTATTTATTATTAGTATAATCTATACTATATTTTTAATATTGAATGAGACAATCATCGGTATTAATCAGTATGAATGCTCGGTACAATTGGGTACTGATAGATATCGCTCGGTATAAACATAAATAAAGGTTTGAAATATTATTTATTATTGTAATAATATAAATTAAATATTTTATATTGAAATACATCTTTTTTATGATGGTCGGTATTAATCGGTTTGAATGCTCGGTACTACTCAGTACTGAAAGGTAACACTCAGTATAAACTTAAATAGAGGCTTTAAATAATATTTATTTATTAAGTATTATGTAGGGATATTCTCCAAAGATACATTTTAGATGCAGAACTTCGACTTTTAGAGAAGTTTGTAATCATTTGGTTGTTAAATTTGGAGAGCAGCATGTGCATAGACTTGGCCAGCTCCATATAAATAAGTTCCTATTATTGCCTCCATTGCCTTAGAATGTTCCCCTTGTGTATATTTTATTGATGAAGTGGGATATGCAAAAGGAGTTTTTTGTTATAAATGGACAAATGTTACAATTTATGTTTGATGAAGTTGCTCTAATGCTTGGCTTGCCGAATTTGAGCCTAGAAGTAGTAGAATAATAGGAAAAATAGCAGATAACATCAGGCATGTGATTGAAAAATTGGACGTGTCAACTTCAATTGATGATTTAGTAAAAGAATTCACAATATACTTATTATCGAACCTTTTCTTTCACATGGAAAACTTTCGTGTACCTATTGCAATCCTGAATGTTATAGAGAATGTAGATAACTTCTTAATATACAACTGGCCTAAATCCATTAGGGATTTCCTCGTGACGTAATTCAATGCCATTTTAAAGAAACATTATAAAGGGTATTCACTGGGTTACATCAATGGATTTGTAATCATTGTAATTGTGAGTACATAACTCATGTGGTTTATATTGTTAAAGTCTTTTTTTTAAATGATTAAACAAACTTTTTCTTTCTAAATATTTGCAGATTTAATTTTTAAAGCATACAAGAATCCATGAAGTAGTTGATGACCTATCCCGACCATGCTTTACTCGTTGGGACAATACTTTTATTTATAGTGAGAAAGACGTTAACAATTTATTTGCTAAACTTGATAATGCTCAGGTTGTGATCCTAGATGCATTCATATAAATTTCTATTTGAATTTTATATTTTGTATGCCTAACAAGAAATATTCTATAGATTTTGCATTATTTAGAATAAATTATAGAAGATGAGAGGACGCTATTAGATAGTTCTTCAACATATTCACCAGAGTAGTAACTTCAAATTGCACTACTTTGCCAGACCAGCCCCGAAATCTCCTATAGCCCCCCCCCCCCATCCAGTCCAACCAGGATTCCAAGACCACCTCAAATTCCAAGCCCACCTCTAAGCCATAGCACCTGCTCCCAAAAAGAATCCTCTAGTGATCCTGTTTCAATTCCTCCTACCGCAGAAGATTCTAACTAGCAGAGCCTAAACCAAGCAATCAACAGACTGATTGTATAGAACAACTTACTTATTAAGAAGCTTGTTGCGGTCGAATCCACAAATAGCCTATTAGAGAGGTGTGTGGCGGCTCTAGAATAATCAGTGTTCAACCTAAAAGAAGATAATAAATTGAAATATGCAGTTATACATAAGTTTTTAGGTGACCACTTCCCTGCTTCATTTAAATGTTATTGAAGTGGAAGTTCTGAAAAATCTTCTTTAAGAATCATTTCTGACAATAATATTTTGACCCCATCAGCCCCAACAGTTGCACTAATTACTATGGAAGTCACATAGGAAAGAGTAATGGAGGGTTACGACAAGTTTGTTACCCCATCAGCCCCATCTATTTCCTCAAATGATGTAGAATTGATACAGGCAGAGAAAGTGGAGGCCCATGAAGAGATTGGCTTAGGAGAAAAGGCTACTAGCCTTTATGAGGAAGTGGGATTTGCTTCATCTGCTCATGCTGGCATTGCTAGACGGGTTCACCTCATGAATGATAAGAAGAGGAAACTCGTGGCCACTCCATTCACTATTGGTGATATGAAGAATAGGAAAGAAAAATTGATAGCCAAGAAGAAGAGGATTGAGCCTTCTTGTACTAAGAATCCCAGTCCTATTCTTATTGCTCCTAATGAAGTTGTTCAGGCTAATACTGCGGCTAAAATAACTAAGATAAAGGCAACTGCATCTAAAACAATAGTGCCTACTCCTAATTATGATCATGCTCATATGATTGATGAATAAAAAATAATAGAATGACAACCAGCTCTAGAAATATTATAGTACCATGGTCGACTATTAATAAATAAGAAAAGTGGATTTTTATCGACAATTGTCTAAAAAAGTTAAATGACAAGTGAGTATCGAGCAATACCAAGCATTATAATTCATAAATAAGTTATTGTACCGAACACTACAAAGCAGAAATATATTATATCTTATAGAGAAGATTTATATCGAGTTGTAGCCAGTGTAAAAAATACTCAGTATAACTCGATAATGATATGTTTGTGATGATTATGATATGGTACTGAGCTTGTACCGAGTAGTAACAGCTTATACAGAGCAATACCGAATAGTAATGTCTTAGAATGAGTTGTACCAAGTATAAGAAACATACTCGATAATGTTATGTATATTACGTTCATCGGTGCTTGTAGGTTTATGAGGTAGTATAGACAAGGCCTTTCTGTGCATTCTTCTACTCTAATGAACATAATTTGAATTATCCATGGGTGATGTTAGTTTCTTATCTAAGAATGTAATTATTTATAGAAGCCAAATCAATGAGCTTTTACTATTAGAATACCTTGATAACAATCACGTCGATGCATTTGGTATTTTATTAGCCGAGAAGAATAAACTACGCCTGGGCCTCAATCAACCTTTTCTCTTTATTTATAGTTTCCATTGGGTTAGTTATCACTCCTATTTTCTATTTGTTGTTTTTACCATATTTCAATTTAACACCACTTCTACTTATTCCAGGGTTATTACCATCACCTCCAACAGGTGGACACAACTCCATTCATCTCCCATATCATAAGAAAAGTTGTTGTTATGAATGTAAATCTAATCCTTGTTCCCATAATACACGACAGTCGTTGGACACTCGTAGTTGGCAATTTAAGGAAGAAAAATATGGGAATTTTTTGATTCATTACCTAAAGCTACTCATAAGGCCGTACTATCTGAAGTTGTAAGTGCCACTCATATTTCTCATTTATATTAGGAGTGATGATATTAAATAATAAGTATAATTATATTTTTAGATATCTCATTTATATAAGAAAACACAAAATTATTTTGACGATGACACACGAAGATGGCCGATCCAAATAATTTCAAACTTGCCAACATAAGATAACATCGTCGACTATGGGATGTACGTTTGTAAATATATGAAAATTGTGATCCAACCATAACTTATTCAATGGGATGATCATAAAGACTAGCATGCTAGTATGCCTTTATTCAGGCCAGAATTTGTTTATGCCCTTATATGTGCTACTAGAAAATAAACATTTAAATATATAGTGTAATACATATTTAGAAACTTTTTGTTTAATTTTATATACATACAATGGTTGCAATAGTTATAAATTTAACGATTGAAATAAAAAAAATATTGTGCAGTAAAATAGGAGAATATACTCAAATCCGAGGATAACCTACCTATACCGAGTAATACTGAGTAATACCGAGTAAACAAAAAATTATCGAGCGGTTACTTAGAGAAGTTACTCAATACCAAGTTAACAAAAAGTACCGAGCATTACATAAACGATGACTGACTCCTTATATCTTCAGGTGTAAATTATATGGTTATTAGAGGATTCTTCTTTGTGGGTTTCAATTTTTGTTCTTCCTCTTTTCCCAATGATCCTTTAATCTAGCATTAGATATCCCCTTAGGCTAGCATTTCTTAGGATCTTTAATATTTTTATGGCCTCCCTCAGCTTGGCATTTAGTATTATTCTTATTATTTTTTTCCTTTTCAATGATGAATTGAATATTTTCAACCACGACACTCATTACATCGAACATATATTATTCTTCCTCCTCATTACCCTGTGCTTATGTGCATATTTGATATACAAATCAGCAAATAAAATTTATAAATATCATGTTACTGGATCCCTCCTATGATTGGCACACATTCTTTCATATACATGTGATATTCCTTTCAGCATATAGATCTTTCTGAGCTCTAGCTGACCATCTTGATAAAAACGTATTTTTCAGGGATATTAATAATATCTAGCTGCCTTAGAGCTATCATGAATTGAAAAAATAATAAACTCATCATCTCAAATTTACCACAACTGCATTGTATGGTTTCGTGAGAAGAATTAAATTGAATAGTCAAATTTTGCGACTCTAAAGAGTTATCTAAGTTCTTGATGGGAAAATGTGGATGAGTCCAACGAAGAATGATCAGCGCACAGTCCACATACACCGTGTAAAAACTCTTTTTTCAAAAAACGAGTACAACTTTCTCGAATAAAAATAGGCAGCTGGCTTTAATATTAAGCTACTTTTAATTATAAGTTGTATCTCTATTTGACTGCATCTAAAATTTTCATCATATTCATTCCTATGCCAAGTCTCATCACCTTTTCCAACCATAAGAAACAATCTGTGATAGAACTGGTTAGCTTGGAAATGTCATTGCAGGCATGATTGATGGATTCACTATGTTATGTAGATAAAATTTCAATGTTAAATAATTTTTGTTGAATGTTATTAACTATTTTTGTCTAACTTTGTACTGATCGTTCAACCATTGGTAGGTTTGGAGGTTCCCTTATGTGGTCATTTCATTCCATATTCTCTCAAACTCATCCTCAGAATCACACTTATTGAAATAATTATAAAATAGGCATTTCACTTTATTGTTACTATTAAAGCATCATACTTTGGAAGAAGCCTTCTTGTAGATATGACATTGGCATAACCTATGTCATGTATTAGGTAATGCAATCTCTATTGCCCTAGCTATTGCTTGGTCCTGATCAGTAAATATAGTTATAGGATGTTTATTATCCATAATTCTTAAAAATATTTTAAACAGCTAGGTAAACGACTTAATTATCTCCTTAGATAAAAATGCCACACATAATAGAATGTTTTATCAATGATTATTCCCTCCAATAATAAGTGCATAGGCTAAATTATATTTATTAAGATGGTATCTTGTATAAAAAATAATTGCATCCCCAAAGCAGTCGTAATTAATTCTCCCCAATCCATCAACCCAAAAAAAATTCAACAACATGTCCTCTTCATCAGTTTGGACATCCCATACAAATATGTTGTCTGTAACTACTCATTCTTTAAATAATTAAATTAGTGAATTAGTGTCCCCATTCTCAATTTTGGCTCTTATCAGTTTTTGAATGTAGTTGCATGCATCCATCTTTGTGAATCCCAAATTTCCTATACCTCCCGCTTCATCAGATAGATATGTAAATGTATTAACTATTCTTACCTCAGCTCTTGACATTGATTTCAGAACATAAGTATTCTTATCACTAATCTGCCTAGATGATCTGAGCAAATGTTGATCATCCAGCCTAACCAATTTGTGATTGTAACTTTCTATTAATTTTTTCACCTTCCAAATTCCATCTTCACTAATCGCAAATCTAACAATAGCTGGACACCCAGTTCTTGTGTTTGATTTTCAAAATTATTACTTTGCACTTAAGTTAATTCCCTTCTTGAATACTACTTTCAAACATACAAAGTCCTTTGATCTTATTTTCCTTGAATTAGGCCACAATGAATGATGCTCTTTCCGAACACTAAAATCATGAGAATGCGCATAATTGCAATACTTATCATTTGCTTCATTCTCAGAATTGTAAACACCATGTGTAAACATATTTCACATTCTTATACATACTTGGTAGTAAAAAAATTATATGTACAAAGAAATACTGACTTTATACTGAAATTATATACCGAGTCTCAATACCGATAAACTTTATCGAGAATTAATACCGAGACACTCAGCTAGTCTCACTACAATGATTGATACTCAGTACTATGATCCTGATATTGCTCGGTACCAATGTATAATGAGTTTATACCAAGCGATATCTATTAGTACCGATCAGTATCGAGATGACTCGAAAGCTATTCTCGGTACTAAGCTGAATCGATACAATGAACTTGACTCTATCGTGGTATTGGTCGGTACCGAAGTATATCAGTAATCAGGGTTTCGAGAAACTCTACTAGTCTCGGTACAAAAGATCGGTACTCGTGAATATGCTCAGCACACGGTATTATATAATCGTGATATTGTTCGATTTTGATGTACAATAAATGTTGAACTCGTGAATAAACGTGTTATTGGTCGACACCAAGATATATTAGTAATCAGTAACTAAGACCATTACAATATAAATAGATCAAGCAGCAAAGAAGAGGTGCATACAAAGTTAGAATTTAAAATTTTATATTTTAAAACCTCTATATAGATAAGAAATTACTTGTAACAAATCAGAAACATTTTCATCAACATTTTATGTCTCTTCAATCTCCTCGAACTATCCATGTCTTCCAAAGAGAATTCCATTTTTGTCTCTTCGATATCCTCGAATCCTTCGCAAAATCTTTCTCTACACTCTTTAAACCCTAAATCATGTATAACGTCTCTAGAATAATTCGCCAAAAGTTATTAAACCTTTCAAGAAGGCGGGTGTTTTAAATTTTTGCTCCAAATTCATATATAATCGTCGGGCCGACCCGAAATAGTTAAAACACATGGTAAACCTCAAAAATACAATGGGTTTGGGGCGGGTTCTTGGGCCTCTATGTGGCACCATCATACTGGCATTCGCACGTAGAGCTACGTCCTGACGCCGAACCCAATAAAAATACCAGACCCAAGGCAGTAAAGGAACCTGCTCACTTTGCACATCAATCAACATCCATTTTATCTAAAATCGTGTCACTCTTGATTAGGGGTGTAAGTGAGCCGAGCCGGCTTGAGCTCAACTTGTTTATTGTCTCATGAGTCGAGCATAACGAGCTCGAGTTCGAGCTTGAGCCGGTTCGGCTCGTGAGCTTGCCAGCCGGCTTGAATAAATATTAATATATTTTAAATAATTTTATTTTATTTAATAAATTTATATATTTAAAAAATTTAATAAAAAATACAAGTTTTATTTAAATGTTAAAATTTTCATCTTTTTTTTCTAAATTTTGATTAAGTTTTAAAAACCCCATTTAAATTTTAAAAATTTCCCTAAGTTTTAAAATTCCCGCATAAATTTTAAAATTCTCGCCCATGGCTGGCGAGCCAGCTCGAGCTTGTTTACAGTGGAACGAGCTTGAGATCGAGCTCGCTTACCAACTTACGAGCCGAACTCGATAAGACCTAAACTCGACTTGACTCGACTCATTTATACCCCTACTCTTCGTATAACTCAACAACATTTCTTTGTCCTATATATAACTCTTTAGTTCTACAGACATTCCAAAAACCTTGACAGGATCATTCTTAGCAGGAATTCTGCGGGACAACGCCTCAATTCTGTCCTCAAATGACTACATTGTGTTGGTACACAGCTCACCTTGGCCTATTGGTTGAGTGCTTATGCTTCAACTAAGAGGTCCTGAGTTCGAGTCTTTGTGTATGCGTGGTGTGTGTGAGTTTGCCTTAATTGGCCTAAATGTCCCAAAAAAAAAAACTACATTGTGTTGGCGAAAATGAGCATTTCATTGAGATCGACTATGACTGCAAGGCACCGCAGATTGAAGCATCCCAAAAAAAGTTGTAGAGGCGAGCCCGATCCAATCAGTACCAGAAGCACGGGGACTTCTCTACCTTACTCCGCATTGCAACCAAATGCAACTCTTCATCTCCAACAACCATAAATGTGGTTTGGATGTTTAAGTAGGATGTCATAGATAATAGATTAATTATCAAATATTCTAAGTATCAAAGTACTTATTTAGTTTTTAAATAAATAAGCATTTAGTATCGAATTAATTACTTCATTATTTTTTTAAATAACTAATTATTTAACTAATACTCTTACTAAAATTTTTTATTAATTATATAAGTGTTGTTTAATTAATTTTAATGATATAATAATTAAGCTAATTATATTAAAATTAATTACTAAAAATACAACTAATTATTTAAAAAAAAATTATATTATTAATTATTTAAATAATCTAATTAATTATTAATATTATAAGTTATATTAATTAAGCTAAATTAGAATGATTTTTAATTTGAATGGTAGGACGTTTAGTGTAGAGTTTTACTTAATTTATTTTTTTATTACAAATTATCTATTAATATCAATTTTAATTATTGTTGTGTGCTAGAATATACGCGGCGGTAGAGTTTGTAAATTTGCGTCCGAGCGTTGTACGAGTACTCAGCACACAAACAGAAAAGAGAATGAACACCAGGATTTTTACGTGGAAAACCCAAAAAGAGAAAAAACCACGGGGCCTCGCTCAGTTGTAAAGTTCCACTAGTGTTTTTGCAGATTACAAATGGCTGATTCGTCCCACAAGTCGGGACAATCAGAATACAATTTGTTTCTTCCATGAAGTTTACAAAGTTCTGCAAATTCTCGGTGTTTCCCAAAAATCTGGCAGAGTTCGGGCGTCTTCGGGTGGCAGGAAGAGCTCCGACGGTGGTCGAAGAGGAGCTTCTTCCATCTCTTCCTTCTTCTCTTCTTCTTCTCTGTTTTCACTTGAGTCCCTTTGGTGTAGAATGAGGGCTCTATTTATAGTTTTTCTGGAGTGGCATAGCCCGTAAATCGGTGTGAGATCAGGGCGAATTGGGAGTGGTTTGAATGAACGGCCGATATTGAATCCTACGATCATGCACTGTTCATTGGACATTTGAAGGTCTTAGTGATGTTGGAATCTAGAGATCTTGGGCTCCTTGGATTTGTTTCGTCGAGCCGCTCGATTCGAGTATAAGCTCGTTAAAATTGGAGACCGTTTGGTAACTTAAATTGCAGTTTTAAGCTTCCAATAGCGCTTCGGGTCCTTGATTTGGACTCATTTGGGCTTGGATTGGGTTGGATTTGGTGTCGTTTGGATTCGTATTTCTGAGACGCTCAGTTTGACTATAAGCTCGCCAAAATTGGAGTTCATATGCTCTCAAATTTAATTTTTGAAGTTTTCAAACTTATTTTGCCTCGAGATTCGTGCCCAATCAAGATAATTTCATGATGACGTATCATTTGCCCCCCTATTTTTGGACGTCGAAACTCTAGGAGTCCAAAAATATATGCTTCAAAAATTTTAATTTGGCCAAAACACCAAAAATTGCGTTCCGAAAATTAAGCGTTTCTCGGAATTGATCATAGAGGCTCTGTTGAGCTCCGAAAGTATCAAAATCGAGTCCGAAACGTAGAAAAACGTGTCCGGGGAACCCAAAAACGTCTTAATCGGACCGTCCGGGCCGAAAATTGGGCCCGAACACGCATAGGCGGCCGAACCGGTCGGCCGGCCGGCCGCCGCCCGCCGCTGCTCTCCGGCGGCAGCTACCACTGAACCGCGCGGCGCGGAAGGAACCGCGCTCAGGCCGCGTATTGTTCTACGCGCGATCGGCTCCTGCACCCGCATGGGTTGCACCCGGACCCGCACCAGGCCGCGCCCGCGCTGGGCTTGCCTATGACTGCACCCCGATCCAGCCTGGGCTGTTCACGCATGAAGCATGCGCGGCTGCTGCTCGCGGCGTTTTGAAAGGCGGTGGGGAATTTCCCCTGCTCGAATTAGCGCCCTCCTCGCGTGCAGGAGTTACGGGATTTTTCTTTCTTCCCCTATGACTTTCTGACGGTTGAGGCTTCTGCTATTTGTGAGCGGGAAATTTCCCCTGCTCGAATTAGCGCTTCCCTCGTGTACAGAAGTTACGGGATTTCTCTTCCTTCCCCCACAGCTTTCTGACGGTTGAGGCTTCCATTATTTGCGAGCAAGAAATTTCCCCTGCTCGAATTAGTGCCGCTCATCGCGTGCAAGAGTTACGGGATTTTTCCTTCTTCCCCCCGGCATTCGAGAGATCTGTTGAACTGCAGAAATCTAGCGTCAGGTAGAAATATGGCATTGGGCAGAAGACCGATGAAATTCCGATGACGGTCAGAATTCCGACGACGAGTAGAAGTACGACGTCGGGAAGAAGATCGACGAAATTTCATCGACGGTCAGAATTCCGACGACGAGTAGAAGTATGATAGAAGTCCAATGTTGTGTAGAAGTACGACGTTGAGCAAGAGACCGATGAAAGTCCGTCGACGAGCAAAAGTCCGATGACGAGTAGAAGCCCGCTGACGAGCAGAAGTCCGACGACAGGGAGAAGTCCGATGTCAGGTAGAAGTTTAACGTCGGGTAGAAGACCGACGAAAGTTCGTCGACGAGCAGAAGTCTAACGACGAGTAGGAGTCCGCTGACGAGCAGAAGTCCGACGACGAGTAGAAGCCCGCTGACGAGCAGAAGTCCGACGATAGTGAGAAGTTTAACGTCGGGTAGAAGTTCAATGTCGGGTAAAAGACTGACGAAAGTTCGTCGACGAGTAGAAGTCCGACGACGAGTAGGAGTCCGCTGACGAGCAGAAGTCCGATGACAAGGAGAAGTCTGACGTCGGGTAGAAGACCGATGAAAGTTTGTCAACGAGCAGAAGTCCGACGACGCGTAGGAGTCTGCTGACGAGCAGAAGTTCGACGACAAGTAGAAGTTTGCTAACGAGCAGAAGTCCGAAGACGAGTAGAGGCCCACTAACGAGCAGAAGTCCGATGACAGGGAAAAGTTTGATGTCGGGTAGAAGTTCAATGTCGAGTAGAAGACCGACGAAAGTTCGTCGACGAGCAGAAGTCCGACGACGAGTAGGAGTCTGCTAACGAGCAGAAGTCTGACGATAAGGAGAAGTCTGACGTTGGGTAGAAGTTCAATGTCAAGTAGAAGACAGATGAAAGTTCATCGACGAGCAGAAGTCTGACAACACGTAGGAGTCTCCTGACGAGCAGAAGTCCGACGACAAGTAGAAGTCTGCTGACGAGCAGAAGTCCGACGACGAGTAGAAGCCTCCGCTAACGAGCAGAAGTCCGACAACAGGGAGAAGGCTGACGTCGGGTGGAAGTTCAATGTCAGGTAGAAGACCGACGAAAGTTTGTCGACGAGCAGAAGTCCGATGACTAGTAGGAGTCCGCTTACGAGCAGAAGTCCGACGACAAGGAGAAGTCTGACGTCGGGTAGAAGTTCAACGTCAGGTAGAAGACCGATGAAAATTCGTCGACGAGCAGAAGTCCGACGACGCGTAGGAGTCTGCTGACGAGCAGAAGTTCGATGACAAGTAGAAGTCTACTGACGAGCAGAAGTCCGACGATAAAGAGAAGTCTGACGTCGGGTAGAAGTTCAATGTCGGGTAGAAGACCGACGAAAGTTCATCGACGAGCAGAAGTCCGACGATGAGTAGGAATCCGCTGACGAGCAGAAGTCTGACAATAGGGAGAAGTCCGATGTCGGGTAGAAGTCCAACGTCGGGTAGAAGACCTATCCGAGGTTGTATGTCAGAACATTTGTTCGATGACATTAACCTATGTGGAAGAGGTCGAGAGAATCCACCAAGGATGTAAGACCTATCCGAGATTGTATGTCGGAGCCCTGCTCGACGACGTTAACCTGTGTGGATGAGGTCGGGAGAATCCACCAAGGATGTAAGACCTATCCGAGGTTGTATGTCAAAACATTTGTTCGATGACATTAACCTGTGTGGAAGAGGTCGAGAGAATCCACCAAGGATGTAAGACCTTCCTGAGGTTGTATGTCGGAGCCCTGCTCGACGACGTTTACCTATGTGGATGAGGTCGGATCAAATCCCCCTGGGATTGATCATCCAGTGATTGAGATAAAATATGGATTGTGTATTTCTCGAATCACGGAGAAAGAGTTTGAGAAGTTTTTTCTTATCTTTCATAAGAGAAAAAATCATATTACAACAACATGAACATTCTATTACTGCATTACGTAAGTTAGTACAATAGTTCCCTAGTATGACTTACAAATTACAAAGTACTCAACACACAAGATCTACATACGGTGACAATACAACAACATTTAACTTGGAAGAATACAGTAGAGATATCAAAGTGGTATCATACTCAACATAAAAAGGGACAACTAGACAAGTAGAATTGCTAATACAAATCCGCTAAGTGCATGATCATTCAATCTCTCCAACCATTTGATTAGTATTCAATGGTTGTCTTTGTTGTTGACTTTGCCCTCCAGTGGGACGAGCTTCTTCTCTGGTAGGTGAATCTTGAATAAATTATCGAAGGTAGCCCTAGCGGATAAGCTTTTCATTCTCATCTTTGAGTTGCTTGTAGGCTTTGGTAGTGTGACCACGGCTACGATGAAAGTGACAGTACTGATCTGAATTTCCTGTGTTCGACTTCAAATGGTTTGGCCATTTTATTGTATCTTGATCTCGAACGGCCATCAATACATTTGCTCGAGACGTATTGAGTGGGGTATACTCCTCCTGTCGGGGTTCCCATCGTGGTGACGAAGACCTATGAGGTAGATTATTCTTCCCATGCTTTTTCTGCTGTGAGAAAGAATTATCCATCCCAGGTGCACCTTTGTGCTTCCCACTAATTTGCTCAAACTGCTTCCTGTGAGCATTTATAGCTTCATCTACAGAGATTTGTGCCTCCATGTGATGGATCAAGTCAGCGTATGAATGGATGGTGTCTCGCATAAGGGCCGAATAGAAGGGGCCAGGACGAAGACCTCCAAGAAAGACCCCTTTGAGTAATTCAAGGTCTACTCCTGGAATTTGTCGTGCTTCAGTGGAAAATCGCTGAAAATACTCCTTCAACGATTCTCCCTTATTTTGGCGGATCCCGGAGAGGTGGAAAGAATCCTTAGCAATTATTCGATTGGCTACAAATTGTTCGACGAATACTTTGGCCAATTTGACAAAAGAGTGGATCATTCCAGGTGGAAGCGAATAGAACCACATTCGAGCCTGTCCTTTAAGGGTAGCGGGAAAGACCTGGCAGAGGAGCGCGTGTGATGCTCGTTGAATATGCATGATGGTTCTGTAGTAGTCGATATGCTCATACGGGTCGGTCGTCCCGTCATAGGACTCAACATTTGGCACTTTGAATCTGACCGGAATGGGGTGCTGAAGAATAGCTTCAGTTAGAGGTGATGACTCCTGGAAATTACTTTGTCGGAGAGCATGCCTCACATCTCCTCGGGGAACTCTTCCCGTACCAATTTTCGCAGTTTATGATGCAGGACATTCTGAGGGAGTTCCGCAATGTGTGGTTGGGGAGAGCCTTCTGGGAGATCCGAAAAAATGCGAGGCTGCCAAGTCGAGGGGGAAGGATGTGTTGAACTCGTTGTATCGACAAGTTCATCTTCCTGTCGTGATTGAGGATGTCTCCTAGGTGGAGGAAGATGAATCTCTTCTTGACGATGCTCGAATTGAACATCTTTAACCCTTGGCGGATCCCGAGGGAGAAGGACCTCCTCCAATGTCGGCTGTCAATCATCTTGCAGGACTTGAAGGATCTCGTTCTGAGATTCTTCCATCTTACAGATTCTTTCTTCTAAAGGTCCCGAGATCCCTTCTCTGGCAGCATTCTGCCCCCCAGGGTGAAAAGAGGCAGACATCGGGCGTCTGTGATTTGCAGACAAATTTCTGGATTGGTGGGAGTTAGAGCGGGAAGCTCCAATGATGCGACTGCTACGCCTGTTGACCATTGTAGCAATACTTGAAGTTGTGGGGTAGTGTTTCCCACAGACGGCGCCAAACTGTTGCGTGCTAGAATATACGCGGCGGTAGAGTTTGTAAATTCGCGTCCGAGCGTTGTACGAGTACTCAGTACACAAACTAAAAAGAGAATGAATACCAGGATTTTTACGTGGAAAACCCAAAAAGGGAAAAAACCACGGGGCCTCGCCCAGTTGTAAAGTTTCACTAGTGTTTTTACAGATTACAAATGGCTGATTCGTCCCACAAGTCGGAACAATCAGAATACAATTTGTTTATTCCAGGAAGTTTACAAAGTTCTGCAAATTCCCGGCGTTTACCGAAAATCCGGCAGAGTTCCGGCGTCTTCGGGTGGCAGGAAGAGCTCCGGTAGTGGTCGAGGAGGAGCTTCTTCCTTCTCCTCCTTCTCTTCTTCTTCTCTCTCCTCACTTGAGTCCCTTTGGTGTAGAATGAGGGCTCTATTTATAGTTTTTCTGGAGTGGCATAGCCCGTAAATATGTGTGAGATCAGGGGCGAATTGGGAGTGGTTTGAATGAACGGCCGATATTGAATCCTATGATTACGCACTATTCGTTGGACATTTGAAGGTCTTAGTGATGTCGGAATTTAAAAATCTTGGGCTTGTTGGATTCGTCTCGTCGAGCCGCTCGATTCGAGTATAAGCTCGTTAAAATCGGAGACCGTTTGGTAACTCAAATTGCGGTTTGAAGCTTCCAACAGCGCTTCGGGTCCTTGATTCGGACTCATTTGGGCTTGGATTGGGTTGAATTCGGTGTCGTTGGATTCATATTTCTGAGACGCTCAGTTTGACTGTAAGCTCGCTTAAATCGGAGTTCATATGCTCTCGAATTTAATTTTTGAAGTTTCCGAACTGATTTTGCATCGAGATTCGTGCCCAATCAAGATAATTTCATGATGACGTATCAATTATAATAAATAAAATATAATTACAAAAAAAATATAAGTAAAAAATAATTTAAATATAAATTACTTATTATTTTTAATTTAGTTATATTTTAAAGTATTTATAATCTAATTATTCATTTTTATTTTTTTTATTAATAACTCATTTTTATAAATAATATAATTAAAATTTAATTTAATCATAAATTAATCTATATAATTAATTAATTATTAAGTGTAATATAATTTTTTATTAGTTTTAATTAATCAAATTAATTAAATTTTATGATACTTCTCAGTCATTTAATTGCTGCTGATTTCAAGAATTTCACTTGTTGTAGCCGTAAGCCTAGAGTTTGTTTTTTTCCCTTCTGCAATTGTTCCTACCTTTGACTTCGTCTGCTTCGTGCATGAGGTAAAATTTTGAACGTGTTGGTTTCGCCTCCTTGGATGACGTTCCTTTCCGTCGTGTCGGAAGTCACTATAGCTCGCCATTCTTTAGTTGGATCAGAAGTAACGACGATGACAAAAGGGAGCTTGCTCATTATGAAGGTAATCATTTTCTCTCATTCGAACAAATTTCGTAAATATGCCAAAGACAGGGATTTAGTAAAAATGAGATTTACCACAAAAAGGTGGTAATGTTGGATTTGTTCCGCCGTGGAATTAATGTCGAGTTGAAATACTGTTTGGCGGGATTTATGCTAAATTGTGTTGCAATAAGTGGGATTTAACTTTAGTTGAATTTAGTAAATCTTATAAATCTGGATTTAGTAAATCCTCAGTGTATTAAATCTTGAAAACTATTTGGTATGACAAATTTTAAATATTGTTAAATCCTAAATTTAGTAACATATTTCAGGATTTATGACAGTTATGAATTTAAATATGAAGAAGATAATTAAAAGTTTAAAAATATAAGATAATTAAAAAAAATAATGATTTATGAATTTAATAAAATATTAAGTACAAGTTACTTATTAATTATTATTTACATTATTAATTATACATTTAATAATATATAGTTTAAGTTATATTAATTAAGCTAATCATATTAATATTTAATTATATATTATATTACTAATTTTTTAATTAAGTTAAATTAGATAATTAATTTATGCACTCATTATACTATAAATTATTTAATTAATTTACTTATTTATTAATATTTTAAATTATATTAATTAAGTTAATCAATATAACGACTTAGATGCCTCTAGGGTTTGCCTTTTTTATCTTCTCTTTTCGTTCGGCTTCGTTGCTTCGCAAGTGTAGAGATTGCAGAGATTGCAAACGTGGCTTCTTCGGCTTCTTCTTCTCTTTTCGTCGTTGCTGTTTCGGTTTCGTTGCTTCGCAGGTGTAGAGATTGCTCGCGTGGCTTTTTCGGCTCCGTCGTGGCTGTTCGATTTCGCTCCTTCAACGGCTTCCCTTCTTTTCGGATCGGAAGTTACGACATTTTCTTCGGAAGCAACACGGGAGCTCGCTGGCTGTGAAGGTAACTTTCTACCTTTTGCGTGCTTCTTCGGCTAAATCCCATAAATCCGTTGAACCAAGGATTTAGTAAATCCGGGATTTAAGCCGTAAATCCTTAAATCCGGGATTTACCCATCGCCGGGATTTAACGCGCACAAAAAAACCGTTTGGCTGGATTTAGCGTAATTCCTACTTAAAATCCCATTGTAAATCCGATAACAAACAGCCCCTAAAGTTGCTATTCTTTTTTGTTTGACAGGATTTACGTTAAATTCTGCTTGTTACCAAACACAATTTTTTCTCCGAATCCTGTAATAACCTAGTTCTCCAAGCAAATCGGTTGGGATGGCCGCCGCAGCTGAGAAGGCAGTCGCAGCAATGTCTGCGGCAGGGCAGCCGCTTTTTTCTCGGAGAATTGAGTTCCACCCGGCGAGGAGGCCCTACAACGGCGTCCCTATCTCCTCGGGTGACTTCCGACTCGAAATTTTAAACCCTGGTAGCGCAGACGAACAAAGGGAGGCATCGGGCAGCGGCACTGGGCCCGCGGCAGCGGAGACTGCTGCTCATGGAAAGAGATCGACAGGAGGAGAGTTTCATGAGCATGGATTGGATCCCGAACTCAGCTTCAGGATCAACTTCCAGAGGATCGTGAGTTTCTTTTGGTTTTTGTTGCTATTTTTGTCAGTCGATGACTTTTTTACCTTATGTTTGGGCTTTCTACTATTGCTTCGGCTTGGTCTTCCTAAGAATCTTGATTACCTCTACAGATCTCCCATTCATTGCTAGATTTCTGTGGGGGCTGTCATATTTTGGCAGTCGACATTATCTTTTTCAGTTGGTTATTTCTTATATGAATTATTTGGAAAGTGCTTTTTTTTTTTTAAATTTTCATCATTCTATCTATTTCTTCTTTGATTAATTTTTTTGTTTTTTTTTCTTATTTTCCTGGAATGGCTTAGTCCTCCTTGTGAATTTTGTTTATTATTCAACCTTAACTTAAACTGCGTGTGAATCTAAATCAATATGGTTTGCTATATGAATTTTTCCTAAACATGAAAGATATGCTTTATTGTAGGGTGCTGGTTTGGAGAACCTGGGAAATACTTGTTATCTTAATTCAGTCCTCCAATGTCTCACATATACGGAACCTTTTGCAGCTTATTTGCAGAGTGGGAAGCATAAATCTACCTGTAAGTCTTTGCTTCGTGCATATTGCTTTTTATTTATGGAAGATGTCTTGTTTCTGAGGTATCTCTTGTGCATGTTCTGATCAATGACTACTGCGGAATAATGTGCCACTTAAAGTTGAAAGATTTTTTTTTATTTAGTTTATTATAATTCTACGATACGTGTGTCAATGCAGTAGATGAATTAATGTAGGAAGTTTAAGGATTATTCTTTAATTCTTGCATTGTATTGTTGTTGAATTTTACTAGAACCTTCTGATGGAGAAAAATGTGGTTTTAGCTTCGAGTTGATGTATTGTTTTTTTTTTTTTTTTGAATTTAAGCAATGTTACAATACTTAAGACAAAAAAATTTCACATAGATTATCAGGAAAGTAGAAAAAAACTGTTTGTCTTTTGTACCACAATTACCCTTGCATTCTTTGAGTTAATATCAAAATGTTTGTTTTTATTCTATTTAGAAAAGTTTCTAGATTGATCATTTTGATGGTTTTGATGTAGCCAACGAAAGAAGCATAATTGCAAGTAGATATGAATATAAATCTCATTATTGTGAATGAAAAATTGCATGAGTAAGCGGCGATTCACGAAACTAAAATTATGAAAATCAGTCATCCAAAGGGGACATACATCCCCATTACATGTGGAATCATTCCACGCAAACAATGGTCGTAGAAGTTCACCCTTGAAATTGTGCTTTTGTAAAGTTATTGTATCGATAACAAGTTATTGGCAAACATTGTGCTTATGCTTAGCTAATAGCTAGAATGGCGGTAAAAGTTCTGAAAACTTTATTGGGATGATTTAGATGTAGGCAATGCCACAATGGGTGCATGTCATAATAACGATTTGCAGCCCTTTTTTGACCACTTCTGGTGTTCCATGTAAAAACTTTTTGAACAATTTTTCCTTTCATGGATTTGCACTTTACTTCCATCAGCCTTTTGATGACCTGGTTAGAAGAGTAGATGTTTTAGATCCGGCCAATGTTAAAAAGGTAAAGGTAGATCTAAAAAGACTTGGTTAGAAAGTATTATAAATGACCTTTATTTATTATATTTAAATGAGAATTTGACTCTTAATAGAACAATTTAGAATAAAAGATTATAGTAGCCGACCCACGTTGGGTCGGCTACATTAATCCTTTTTCTCCATTCTGTCCTGTTAAGAGTCAATTTCTTATTTATCTAATAAAAAATGTCATTTCTAATATTTTCTAACCAAGTCTTTTTCGGTTTACCTTTACTTTTCTTAGCATAGGCAAAATCTAATAAATCTACTCTCCTAACTGAGTCATCAGAAGGCCGACGTTTTAGGTGACCAAATCATGTAAGCCGACTCTCTCCAATCTTATCTTCCACTGGAGCTAGTCAAACCTTTCCACGTATTTGCTCATTTCCCATTATGTTGCTAAGAATAAAGACATTTATCCACCTGCTTAATCTCGTCTCTGCAACACTTAACTTAATTTTATGCTTCATTGTTAATGGTCAATATACTGTGCAATAAAATATTGTAGGTCTCACCATCATCTTATAGAATTTTCCAATAAGTTTGAGGGGTACTTTTTTATCACACAGTAGGTCCGATGCATTCCTCCACTTCAACCATCGAACTTGAATTCTACTAATAATATCCCCATCTATTTCACCATTACTCCGATTTTTCTTGATGTAAGAAAATTTTAAAGTGGAATAAATTTTTAAATACTTCAACATCATGATCCACACACAAATTCAGTTCAAAATTCAAGTTCTAATATTAACAATGCCATATAACATTTATAATCTATCATAAAGATTATCTTTTATATTGAGAGATTATCTACCAAATTCCTTTGTTGATGCTCCTAAATAAAATGAGGTTGTTGAAAGGAAAAAATAGAGACCTCTTAAAGGTAGCTTAATCACTTATATATATATATATATATATATATATATATATATATATATATATATATATATATAATATATATATATTGTAAATGTTCTTATCTTTGAGGAGAACTTGTCATAACAACTATATATCTCATAAGTAGAATGTTCTCAAGAGTATTTAAATTTCAAACACTTATTCAAAACCTCCTTGACACCGGGTGGACATCTTAAAACAAGCAGGCGGAATTAGCAAAAGCAGGAAACAGGGAAGAAGATCATACATGGAAAAAGAAAAGAAAGACTTTATTCAGCTGCAAGACACCACCTGGTTGCCAACCCAGGATACAAGCATTCTCCGGACAGAATGCTGGGAGGAAACTCTATGCAAAACTCTGCCTAAACCTATCCTTAAGGGCTTATGTATATAGACTTCTAAAATACAAGTAATTAGCTATTGAACCCAGGCTAAACCTGACCAGACATCTGTTTCTAGTTCGGTTTGGGTTGGCTATTTTTGAATCGGTCTTCCGGAATAATCATGTGGGCATGGTGTTGTTCAACTCCTGCGTCCTTCCCCCCGGTCTTGAGAAGAGCCAATTGTATCATGGCGTTGAGTATCGGCTTCTACTGGGTCCATTCGCTCGTCACCGTCTTGTTGTGTGTGAATGATGTCTATATTCGGATTGGATGCCGCTGTAGAATCGTAATGGTGTGAGAAATCTGCAATATTAAAAATAGGTGAGATTTGCAAATTTTCAGGCAACTCAATTTGAAAAGCATTATTATTAATGCGTTTAAGGATACGGAAAGGTCCCTCTGCTTTAGGATGGAGCTCGTTGTATCTTCTATTGGGGAATCTCTCTTTGCTTAATCTTATCCAGATTAGATCTCCTTCTTTGAAGTGTTCGAGTTGCCTAGATTTGTTTGCCTGCCTTTTGTACTTAGCATTTTGCTTTTGTATTTGATGTTGGACTTGCTTGTGAAGTTGCTAGATTTCTTTGACGCGTGCTTCAGCATCTGTGTTATGAGTTGTAGAAGAAACAAGAGGTGTTAGTTCAAGTGGCCCCGTGGGGTTTTGTCCCTAAACAATTTCAAATGGACTCCGGCCTGTAGATTGGTTTTGAGATTTATCATAGGTAAATTCCACCTATCCCAAAATTTCATCCCATAATCGAATGCTTTTCCCAACAAAATATCTTAGGAGGTTTCCTGAGCTAATGTTAACTGCTTCCGTCTGCCCATCTGTCTGCGAATGAGCCGTGGAACTGAATTGTAGCTTAGTCCCCAATTTTGACCAAAGAGTTCTCCAAATTTGGCAAAGGAATTTAACATCTTGGTCAGATGTGATTGTTTTGGGTATACCATGCAACCGAACCACTTCATGAAAATAAAGTCTAGCTACATGTGAAGCATCCGATGTTTTGTGACATGGTATAAAATGTGTCATTTTTTGAAAAACGGTCGACCACTACCATTATAGAGTACTTTTTTCATCGTGTGAGAGGAAGTCCTAACACAAAATTCATGTTGATGTTCATATCGTTTAGGACACAACCTTTTACTCTGATGTAGGAATTTGCCATCCACTTCATCGTCCTCTTCTCTTCACAATCCTTAAACACCTTATCACTTGATCAAGGAGGTGCCTACACATTTGATTTGGCTAACACTTGGTTGACTTGGCTCAAATATTATTTGGATAATCCTAATTCAATACGGCTAGTTGTAAGGGGCCCAAGTGCACATAAGCCGACATCTAATGAGGGTGCCTGGCCATGAAAAGAAGAGTTACATCACTATGAGGAGGGGCCAGGAAATTATAAAAATTAATTCAAAGTTTCTCTCACATTCCTTATCTATATAACTTCCAACTTTTCCTCTCTTCCCTACTCAATCCTTTCTCTCTTTTAAAAATCTTTTATTTTTCTCTCTGGTATTTCCTCACTCACTTCATTGAATTCCTCTCTTAATTTCACCGAAGGGGGATGCTTGTGAACCAAGGGATACAAAAAAAATCATGTGCATGAATGAAAACCCAAGCTAAAATATAAAAAAAATCAAGGTATGTGAAAATAGAAATAATCACCATGTAAGATCCTACTTTAAGTTTCTCTTTTCATTTCATGTTTAACATTTTTTAGACTCTAATTGCATGAAATCTAACACTTTGTTGCATTAGCATCATCCCTCATTATTAAAAACCTTTTAGGAAAATTTAATATGAACTTCTTTTTTTTTATGACCAAACCCTAAATAGTTCATACAACTTAAGAATTTAAGAGATTTCAAGTGTTAAGCTCCACTTACATGATTAAACTGTTAAACCTAGACTTTCACTCGTTTTAATTGAAGGGTTTTTTTATTTTTGAACCAAATTGGGCATCGAAGCATTGATTCATAAGCATTTTTTATCCAAAGTGGATTTACTAGAATTCTTCATTCCAATGTTGAATCATTGTTAATACACTTTTCTACTATTACCTACTTTGTCTCCTAAAGGAAATCATGCCACTTGCCCCAAGGGATGATGACTGTGATCCCTCCCTTTTTAGAGAGATTTTTTGTTGCTATTCACTTAAGTCGATGATGAGGTTGTTCTGTTGGCAATGGAGAGCATGATAAATTCCCCGTGTTAGATAAATGCAGTATGGTGAGAGCTATGACATTTTAGAATATGATGGATCGCGAGTTTGGTAATTTATTTTAATTCTAGGCTCTTTAACAAGCAATATTTAGCATCTTTAATGTAGATGAATGATTCTATGGGACTATTTACTTGGCCTTAAATTAAGCTAAGCCTAATATGCTAAGCTGAGTTAGGCTTTTAAATAGAGTTAAGACACTTAATTGGTGAAAAGATAAGTTGACAAAGTAATTTGATTAGTTTTGACTTTAGCTTGTGTTCTTAATTCATAAACTTGTTTTTTTAATGCGTGCATATGCATTATTTTATTCTTAGCATAAATTAATAGAATTTCTTCAACTCTCCATCATGCACAAAAGATAACGGGCAAAAATTTTCCTTCAATGCAGATGGTGCTGAATGTTGGCCACTAAAAGAGAAGCATACTACTAAGTTTAGTGTAGCAGAGATGAGAATGCTCAGGTGGATGAGTGGCTTCACCCTTAGAGATAGGATACGAAATGAGCATATACGTGAAAAGGTTGGAGTAGCTCCAGTAGAAGATAAGAATAGAGAGAGTCGTCTTAGATGGTTTGGTCACATAAAACGGCAGCCTTCCGATGATCCGGTTAGGAAGTAGAGGTATTAGATTTGAATTATGTTAAGAAAGGGAGAGACAGACCTAAAAAGACTTGGTTAGAAAATATTAGAAATGATCTTTCTTTATTAGGTTTAAATGAAAATTTGACTTTTAATAGGGCACAATGGAGATAAAGGATTCATGTAGCCGACCCCACATAGTGGGATAAAGGCTTGTTATTGTTGTTGCAGATGGCTCTGTCTAACATCATGATTGAAGGTGATGGGAGAGTGCGGGAGAAAATGAAATAGCTGAGTGTGGAAATATGTTGGGGTTCATGGGTGCTTAGTTTTGGACAATTTTAGTGCTGGGGAGAGCAAAAGCATCTCTTAGTTTAGGGGATAAGCCAACACTGGGTTTTTTAAGTTATTTGGTGCCTAAATAGAGAGCACCAATTAAGTGCCTAAATAGAGAGCACCAAATAAGTGGCAATCAAATAGTGACTAAGAATTTTTAAACCCTCAATATTTAATAAAAATTGGTGTTATATTAAAGATTTGACTACTGAGTAGGCAATATGTCCAGTTTTAGGCCGGTTACTAGTAAAGATAATTAAAATTATTTTGAGATTTGATTCATTTTTGAATTATAAAACTCTATATTCAAATGCTTCATTCTTCGATTTTTAGTTTGCTTTCCATCTTTTTTATTCTTTCCTGTTGAATGATGAATAATTGGTTTAATTTTAAAAATTCTGATAATTGGGTAATATATAAAGTGGCTCGTAAGGATGCTAAGAAAGCAATATGCGATGCAAAGACATTAGCTTTTAGTGATTTATATAATAGATTAGATACTAAAGAAGGAGAAAGATATATGTATAAGTTAGCCAAACAAAGAGATAGGAGTAGTAAGGATTTAGTTCAAGTGAAGTGTATTAAAGATGAAGATCAAAAAATACTTTTCTTAGAAGAAGATATTCAACAAAGATGGATGAGATATTTTGCTAAACTTTTTAATGAAGATTGTGAAAATAAGATTGACTATAGTGACCTTAGCACCATAAATGAAAATAAAGATTTCTGTTTTTATCGGCGTATTAATAAAACTGAAGTTAGAGAGGCTTTAAAGAAAATGAAGGGTGGAAAAGCTGTTGGACCTGATGATATTCCAATAGAGGTGTGGAAATGCTTAGGAGATGAAGGAATTTCATGGCTTACTAAACTTCTTAATACTATTTTGAAGACTAAAAAGATGCCAGATGAGTGGAGAATGAGTGTGTTAATTCATATTTTTAAGAATAAAGGTGATGCACAAGATTATGCGAATTATAGAGGTATAAAGTTAATGGTCATACTTTAAAACTATGGGATCGAGTTATGGAGTATAGGTTGCGACGTGATACTAATGTTTCTCAAAATCAATTTGGATTCATGCTGGGTAGGTCGACTATGGAAGCCATACATCTATTAAGAGGTTTGATGGAGAAATATAGAGAAAATAAAGAGGATCTACATATGATATTTATTGATTTAGAAAAAACATATGATAATGTTCCAAAAGAAGTGCTATGGAGAGTTCTTGAAAAGAAAGGAGTCAATAATGCTTATATTCAAAATTTCAAATCATTAAAGATATGTATGCAGGAGCTATTACTTGTGTTCAAACAAAAGGTGGATTGACCAAGTATTTCCCTATTTCGGTTGGGTTACATCAAGGATCAGCCTTAAGCCCATATCTTTTTGCTTTAGTCATGGATGTTCTCACTAGACATTTGCAAGAGGATGTACCTTGGTGTATGCTTTTTGCTGATGATATTCTTCTTGTTGATAAGACTTGAGAGGGAGTTGAAGGTAAACTTGAATTATGGAGGTCAACCTTAGAGTCTAAAGGTTTTTGCTTGAGTAGATCTAAAACGGAATATATGGAGTGTAATTTTAGTTGTAATAGACCTAGTGAGGGGATTGTGACTTTGGGCGATCAAGTCATTAATAAGAGTACACATTTTAGATATCTTGGATCTATTGTTCAGAGTGATGGTGAAATAGATGGGGATATTATCAACAGAATTCAAGTTGGATGGTTGAAGTGGAGGAATGCATCGGGCTTGTTATGTGATAGAAATGTACCCCTCAAACTTAAGGGAAAATTCTATAAGATGGTAGTGAGGCCTGCAATGCTTTATGGTGCCGAATGTTGGCCATTAAAAGAGAAGCATAATACTAAGTTAAGTGTGGCAGAGATGAGGATGCTCAGGTGGATGAGTGGCTTTACCCTTAGAGTTAGGATACGAAATGAGCATATACGTGAAAAGGTTGGAGTAGCTCCAGTAGAAGATAAGATTAGAGAGAGTCGCCTTAGATGGTTTGGTTACATAAAACGGCGGCCTTCCGATGACCCGGTTAGGAGAGTAGAGGTATTAGATTTGACTTATGTTAAGAAAGGTAGGGGTAGACCTAAAAAGACTTGGTTAGAAAATATTAGGAATGACCTTTCTTTATTAGATTTAAACGAGAATTTGACTTTTAATAGGACACAATGAAGAAAAAGGATTCATGTAGCCGACCCCACGTAGTGGGATAAAGGCTTGATGTTGTTGTTGTTGTTGCCTGTTGAAGGATGAAAAGAAAAGCTTCATTGGCCATTATATATATATTTTTAAGTATTCCATGTACTGCATATATTGGTTTGGCTTCAGTTTGTAATTGCATTCTACTACTTGTGTATTCTTTATAGTATGGCTAACTATAGTTGCCTTTTCTTTAAATGCTTTAACAAAGGTCGTGCGGCTGGATTTTGTGCCATGTGCGCTCTACAGAATCATGTCATGGATGCCTTACAGTCAACTGGAAAAATATTGAGGCCCTTTCATCTTGTCAGGAACTTGCGGTGTATCCAAAACAATTTGATGCTTATAAAGTTCAAAATTCTTTGAACTAAACTGTTTAATTAAAGCCTATTTTTCCTTTCAACATTATAAACAAAATGGCACGTTAAACTTTGCATTAGAATCTTCTTGGTGTTAATCTGTTAATCCTAACAAGTTGATCAGGCATATCTCGGAGTTTTCGCAATTCCAGACAAGAAGATGCGCATGAGTATATGGTTAACTTGCTTGAATCGATGCATAAGTGCTGTTTACCTTCTGGTGTCCAAAGTGAGTCACCTAGTGCTTATGAAAAGAGTCTAGTCCACAAGATATTTGGTGGTCAACTCAGGAGTCAGGTAATATAAACATAATGGATATTAGCTAATTATGTATTTCATATTTTGAAATTTGTGTAGTCATTATTTCTTGTGGCAGGTCAAATGCATGCAATGCTCTTATTGTTCCAATAAATTCGATCCCTTCTTGGATCTGAGTCTGGAAATAGTAAGGGTTGATTCATTGAGGAAAGCTTTTGCACATTTCACTGCTACAGAACAACTAGATGGTGGTGAGAGACAATATCAATGCCAGCGCTGCAAGGAAAAAGTTCAGGCTTTAAAGCAACTAACCATTCACAAAGCTCCTTATGTGCTTGCCATTCATCTCAAACGTTTTGGTTCAAGTATCCATGGACAAAAGATTAACAAGAAGGTTGAGTTTGAGCCTACCTTGGACGTGAAGCCTTTTGTCAGTGGCGTGCATGTGAGTTAGTGTTTCATCAACTTTCGACACTTTTCTGTACTGAAGATCTATTACTTTCAAATTTTACTTGTTCTCTATCTTTATATGTATTATTTTCCAGGATGGAGAATTGAAATATACCCTTTATGGAGTCCTCGTTCATGCTGGTTGGAGTACTCACTCTGGCCACTATTTCTGCTACGTGCGGACCTCTGCTGGCTTGTGGTACTCTCTTGATGATAACCATGTTAGTATGTCACACCCTTGTTCCTTCTCTCTTTTTTAGGGAGTTCTAAAACCATTGTTTGCCGAGCACACACCATTATAAGCTAGGCTGTGGATACTGCTGCTGCGTAGCTTTCACCATCCTCTAAGCTTGCTGATAAAGCTTAAAAGTTGTAAAAGATATGAGGGCCTTTATGAATATATCTATTTTGGTTTGATAAACATGGCTTAATGTGGTGATCGAGGTCTATAATCATCATTGGAAATGGAAATTATGGTCATGTGTTTTTTTCCTTGGGAAAGCCTTGACCATGATATTGTCCACATCGAATTTACTATTGGAGCTTCCTGTTGTATCAATTGTCTTTTTCTTGTAAGATTTACTACTGAAATGGTTTTGTGCTATGGACTCAAACAATGACCTGTGCGCCAAGATATAAAATTAGATTAATTGACTGTTTTATTCATTGACATCTATTATACTCTTTCATGTTTTTAGTGCATGCTAGTTGTTTGTTTTACCTGCATTTCTAAATAGTAAGATGCTTCCTTATTGCAGGGTTTAAAATTACGTAATCGGGTATTGAGGCGTTTTTCGCTCGTGAGGCGAGGCGTAAGCCTCAAGGCGTTTTGAGGCGTAAGCCTCAAAATCAAAAAATTACGTAAACATAAAATGATAAATGTTTTATATACTAATGAGTAAATAATATATAAAACATAAAAAAAGCACAAGATATGAAGTGAAATCAAAATATCCCAATAATAAGACAACATGAAATATAGTTCAACTCAAACTCCACTTTTCCAAATCACAGTATTCTTTTCATTAACATATAATTCCAAAAATAAATAGTAATGACATATCACATAAGAACTCATAAGTCATCAACACTGTTATCACTAAGGGGGTTTTCATTTGAATCATCAGTATGATGAACTGTTCTCTCCCATTTCATCTCTCCTATAGAGTCCAGTGTTCACAATCAGGTCCTTCCTTAATATCAGTTACCTTCCTCTTCCTTAAATATTTTTGAACAATCTCAAAATAAATAATAGTGTAATACATTAATAAAAGTCTAAAAAAATGTTATTATTTATATACCTTTTTTGATTTGTTGTTGAGTTGTGATGGATATAGATGCTTTAAGATCATCAAAGAAATCAACATTTAAATCTTCATATTGTAATTCAGACGGCATCACTTCAACTTCATCATCTACAAACCACTCATCATCAGATGCCACGTCCTCACAAAGCAAAGAATTTTCATCATCCATTAATCTTTTTTTTCTTCAAATTCCTATATCTGAGTCGCCTATTATACATAATGCATACCAGTGAATTCATCCTCAATGTTGGCAAGCGATTTCTCCTTTTTGTATGTACTTGATTGTAGGTATTCCAATTTCTTTCACAGCCAGATGAAGAGCATGTCAAGCCCAAAACCTTTACAGCAAAACGCTACAATTCTGGAGTCCCATCGTCAAATTGAATCCACCACTCAACTAATATTTATATAAGAGAGTTTAATTAGTGCGAAAAAAATAACTTTTAAATAAATATTTAAAACATTAAATAAAATTACATAGAGATCGTTTGACAATTGTATCCTTTGCTTGTTGTAATCCAAAAAAGCCTTATTTGTTCCTAAAAGGTACTAATTGCATGTCAGAATTTGATCTTTCAGTTGCATCACTTATTAGCCGATCAATGCAATGATACAATCCCAACTTTATTTTAGTGTTTGTAGACTTATTCTTTACATATTGATACTGAGGGTTTAGGTAATAACCAGTTGCATGTAAGTGCCGGTGAAGTTGTAGCTCCCATCTATCATCAATAATATTTCAAATTTCCCTAAAGCTACCCTCTTCGCCTCCTAAGTTGGAGGCAATAATTTCTTTGGCTTCATCCATGGCATTGTAGATGAAACTCATTACAGACTTCTTCTCAGCATCCACCATCCTTAAAACTTGAACCAAAGGTCTAGTGGTTGTAATGGCATATACCATTGTTTAAAATTGCGCAATATGAGGCTCGCCTTAAGGCCCGCCTCAGTGCAATTTTAGTGAAAAATGCCTTAAGGCTTACGCCTCAAGCTTTTTTTATGAGGCCTATGCCTCATCTTGGCTGAGGCCCGCCTTGAGGCGCGCCTTGCCTCACTGGCATGAGGCATACGCCTCGCTCTATTTATGTATGTTTTTTATTTAAAGCTTAGCTAAATCCTATACAAAAGCCCCAAAAAAAATCATGCCCTCTTGCGCTCCAAAGCTGCATTAACTTCCTCTCAGCTGTCTCGACCTTCAGCCCACCGCCTTTGCTGTAGCCACCACCGTCGTAGCCGGGATCACTTGAAATACGCATACCGCCACCATCTCCTATAAAATTTAAGTATTACTCTTATTTTATGTTGATAAAAAACATTTATGAAAAAGAAAGATGATTGAAATAAATAAAGAAGTAGATTGATAGGTATTGGACCCTACAGGATGAGATAAAGGAGAGGCCGATTTGTTATGATGACTCAAATAAAAATCCCCTTAGGATAGTACAAATGATTTCGGATTTGTTGTCAATTACTTTAATTATTAGTAATTAAATGTAGATGATTAGAGAACTCAGATATAAAAAAATTAAAGCTAAACTTGATGTTATATGATACGTTTATGCAATTCATATATTTTATTTTGTTTTTCTTATGTAATATTTGGTTTTCAATCATATTTCATATAATTTATTACTTATCACTTTACATTTTGTATAATTTTTTGTTTCATATGTATATAAATTTGTTACTTCATAGTTCAATAGAAAGTTTATATACCATCATTTAACATATTATTTGGGTATTATATAAAAAATTATTTTTAACTTTTATTTTTTACTTTGCGCAATTTTTAGATTTTGAGGCTTACACCTTGAGCCTTACGCCTCGTCTCATGAACGAAAAACGCCTCAATACCCAATTACGCAATTTTAAACCTTGGCATATACGATACTTTGCCAAAATCTATCCTTAAAATAATTTTTATAATCTCTTTTCCCTCATCCTTCTTCGCCTAAGCACAACTCAACCATTGTGTAGATGTGAACATAGCCTCTAAAGGTTGTCTAGCATCCAGCATGCTCTCTAAAGTTAAGTAAGCGGTGGCAAATCTTATTGCTGCTCGTCTTAGAATTTCTTTTTTTGAAAATTTTCGCATAAGAGCTAGAACCCAAGAGTGGTTGTAAATAAACTTGGTTATTTTTTTGCTTTAATAAGTGCATTCTTATGTTGAGGTAGCTCACCAAGCTTCTTAAGAATTAGATCTATACAATGTGCAGCACATGGAGTCCAATACAGATGTTTCCTCTTCTCCATAAGTTTATTACCTGCAACCTTGTAAGCACTTGCATTATCTGTCACAACTTGTACAATCAAATGTTCTCCAACCTCCTCAACAATGCTATCTAATAATCCAAATATGAACTCAGCATCTTTAACTTGGTCAGATGCAAGTTAAAATGCTTCAACTGATCTTAAAAACACAGTAGCATAAGGATTATTAATGAGAATGTTAATAAGACTTCTATGCTTAATATCAGACCACACATCTGACATAATTATTACTCTTGTTTGGGCCCAAGTCCTCTTAATTTCTTCGATGCTTTTATCAGTGCACAAACTCCTCCTTCAGAATCCATATTCTCGAATCATAAGAAGATGAATCCCTAACGTTGCGCTCACTCCTGTAGTAAGAGCCAAGATCAATTCTATCCTCAAATTGCTTATGTGTAAGATGTTTTGATGTGGTATACTTATTCATGTATGACTTTATCTCCTCTCTTACAGTATCAGGAACTTTGTACCATGGAGCAACATTCTTGTGAGACCCTGAAAGGTGATCTTTCATCCTAGTCACATAACCCTTCACAACTTTGTCACAATAATTACATTTTAGATAGATATATGTTTTATCACTTCCTCCTACATCCACCTGAGTGTTATATTTCCATACTGGATCTTTTCTATGACCTGAAGCAGCTTTATTTTTACTTTCGACCATCCTTTTATGAGAAGAATATATTAGTGCAATATATCAAACCTCTGAACATAACAATTACTACTAAAATGATGAATACAACAATATATCGGTCTGTCGGGGGTCCAAGGGGGCGCTGCCCCCTGGCAGGGTTCGACCTTGTTTTGAAGTTCTGCTTGTTTTTAGAGTTCATAAGTTGTTTGTATTAAAAGATAGCGAGTAGTACCGAGCATGTACTGCCCGGTATCGAGCATATAGCTGCTCGGTACCGAACGGTACCGAGCAGTATTGGCTCAGTACTGAGCATGTACGTAGTGGTACCGAGCATGTACTGAGCGATATCGAGCATGTACCTGCTCGGTACTGAGCGGTACCGAGTATATACCTAGTGGTACCAAACATTATTGTACCGAGTGATACCGAGCATATACCTAGCGGTCTCAATATGGAAGGAAGCAGACACCTAACGAAGAGGGAAAAAGGTCGCGGTAGAAGATAGCTCCAACCCAACTCGCGGTAGAAGATAACTCCAAGCAATAAGCGAAGAGCGACTCAATGTGGAAGGACGTCGACGTCGAACGAAGAGGGAAAAAGGTCGCTCGAAGAAGAAGGAAGAAAACCTGTTTTCGAGAAATGATGGAAGACGTGTGGGATTTGAAGGGTCTGAACCGAACAAATATACATTAGGTTAGCTTTTTTTTTAAATTTTTAGTGGCGGACACCTCTCAACTGTGAGGCAAGGCGCGCCTCAGTAAACTTGAGGTGTACGCCTCAAATCTTGAACGCATTGCGTAGGCTTTGAGGCTTAAAAGGGCGAAATTGCGTTGAGGCGCGCCTCTTATTGCGCAATTTTAAACCATGCCTTATTGAAATAAGTAATTTCTTTGCTCTTTAAATAATAAATTATTAAATGATATAAGTTCTAATTTGATGACATCTAGATGTCACCTAAATCAAGTGACATCTTGATGTAGCAACATCTTGATATGCCTATGCTCTTGCCCTTGATGTCAATCCTTTGCCTATATTTTGTATTAGTTAGCAATACTTGCATATTAGCGTCTCCCATTGCACACATTTGTGTCCTCTCCTGCAGCCAATCATTGATTTGAGAGAGCATTTGATGGGGGGATCTCGGACTCCTCCAAAGCTTTTGTGAGAACTCTTTCTTTCAAATTTTGTGGTTTTAATTCTGTCAAATGGGACATAAGAGGTTTCGAAAGGTTTTTGTTCCTTGAAAATGAAGCTTCCTGTTTGAAGCTTATTTAGTTGTCGGTGCTTCAGCTGTTGCTCTTATCAAATCTCTATCATTTATAGTTTAGTATGGGTAATGCATTTATATCTGCAATGCATTAACATCTCTTCTAGTTGCAACATCAGGTAAAGAAACCAAACAACTGTCCTTTAAACAAACATAAATCCCTTTGGGTTGGTATTCATTTTTTGAATGATTGAATGGGATAATGCGCCCATTAAACTATTGAAATTAATTTTGCAATATTTGTAGTTTGAAATTCTTTAAGATTCTTAATAATGCCATTACTTGATATCACTATGAATTATCTGAAAGTACCAAGTTTAGAAACTTGTTTGACAAAGAGATTTATAGTGGCAAGTATCTAAAGGTTACTTTGTAACTTCCTATACCTAACTCAGCACAAGCTTGTTTTATGGAAGATCTCTATTGCTTCCTCTCGAAGAATATTGGATAATAGCTTGCTAGTTCTTTGTGGAATTTAATTGTGTTGATCAATCGGGTTGTATTGTTGCCTCACATCTCAATTCCATTAGTCGAGCTCGTCGGGTTTGAGTGTCGTGCTGCGACATTATGTACCCGTGCACTGTGGCGCTGCATAGTCTGGTTGGACTGAGATAGAGAGTGGAGCACTGCGGCACTCTAAACCCCGGCGTTGCGACGTTGTCAGTTAGATTGGAGATAGAGTGTGGAGCGCCACGGCACACCAAACCTGGTGTCACGGCCGCGATCCTCTAAACCTGATGTTGTGTCCGCAGTGCTCCAAACCTAGTGGCGCGGTGCTATGAGTCAATATGGGAAGCTTTTTTTTTTTTTCGTTTTTCATATTGAACTTGAAGGGTTGCATCCCTTTGGTGGTTATATGCGTGCCTCTTTGTCAATTATGTGCATAAAATGGTGTAAGAGTGTAGAGAAACAAGGAGAGATAAGAGAGATCTATACAATTTCTCCCATTTTTCATAATGGATTTCTTGGTCTAGTGTGGCTCCATGATTTTTTCCCTATTTCAAAATTTTCCATGTTAAATCTGGTTTTTTTTCTTGTTTGCTGTAATTTTCTGTTTCTTGTTTGTTTTGCTGTGTGATTTTACTTTCCCAGCATAACCGCATTATTTTATTTTGTGATATCAAATCCATTTTTTATGTGTGGTATGGAAATCACTTTTTGAAATTGTGTTGTTGTTAGTTGCTAACATCTTGTTAGGCTAAGAAAAATTCTTTTTTCTTGTGTTTCTCATGATTGTTGCTATGACTTTGATATTAAAACAATTTAAAATAGCGGAATTTTAAATTACCTACCATGAAAACAAAGAATGATCAGTTATGTACCTCATTAAGAAATCTTTTTGAGGGGCCCCTACATAAACTATTATGTATTTACCTCTTAATGTATCATCAACTTTCCTCTTAATTCGCTTGGTTTTTTTGAAGCTATCACTATTGGCCTACTCGAAAATTTCATTGCATTGATGCATATATTGGCTTTGTTCAACAAATTTGCAATTTTTTTGAGATAGTTTTGCCCAATAGCAAATCATAATTTGCTATGTTTGAAGTTTTTGAAAGTTTTGATGCAACTTTGAGATTAACAGCATAGTTAATTCTTTTGATATAGCAAGAACCAAGGAAGACAGGACACCAAATCACACATGCTAAATCTTGTAGTGTTGATGGAATGATCACCACCCCCCCCCCCCCCGGCGCGCACACACACGAAGACACATGATTTCTTTTTGCCAATCATCTTGGAGATTTTCAACATTGGTATCCTTCGTGCCTTTGTATGCGTTATGAAGTTATATCTTCTACATCTGAGCTTTTAGCACTTGGAGCCGCTCTTGGGTTTGGAATTCCTGCTGACTCTCAGATTGGAAAGCGTGCATACCCTTTATTTGGTTTCATCAGACTTTTGACCCCCATATCTACTGTAAACCCTCTTCCAACTACCATTTCTTTCACCCCCATGAGTTCTAATGAAAACGCCAATTTTTGCTGCCCAAATGCTTGAGATTCATCAAATCGAGTAAAAATGGTTCGGAATAAATGGAGAGAGAAAGTGAGGAGGAAGTTTTAATCTTATTGAGGGTGTTGCATAATTATACTGGTTGGAGCTGGTTTTATTTGAGAAAAAAGTTGCTTTCCGTCTGGAGAAATATTGGATGTTATCCTTTCTACTGGAATGATGTCTCCAGCCATCTTCGCTGTCCCTGAACATGCCAATCTGCCACCATTTCAAATGATCTAAATACAACTGCATCACTTTTCATGTGGCATGAATTCCATCATGGGATATGTTACCAAATACACAAACTTAAGTCTTCCATTTCTCCTGCATCATCTAAAGCCCCAAATAGTCAGGATGATGAATTATCATCTTAAATCATTATTTTAGTCAGAAATTCCATAGCCGCACTGCCTAACAAACTTAGTCCTAATTTTTTTTCTTGTTTTTCTATCTATCGTCTAAGGCGGAAAGTAGTTATCTGTGTTAATTTTTAGCTGTCGCATATTTGTTTATATTTTGCTCTGCATATAATTTGTAAGATTTCCAGTCAGCTAGATTCAATTACATCGTTTGGTTCTCCATTATCATTTATATTGGTGGCTGAAATTAGGACTGAATTAAGGACTAATCTCATTTATGTGATTGTTCATAAATTTCAAAGAACCATCTTATGTAAATGAACATATTCGTGTCTGTTGTGTGTTGGTGTTGATGAAGTTTAGTGGTAGGTCAGTAAAGGATTAACCATAGAATGTGCATATTAGGGGGCCTGTTATTGAGTTCGGGTCTACATTTTTCTTTCTTTACCATACTTAGTCTATACTGACAGGAGGAAAGTAGTGTGTATGTTTTATTTAACTACATGTGTTAGTGTTTTTACATGCTAAAGTCTGAGATTGATATATGTACAGTGTGCTGAAAAAATTTATTTGAATTATCATGATTATTCCTAGAATGAAACTATGAGGCTGAAAGGTATTGACTATGTCGTTGCAGGTATCGCAAGTCAGTGAGAAGACCGTTCTTTCACGAGAAGCATATATGCTATTTTATGTCAGGAATAGAACATCCAATATTAAACGATCTGTTGAGGATAAGCTCAACGCTAATATTTCAGCAAATTCTACTGGCAATAAAGAAGCTCCACTGGGGGAGAGAAAATTAGATACTAAAGTTTACAGCTCAATCACAGCTAGAAATGATGATATTGTTCATGATCCGCTTGCTTCTGTGAATGATAGTTCAAGGCAGCATCTATTTAAGAATCAAGAGCCTCTTGTTCAAAAAAATTGCGATACTACAATTGAAGGTTCTTTCTTGCAAACTAATGATGATGTTTCATCAAATGGGTTTCACAAAACGGTGCTGCCAATGAATACGACAGAGTTACCTGTTTCAGTAAAGTCACAGCTTCCTTCTTTTGATACCAAGGTAACTGAATTGTTTTTTCAAAAGCTTGCAAGAGTTGGACACTGTTCTTTTGTGTTCTTTTTTTTTGTTTGATTTTTTATTTCTTTGGTCTTTTGTCATTTGACTATAGAGAGGAAATGTCAATAAGAATCCTCTGGACAATGCTACCCAACAAAAGATGGAGACTAGCGGCGCACCAAACGATAATGATGATAAAAGACCTTTGAGCCTGTCAAATGTTATGAATGGTCCTATGAAGGAAGCGACTAGCGCAGAGTTCATGGACCATCTGGTACCTGTACCTCGCACTTTCTCAGTTGTACAAGTGCTTTGGTTTGGATTTTGGGTATATATGTATTGCTTTCTGGGACATTTGATAATTTTAGTTGTAATGACTGACTCAGGTTAATGACCCTGATATCAAGAGATGTTCGATCAGTTTAAAGGGCCAAAATGGTAGAGAGAGAATTTTAAAATTTCTGGATGCTAAGCCAGCCGAATCACTCAAGTTAAACACAGCAAATAGTTCTGCTCAGGGTGAAACTTCAACAGTTAAAGAGATGGATGGCTTGCTAGATGGTAGTCACCAGGTGATGTCAAAGAAGCGAAAAATACCTTTCATAGCAGAAGACTCATATTTTGGGCGCAAGCAGTTATTCTTCATGTCTCTTAGATTGCGTAAAACGAAGAAAAAGAAAACCAAAAAGCAGCATCAAAATTTCAGGAATAAGATAAAGAGAAGACTAGTAGATACGTGCACTGATTCTCAGGGTGCCTCCACATCTGAAACTTTTAGAACTGTTTCTGTGGATTCCATAGGTTGCTTTGAAAAGGACTTGCCTTCCACTTTAAAGAAGAAATTCAAGAGGGAGGAATTCGTCAAGTCTGGTAATGATAGTATACCTTGTGAAAAACCTGGGAATTCACAGCAATCTAGCAGGTCCTCAGGGTTCTTAGAGGGAAAACAAAATGTGAAGATTAAAAACGATGAAGATGAGAACATTCTCCAAAACTGCTCAGTGAGCTTACTGAAGGCAAGCTTGAAAGAAGCCCCAGGTGAGTTTCTAGCTGTTACATACCCTGCATTTTCCTGTTTAGTTCCATCATTCCATGTATTTCTTCGTTTGGTTTATTTGACCTAAACCATTCACTTCCTCGCAATGAAGTTGCACGATGGGATGCTGAGGACTTGCTGGCACCTCAAATAAAAGTACAGGAAGATCGTCCAAAGAGACATATTGGTTATTTGTTGGATGAATGGTAAGTTCATTTGCCTCTCTTGCATTGCATTGCCTGTGATTAGTGAGGCCGTTTAGTATGAGCCATTAGCATATGAGCAATTAATTTGAGTTATTTTGATGTTAGATAAGGTTTGATTGATTTCTTTTAACTAATTTGAGTGGTAAACCATATAATTGAATCTGTGCTTAGCCTGAAAATATAAAATTGTTTTCAGGGATGAGGAATACGATAAGGGTAAGAGAAAGAAGCTAAAATCAAGGCAATGGTTTGATGGGCCAAACCCATTCCAGAAGACAGCCGATTTGAAAACACAGCAGAGGATGATGAAGGTTGTCCAGACCAGCTTTGGAAAAGAGCCACTGAGAATATGATGGAGATAAAATGAATTATTGTTTGTGATCATTGTTCAATTTTGAAATATATCTTTATTTTTATTTGTAATTTCATTTTTGTTAGGGGTGGCAGTCCTCATTTTGTTTTGATTGTAGAATCACTGAATTATTGATGGAAAGGACTTGCTTATTTTGGAGATTTTGCAACCAAGTTGCAGAGTTGCGGTTTGTGCCATGTAAATTTGTATTCATTATAGTTATGTTTTGAGTAATTGACTTCCATATGGAATGTTGCAATATTTCATTTTTCTTGTAGTTAAGTTCATATTTGTCATATTGGGTTGACTGAGCTCATATGAATTTTTTTTTTTTTTGGATTTTTGAGCAAATTAAATGTAAGTTTACATACCCATAACATATACAAGTTTCAGATAGAAAATTTAAAATTTGTTAAAATCCTAGGCTTTGTGAACATAGTTAAATATGTTTAATTTTTTTTCTTATATAAAGTGATATTTTTATTATTATGAGGGATTTATTATATATCATATAATTTTTATATTTTTTTAATAAGTAACATTTAAATCATAATATTTATTATAAAACATTGAAATTTTGAAATAATATAAAATTATATTTAATATTGATTTTTATAAAGTAAATTATTGTTCGATGCGATTGAGAGTTAAAATAATATAAAAATAAATATAAACCTTTAAAAGTAAGATGTCTGATATATTTGACATTGTATAAATATGTAAGAGTTTTATAATATTTATATACATATCTGCATTATGTATGACTTTATTATAATAATTATTTTAATTAAAAACTTCTGAGTAAATAAATTCATATTTAAACTTAATTAATTAGTTAATTTTAAATTATGAGTAGCTTGAATTAGATTCATTTACACTTCTAAGTATCCGCTAATAAAATGATATCTTAGATTTCATTTGGCCAACTTTCTTATTATGTTATAAATTTATAAAGCAAATTTTTAATATAAAATTTTTTTATCTAAAAAATTATTTTATGAAGCAATAAGAAAGTTTTCCCAATAAGGCCGTACATTAGTAGAATGGAACATCAAGTTATCCTCGGCAATTTACATTAGAAAAAAATTGATAGCCTTTGCAATTTGTTTCTGCTCATTGTCAAGCATCATTTGCAGAATTTCTAAATGTCACAAGGCAACTATGGAAACCCTTCAAGTAAATCCACTTTTCCAAATAAGAAAAAACTAAATCATTTATAAAAGTCATAGGGTATCTAAGTTCACTTGATCCACATCAGTTTGATTAGAAGTTAAAATAACTAAAAATAGAAAACTAGAACCACTTGAAGAATAGCAATGTCACCTAACTTGTCATACTACAAGCACATTAAAATATTTGTTTTAAAAAATTGTCTAAAATAATAATTATTGGACCTTAACTTGAAATGAAATAGAGAGCTTTAGGCTTCGTTCGGGAAGGCTTTCTTACTGCTTTTTAAAGTAAATTTTCAGTACAAAATTTTTAATTTTTGTACTACAAAGTTGCTCTAATAATCAGTAAGAAAGCTATTCCAAATAAATCCTTAGATACATATCAAATAATTTTTATGTATTTATATATTTGATATCTAAATTTTGATATTTTTTAATATAATATTTAAGTGACCCCATCATATAAAAATATATGAATGAAAATTTTTATTTTAAGAAAAAATAATAGTAATAGTATTTTTTCTATAAATAAATATCAAAGTTTTAAGTATTATATATAAATACATAGTAATTATGTGGTATATATGTTTTATAGCCATTTTTTTAATTATAGAATGATACACAAATTAACCTAATGACATATGTAGAACTAAAATATGTTTTTGCAACATGGATTCTCCCCTTGAAAGCAACATCTTCTAAAAGTTCTCACTTTGATTAGTATTTTATGTTAACTTGTGTCCATTTCTTCTTTTATATTATCTTTTTATGGGACATGTTGTATCATATATACTTTCCTTTTAGTATTTCCCCCCACAAATATTTTTTTTTGGAATTCCTATCAATCTTCAATCCATTATATTGTTGAAGAGAATGTCTGTGATTTTTTTTTTATCATATGAAGAGATATGATCCAACATATCCTCTCGGAACTATACAAAAATATTTTGAAGCCCATAATCATTTAAATAGATAAGCAGCATAATCATCAAATTCCTTTGCCAATGATGCCTTTTCCCTAAGGATTGATGAAAATAGGGCGTGTGATTAGGCCTTAGGCACTACATGCCCAATGTAGTTACCACATAACAGGTTGTTAAACCCATAATAAATGTAGTCTTTATTTATGGGTGGTGGACTATGGCTCTACATTAGCATGAAGGCTGACCTTTGATTGCTAGATATATCAAGAAGTGAGCTAGAGGCTTTATTTAAAGCAAAGATGATGCTTCAAGCTTTGAGAATGCATTGTTAAGTCATTGGTAGTCCTCATGGTGGCTACGATTGAGTACAAAATGGACACCATTTTGATAGCCCATGATGTGGTCATTGGGGCTCAAAGATATCTCAAATAAATTGAGCTATCTTGAAACTTGGTACACCCTATATAGGCAGATCTATCTTAGGTAATTATGGTGATTGATTTTGATATTGAGGCCATCATTTAGAAGGACTCCAACAGCGTAGCAGGCTTAAGAATATATAAGATGTAGGGAACTAGGGTGATGTTGGGTTCAAACATAAAAGCAAAAACTTGTGATGAAACTTGATCCTTCAAGCATATAGGTTGGAATGTATTCATGTCATGTCAAGTCAAGTGTTATAGCTGGAGTAGGGATTATGATTAAGTAAATTGGGAGCTAATTAATAAACTTGGGTCAAGTTCACTGAACCAATTGAGCTTCATTTAGTAAGTAATTGATCCTTTAAGCATATTGGTTTTCACCCACTACATCTTTACTTGAGGAAATGAAGGACATCACTCTCACCACTAAGTTTGGTAGGACATGTACTAGAATAACCCCACCAAAGTCTAGTATGTTTACAAACTCTTGAAAGAATGAAAGGCATAACCTAAGATTAAAATGGTAATAGGATGCACACATCTCCTCCTTATAAAATGTGTTTAGGTGCTTGTCTTATGAGAGAACACGCACCTAAAATGTGTTATTTCAAAAATAGTAGGCAAAGAATGTATGATCAATATATTTCACTGAGACTCACGAGGACTATAAGCATTCGACAATAACGTAAGTGGAAACACATTTTCAGAGGGTGGGTATCTATTTTCTGAATGATCACTTTAGAAACAAAGTAGGTTTAATAAGAATTTTGTATTGAACTTGAACTATTGTAGGCCCTACCAATGAGTATTTATAAAGAGTGAGGGTTCCATGAAAATCAGTGTGCCGATCAAATCTATATTAAATGCATTGAACTCAGCCACATATTTTCATCATTACTAATAGATTTAGCAGCTTCCTACTCCCTTGTCCCAACAAGTACTCACTAATGATCATCTAACACATACTTGATTATAGGCCACTCATCACATATATATCTATAAAATAATCTTTATAAAAAAGCCATCAAATCATCTCATGTTTCCATCCCATAAATTAGTAATGAACTCACAACTCAATAATATCATTGAGCTCACCACTGTAATATTAAATACAAATTAATAAAAAATATTCTAAGTATTTTGTTCGTTATTCAAAGCACATGCATTACTGCTCATAATATTCTCCTAATTGGAGCACTCACCATGATGTTAAAAATTAAAGTACTCATCAAAATGTGATAAAAATAAAGTACTCTCAAAATAAAGGAATGAATATAGAGAAGAAAAATTGTTATTTAAACACAATAGCTTTTATTGATATATGAAAGCTTATTACAGACTGGACTTATAGTAGATATATTAAAATAGAAACATAGAGTACGGTACAAAGTACTTCTACCATGGAAAATCTTACATATCAGGTCAGTAACCATCTCATTCAGTAGGACCTCTAAACCCTCCAATTACACTATTAAAAACTTGTTTCCTTTTACGAAGGAACCTACCTTCATTTGACCATAATTAGCCACCATCTTACCCTTAGAGCTTCTAGTTCCTTCTTTATTTTCATACTCATCTCTAGAATAATGCCTCCCTATAAGTTATTGGCCTTCCCCACTTTTCCTTATAGATTCATTATTTCTGCAAAATGCTTACTCAACAAACTAATGCCTCCACAGTGGTCTATCCTTGAAGAGGGATATCATCATTGGAAGAGTCAATAGATAGAGAGTAAAGTGGTATTTTAGTCATCACCTTCCCCTCGAAGGCAAGATTCTCTAGCTCTTTAGCAAGCATCATGACCTACTCAACCAAAACTCCCTCAACTTGCTTTCCAAGCATGATGTGAGTTGCCACATTGAAGGCTCAATATCTTAGGTATCAAGGGAAGGTGTGTGATTAACATTGAAGGATTAGTAATAAAAGATTCCTTATCATAAATATTAAGGGGATTGCTAAGATACTATCATGAAAAAATTTCATCTTAGTATAAACCCTGACACCAACTATATAAAGTTAACATCTCAAACTCGCTTGATGGATGCCTCAACAACTTGCTCAAGGAGAAGTAGACTATACATTTCTTTATAGCAGACACTCATTTACCTAATAGAGCTCACTTCAAAAACATCAAGTAGATTTTTCATCTTACCTTAACTTACTATAGGTGTTTGCTCAACTACATAAGGAGTTGCAATAATTTCAGTAAGCACAACATCCTTAATGAGATGCTTTCACTAAGTACCCCAAAGGTACTCATCCCACCATCCTCATATTTAGATGATCCTCATCATTGGAGTCAGAGTATAGTTCAACTCTTTTAGGGCATACCGGATTGCTGCGAGTAGTGGCAAGTTTAATAACTTTTTATATCTTAGTCGGCAAAAATGCATTCACCTTCACTACCCTAAGTTCAACTGTAACTCACTTTTTGAAGGGTTGGTGGAATTTGTGGATACCTTTATGGTATGTGCATTTCCCTCAACCTATTTAATCGATGCTGGTTTACTCACACTCCTCTATAATTTGTCTGCTCTCTCCTGACGAAAGGACACCCAATTGATTGTTTCACACTTGATAAAGCTAATCGATAGAGCTCATTTTTATAGCACTAGTTGGCTTCACCGGCTCTTTCAAATGACCAAATAAGTGAAGAATCTTAAACGTGGAATCATTTCTTATAGGAATTGGACAAGAGTGGTATCACATCATTATCATTACTGAGGAATCTGCACAACTATAATAAAATAAGTTAGTAATTTTTCATTTACTTTATTATTATACTTTGGTATCCATATTTAATACTTGTCATTAATTCAATTAATTTTTTGTTCACTCACCCATCAAAGGGTCAAGTGAATCAAGGAACTAAATAGTTTTTTGCATATCCTTTTCAGGTACTTAGTAAGTGCTTATAGAGTCATGGAAAGATTAATTATACCTAGTCATTTCTACAATGGAGCTCGATCAATGATCATCAGATCTCACTACGACTCATCACTCACCTCAGAAAGGGTTAGAACTACTCTCCATCATCCATAACTGAGCACCATCATTAGTGCTAACCAACTCAAATATACGAAGTTCCCATTGGAGAGACTCTTAGCTCACCCTATCAAAATCATATACCATAGAGATCATATTCCAGATAACCCAAGCTCATTATCCCTCCTCCCTAGAATATTTGAAGCTCCAATATAGGCCACCAATGACTGCAAGGTATTTACTAGTTATTGGTCTCTCCAGCATAATACTCGCAAATGGAATTGCTCATGCACACTCATTTGTATACACTCATACTACTAAACATGCCTAGAGATAGACTTTCAATGGTTATGCAAATATATTCTCCTTTTCATTAGCCAAAAGATGACACGTATTTAGGGTAATCTGTACTAAGAATCATTAATGTATGATTATTTTTTTTATTTTTTTTAGATGCAGCCTTTCTTTTAGCCCTTATATCCTTATAAATAAAGGATGATAAGGTGCACTTTGGATCTTTCTGGCTCTTCGGATCTTTGGAAGCTTGAGCTCTTATATTATAAATTTTGATAGGAAACTATTTGTTCCATTCTCACATAAGTTTTCAGTTCATTTTCTCAAATTTTGTTAGATAGTAGGGTCGGATGTTATCAAAAAAAAAAAAAAGAATCCATTAGTCCCCAAAATAAGTACAAGAAAGTAGAGAAATCACATTAGTTAGATGCCAAAGTGAATAGAATTTAATTGCATGACGTTATTTAGAAATCATAAAACTCCATCATTAATGTATCAATAAAATGGATAGAAGCCAAAGACACAAATGGAACTATTAGAGTAAGATATCATTTAAATATCATGATTGAATGTTTGGGGGTAAAATAATTTTGAACTTCCAGTCTACGCTTTTGATGTTTGATGGAAAAATGGGATTTTCCTTTAAAATTGTCTGATTGGATCTCTCATTAACAATGGAGATCTTGTTATACTTACTTTAAATGTAGAAAGCAACCATTCAACGAGCAAGTAAAAGAACCATTATGATAACCTTACATGAAAAAAATTCAATGTGATGATAAATCTTCATAAATATTTTATTATAGTAGCTTTTTCTGCATAATTTTTTTTACGTTAAAAATTAACAATTAAATTTTTTTTTGGAAGTTTTAGAGGTATAATCCAAGTTGATTAAGTATATAACATAATTATAAAATGAGGAACCAAATTACAACAAAAAAATGAGAAAAATACATATTAGCAAGATGCATTCAAAAAGGTAATGCTTAAAGAAAGAGCAAATAAAATAACAATAATGCATCAACTAAAGCACTAGACTCAGAATATGCAAAAGAACTCTCAAGAAATAAAAATTCAATCACTCCATGGTTGGTAAAATTATTTTCCAAGGGTATGGGGCTAGCTGGCAAGATGACCATCCAAAGGGAAGAAGACTAACAAATAATCTTCAAGAAGAAGGAAATCATTTATCATTAGCCATTCCTATAATTTCAAATCTCCCTGCTTGTAGTAGAAAAGTGAACAACCAGAGGGTGAGTGATGGGGGTTGTGGTGTGCACTTTTTGAATAATAAAAATATTTAAGGCTCTTTATTTCTCCCCTAAATAATGCTTAGGTTTTTTTTGACATATTAAAAATAACAAACCCCACTTAATATGCATAAGTATACATGCCAAATAAAGTAATAAATTGATAGAACAAAGTGTCAAACCCATGAGAAAGTATACTTTTTAGCAATCAACTACTACTATTTACTCTAATTGTAAAATTATTCTACTAACATAGAAATATTGGTTATGGAGATTCAATCATTGGATAAAAATAGTAAAAAAAGAAGGGATACAATATTTAAATTGTTAAGATAGTTGCTCTGATACCACTTGTTGAGTCTAGTAAAAAGGTTGTTAAACCTAAGTTAATGTCCCAAGGCTACCAAGAGGGGGGTGAATTGGTAGTTTAAAAATTTTAAGCCCTCTTTTAAAATGAGTTAAACCGAAATGAAAATTTTCTTTTAAGTTTTTGTAGAAAGCGTTTTTCAACCACAAAGTTTTTAAAGCTAAAAATAAAATGCGGAAAACTAAAAACAGTAAAGTAAATGACACCAGATTTATAGTGATTCGGTCTAAACCAAACCTATATCCACTCCCCAGAGGCACCCTCTGAGTATTGCACTGATACCAATAGTGACACTCCTTTTGCACCCACAGCAAGGCGGAGAAGCCTTTACAAAACACTCTTTTCACCACTACCCGGTGCGGCAGAGAACCGTCCGTCCTTTCACATAATCCCCAGTGTTGGCAAAGAACCGTCCGTCCTTTCACACAATCCCCAGTGTTGGCAGAGAACCGTCCATCCTTTCACACTCTCCTAGTGTGGGCAGCGGCTATTCACACTCTCCAAGTGTAGGCAGCGAACCCTTCGGCTATTCACACTCTCCAAGTGTAGGCAGCGAATCCTTCGTCTGTTCACACTCTCCAAGTGTCGGCAGAGAACCAGATCTCTTTGACAGATCTTCTCACAAGAATCTAGAAGGAAGAAAGAAAAGAGTGAAGTAATGTCAATTCACAAGTAGAGATTCTTACCTTTGAACTCCAAGTGAAGTCTTCACGCTCCAGTGGTAGGAATCCTCCTTTGAATGCACTCTCACACTCTCTCCTTAGCTATTCTCTCAAGAGGCACGAAGATCAAATGACAAAAAGATTGGGTGGCAGTTTAATTTGGACTATTTATACAAAAGACAAGAAAAACCACCCAAAAATTGCAAGTTTTTAATTCTGTACGTAGTGGATCGTCCCATACGATCGTGGATCATCCTGGACGATATTACTTAAAAGCTTTGAAACGACCTTATTTGTATATGTGTATGAAATGTCTTCGTACAAGCTGATCGTCCCGTACAAACTAAGTTCGTCCGGTACGAACGGTTATTAAAAGGTCGGTTCTAGAAACTGCAGAAAAACCGTCATAAGTCGGTTGTATCGTCTGGACGAAAAGTGGTTCGTCCGGACGAAATTTTTACAGAGACCAGATCGTCCTGGATAATTAATTTTGTCTGGACGAAAATTTTATAGAGAGCAAATCGTTTTCTGACGATAATTAATTTCATCTGGACAAAAATTTTTCAGAGATCAGATCGTCCTGGACGATAATTAATTTCATCCCGGACGAATAGGACTTAGAAAATTTTTCAAGCCAGTTCTTATTTGTTCCATGTGCTCAATAGGAGATAACTGTCTGATCGTCCTGTAAGATCTGATATCATCTTGTACGATCAGTATAAATTTTATATGATCTCCTTATGTGTGTGTGTATGTTTTTATTCACTCAATTACTATCACTCCCTTTCAAATTTAATTCAAAGAAAAGTACAAGCTTCAAATTCACAAAGTATCTCATGTTGAATTTAATTTGAAGTCTTCGTAGTCTGGAGTTCGATTTTTCTGAAATGTTAGTACACACAAGAGCAAATACAAATCTTCTAAAATTGTTAGGAGATAACTACACATTTGAACAATAATGTTTGGAATCATCAAAACTATACAAGTTGCAAAAATGTAAAGCATGCAAATAGCAACTATCTTAACAATCTCCCCCTTTTTGATGATGGTAAAATAATTATTGTTTGTATGATTTCAATTTAAATAAATCTCTTAAACTCCCCCTGAATTGATGAATACATGAAAATAAGGAGGCATTTTGAACCAAAGAACAAAAATTTTTATTTTTCAAAAATTTTTTAACAAAAGATTAAAAAATACTAAGACAATACCACAAGCCAAAAGAGACAAAATCAAAATACAAGCATACACAAAATAGAAGCATACAAACACAATAATTTCTCCCCCTTTTTGATAACAACAAAAAGTGAAGAAGAAATAGACAAGAAATGTAAGTAATTATATGAAATTCATTTGAAAATTTAATCTAAAGAGTGATTGACATAAGGTATGCAATTTAAAACTAATAACATTAGGTAAATCATAGAAATTCATAGAATTTAAGAAGTGATATAACATTGTAAGTAAGAAAATTTTATCAAAGACATGATTCAATTTAGACATTTGAATATAGAAAATCATTACAAGAGAGATGAATGCAAATTCTATATTTCAAAGTTCAATAGAAATATAAATGAACATAAGATCAATTTGAATTAAGAGATTGAAAGAATTTGGAAAGAAGAGAATTACCACTTGTGGCGCTTTGCGCATCTTTTTCAAAATTTTGGCACATTTTTGGGCATCTTTTTACATTGGGCTTATTTTGTTCCCATTTTTCAAATTTGCGAACCTTTGCGCATTCCTTTTGATTTTTGTACTCTTTGTACAATTTTTCAAGAGTAATTGAAACCAATTCTTTCCAAGATCAATAATCTAAAATTTCAAATTTTTCTAAGTGCATAAATATCACTTGAGCAAAGAAATATAAAATAAGAACATATTTAAATTATAATAATAATATTAATTTTTATGTAGTCTAAATGAATAGACATGAAATTAAAAATTCTAATTATAATAAGTTATAAACAAATTTTAAATTTAGAAATACTAGATTTTCTAATGAAATTAATCTTAAATTACAATTTAATTTAAGCACAATTAAGATTAAAAAGACTAATAAAATTCATAAAAACTAAACACATTCCAAAAACAACCGAAATTTAAATCAACTACAACATATATTGATATTGATGAAAAAGATTACAAGATCATTTCATAATATCAATACAAAAACACAAAAAAATATATACTGAACTTTTAAAACTTAACATAAACAAACACAACTAAAACAAACACTAGAACAAACACTAATACAAACACAAATACAACAAACATAAAGAAAATTATCACTCAAAAATAGTCAAAAATCACAAAAACAAAACAAAACAAAACAAAATAAACTACGAAAACATAAATATCAATGTTGCAAAAATATTTTTATTTAAGCATTCAAATCAATTACACCAAGCCTTGTTCTTAATGTACTGAAGGTATCAAATACTAAAGATTTTGTAAAAATGTCTGCAAGTTGATTTTCAGTTAAAACATGAGTAAGTTCTATTTCTCCTTTGGATACATGATCCCTTATTAAATAATGCCTTATGTCAATGTGTTTGGTTCTAGAATGTTGAATAGGATTTTTGGAAATGCAAATAGCACTAGTATTGTCACAATAAATTAGAATAGTGCCTATAGTTAATCCTAAATCAATCAACTGTTGTTTTAACTAAAGTACTTGTGCTACACAACTTTCTAATGCAATATATTCTACTTCTACAGTAGATAGGGCTACTGAATTTTGTTTTCTACTGGACCAAAAAACTAATGAATTTCCAATGAATTGATATATTCCAGAAGTGCTTTTCCTATCCACTCTACAGTCTGTAAAGTCAGAATCTGAATAACCAACAATTTCAAATGAAGAGCTAAACTTAGGATACCAAATTCCTAAGTTCTGAGTTCCTAGTAAGTATCTTAATATCCTTTTCACTACTGTCAAATGTGATTCTTTTAGATCTGATTGAAATCTAGCACATAAGCAAACACTGAACATAATATATGGTCGGCTAGCAGTCAAGTAAAGTAAAGATCCAATAATCCCTCTATATTTCTTTTGATCAACAGATTTTCCCTTAAGGTCCTTATCCAACTGAACTGAGGAACTCATTGGTGTACTAACAGGTTTAGCATTGTCCATTTCATATTTTTTGAGGATGTCCTTAATATATTTAGTTTGACTAAGAAATGTATCTTCCTCAAGTTGTTTAATGCTAAATCATAGAAAGTAATTTAAATCTCCCATTAAACTCATTTCAAATTCACTACTCATTGTTTTAGAAAAATCATCACAAAGATTTTTATTTGAAGATCCAAAAATGATATCATCTACATAAATTTGAACAATGAGTATATCCTTTCCAAATTTCTTTAAAAAGAGAGTTGTATCCACACTTCCTTTTTCAAAAGATTTTTCAAGTAGGAAGGTGCTTAACCTCTCATACCAAGCCCTAGGTGCCTGTTTCAATCCATATAATGCCTTTTTTAACTTGAAAACATGATTTGGGTATTTTGAATTTTCAAAGCCTGGAAGTTGTTCTACAAAAATATATTCTTCAATTACCCCATTTAAAAAGACACTTTTGACATCTATTTGAAACAATTTAAAACCTTTAAAACAGGCAAAGGCAAGTAAAACCCTAATTGCTTCTAGTCTAGCTACAAGGACAAAAGTCTTCTCAAAATCAATTTCTTCAATTTGATTATACCCCTTAGCAACTAATCTAGCCTTATTTCTAATGACTACTCCTGAGTCATTCATTTTATTTTTGAACACCCACTTGATTCCAATAATTCTTTGATCTTTTGGCCTTGTAGTTAATTCCCAAACTTTATTTCTTACAAATTGATTCAGCTCTTCTTGCATGGCCAATATCCAAAATTCATCAGAAAGTGTTTGATCAATATTAGTGGGTTCTATATTTGAAATAAAGGCTGAATGATTGACTTCCTTGTTTAATCCACGCCTAGTTCTAACACCCTCACTAGGTTCACCTATAATCAATTCCCTTGGGTGGTTTTTAGAAAATCTCAAATATCTAGGCAAAAGGTTTTCTGTTTCCAAATTCTCTTCCACATTTTCTTCCAAATTTATTTTATCAATCTTTTGGGAGTTTTCCTCAATCTCATCTTCAACAGCATTTGGCTCTTCCAAATTTCCAGATTTATCAAATACAACATGTGTGGTTTCTTCAATTACTAAGGTTCTTTTATTGAATACCCTATAAGATTTTCCAACACTTGAATATCCAACAAAAATTCATTCATCTGATTTTGGATCAAATTTTCCTAAGGCAGATTTTCCATTATTATGAATGAACACCTTGCAACCAAAAACATGCAAATGAGATAAATTTGGTGTTCTACCTTTTAGCAACTCATAGGGTGTTTTATTTAAATTCGATCTCACATTCACCCTATTCAGAACATAGCATGCAGTGCTAACTGCCTCAGCCAGAAAATATCGAGGAAGTGAGTATTCTGCCAACATTGCTCAGACTGTTTCTATTAATGTTATGTTTTTCCTTTCAACTACCCCATTTTGTTGAGGGGTTCTAGGTGCAAAAAAATTGTGATTAATCCCTTTTTCTTTACAAAAATTTTTAAATCTTTTATTTTCAAATTCTCCTCCATGATCACTTTGTATAGAAATTATTTCACATCCTAGTTTTCTTTGAATCCAAGTTAAAAAATTTCTGAATTCCTTAAACGATTCACTCTTATGAAAAAGAAATCTATCCCAAGTGAATCTTGAGAAATAATCCACTATAACAAATCCGTATACCTTCTCTCCTAGACTTACAGTTCCTACTGGTCTAAAAAGATCCATGTGAAGAATTTCCAATGATTTACTGGTCCTAAGATCCTTATTGGACTTAAAAGAGGACTTCACTTGTTTTCCTAATTGACATGCATCACAAAGGTGGTCCTTAGTAAAGTCTAGTTTTGGTATACCTCTCACTAAGTTCTTTTGGGTAATTCTCCTAAGGTTTTTCATACTAAAATGACAAAATCTCCTATGCCAAAGCCATGATCATCAGAAACAGTTTTCAAACAAAAAACAGTAGGAGATTGAATACAATTTAAATCTAGCATGTAAACATTATTTACCCTTTTTCCATTTAAAATTTCTTTCCCATTTAGGCTTAATATGCAGCTAGTAGGTAAAAATTTTATATTATATCCCTTGTCACATAGCTGACTTATACTTAACAAATTATGTTTTAAGCTTTCAACCAATAACACATTGTTTATGAAAAAGTTTTTGAAATTTCCAATCATACTAGATCCAACCACTTTCTTTATGGTATTATCTCCAAGTGTAACCTTGCCTCAATTCCTGGCTTTCAGCGTTATGAATTGAGCAGTATCTCCAGTCATATGCTATGAACATCCACTGTCCAGGTACCATATGCTCCCACGAGATCTTGTGTGAGAGCAATCCTGCAAAACTCTCAAATGTTAGACCTGGGAACCCAAACTAGTTTGAGTTCACCTTTTAGCAATTTATAATCAGATGCATGTATGATATGTCTAGCTTTATGCATCTTAGATCTCCACACCAAATTAGATTTCATCTTCAAACTACAGGTGTGAGCTATATGTCCCAAAAATCCATAATTATTACATTTAATATTAGGAAAAATATTCCTAAGTTTTCTTCCATTTGATTGTCTTCTAAGGGATTTCACGAATTTAGGATAATATTTAGGATTTGTAAAATCTTCAAGTTTAGGGAGTTTCCTATTATCCTCGAGAGCTCTTATTGTCAGTTTATAGAATGAATTCGAATCTTCAAAGATTTGATTTGTATAATTGATTCTATATGTTTTGCTCTCTGATTCATCCTTAAAATTCTTAAATTCTTTTTCAAGTTCAGCATTGGATGATTTTAAATTCTCAAAATTTTTATTCAAGTCATCATATTCATCAAGTAGTTTTATGTGGTTGTTATCTATTAAAGCATGATCTTTCCTAAGGATTTCGTGTTCCTTCTTAAGCTCTTCCAGTTCTAAACTTAAACTAGTACGCATCTTTTTCATTTTCCTATATGCATCATGCATGTGTTCAGAAACTTCAAACAATTCATCATAGGTTAAGTCACATACCTCTTCTTGATCTGAGTGATCAACATTGTCTGCCATCAAGCAAAGGTTGGTGACTTCTTCTTCTTTTTCAGTCTCAGATGAGTCTGAAGCTGAGTCCGCCCAGAAAGCTTTTTGAAACTTCTTCTTGCCCTTCTTTACCATTGGTTTCTCCTCCACCTTCTCCTTGCTAGGAGTGGCTTTGAGTTTTGGGCAATCAGTCTTGATATGACCTGGTTTCCTGCATTCATAACAAATCACTTCATTAGAAACCTTGCCATTTATGTTAAACTTACCTCTATTCCATTGCTGGCGTCTCTTCTGCTTCCTCTTTAAAAAGCTTCTGAATTGTCTAGTCATCAATGTAATATCGTCTTCATCCTCAGGTTGTGAGTGTTCACTCTCTGACTCTTCCACTTTCAGTGCAATATTCTTGTCCTTTCATGCTTCACCTGCATCAATCTTTCTTTGACTTACTCCTTGCTCATAAGCAATGAGTGAACCAAGAAGATTGTCAATAGAATAAATGTTTAGATCTTTAGACTCTATAATAGCAGTAATTTTAGCATCATAAGCAGTAGGTAAATAACGAAGAATCTTATTAACCATTTCTACATTAGTTAATTCCCTACCAAGTGCATGCAAAGAAGTGACAATTTGTGTGAATCTTGTGTACATGTCAGAAATAGATTCATTAGGTTTCATGCGAAATAACTCACAGTCATGTAATAAGATATTGTGTCTTGATTGCTTAACCTCATTTGTCTCTTCATAAGTTATACAAAGTCTATCCCATATATCCTTTCCACTTTTGTAAGTGGAAACCCGCATGTAGTCTTCAGATTTTAAAGCACAAAAGAAACTATTTAGACATTTGGCATTTAATTGTGCTAAGTCATGTTCTTCTATAGTCTAATCTGCAAAAGGTGTTTCTACCCTAACTCCATCAACTAATCTAGTTGGTTTTGTGTAACCTTCATGGACTAGAATCTACATACGATAATCAAGTGTCTGTAAGAAAGTAGACATGCGTGTTTTCCAAAAATCAAAAGGAATATTGTCAAAGAGTGGAGGTCTAGTAATAGAGTAACCCTCAGGTGTGTTTCGGTTTCCAAATGTAGCCATCTACGTTAATCAAAAAGTAGTTCAAACTTATGATTTTGAAACGAAGCTCTGATACCACTTGTTAAGATAGTTGCTCTGATACCACTTGTTGAGTCTAGTAAATAGGTTGTTAAACCTAAGTTAATGTCCCAAGGCTACCAAGAGGGAGGTGAATTGATAGTTTAAAAATTTTAAGCCCTCTTTTAAAATGAGTTAAACCGAAATGAAAATTTTCTTTTAAGTTTTTGTAGAAAGCATTTTTCAACCACAGAGTTTTTAAAGCTAAAAATAAAATGCGAAAAAGTAAAAACAGTAAAGTAAATGACACAAGATTTATAGTGGTTCGGTCTAAACCAGACCTACATCCACTCCCCAGAGGCACCCTCTGAGTATTGCACTAATACCAATAGTGACTCTCCTTTTGCACCCACAGCAAGGCGGAGAAGCCTTTACAAAACACTCTTTTCACCACTACCCGGTGTGGTAGAGAACCGTCCGTCCTTATCACACAATCTCCAGTGTTGGCAGAGAACCGTCCGTCCTTTCACACAATCCCCAGTGTTGGCAGAGAACTGTCCATCCTTTCACACTCTCCTAGTGTGGGCAGAGAACCCTTCGACTATTCACACTCTCCAAGTGTAGGCAGCGAACCCTTCGGCTATTCACACTCTCCAAGAGTAGGCAGCGAACCCTTCGGCTATTCACACTCTCAGAGTGTAGGCAGCGAACCCTTCGTCTGTTCACACTCTCCAAGTGTCGGCAGAGAATCGGATCTCCTTGACAGATCTTCTCACAAGAATCTAGAAGGAAGAAAGAAAAGAGTGAAGTAATGTCAATTCACAAGTAGAGATTCTTACCTTTGAACTCCAAGTGAAGTCTTCACGCTCCAGTGGTAGGAATCCTCCTTTGAATGCACTCTCACACTCTCTCCTTAGCTATTCTCTAAAGAGGCACGAAGATCAAATGACAAAAAGATTGGGTGGCAATCTAATTTGGACTATTTATACAAAAGACAAGAAAAACTGCCCAAAAACTGCAAGTTTTCAATTCTGTACGCACTGGATCGTCCCGTACGATCGTGGATCATCCTGGACAATATTACTTAAAAGCTTTGAAATGACCTTATTTGTATATGTGTACGAAATGTCTTCGTACAAGCTGATCGTCCCGTACGAACAAAGTTCATCCGGTATGAACAGTTATTACAAGGTCGATTCTAGAAACTGCAGAAAAATCGTCCTAAGTCGGTTGTATCGTCTGGACGAAAAGTGGTTCGTCTGGACAAAATTTTTACAGAGACCAGATCGTCCTGGACGATAATTAATTTCGTCTGGACGAAAATTTTACAGAGAGCAAATCATTTTTTGACGATAATTAATTTCGTCCCGGACGAATAAGACTTAGAAAATTTTTCAAGCAAGTTCCTATTCGTTCCATGTGCTCAATAGGAGATAACTGTCTGATCGTCCCGTACGATCTGATATCATCCTGTACGATCAGTATAAATTTTATATGATCTCTTTATGTGTGTGTGTATGTTTTTATTCACTCAATTTTAATCACTCCCTTTCAAATTTAATTCAAAGAAAAGTACAAGCTTCAAATTCACAAAGTATCTCATGTTGAATTTGATTTGAAGTTTTCGTAGTCTGGAGTTCGATTTTCCTGAAATGTTAGTACATACAAGAGCAAATACAAATCTTCTAAAATTGTTAGGAGATAACTACACATTTGAACAATAATGTTTGGAATCATCAAAACTATAGAAGTTGCAAAAATATAAAGCATACAAATAGCAACTATCTTAACATAAATAACATATTTTTGATAGATGAATATAAATTATATATCTTTCCTAATAAAACTCTTATTTGTAATATGATTTAGAGCATATGCATTCTTAGATATCTTTCAAGCTTGTAGGGGTAAAAATAATAAGCTGACCACTTCTTAAGAACCTAGCATATTTTACATCATATGTTTAGGTACACAAACATATTATTTTAGTATTTATGGTTATTTTTGTGTTCCTCTATAATGGCTATACATCACACTAGATTTTAACTACACATATAGCCACTATGTGCATTAAATAAAAATTGAGAAAATATTGAAAACATCATTCAACTTTAGAGTACAAGAATCTTCATTAGTATTTAATATATTCTCTACATCATCAATCCAAAATAAGAGAGTTAGCCAGACATGAAAGAAAAGATAAACAAACTCATTTTAATTGAAATCATAGAATAATATAAATTACAAGAGAATGATATCACAAAAAAGGATCAATATATCTCCTATACACTCCTTCCTTAACATACTTAGTTACTCTAATAAATACTTCCTAAAATACTTTAATGATTGTATCTAGAACTTCTCTAGTCTCTATTAGAATTGACTCTAAGAGAGATATAAAGAAGTACATTGAAAAGTACTAAAATTAGATAAGTGACTGAACTCTCTTACAAGTATAATACAATGAATATTAATAGGAATACATAAATTAGGCAATTGGCATTACGGCGCTTGAAAGATCAGCACCGTAATGCCCATAAAATGAACTAATGCTTATATATTGATGTTTTTCCTCCTCCCCAATGCTTACTAATGTGGATTAGTTACTTAGGAATAATCATGTCGCTTCACTAGAAGATCATGTCCTTTGGAAGTTACAACTACTACATCACAATGCTACTAACTTTCAAATACTACGGTGTTCGAGTGGAAAATTTGGTGCCAATGCATGATAGCTTGTGATGCAGCAACAAAACTACTGAGCTGGAAGAAAATATAATACCTAAAATAAGATTTTAGCCACTACTACTCTTGAAATTATAATAAATAAAATAATATATTATTTACACTTATTAATGAACTAGTAGATTGTTATAGTTTATGACCCCTAGTCTGAGATTTTGAAGATGACAATTTTGAATGTTACTCTTATCTGTGAGTACTAACATTTCAGGGAGATAACACACTGCTCAAGACAATGAAAGACTCAAGAGTAGATAGAATAGGATGTGAAGGAATTTGTAACTTTGTATTTTCTTTTTGTTGGTTCTTGAGTCTAGCCGCAAAAATGTAGGCAAACTAAGTAACCATGCACACACAAAGGGGGAGAGTTTTTTTTAAGAAAAAAAAATTATTTTTATGAAGATCGTATTGTACGATTTTAAATTGTATTGTATGATACACTATGGCTCAATGACTATATTATGTGAACTAATCATACTATAAAATTGTTATCCTACTATATGATTTATTTTCAACCAAAAACCCTAAATACTAGATTAATTTAAGCAAGTTTTTAATATTTAAATTTTGAACTAATCATACTATATGACCCAATCATACTATATAAATATTTGAGTACTTACTCAAAATTAACCCTCATAATTAGCTAATTAAATCAAGGCTTAATTAATGATTATCTATCATAATGTATGACCCGGTTCGTATCGTACGATGAACCGAGGCTGCTTTCGGTCATCCGAAGATTTTATTGGATGAAACCTTGATTTTTGAACTAATTGTACAATATAATGTATATATCATACTGAATTACTTGAACATTTTACTGATTAGACTATATGAGTTTTATCATACTTGATGATGAACATAGATGAATTTTGATCATCCCAACATTCATCTTGTACGAAGAGAAGAAGTTTAGTATATCGTACTAGATGATATTTTTCTCGTATTGTATGATGTATTGAAAATTATTGCATGTTTGTACTCCTCCATACCCGGATGAAAACAGATCTTATTGTACGAATATAAATGAATAAATTAAAATTTTTAGGGTTTCTTGAAGCCTGATATTTATGTAATTCTTTTATTTTTTGAAAAAAAGAGAGGAACAAGACAAAGGAAGGGAACTCTTGAGAGGGAGCTTCTTGAAGGGATTTAGGGCTTGTGGGAGGAAGGAGAAGGTGAGTTTGTGAGGGAGAAGGAGTGTTAGGGGATCACACAGTTGCTTCAAGCCTACTGCACTCTTGTTCCTCCTATGGCTTGGGTAAATATTGTGGGAGTTCTCTAGGGGGAGAGCCTTCAAGGTAAACGTCCTCAAAGGTCCTCTTCCTTCTCAAGGAGGGAGAAAAATGAGAAGGTCCACTACCGTCACTAGGAGGGTGACATAGCATCCGGCACTTCGCTATACCAGGGAAGGTGAAAGTGAGTTTGTGTAAAGACTTCTTCGCCTTATTGTGGGAGCAGATGGAGAATTACTTTTGAGTACTGCAAATCCCGGAGTGGAGGACTCCGGGGAGTGGACGTAGGTTAAGTGATCAAACCACTATAAATCTTCTGGTGTACTTTTTCCATTTAAAGCATTTTATTTTTGTTGCATTTAACATTGCTATAACTACATGGTGAGAATTTGATTTTAGTACTTCATTGTGTAATTTAAAATTTCATCACCACTGTTACAATCATCTTTTAATCACTAGCTTCCGCTTCAAATTAGTTAAGGAATTTTTTAAAATTCATAAAAAATTAGAACTCCTATTTAGGCTTTGTTTTTTATTTCAAAAAATACCAATTTACCTCCCTCTTGATGCATCTCGTACTTTTAATTGGTATCAGAGTGGGGTTTCAAAAATACTGTTTTAAAAAACCTTGAAAAAATCTATCATGACACATTTTGGTAATCGTAATACTGTGGAGGGTTATTCCATAACTCTTCCACCCTTGTTTGACAATAAACCATTTAATTTTTGGAAAAATTGAATGTCTACATTTATACAATCTATAGACTATATATGTGGATGTTGGTACAAGAAGGTTAAATTGCACATTTTAAAATTTTGAATGACATTAAAACTCAAATATCATATAGTGAATGGAGCAATAAGGATAGAGATCTAGCACAATTAAATGCAAAATACTTAAATTATTTCTTTTGTCCATTGAAATTAGAAGACTACATGAGAGTGTCCACCTCTACTACTAGTAAGGTCATCTAGGATAGACTGTGTATCACACACAAAGGAACTAGTGAGATTAAACAATCTAGATTAAATATTTTATTGTATGATTATAAACTCTTCCGCATGAAACCTAGTCAAATTATATCTGACATGTATACTAGGTTCACCCAGATAGTGACATCCTTGCATGCACTAGGTAGAGAGATTTCTAATTCTGAAAAAGTCAATAAAGTTTTAAAATGCTTACCAAGTTCTTACAATATTAAAATCACTATAATTACTGAGTCCAAAGATTTAAACATTTATTCAATTGACAATTTGCTTGCTTACGAGCAAGGAGTGAGTCTAAGGTAAAATGATACAAGAGAAAAGAAGGAGCGAACGGTGGAACTAAAAGCAAATAACTCAAAAAGTTAAAGTTCTATGGTAGAGAAAGATAACGATATAGCTTTGATGACCCATCAATTCAAGAGTTTTTTGAAAAGAAAATAAAGGTGTAATCAAAACAATTGGAAAAAAGGTAAAAGCTTAAAGAATACTAAAGTTTCATCTTACATAATTTGCTTTGAGTGTAGAAAACTAGGTCACCTCTAAGATGATTTCCCTAATATAAAGATCCACCCAACTAAGGAGAAGGGCGAGGAGATGCCAAAGTATAAGAAAGGCAAGCTATAAATACAAAAGGAATTTTGGGCCAACTCTACCTTAAAATCATTAGAAGAAGAAGCAGAGGAGGAGGTAACAAATTTATGTCTAATGGCTAATAATAATCTTGATCAAACAGATCAAGATGAGGTATGTCAACTTTCATATAAAGAATTTTTGGTTATTTCTGAAAAAAAATCATGATTCGTATAGAAAGTTAAAGAAAATGCATGCTAACATTAACATTGAGTTTAGTTCTTTACAAACTGAGCATGCTAATTTAGTTAAATAACATTTTGATTTAGATAGAGAAAACATGTCCTTGCTAGATGAGTTTGATAAATTAAATAAGAAGCATATTGAATTATCCGATGCACATAATTTCTTGAAGACATCACATATTGAGTTAGAAAAAGAGTATAAGAAATTAGATGAACTTGCATGGGAAATAGATAATAATGAATATTGGTTAAAAGGGGAAGTGATAACTTATGAATATGAAAATAAAGCTCTGAAAGAAAAACTCATAGCATTTGAAAATAATAACCATCATCCCCATTAGCCCAAACAAGCAACCCCCCGACATCACATGCATCACATAACTTTAAGAAGAGGTATCATCACCTACATAGGTAAGGGTAGTGTAGACACCTCCCTCTTTCTATAAAGGGTAAATGATGAAATTCTCATTATTCAGATTTATGTAGATGACATCCTATTTGGATCTTCAGATACAACCTTATGTGATGAATTCTCAAAAATAAAGAGTAACGAGTTTGAAATGAGCATGATGGGAGAGCTAAATTATTTTCTTAGGTTTAGTGTAAAATAGAATATTCCTTAGCCAAACTAAATACATCAAGGATATTCTGAAAAAATATGAAATGAAAAATGTTAAGGCCATGAACACTCCCATGAGTTCTATAATTCAACTAGATAAAGACCCAAATGGAAAATCAGTTAACCAGGAAACGTATAGAGGAATAATTGGATCTCTCCTCTACTTTATTGCTAGTAGACTGGATATAATATTTAGTGTGTGCCTCTGTGCTTGATTCCAAGCTGACCCTAAAGAGTCTCACTTAACTGCGGTCAAGAGAATCTTTAGATATCTATTAGGCACCCAAAACTTAAGAATTTGATATCCTAGACACATCACCTCCTTCGAAATCTTAGGGTACTTAGATTATAATTTTGTAGGATATAGGGTAGATAGGGAAAGAACCTGTAGAACCTATCATTTCATAAGTCAAAACTTAGTTTCATGGTCCAGTAAGAAGCAAAATTCAATAGCCATTTTCACTGCCGAGATATAATATATAGCAGTAAGAAGTTATATTGCATAAGTGTTGTGGTTGAAATAGTAACTTTTGGATCTTAGATTATCCATCAGAACAATCTTAATTATGTGTGACAACACTAGTATAAATTGCATATCAAGAAATCCAATTCAATACTCTCGAATGAAATATATATATATATATATATATATATATTAGACATCACTTTATAAGTGATCATGTAGCCAAAGAAGACATAAAATTACATCATATAGCTATAGGAGATCAATTAGTAGACATATTCATGAAACCACTAGCCTATGACATCTTTAGCACCTTGAGGACAAAACTAGGTGTTATAAACATTCATGCTTGATCCAAAAAAAAAAAAAAAAAAAACAAAACAAAACAAAAAAAGACAAAAAAAAGGGTCAAAGGTGTTTCCTGATCTTCACACACTCATCTCATTGAATTCAAAAAATGACTAATTTTTTATCCCAATCATACTATACGATTACACTTCATACTATACGAACATCACAAAATGCATAGATCAAAGCCTTATATTTAATCAACATTCCAGATTCAATTTTTGATCTGTCTATCGTACTGTATGACACACGTCAAACTATACAATACAAGTGGTCATGAATTTAAATCCTTTGGTACGATGTAATTACCCTTCGTACTATACGATATATACCTTTCATACTGTACGATCCACATGTCGAAATGGATTGGGATGAATTTAACTCAGTCAGTATGATATTATTACCCTTCATACTATACGAACACACATTCGTACTGTACGATATTTTTTATCAAAGGTCATATTAATGATCCCTGGGGATAAACATATTTTCTTCAAATCCTCCAGTACGATACTGATCATACTATATGATTTGACCACCTTTCATAATCGATCATTCAGATGAAATAATTGCTTGATTGTATTATACGATCCTCCATCGTACTATACGAACAGTAAAAAATTCTATAAATGGGAGGGGAAACAAGCTCATTTTACTCAACCTCTCCTCACTACACTCGTCTTCATTTATTTCTACTCAATGGAGAGCTCAAGCAAATAAGGCTGAATTGTCCCAGGAAGCTCCTTTTTCTCTTGTCATCACGACGATCATTTTTTGTCTGCTAAAGATGAGGACGCCTATCATAAATTCAAAGTATGTATGATCACTCCTCACATGCTAAATTAAACAGCCCTTAACTTTGAGGTGATGAGCATCTTTGCTTCCATTACCTTCCAATTTTTTCTTACCCTGGCCTTTCCATTCAATTATGAGCTCCTCTATGAGTTCTTTGCCAACCCGAGGATAAATATAGACAACTTGACCCTCACTTCATTTGTCTGCCTTTAAAATATCAAATCACCATAGCAAACATCGTTAAATATATCAGACTTTCTATTGAAGGACGTCGAGCCTACTCCCTTATAATAAATGAGTTTAATTAGAGTTCCATTAGTTTGGTTCTTAGAAATGTTGCTTTGAACCAACACGAACCTCTTGTCCTGGCCTTAACCCAAAATGCCCGGATCATCCAACACATTTTTAGGACATCCATAATACCCAAAGCTGGAGATAGGATACGCATGCCCCTAATCATGTTTGTTGTCACTTACCTAATTACGTATAATAATATATTCGATGAAGATGATTTAATTATTGACTATATCCAGAACATGACCCAAATTTGCCTTCCTAGCACCCGTATGAAACTCAATTTAGCCCTCGGTCATCTTGTAAGATATATTCTTCACAACAAATACCAGTTGACCTATCCTGGTGAACCTGATAACGTCCCTATTTTCTATATGGATGCCTCCTTCCATATCTTATTTCATCGAGGTCAAGAGCATGATGAGTCAGATTTTAATGAAGAAGGGGAGGCTACTACAGTAGGAGAACCTTCTCCACCAAGAAGACCTGCTCCATAAAGAGGACCTACACCTGCAAATCCTCACGATGACATCATTTAATGACTCGAACAACTAGAAACTCGGCTTGACTCTCATATCTAGGAACAACACCAACAACATGAGGAGGACATGCAATTGTTTGAGGAAAGATTTGCTTCAATTGATCATCAGTTTATGTCAATCCATCACTTTTTTCAGCCACTTCCACCACCAACTAATCAGGATCCTCATTTTGGCTAAGTCACTGTCTGATGTATTTTTTGTACTTTTCCTTGGTACTCCTTTCTTTGGTGATGTCAAAAGGGCGAGAAATTCGTCTATCCTTAGTTAGTATGCTTTCCTGTTGCATATCATATTTTTTGTTTTAATTTCTAACTTAAAATGAAATATATGTTTTTGTTCATGTTTTTTTTGTTCATATTTTTATTTATGTTTATATATATATATATATATATATATATATATATATATATATATATATATATATATATATATATATACTATCTTGCCTATCAACAAAATTATTTAAAATCATAAAAAAGAGGGAGATTGTTGCAGCCTATGACCCATAGTCTGAGATTTTGATGTTGAAAAATAATGTTAATTGAATTATCTTATTCTTCATTAAATATTTTGAATGTTACTATTGTCTATGAGTACTAATATTTTAGGGAGATCACACACTTCTCAAGACAACGAAAAAATTGGGAGTGGGTAGAATAGGATGTAAAGGAGTCTGTAACTTTGTATTTTTGTTTTTTTTTTGTTTTTGAGTCTGGCCATAAAAGTGTATGCAAATTGAGTAATCATGCACATACACAGGAGGAGAGATTTTTTTTTTAAGAAAAAAAATCATTTTTTATGAAGATCACACTGTACGATTTTAAATCGTATTGTACGATACACTATGGCTCAAAGGCTATGTTACATAAACTAATCATATTATATAATTATTATCATAATGTATGATTGTTATCATATTATAGGATTTATTTTTAACCCGAAACCCTAGCCGTCAGATTAATTTAAGCAAGTTTTTAATATTTGAATTTTGAACTAATCATATTGTATGAATATTTAAATACTTACCGAAATTAACCCCCATGATTAGTTAATTAAATTAAGGCATAATTAATGATTAGTGATCATATTGTACATCCTAATTCATATCATACAATTAATTGACGCTTTTTTTGGTCATCCCAAAGATCGTACCAGACAAAACTTTGATTTTTGAACTAATTATATTGTACGATGTATACATCGTATCAGATGACTTGAATGTTTTAACTAATCATATTATATGAGTTGGATCATACCAGATGATGAACATAGATGAATTTTGGTCTTCCAAGTATTCATCCTGTATGAACAGAAGAAGTTTAGTATATCGTATTGGACGATATTTGTATCGTACTGGACGATATTTGTATCGTACTGTACGATGCATTAGAAAATTATTGCTTGTTCGTACTCCTTCGTACCACGATGAAAACTATTTTGAATTGATCGTAATGTATGAAAAGAAATAGCCAAATTTAAAATTTTACAGTTTCTTGAAGTCTGATTTTTATGTAATGCTTTTATTTTTAAAAAAGAGAGAGGAATGTGACAAAGAAAGGGAACCCTTGAGAGGGAGCTTCGTGAAGAGATTTAGGGCTTATAAGAGGAAGGAGAAAGTATGTTTGTGAGGAAGGAGTGTGAGGGGATCACATGGTTGCTCCAAGACTGCTGCACTCTTGCACCTCTTATGGCCCGGGTAAATCTTGTGGGAGCTCTCTAGGGGGAGAGCCTTTAAGGTCAACGTTCTCAAAGGTCCTTTGCCTTTTCTAGGAGGGAGAAAAATGAGAAGGTCTACCGCCATCATCGGGAGGGTGACAAAGCATCCGACACTCCGTCACACCGGGAAAGGTGAAAGTGAGTTTGTGTAAAGGCTTCTCCACCTTGCTGTGGGAGCAGAAGGAGAATTACTTTTGAGTAGTGTACATCCCGGAGTGGAGGACTCCGGGGAGTGGACGTAGGTCAATTGATCGAACTACTATAAATCTTCTGGTGTGCTTTTCCATTTAACTTATTTTATTTTTGTTGCATTTAACATTGCTATTACTATTTTGTGAGAATTTGATTTTAGTACTTTGTTGTGTGATTTAAAATTTTATCACCACTGTTGCAATCATATTTTAATCAATAACTTCTTCTTCAAATTAGTTAAGTTGTTTTTTAAAATTCATAAAAAAAATTAAAACTTCTATTTAGGCTTTATTCTTTATTTTAAAAAAATACCAATTCACCCACCTCTTGTCGCTTCTCGTACTTTCACAAATAAATTTGAAATAGTAGTAGTCAAGAATAGAATAGCTTGATAGTAATCTATATATCCAGAGATCATAAGTCTTGTGAAGCAAATACAACAATATCCAGTGACTGATAAGAGGGACAAAATCAATAAAATAAAGGAATCATAAGATGAGGAGCTTAACCACCATAAAAAAATGAGCCAAATGAAATTAAAATGCAGCATCTTAAGAGATTAGGAAGATAACCTCATCCTTTTCCAGCTGGCAATTTTGATACAGATGACTTTCCTGGTATTATAGTAAATAATAGAGATGTTATTAAAGTTAGACCCAAATATTCTACCATATTTTCCCTCCAAATTTGGTATAGAGAGCAACAAATAATGCTTTAATAAAATGTTTTATGAATAACATTAACATGAGATGACTCAAAGAAGTAACCAAATAGCTAAATTAGATTTGGCATGATTAAGGAAGCTATCCAACTAAGGGATAAGATTAGGGATCACAAATATAAAATCACATAAAAAAAGGTGTGTAATGATTTCTCGAAGAGAGGTACAAAAAGCATACTTCATGTCCATTTGAATATTTCTTTTCATTAAGATATCTATTGTTTTAAGACCACTACCTAAAGTTATCCTATATAAGTAGAGAATCTCAAGATATAGTTCCTATGCCAAACATAGCTATGCCAAATGGGTTGATGTAAATCATCATAATAGTCATTAATATAAGATTTAAACGTGGTGTTCTCTTAGTCGTGCTATTTTAAGATGTATGAAGGATTAAAAATAACTAGAGTTGCAAGAGTGGCATCCTGAATATGGGGCAAGCAAACCTAGGGGGATAACCATGCAACAACAACAACAACAACAATAATAATATCAAGCATTTTTCCCACTACATGGGGTCGGCTACTTGAATCCTTCTTCACCATTGTGTCTTGATATAATTCAAATTCTCATTTAAATCTAATAAAGGGAGACCATTTCTAATACTTTCTAACCAAATCTTTTTAGGTCTACCTCTACCTTTCTTAACATAAGTCAAATCTAATACCTCAACTTTCCAAACTGGGTCATCGGGGGCCTTCATTTAATCTGACCAAACCATCTAAGGCGACTCTCTCTAATCTTATCTTCCACTGGAGCTACTCAAACCTTTTAACATATATGCTCATTTTGTATCCTATCTCTAAGGGTAAAGCCACTCATCCACCTAAGCATTCTCATATCTAAAACACTTAACTTAATATTATTCTTCTCTTTTAATGGCCAACATTAATCACCATAAAGCATTGCATGTCTCACCACCATCTTTAGAATATCCCCTTAAGTTTGAGGGGGACTTTCCTATCGCCAATAAGCCCGATGCATTCCTCTACTTCAACCATCCAACTTGAATTCTGCTGATAATATCCCCATCTATTTCACCATCACTTTGAATTATAGATCCAAAATATCTAAAATGTATACTCTTATTAATGACTTGATCAGCCAAAGTCACAATCCCCTCACTAGGTATATTGCTACTCACTACAGGAAAACAGCTCATTTCCGAAAGAATTTCCGGCGGAAATAAATTCGTCGCAAATTCCGGCGGATTTTCCGGCGGATTTCCGACGGATTTTAAGAATTATTTTTTTTTTTAAAATATAACTTAAATTATTGAATTAATTAATTAATTTTTTATTTTTTAAATTATTGAATTAATTAATTTTTTAACTTCAAGTTAAATTAAGTTACTTATTGAATTTTTAATTTTTAATTTTAAGTTAATTATTGAATTATTTTTATTAAATTAAGTTAAATAATTTAATAATTTATTATTAAATTAAATTAACTAATTTAATTATTTATTGTTAAATTAAATTATATTTCTTTTATCTTTAAAAAATTTTACTTCTAAAATAATTATTACTTTTAATATGTAGTAGTTATAACTTAAATAAATTAAAGTATAAGTTCTTTACAGTTTTTAATTAAAGGCAAGATGGTAGATTGGGGCTACAGAACACGCGCGCAGAGAGGAGGAGGGCCGGGTTCGAACCCCGTCGAAGGCAGAGACGACCGACGCGGGCCTGTTGAGCGGGCTTGCTTGTGCACCTGGGCTCGCTGGCTCTGTGCGGGCCGGCTGGCTGATCAGAAATCGGAGCTATGGGCAGGTCGGGTGCTTAGAATTTGTACTTATTATTTTTTTTTTAACTTACGGCGCAAAAAAAATCCGCCGAAAATAGTTTTCCTGCAAAAAATCCGCCGGAAATATGCCGGAAATGTTTCCGGCGAATTATTATGCGCCGGAAGGCCTTTTTTGACGCGCGTCAAACCGGCGGAGATATTTCCGCCGGAAATCCTAATTTCCGACGGATTTTGGCCAATTTCCGGCGTAAATGTCTGTCGGAAAATGAAGTTTTTCTTGTAGTGACTAAAATTATACTATATATATTCAGTTTTAGATCTACTAAAGTGAAAAACTTTAGACTCTAAGGTTGACCTCCATAATTCAAGATTACCGTCAACTCCCTCTCTAGTTTTATCAACAAGAAAAATATCATCAGCAAAAAACATACATCAAGGTACATCCTCTTGCAAATGTCTAGTGAGAACATCCATGACTAAAGAAAAAAGATATGAGCTTAAGGCTGATCCTTGATGTAATCCAACCAAAATATGAAAATACTTTATCAAAACACCTTGTGTTTAAACACAAGTAATACCTCCTACATACATATCTTTAATGCTTTTAATATAAGTGTTATTAACTCCTTTCTTTTCAAGAACTCTTCATAGCACTGCTTTTTGAACTTTATCATACGCTTTGTCTAAATCAATAAATATTATATGTAGATACTCCTTATTCTCTCTTTATTTCTCCATCAAACTTCTTAATAAATGTATGGATTTTATAGTAGACCTACCCAGCTTGAATACAAATTGATTTTGAGAAACATTAGTTTCATGTCACAACCTACACTATTAATTCCTCTATAATTTGCACACTCATGTGCATCACCTTTATTCTTAAAAATAAGAATTAACACACTCATTCTTCACTCATCTGATATCTTTTTAGTCTTTAAAATAGTATTTAAAAGTTCAATAAGCCAATAAATTCCTTCATCTCCTTAGTATTAACACATCTCTAATGGAATATCATCTGGTCCAACAGTTTTTCCACACTTCATTTTCTTTAAAGCCTCTCTATCTTTAGTTTTACTAATACGCTAATAAAAAAATCTTTATTTTGATTTAGGGTGCTAAATTTTCTAAAGTTAATTGTATTTTCACATTCTTCATTAAAACGTTTAGCAAAGTATCTCTTCCACCTTTGTTGAATTTCACCATTTAAGAAAATTACTTTTTGATATTCATCCTCAATACACTTTATTTGAACTTAATCCTTACTACTCCTATCTCTTTGTTTGGCTAACTTGTACATATATTTTTCTCTCTCCTTAGTATCTAATCTATTATATAAATCATTAACATCTAAGATTAAAAGCTAAGCTCTTTGTATTGCAAATAGCTTTCTTAGATTCCTTACGAGCATCTTTATAGCTTTCTCAATTATCAGAATTTTTATATCTAAACTAATTTTATTAGCAAATATTCTTATTTTTTATTTTTTCTTGCACATTTGTATTTCACCACTAACTATTTTTACTATAAGTAGCTTTTTCCTTCAAAACTTCAAGCACATCTTTTACAATATTCTTAATATCACCAGCCATTTTTTCTCACATAACATTATCATCATCATGCACAGATAAAATCTTAAGATCTAAAATTTTACTTTCAAAAAAACTTTTATTAATATTTTTTAAATGCCTCCATCAAATCCTTGTAAATAGTTTTACTTTATTTTTTATTTTCTGTCCATTTATCTTAAAGGCAAAACTAATAATCGATGTTAGGTACATAACTTTTCACTCAGAATAACTTTGTAATTTTTGCAATCTAAACAATCTAATTTTCTTAGAAGAAAATAATCAATCTATATTTTATTATGTCCATTTTTATAAGTGATAAGATGCTTATCTCTTTTCTTAAATAAGATATTAACTATTAAAAAATCATAAACTAAATAAAAATCTAATATGGTCTTACCACCTTCATTTATCATTCCAAACTCATGGCTCCCATGAATGCTTTCAAAATCATCTACCTCTCTACCAACATGTCTATTTAAATCTCCTCCAATAAAAACTCTTTCTTCAAGAGGTATCTTTTGTATTAATTATTCTAATTCATTCTAAAATTTTAATTTTGAACTTATATCCAAACCTACTTGAGGAGCACAAACACTTATAATATTAACTTTCTTTTCATAAACAATAATCTTTAAAGCTATAATTCTATCTCTAATTCTATTAATTTTTATAACATTATCCTTCAAATTCTTATATTTAATCACGCATACACCATTTCTAATATGACTCCTACCTGAATACCATAATTTATATCCTAAACTATCAATCTTCTAAAATGATTGATTTATATATGAGTTATTAGGGAACAAAAAAAAAAAAAAAAAGAAGTGTCTAACATTTCCATAAGAGAGTTTCCATTATATTAATGATTCCATATAATGGAGATTAAACCTTGAGTAGAGACATTAAAGGAGAATTTTCTCTTAAAGATCTCATCAACTTTATAGAGGTATTTCGAATAAGTAGAGGGCTTGAGAGAAAGAATTTTCCAATTAGAATGATACTTTATTCTACACCAGGTAGCCAACAGATTATCAAAATTATAAAGCAAATAAATAAGGGAATAACACTAAGCATGATAGAGACTTTTAATTGTAGGAATACCAACATCGCCTAAATTTTTAAGAAGACGTGTAGTTTTATAAGAAATGAGGTGGAGCAGCTATAAGTTAATGTCACCATGGTAAAGAAATCTTGCATATAGTTTATCAATAAATTTATAACACATTTTGGGTAAAATTATGCCTCTAATCCAATATGTAATATAGTTCTTGATTATGAATTTCTCATATTGGAGTTTATCAGCAAAAGATTATAGTTTTGGCTTCCACCCTTCAAGGATAGATGTCACTTTTTGCATGAGAGGCTGAAAGCCAGTAATATGCAATCTCTTAAAGGAAATAGGGAGTCCCAGGTAGATCATAACATTTCTAGCCATGAGATAATTAAGGATATTGAAGATCTCTATAGTATTATCGGAATTATGGGATATTCTGATGGAACTTTTATTTTTATTAACTTGCAGAACATACAAAGAGACAAATTGATCCAAATTATTATTCAGTTTGGGAAGTATTTTGGGCATGAGCCTTACCAAAAACTAACAAATCATTTGCATATAATAGTTGATTGAAAGAATATCATATTAATGCTCTCAACGTAATGGTCATAAACATGAGAGTTCAACTGGTTGGAGAAAAAATCCATAGTAAAGAGAAATAAGTATGGTGATAGAGGACAACCTTGCCTTAATCAAGATGTTGAATTAAAGAAGCCTTCAAGGCCACCATTTGAACAAATTGAATAATGAACATCATCTATCCAAGCTTTAATCCACATAATAAAGGTTGAAAGGAGACCTTTTTGTTGAACCCAATTTAAACTAAGGCCTCTAGAGAGTGTATTAAATTCTTTAAAAAATTTTAATTTTACACAAAATATTTTATGATTGGAGGGAGATTTGAATTTTCCCAATAGCTTAGTAGCAAGAATGATGTTATCCGCAGAGATTCTCTTATGGATAAATATAGCTTGACTTGGATGCATTAAATGAGGCATGAAGAGTTTCAAACAATTTTTTAATAACTTTGCAATAACTTTGAAGAAAGTATTACATAATGAAATAGACATATATTTTGATATATTGCTTGCATGATTTAATTTGGGAAATAAAGTAAGGCTAGTGGCCATAACATTCCTAGGAAGATAATTATGTTGAAAGAAATATTTACCTGCCTTACAGACTTGAATGCCAATACCATCCCATGCTTTTGTGTAGAATTTGAAATAAAAGTCTTTAAGGATGGGTACTAAATAGGTTGGGGAGGAGACTATAATATATTTTTATATCTTCAAAAGAAATAAGGAAAATGCGTCTGGCAACAAGATGAAGAGAAACCATTTTATCAATAAGAATAGAGGAGAGATCATTTTTAAGAAGGGCAGCGGAAGGATCCATATCTAGTTAAAGTTTCATTAGTACTAATATAATTCTTCTTGATTTTGAATTTGACATAAATGAATTAAGATCATCTTCACCACTAGTAAGATATTTGGTTTTGGAACATTGAAGAATCCAAGAAGGCCGAGAGGAGGAACATGCATCAATCTTATCATTACAACTAGTAAGAGAGAAGTTCAAGCTATTATTTAAGGGGTCTAATTTAAGATGTTGAATGAGGGAATCCTGTGGAGACTAAAGGACAACCAATTGGGATGATAGATGAGTGGAAGAGGCCCAAATATTAATTTTAATGCTATTTTTTAGGAAATGAAGGTTTTGATAAAGGATAGAGATACGATTTGTAGATTTTTGTTGAGAGAAACTAGAGGTAAGTGTGTTCCAAAACACAAACAAATTGATTTAATAGTTTTTGAAAAAAAAATCTATGGTTCTTCTTTTGGATCTCAAAGGTATACAAGATTAGGGGTGAGTGGTCTGAACGTTTGGATCTATCAATTTTATGAAAAGAGTTAGGAAAGAGATCTAACCATAGGTTATTAACGAAAGCTTTATCCAATTTGATGTTAAATGGATAATCAGGGATTTGATTAAACCAAGTGTAAAAGTGCCCCACTAAGGCCAATTCTTTTAAATTAGCATAAAAAATCATATCGTTAAAATCACAAAGCTTGCTATTAGAAATTATGTTTGCCACCAACTTTCTCATGTGAGAATCTACAATAACTGAAGTCTCCAATAATGAGCCTAGGCATCATAACCTTATTATCAATAATAATTTTTATTTTATGCCAAAGAGGTTGCCTCTCATCTTGAGAGTTAGATGAATATACAATAGAATTTGGAAAGAAGTTGTGGGACCATAAATAATGGTGCCATGAATCCTTCAATTAAATGAGACGTAGGGAACAAAAGAAATTTTAGATGGATTCCATTTAATCCATATTTTATCAGGTTTGGAGAAGCTAAAATTATTAAAACTTTATTCATTCTAAAAACTTTGTGGGATGTTGAAAACCATGGGTCAAAACAAGCAGTGCTATTGATCTTGGCCTATAGAATGAAAATCATATATAGGGGAAAGTCATGTATAAGTTGATTACAATAAAAGACATTTTTAGAGCTATTCAAAGCTCCCACATTCCATGATGCAATGATGGGAAAGATCATTGAGATTTATAAGGTTGGGATGTTGCCTTCTTGGCACGTTTTCCTCTCTTCAGAGTAATTTGAATAGGCCAAAGGTTAGCTATGTGCGAGTGAAGGAGTGAACCATAGCCTTCACACAGTGAGGGTTTCCAGTTGTATTGGAGTTTAATAGTGACGTTTCTCCCCTAGAATAGAAATAGTGATTTTGTTTAACAAAATGGAGTTATTATTGACTTTAACACAAATCCTAGCAAAGGTTAGCTATGGTTTCTCTGTTATTAAGGTGTCAACAATAATGGGACAACCAATATAACTTGCAATTTTAGATATTCGGGTTCATACATGAAAGGAGTAAGTCAAGGAGTTTGAAACATAATGTATGGAAAAAAATTCAACATGCTTGGGTTTGAACTTGGGAGACCATTTTTTGAGTATGAAGGGCTTACCCAAGAAGGACCAAGGCCCCTCCTGACCATGCCATATCTAAACCCTTCGGAGTAGAAAATTTAAGCAGAAAAAATCCTTTGCTAAGAGAAAATAGCCTTAAGGTATCTTTGAGTGACCACATTTTTCTGATGGTGGCATAGAGAGCTTCATAGAAAGGATGACGTCCAATGGAGTATCCAACTAGAGCTAAGTCCCATTTTTTGAAAGCCTAAAAGATTTTTTCCTCCGAGAAATAGATAATCTTATCCTGGGATATGACAAGAGAAGAGGAGAAGATTTTTTAGGACATGTTCCTAGCAATGAGTAGAAATTTCTAATTCAAAGAGAGTGCTTCTGAGTATCACAAAGAGATTGCTATTTGGGGTTATTGAGAAGTGGGGTAGGGCTAGTGCGCGCAGCTCGTTGGTAGATGCAAAAATTTTATTTCTATCAGCCCACATTCAAAGCACCTAACGTTCAAAAAAAAGAAAAAAAAAAAAGAAAAAAAAAGTGGGATGATATTTTGGTAGGTTAATTTAAACAATTTCAGATATTAATTTCGGGTCCCGAATTATCTTATGATTCTCCTCCAACCACTAAACAAAGTAAACAAAATGAAAAATTTAGACGTTTCTCTATTGCTCTCACCATCCTCTAATGGACAACTTTGTACCCATTCTCGTTTCTTTCCTCCTCATCTTGCTCCCCATTCCATCTTCCTCCTCATCTCTCCATCCTCGAGGTGACCTCATCGTCTCCGACGACCTACCCACCACCGTCTTCCATTCCTCCCCTTCACAATCTCCCACAACATTTTTCGAAGTCCGGCGACCCATCCCCGCCACAAAGTCCAAGCCTTGCTCAATCCTAATCCTCCAACACTCCTTCGCTTATACCTACAACTCACCCCCAGTTACCTCCACCTATTCCCCTCCCTCTCACTGCCCCTTTCACCTCTCCCCTTCCCTCATCGTCCTCGAATGGTCTGCCTCCTGCTTTGGTCGTCAATTCGATCGCATCTTCGGCGTTTGGCTCGCCGGCGTCGAGCTCCTCCGCAGCTGCACAGCCGAGCCTCGGCCCACCGGAATCCTCTGGTCCGTCCGTAAAGACGTCACTCGCTATGCATCTCTTTTCTCAAAAACCCAAACACTTGCCGTCTATCTCGGCAACATCGTTGACCAAACATACACCGGCGTCTACCACGTCAACATCTCGTTCCATTTTTACTTCGATCACGACCAGACAGCTTCTCCGGCGTTTGATTCCCCCGCTGATCTAATCATTCCAATATCCAAAACCCTACCCTTGAACGATGGGTTGTGGTTTCAGATCCAGAACTCGAGGGATTTGCAGGGAAAGGAGGTTGCAGTACCAAGAAACGCTTATAGAGGTTTGATTGAGGTATATGTTTCGTTCCATTCTAATGATGAGTTCTGGTACACTAATCCTCCGAATTCTTATATATCGGAAAATAATCTTTCTGGAATTGCTGGGAATGGCGCTTTTAGGGAGGTGACTGTGTGGTTAGATGGCTATTTAGTGGGATCCATCTGGCCATTTACTGTTATTTACACTGGAGGAATTAATCCTCTACTTTGGAGACCGATTTCAGCCATTGGTTCTTTCGATCTGCCATCATATGATATAGAAATCACTCCATTTTTGGGAAAGATTATAGATGGAAACAAGCATTCTTTTCAGTTTGGGGTTACTGATGCGTTGGATGTCTGGTTCATTGACGCGAATTTGCATATTTGGTTAGACAGCAGGAGTTATTTAACTGAAGGAAGTTTGATTGAGTATGAAGCTCCAGGGTTTACCCCTTCCTTGATCTCTGATTTTAAGGGTCTTGATGGGAATTTTGACACCAGTGCAAAGCGAAAGATTTCTGCAATTGGGTGGGTGAACTCCTCCTATGGAAACATCACTACCCATTTCTTCCAAAAGTTTGATTTTAGGAATAAGATGAAGTTTGCTGGCAACGGTAGCATTCAGGAAGTGAACCAGAGCATAAGCTATAATCATGGAACTTATGCAAAGGATCCTTCTTCAGTCTTGTACTCTGAGCAGGTTTTTCAGAGCTTTCCTTTGTATCTATACACAGGAACTTCTGACCAGGTTGATGATAGCTACTTATCGATTGCGAATGTTACACTGGGATTTAATGGGGAGTGGAAGTACTTTGGAGAACAGTCCGGCCTATCTTTTAGCACTCTGAGGAATTTGCAAACTGGTGAGGGTGTTATACATGTGAAGGGAAACCTGGTAACTAGTGGTGTGGCGAGTACTCAGCAAGCGTACAGATATGAAAGCTCTGATGGCTGCTACTTCAGAAATGTTAGCAGCAATAACTACACTATTCTTTATGATGAACAGGGAGAGTCTTGCTCCAAGAGTTCATGGATTAGATCTTCAGGCCATTTTTCTCCTAGATTGTTGCCGCTTATACGGAGGGTGACTATATAACACTAGAACTAAATGAACTAAAGAATGTAGATGTATATTCTTTACTTCGGTGAAGAATTTTGAGGCTTGAAAAGAGAGATCATGAATCTACAAATAAGTGAATTCTATCTGAGATAAGAAGCCTTAATGCTCGACCATTTTGGTTACTTGCCCATGACTGCGACAAATATGCATGTAAGTTTTAATTTCAGAATAGTATTTCCTACAGTTAAAAATCTCTCAGCTCTTTTCTTATTTTCCTTTTTTTTGTTTGATTTCCAGTTAAGAATTTCTATAGCAATTGCTTGTTTTAATACTTTTAGTGTAATCGTATTAAGATTCTTCAACTCAATGAATTTTAGTACGTGCTTCATGCTCAGATCTAATTTTTAAGTTGAAAATTAATTATGAATTGTTATAGCTTTAGTGCGCACCCTTTCCTTCAGTTTTAATGCTATTTAGACCGTTATCATTGTTACATTTTATGGGCTACTTTGTCCTAAAGTTCATTTTCTTGCGTTGCAATATTACTTGATACATGTCAGTTTCATTTTACTTAATACAGGAGTGGCAGTGGTTTTGCTTGTCATCATAGTTAGTGATAGGAAACACTTGTAGATCTCAAGTATTTCCTATCAATCTTCGGAAAACAGCGAGAAATCTTCACAAAAGTCCACACAAAATCACAAAAAACAGTAGATAACTTGTATTATTTGATGTAAGGAACACGGAAAATAGCAAGATACACATGATCCTCAATTCGAGAGGAGGATCGATCTCTCCCAAATCTCTAGACGCCGCTAGAGCCCAAAGAAAACCTAAATCTAAGAGATCTCAAATTTCAGCCAAATTCAAGATGCGCTAACCCTAGGAAAACAAAGTATTTAATGCATACAAATCAAAAGGAAATCCCTAAACAGTCCCTACATTCAAATTTCCCTCTCAAAACCCTCAAAAAAGCTTCCTAAAAAGCTCCGCTTGGGCGGTCGGCCGCTCGATCTCCGCAGGAGGCGGAGATCCCGCCTGTTTGCGAAATGTCGGTCCCGTGCGAACCGGCTGGACCGGTCTAACAATATTCCCCTCCCAAAGATCCACCTTGTCCTCAAGGTGGAGATATACTCGTGTTCTCGTGGAGGTGGCCATCCTTGATGCGGATGAAAAATCCTTATCAAATTGCTGACTGAAGGGTTGCACTGAAAGAGAAACATTCCCTCCCTCCTTCATCCTGATCACATCTAGCTTATGTAGTCCCACCAGAAAATCTTCCCCCACCTCTTGTAGGCCCCTAACCATGGTCTTAAGTGATACTATGGCTTTGGATAGCCCTGCATCTCCCCTTATAACCACCTTTCTCCCATCCACCATTAATTCCATCGTGAGTGCTCCCCAATTGTCTTTGGTTTCCACTAAGGTTTGCAACCACTTCATCTCTAGGATGACATCAGTACTTCATAACTCTAGTGGGAGAAAGTTCTCCCTTACTTGAATCTCCTTGATGGTTAACATCACTCCTTTACAGATTCCCTGACCTTTCTCCACCTTCCCTGTACCCATCATCACTACATAACAATCGGTGTCCACCAGCTTCACTCCCAATTGGTCAACGACTTGAGTGGAAATGAAATTGTGGGTAGCCCCACTATTAATTAGCACCACCACCTCCCTGCCCTCTATCTGCCCCTTCACCTTCATGGTATGATTCGTAGTGAATCCTACCACTGAGTTCATGGAAACCTCAGCCAGATCCAAGTGTAGCTTCTCCTCCATCTCGTCCTCTATCTCCTCCTCACCTCCCTCCTCAGTTTTCTTGTCATCGCAGACGGTGAGAACCTGAAGAGTTCGGTCCTTGCACCGATGCCCTGATGTATACTTCTCGCACTTGAAACACAACCTCTTTGCCCTCCTCTCTTGCATTTCCTTCTCTATCAGCCTCTTTAAATTTTCCCCACTCCCTCCTACTAGCTTCTCTCTGGTGGTCTCATTAATGTTGCCTGATGCAGGCCCATTGGGTGCTAGAAGAGTGGTCGTCGTCCTATAAGAGTCTCCTGAGCTATTGCTTATAGTTCTCTTCTCTAGATTCTTCTGATTTTCCACAAGCTGGGCCAACTTCATGGCCTCCCCTAAGTCATGAGGCATCAAAACCTTCACTGCTGCTCGGATATCTGCCTTCAATCCCTTCATGAAGTTTTCCTCCAATACCGTATCTGATAATCTCTCCACCATACTGGCTAGGTGCTCAAAGTGCTCCCAGTAGTTTGCTACTGATCCCTCCTATGCCAGAGCAAAGAACTGCTCATAGAAATTTCCTCCCTGGTCAGTTTGGAAACGTTCTATTATGCAGTTCTTGAATTCCCTCTAGTTCCTGATAGGTCTCCTCTAGTCTCTCCACTGGTACCATGACAGTGCCTTCCCCTTCAAGCATAGGCATGCTACTGTCATTTTCTCCTCCTCTATTAGCCCATTAACGGCAAAGTACCTCTCTACCTTATAGATCCACCCATACACATCCTCCCCATCAAAGATAGGCATCTTCAACTTCCTCACCTTCCGATCTCCATCATTCCTCCTTATTCCTCCATAGCTTACCCTCTCCCAAGTGCTCGGCCCACCCCACGTCTCCCGGTCTTCCCCCTGCCATAGCCTAAACACCCTTTGAATGCCCCTCTTCTTCATTCAAAATCAGCACCCCGACGGCCGTAAAACCCCTCATGGCGTTCCCAATCAGCCCCTATTTGCTCCGCTCCCCCATAGCATACCTTTCCCCATGTCAATCTCCTCTTTCCTCCCTATGGAAAGGCTCCATATAGGGTTTTCTTCTTCCCCCTTTCAGGATTTCCACCTCTTCTTCCTCCTTACGGATTTCAGAATTGGTGTTCTTCGCTTCTGGGCCCTTCGCTTCGGTTTGTGCTTGAAGCTCCAACTTTCTTTTTATCATATCCCTGAGATCGGCCACCTGCCGCTCCATGGAAGAAATTCTTACCTCCACGGTTTTTTTGATGTGATTCATCTCTCTTTCGAGTCTCTGCTCCAAAGCATCAACTTTCTTGGCCGCCATTACAATCTGGAGTTTGTAGATTCACAAAATCCGGATTTTGGAGTAAAAAAACAGTAACTTCCTCCTTTTCCGGGCAAAAAATTGCTGCTGGTATTTGCTGAAAACAGCCTCCAACGGTCCCAAGACTTGTTCTGATACCAATTTGATAGGAAACACTTGTAGATCTCAAGTATTTCCTATCAATCTTCGAAAAACAGAAAGAAATCTTCACAAAAGTCCACACAAAATCACAAAAATAGTAGATAACTTGTATTATTTGATGAAAGGAACAAGGAAAATAGCAAGATACACTTGATCCTCAATTCGAGAGGATGATCGATCTCTCCCAAATCTCTAGACGCCGCAAGAGCCCAAAGAAAACCTAAATCTAAGAGATCTCAAATTTCAGCCAAATTCAAGATACCCTAACCCTAGGAAAACAAAGTATTCAATGCATACAAATCAAAAGAAAATCCCTAAACAATCCCTACATTCAAATTTCCCTCTCAAAACCCTAAAAAAAGCTTCCTAAAAAGCTCTGCTTGGGCGGTCAGGCCGCTCGATCTCCGCTGGAGGCAGAGATCCCGCCTGTTTGCGAAATGTCGGTCCCGTGCGGACCGGCTGGGCCGGTCCAGTGGACCGGTCTAACAGTTAGCCTATCTCAACTTCATTTTTGGTTATGATTGTAAGTTCTTTTTTTGTTTCATCCATTTTTTTTAATTTAATCAATTAGAGCGAAATATGCTGTGCTCTTCTGATGCTTTAGGTAGCATAGCTTTTAAGTTATACATTACCCATGTTGGCTTCTGGTTTTACAGAAACTGAAAAAACTTGGCTGGCATACAATTATGTTTCTTATTTAAAAAGAAAAAAAATTCAGGCATGGATGCTATGAATTTTAGGACTGGACTTATTATTGACTACTGTTTTAAGTCTTCTAGCACAGTAGAACTGGTAGCTATATATTGTATATGAAAGCTAAAGGCTTTCAAAATGGGCTTAAAACCATTCACGTGGATGCTTACTTGTGATAGACGAATCACCTTATGTTTGAACACAAAGAATAGAAAATGAAATTTATCAAATAAATAAAAATGTGTGTGCTTTTTCATGATTCCCTACTTAACTCTAAGGAATATATATATATATACCTCGCCTCCATGAACTCACGCTATTGAGTTTCTTCCCCATGAGAGAAATTGAAAAATGCCTCTTCAATTGACTACTTTATTTCTTCCTCTCTGCAAAGAGCAATATTAGAGGCTTCGATATCCTTAATCATTGCTCAGAGTACTTTTATCTTTTGCCGTTGATTCTGCTTTGATTGCTATCACGCAAATATCTTGTGTCGTTGTTCCTTTTTTCTGTGATTGCTATCAAATGTCCCTTTTTTCCCAATATTGATGGCTTTTTATCGCATGCATCCTTTTTTTGATTGGGATTAAAAATAAGATATAAATTTAAGTTAGATTGTTGCACATACTTTGTTTACTGGCCTTTGGTCTCAATGCCATTAGCCTTCCTTTTCTGCTGGATTTCCTTACTCCTATTAGTTCTTGGCAGTTTTTTTTTGTCTTTTTTAAGAGCTCATAAGGCTTCGTTTGGGACGGCTTTCTTACTACTTTTTAAAGCAGTTTTTAAGTACAAAAATTTAAATTTTTGTACTAGAAAGCTGCTTTAAGAAGCAATAAGAAAGCTATCCCAAGCGAAGCTTAATTCTAAATGTGTTTTCATTTTTTTCTGCATCTATTTTTTGTTGCGGCTTGAGTTAATCAATAAGTGGTCATCTTAGTTATTCCAATGAAGTGCAACCAATTGATTAAGTATCTATTGAATGTTTTAATGCTAAATCAATATTTGAAATTGCACAATTGGGTATTAAGGCATTTTAGATCCGTGAGGATAGGCATATGCCTTATGCGTTTTGAAGCGTAATTCTCAAAACTAAAAAATTGGATAAAATCAATATGAAGATTAAAAGTGTTTTTTTTATTTATAATAACCAAACAATATATTAAAATATGTCATAAGAAATAATTTGTCATGCATATAAAACAAAAAATTATATAAGACGTAAAGTGACAAAGGATAAATTGTATAAAATAGAATTTAAATTCAAATATCACAATATCAAAATAACATAAAATGTAGTAATTACATAAACATATCATATAAAATATTATTCAACCCCAAATTCTTTTTTTTTTTCTCAAGTCTCTACTCATCCATATTTAATTCTTAAAGAAAATAGTAATCTTATAGTAACAACTCAAAAGTCATCTTTGCTATCATCATTGAGATGGTCTTCATTTGAATCATTGCTATGAAGAATTGCTCCCTCTCCCACCTTATCACTTGTGGAGTCCAATGTCTTTCAATATGCTTCTTTATCTATTTCAGTCATCTTACTCTTTCCTATTTGTTTGTCATCAACATAAAAATGAAAGTAATATTTCAAATTAAAGAAATGGTGGATGCAGATGCTTTTCTTTAAGCATTATCAAAGAAATTAAGATCCAAATCTTCTTTTCATAATCCATATGGTGTTATATTTACTTTATTATCCATAAACTACTCATCATTTGATGTTATGTCCTCACAAATCAATGGGTACTTGTCATCATTTAATTTTTTTCTTCAAGTTTCTTTTCTTAAATCTCTTTTTGTGTATGATGTATAAAAAAAAATTCATCCTTAGGGTTGTCAAATGATTTGTTCTCTTTGAATGCAACAAATTATACATGCTCTAGTTGCGTTCACATCTAGAATAAGAGCACATTCATCTTAAATCTTAACTCCAAAACATTTCAGTTTTAGAGTGTCATCACCAAATTATATTCACCAATCATTTGAGATTTAAGTGAGTGAGTGTAGTAGATAGAATGAAGCATTTTATTATATAATTTTTTATCCAACAAAAAGGAACAAACTAAAGTATCTGTAGATCATTTTAAAACTCTTTTTTGCCTGTTGCAAACCGATGAAGCATTCTTTATTCCTGAAATACACTAATTGCATGTCAACACTTGCTCTCTTGGATGAATCACCTATAAGTCTATCAATGCAATATTATAATCTCAATTTATCTCAAGATTTTTTTACTTATTATCTCCATATTGAAATTGAGGATTCAAATAATAGTTTGTTGGATGTAAATGAGTATGAAGCTGTAGCTCCCATATTTTATCAATAATATCCTAAATTTCTCTATAGTTTCCCTCTTCACCTCTTAAGTTATGGGCAATCAACTCATTCGCTTCATCTATAACATTGTATATGAAAACCCATGTAGGCTCCAAAAATTTGGCCCCGGCCTCCCCTGTTGCTTTTATGGGGAGTTTTAAAGGATTAAGTTTCGGGGTAAATTTTGGGAATGCATATTGGGTTTGTAGATAAGTCACTACCCAGAGGTTTCGCCCTCATTTTGCGAGGACTTTATGATCTGAGTTCTGGTTTCTTATAGGCTCAAGCCCCTATAGTTAATTACCCCTCCCAATAATGAGAGAGAGAACTTTAGATTAAGGCTTGTCGTCGATCAGATATGTAGAAATACATGTTATCTGACATATAGTAGCAACATGGGTTTGGATGTTGGAAAATTAAAATTTAAAACATGAAATTTCACCATCTTGCACTTAAAGCGGATGATGGGGGAATGGATGATAGACCCGATCAAGATCCCATGATTCCGTCCGGGCCATTGTGGTCCCTTGTTTACTTAGTCAGAGGAGGTAGTCGACTCAACCTGATAGATGGATCCTTGTTGGTCGCTTTGGGTTGCTTTATCCAAGGGTACCTTATAGACCTGGGGTGAGTATTTGTCTAAGGAGACAAATTTGAATCCACCTTAGCTGACAGAGGGTTTTGTGCCCTATCGATTATATCTTATTGACTTATATCTCAGGGATTTGATGCCATTGGGGAGCATACGTGCTCTGGCCATGACCTTAATTTAGTGGTGTCATTTGGCGGCAAATCAGCCGGTTCAGAGGGCTCTGATCATAACCGTTTACCTGTGGTGCCATTTGACGACAAAACCGTTGGTTAGATGACATGTGTCACATCCTTACTGACAAGAGATGATTTGAGAATGAATTCTAGTGATATTTTCAACTAGACATCGACTCTTTATGAGCTGAAGTACTTTTCAATTTGTCCATCTCAGCAAACTATTGTGGAGGGTGAATGTATTTTATTTTAAGTGATTTGATGGTTGAATTTTGATTTTAAATATTTTTGAATTTTGATGTTTTTTATAATTTTGGATTTTGGTGGTATTTCAATATTTGGTATTAACCTCTCCGGTTGAGATTTCTGTCAATGCGATCATTATCGGGGTATATGTGGTCATTTGAAATTATTTGTACTTTGTAGAAGTTTGATCTTTGTTAAGGTTTGATTGCATTTAAAAATGTATTATCTCCTCAGGTTGAAATCTTCTGTCAACGCGGCCATCATCGAGATATTTATGGGCATTTGGGAATTTTATTGCTTGGACCTTGTCGACTATGTCTACTTGCCGATAGAGGATCGAGTTCCTCGTAGGCTTTATGCCTTTATGAGTTAATTTTCTTAATTATAGACCTTGAAGACCTAATATGAATGTATTAAAACAAATATTTTGGTCGATGTCGTGATCGTATATTTGTTTTATAGTTCGAACCGTGTTAACTCATATGTACCCGCATATAAGGATACTATTCGAACTTAAGTTCATTTATTTACCCGCGCAGCATCCCTAGACGTTACGTGTGTACCTATAACACACTTGCTGGGGCCCAACGGGTGTATGAGTACATGTATGATGTATTCACTTGTGTATATGTGTATAGATATTGGATGTGTATGTGGGGGCATTTTAAAATACTGCAACTGATTAGTTGCACGGGCAACTATCATTTGAATGCATACAATGCTCTGTTTGGGAACTTACAGTCGTCTCCGCTTGCATGCATGTTGCGGATTCGATGGCATGGCGTCGTAGTATAATCATTTACCCATTTCATACAGGTAGATTGTCGTGCATTACTTTTTGCTTTTCGTAGGTAGATTTATGTGCACTAACGAGTCTTCTGCTACTGTTCATAGGAGCTTGCTCTTGTTATAATTCTTTCTTCTCTGCTTGCCGACAATATGGATGTGAAACAGGTTTCTTCCGGCGACCCGTAAGCATTTGCAACAACTCATAAATACCTTATGCTTTTGCTTCAAATACATTGCCTTTAGTTGCAACAATTTGTAGATGCTTAATGCATTTGCTTGCATATTATTGTTTGATTGCTGGTTAAGCTACATGCACCACTAACTTCTTTGTGCATGTCAGTTAGCAAGCAACTACCTTATCTTATATGTTCTTCACTGTCACCTGTGGACAATTTGTTGAACATGTATCAAGAATCATTCGTAGCTGTCACAGACGATCTTCACTTATTATTGTATGGTGGCATTGCCATTTTCATCAAAAGTAACCCTTTGCCTTTGGTGAACTATAGCATCTACATTGCAAATCTCTCCTTCTACTTATAGGCGATGTGTCATATACATGACAAATCTTCTACAATGATTTGTAAGGCTCACATTTGCTTGTTGACTATTGGTTCTAACTTGTAGATATCATCGGGAATGGTTGTATTTGTATTGATAGAAAATAGGTCATCTCTTTTGTAATCTTCTCATCTTGCTTGTAAACATGATATACCCTTTGCGTGTTGTTCATCATTGCTCGTAGGAGTTCTGTAGAACATCACAATTCCTTCATTGCCCTTGAAGGTAGCTTGTGGCTTGTATAGTAGATTTGTGCATTGATGCTTGCATCTCAGCCGACATGATAACTCTTTGATATTTTACAGGAGATTCTGTGTGATTGATTGTAGGAATATCACTGCATTTTTCATTCGACCCTTGCTTGTAAATAAACTGTCAATCGGTACTTGCATTCATTGCATGCTCCCTGTAATCTTTGCAATCACTTCAAATTTTGAATAGATTGAGTGAGGCATGGAAAGGAGAATGTTAGACTTGCTTTTTGAGTGTATTGAAGTTGTATTGGGGCTTTGGGCTTTTAGGATGGTAGTGGAGGTTGTTTTATGAATTAAATGGGAGAAGGCAGTTGAAGTCGATCACATACAGAGAAAGGGCCAGACGGGTCGAACAGAGCAAGGTTGGCTTGTGCAGGTGTTTCACTGAATCAGAGTTCTGGAGGGGGATTAGAGTGAGGAGCTTCGGGTCCTGTGGCTTTAGGTGGATGCTTATGGTTGGCTAGGGCAGGAGAGGTCAATTGGCTTTGGACCAGGGAAGAGATGAGGTTGGATGAATGAATGTGGGAGAAGTTAAGGTTCAATTTAGTGGAGGCTTGTGGGCTTGTTGAAGGTGGAATGGCTGAATCTGCAGCTTGGGGAAGCAGGGTTGAGGCCGGTTGAAGTTTGACATCGGTATGGGTGGAGATAGATCAACGAGTTTTATCGGAGGAAGGTTGGTTAGTGCAGGAGGTTTCAGAGGCAATGGAAGACGGAAGGAGGCGAGGGCTTTAGAGATCGGGAGACTTGCAAAGGGAAAGAGGCTTTGACGGGAGGTTTGTGGCTTGAGGAGTTGGAAGCAGTTAAAGCCCAAAGGCTCTGTTTCATTTGCATTTTAAAGATGAAGGCAGAGGCGGAATCGAGACTCTGCGAAGGATTTATGGGACGCGACGTAAACGGCGCCGAATGAACAGTAGTTCGGTGGGATATCTTGTGGGATTTGCCGATTTTGACAGAGGTAATGCATTTTTTTCTTCTTTTTATCTACCGCAGAGGTCAACAAACCCATCATAGAGTTTTTCTCAGCATCTATCATCCTTAGGATGTGCACAAGCGGCTTAATGGTTATATTAGCATAAACCATGTTATGTTAGAATCTGTCATTTAAAATAATCTTCCTAACTTCTTTTCCTTCATATTTTTTTTGCTTAAGCACAACTCAACCAATATTTTGAAGTGAATATAACCTCCAAAGGTTGCCTCAATTACAACATGCTCTTCAAATTTAAATAGGTAGTGACAAAATCTTGTTGTTGTATGCCTCAATATTTATTTTTTGAAATTTTTTGATTCGAGTCAAACCCATGAATGATTATATATAAATTCACTTATCTTTTTTGGCTTTCATCATAATTGCTTCCTCTTCTCCACGATTTTGCACTTACAATCTTATGAGCACTGACATTATCTGCCACCACTTGAACCACTTAGTTCTCTTTGATCTTATCAATAACACTATCTAGCACTCCAAAAGGAGACTCTATATCTTTTAATTTATCAGATACCTTAATGGAATTCAAGAACACCATATAATAAAAGTTATTAATAAGTATATTTATTAAACTTCTATTCTTTATATCTGACAATCCATCAAACATGATAGTCACCCTTGTTTGGCTCTAGGTCCTCTTGATTTTTTAATCCTTTCTCAGTGTTGGCCAATTCCTTCAAAACTCATATCCTCAAATCATACATGGATTGAGATTTCATTCTCGCCCATAGGCTCTAAATGAATGGATCTTGTTGTAATAAGTAGGGGAGGTTCCAACATTGAAAGGGATAATATTCTCATATAAAATCTCCCTATATTCATGCATACCAGTATTCGTTCCTCCCTTGCATTCTTTATGGTCTGCTTCTTTGATATTAAAGGTCTATCTTCCTGTCTATCCTCGAACGTGTACGACATAAATTGATTCATGGAATCCCTTACACCCTTACTAGATATGTGTTGTAATGCAGATGATGAGTCCCGACCACTACACTCTCGTAGTATGAGCCAACATCAACTAAGTCCTCTCAAGTTATTTTTGTGCTAGGTGATTTAATGTTATTGGTTTATTCATGTGTGCTTTGATCTCCTCCTTCACTATATCTACACTTTGACACGTGGCGCTACATTCTTATGGGATCTGAATAAGCACTCCTTCATCCTATATCGACACTTTGACATGTGGTGCTACATTCTTGTGGGATCCAAATAGGTGCACCTTCATCCTAGTGACACCACTTTCACCACCTTATCATAGTAATTATATTTCAAGTACACATACGTCTTGTCGCTACCTCCCACATGAATTTGACAAATATATTTTCATGTTGGGTTCCTTCTTTGACCAAACATGACTTTATCTTTGCCTCTAACCATCCTCAATAGACCCCTATAATAACAAGTTGAGAATAAAAAAAAAAAAGATTTGGATGTTTAACATTTAAAATTCAAGTTCAGTTTACAAAGCATAATGAAGAAGATGTACAAGTAGAGGTGTAGAAGTAGGCAAACTCAAATAATAACGAAGAAATGGAGAAGAAGCTAAATCCTCACAAACGCCTAAAATTGTAAAGTTAATCTCACTGTAAGTTAATGCTCCACTTCACTACGTTTTTGACAATTTTGACAATTTCTTAAATATGAAATGGCGAAGAAGTGGACTAAAGGTAAGAAATATCGTTACCTTGGCGGCTTGCACCCGTTGCGACTTCCAATCCGACAATAACAAGGAAATTGAAGGACACGAAAAAGCTTCATTTATTGACTCTTTCATACCATTACTTGGCACGAAGCCGAAGGTGCAACGCAAGATGAACGAGCCTTGGGCTTTAGGACGGAGGGCGAGATGTGAAGTCATACAACAATGAAGTCCGATTTAGCTTTTAGGTTTCTGTTCTTATTAAAAAAAAAATCAATCGATGAGGTGTATGCCTCATGACAATGTGGCGTGGTGCGCCTCAAGGCAAGCTCAGCCAAAGTGAGGTGCACACCGCACAAGTTAGGCTCATGGCGTGTGCCTCAAGTCTTTTTTTTTTTGTGAGAATTGCTTTGAGATGCGTCTCGTATTTTGCAGTTTTAAATGGTGCCAAATAACAAAAAGAACAAAATAGTAGTTGTTGCTACTTTTTTGTTAACATAGAAAAATTGTGAAAGATCTACTTCTTGTTTGTCTTTTATTCCCTTATGTTATAATCTTTTATAATTATATTGCATGGTGGGTGTATGACTCACACATACACACGTGTGTGTGATTTATGAGCTCTTTATTTGACAAATAACTTTCTATGTAAATTATTTATTCCATTTAATATTTACCAACCCTAAAGTTACATGATGACACAAGGGTTTCTTGGAGATATATCCCATGGGGCATGATTCAATGCACATCATTTAAAAAAAAAATCTTAAAATCACATACAAATGAATAATATACTTAAAAAATAAGAGTTATGAGGAATAATGTTAAAATATAGTAATAAAGATAATAACACTATTCAAAATGGTGATATTGAGTTGAGTTCGAGTGAACTAGACTACAAAACCATAACAAGCCTTTATCTCACTATGTGGGGTTGGCTACATGAATCCTTTTTCTCTATTGTGTTATGTTAAAGGTCAAATTTTCATCTAAATCTAATAAAGAAAGGTCATTTCTAATTTTTCCTGACCAAGTCTTTTAGGTGTACCTCTACCTTTCTTAATATAAGTCAAATCTAATATATCTACTTTCCTAACCGGGTCATCGGAAGGTTGTCGTTTTATGTGACCAAACCATCTAAGACAACTCTCTCTAATTTTATCTTCCACTGGTGCTACTCCAATCTTTTAACGTATATGCTCATTTTGTATCCTGTCTTTAAGAGTAAAGCTACTCATCCAACTTATCATCCTCATGTCTGCAACACTTAATATTATGCTTCTCTTTTAATGGCCAACAGTTTGCACCATAAAGCATTGTAGTTCTCACTATCATCTTATATAATTCCCCCTTAAGTTTGAGAGGGACTTTTCTATTACATAACAAACTCGATGCATTCCTCCACTTTAACCATCCAACTTGAATTCTACTGATAATATCCCCATCTATTTCACCATAACTCTAAACAATAGACCTAATATATCTAAAACGTGTGCTCTTATAAATGATTTGATCGCCCATAGTTAGAATCCTCCCACTAGATATATTATTACTGAAATTACACTATATATATTTAGTTTTAGATCTACTCAAACGAAATCCTTTAGACTCTAAGGCTGACCTCCATAATTTAAGTTTGCCTTCAACTCCTTCTCTAGTCTTATCAACAAGAAGAATATCATCAGCAAAAAAGCATACACAAAGGTATAACCTCTTGCAAATGTCTAGTGAGAACATCCATGAATAAAGCAAAAAAGATATGGGCTTAAGGTTGATCCTTGATGTAATCCAACTGAAATAGGAAAATACTTGGTCAAACCATTTTTTGTTTGAACACAAGTAACAGCTCCTGCAAACATATCCTTAATGACTTGAATATAAGAATTATTAATCACTTTCTTATGTAGAACTCTCCATAACACTTCATTGGGAACTTTATTATATGCTTTCTCTAACCAATAACATTACATGTATATCCTCCTTATTCTCTCTATACTTCTCCATCAAACCTCTTAATAAATGTATTCCATAGTAGACCTACCTAATATGAATCCAAATTGATTTTGAGAAACATTAGTGTCACGTCGCAACCTATGCTCCATAACTCTCTCTCATAGTTTTAAAGTATGACACATAAACTTAATTCATCTATAATTCGCACAATTTTGTGCATCACCTTTATTCTTAAAAATAAGAATCAACATAGTCATTCTCCACTCATTTGACATTTTTTTAGTCTTGAAAATAATATTAAAAAGTTTAGTAAGCCAAAAAATTTCTTCATCTCCTAAGCTTTTTTCACACATCTACTAGAATATCATCTGGTCCAACAATTTTTTCAGACTTCATTTTCTTTAAAGCCTTTTTAGCTTCAATTTTATTAGTATGACGATAAAAACAAAAATTTTTATCTTCATTTATGGTACTATGATCACTAAAATCAATTACATTCTCATAATCTTCATTAAAAAGTTTAGCAAAATATTTCATCCACTTTTATTGTGTATCCTTTTCTTATAAAAGTATTTTTTGATCTTCACTCTTAATACACTTCACTTGAACTAAATCCTTACTACTAGCTCTTTGCTTAGCTAACTTATACATATATCTTTGGCCATCCTTAGTATTTAATCTATTATATAAGTCATTAAAAGCTAAAATCTTTGCATTGCAAATTGCTTTCTTAGACTTCTAATTGGCCTCTTTATATCATTCTTAATTATACGAATTTTTACAGTTAAACCAATTTTTTTAACTACTCTTCTTATTTTTTATTTTTTCTTGCACATTTTGATTACACCAGCAACTATTTTTACTTTTAGTAGATTTACCCTTTGATACTCCAAGCATATATTTTGCAATATTTTTAATATCACAAATTATTTTTTTTCACATAAAATTAGCTTCCTCATGCATAGACAAAAATTTAAGATCTAGAATCTTACTTTCACAAATATTTTTGTTAATATTCTTTAAATGCCTCTATTTAATCCTATAACAACAATTTACTTTATTTTAATATTCTGCTCATTCATTTTAAAGTCCAAAACTAATAAGCGATATGAAGTACATAAACTTTTACTCGTAATAGCTTAAAATCTTTGTAATATAAACGATCTATTTTTCTTATAAGAAAATAATCAATTTGAGTTTTACTATATCCATTTTTTTAAGTGATAAGATGCTCATCTCTTTTCTTAAATTATGTACTAAAAATTATAAAATCATAGGCTAAAGAGAAATCTAATATGATCTTATCACCTTCATTAGTTGCTCTAAAGTCATAGACACCATGAATGCTTTTAAAATCATCTACATCTCTACCAATATATCCATTTAAATCTTTTTAATAAAAGTTTTAATTCAAGAGGTATCATTTGTATTAATTCTTTTAGGTCATTTAAAAATTTTAATTTTGATCACATACCCAAATTCACTTAAGGAACATAAGCGCTTATTATATTAATAATCTTACCATCTATAACAATCTTTAAAGTTACAATTTTATGCCCAATTATATTAATTTTTACAACTTTTTCTTTCAATCTCTTATCTATAATCACAGATATCATTTCTAGTTCGACTCATATTAGAATATCATAGTTTAAATCATAAACTATCAATCTCTTTAGTATTCTCTCCAACTCATTTAGTTTCCTGAATGCAAAGATTATTTATCTTCCTATGGATCATAATATTTATTAATTTTATTAATTTGCCTGTAAGGGAACCTATATTCTAAGTTTATATCCTAATTTTAGTTTCATAGACTAGCTTTTTGGCCTACATTCGTCTATGATGTGGGAACCCAGCCTATTTGACACTGTACCCGGGCGCTGGTGCAATGGCCCTTATTCACTTGTTGCTATATTCAGACCATACAACGTGTCGCTTCCAAGGAACGCTCTAGCATTAACATAATGTATTAAAGGATTTATGTCATGATTATACGATAAGTTTTACGCTGGCTATCGACTGCCTAATGCAACCATTAACTTTTCTCATCCAAGACTTGTGACCTGGCAACAACAATGTTAAATTCTTGTAATCAAAAATAAATTCTTGGCTTAAATGTTAGTTGAAATGATCTTAAGTTCAATCGACTCAAAATGCGTAGGCTTAACTCATACTGTACAATATTTACTCGAACTATACTCAAGTGAATTGGCACAAAATTGAAATCTATTTCAAGTTATTTTTTTAGTTTCGAGCTCTTGTAGTAGCCTTAATGCAATTAAAGGATGTTAGAAGTAAATAACATAGGAAAATAAATGACACATAAATATACATTTCATTAACAAGTTTTTGAAAATAACACATGTAGTGTCACAAGTCGATATGACATGATATCACACAAGTTATATCGTTTATGATTGTGGCAAGATTGACCCAAGATCGAGTAGAAGTATTGAAACAAAAATTTTAATTTATATACTACACAGAGTCATTATTGAATATAATATAAAGCTGAAGACTATTAAATCTCAAAAATGATTTTCTGTGTATCATCCAAAAATACATATACAATCCGAGGTATCTAAAACAACGCTTGGTAATAACCAACAAAACAACTAAAGGTTGAGCCTGCAAAAATATAACTAACCAAAAGGGCATACCTACAACACAGATTGGAGCTTGCTATTCAAACTACCCAGCTTGCTCCTTACCCTTCTCTTGTTATGAAAACAAAAGTAAAAGCATGAGTGAGCTAATACGATTCAATAGGCTATCACAGCCTAAAATATAAATAAATAACTGAAACAAAAAAAATTGAAAGTACTATACTGTAAGTATAAACTAAAATATTGAATGGAAAACTGAAACTGAACTTCATATAAGCATTCAAATAATATCAGCTTTTCTGAAATCAAATGAATTATATGCGGATATTCATATGGCCCGAATTTTATAATGACTCGGCCCAAATTTTTTTTCATATATTTTTATAGTTTCATTAAAAAAATTTCGTCTCGGTAGCCCACAGGCCTTGACATAACAGAATCCCACCTCAGTTTCCCATAAACGTTGGCATAACAGAATCCCACATTGATTGCTCACTAGCGGCGACATAACATAATCATACCTCACATATTTCTTTCACCATTATACATATTTTTTTGATATATTTCATTAATTAAAGCATAATAGGACTCAATTAAGAAATTACCAAAATGCCTTAGGAGTAGGCAATATAAATACTACTGAGAAAAAATTCATGATTTTCAAACATAACCAAATTATTAGAAATTGTGTAAAACATAATAATAACACTTTAATTGTACTACGATACTATTTTGACAGTCTAAATTATTTTTTATTCGATAAAAATCGCACAAAATCCAAAACATCCAGTGAAAAATTTTCAGAATTACTCAAAATATTCATTTCATGAGCTCTATAAAATATACAAGTTACGCATTGAAAGTTCTGTCAATACAAAGTTATCCTCATTTTTCGATGATGGAAATATAAATTTTATCGAATAAATCTCAAAAACATCAAACTATTAAAGATGAGATATACAAAACGACACATACTTTGAGGCGAACAACTTTTCCAAGTAGCCAGATGACTAAAAAAGGCTTGAAGCGGCTCAAAATCCCTCTTCTTTTTCTTCCAAAATCGACTCTTTCTCTCTCCTACTTGGCCGGTTGCATGCGTCAAATGAATGGAATAGTGGAAATATTTTAAATTTAAGGTTTTGTTAATGGCTTAGCGCTTCACCGCTATAATCTGAGTGCTGCAACGCTAGTTCAAAACTCAAATTCCAGAGTCGAGAGCACTGCAATGTCACTATTTGGCGTCTCTATAGCAACATTGAGGCGTTCGGGCACACATCATTGAGGCGCTCAAATAATAACATTTATGAGATTTTGTTGCAATTCACACCAAACACTTAGGACTCATTTTAGAATACATGCAATCATTTTCGTGCTAGACATTGGCAAAATAATGACACATTTATTTAGATGTAAATGGGTTCAAAATTAAAAATTCAAAGATTTACCTTTTTTTAATTGGCTCAACTGGTATGAATTGAACTTTGATCTTAGAGGTCTCACATGCTAGACATTGGCAAAATAATGACACATTTATTTAGAAGAGTTTTGAATATCATAACTTCTTTTGTAAGAACCACCAACACTATCCCTAAAGTTCAATTTTGTACTCATCATCCAATTTCCTATGTACCATTCATTGGCATCATCATTAATATTCAGAGAAATTAGGTCATTAATATGCTTAGTATGAAGTGGGGGTGTAAACAAGTTAAGTAGAGCTTGGGTCACAACTAACTCAAGCTTAGCTCATCAATCCAAAAATTAGTTCGAACTTGAGGTCGAGCTTGAATGAAACTCATACTTTGGAGAAGACATCGATGGGACTAAAGTTGTTTGAAGAAGCAGATGTATTCGCTAAACTTGCGACGGTTCGAGATTTATTAATATTGTGGAGCTTAGGTTTAACCCCAAGCCTAAATCAAGTCAGCTCATGAGTTGATGTTTTGATGACCCGACCTTCATCTAGCTGAAACTTGAGCTCATTTAATACATGAGATATAATTTCATCTCAAGCCACTGGCTCGATAAGCTTAACTTACAAGTTATTTAATAAGTCGAGTTTGAGCTTACTCACGAGCCAGCTCGGCTCACTTAAACAGTTAAATCCCTAGTTTAATGTCATGAAGATGACCCGTCTCTGGAAATAAATTGCACCACTTCGCTTGTAGCCATGTTAGATTTTGATCGAATAACATATTTGGACCATATTTTAAGAGTCAAATGTTATTAATATCAACTCACCAACATGCCATTTACATTAATTTTAATCTTTTTAAAATATTTTTGAATGATTCATTGAACTCATTATGCATGAAAGTACCTAAAATGATCATTTGAAGATCCCAAACCAAGGAACTTTCATTCTCAAAATCTATTTGTGCATTTTGACTTAGATTCATCCATGGTATTATGAAGTGTAGTGCCACTCTAAAATTAGTCAATTCTTTGCTTCCAAACAAACTTAATGATAAAAAAGTGTTAAAGTTTGTCGAAAATGTGTTTGATGAAAAAGTGGCATGAATGGCAGTATATGGCCCTGCATTTCTGAAATTCTGAATTTTTTGCTATTTATTTTATCACTCAGGCTTTGTTTGAGGCGGCTTTCTTCTTGCTTTTTAAAACAGTTTTTTAATAGAATTTGAAATTTGTATACTAAAAAATCGTTTTAAAAAACAGTACAAAAGCTGTCACAAACGAAACGTCAATCTAAAGATGAACTAATTTGAAGAGCCATGAAAATAACTAAGTGGTTACCGACATTTTGATCTAACTAAAGATTACATCAAAATCATTTCATAATTATTATGGAGCTAAATTAAGCAGAAGATTCCGATTTCTGAATGTTTCCATAGATCTGCAACTGTATCTAATGAATATGTTTGTCGTGATTTGAGTCAGTCCCAAACATTTCTTCTTCCTCTTACTTATTTGTTAACTTGTTTGAATTGAACCTTGATACTCCTATAGTTGCTATATATTGGCATAAGATATACAGGTTCAACAATCAATGAGATATATGTTAAGGCTAAACTCTTTATAAAATTTTAATGCAAGAGTGGTACATTGTTAAAGCTCTTATATCATTTCACATATCAAGATTCAATAGTAAAGTTTAATGTAGGTAGAGAGAAAAAAAAATAATTAGCCTTTATCCTACTACATGACTCGGTTACGTGAATTATTGTTATCCATTGTGTTCTATCAAGAGTCAAATACACATTTAAGGCTTCTTTTGGGATGACTTTTTTACTGCTTCTTGAAGCAACTTTTTAGTACAAAAATTTTATTTTTAAATTAAAAAGCTAGTTCAATAAGCAAGACCCAAACGAAGCCTGTTTGGGACGGCTTTTTTATTGCTTTCTAAAACGGAGTTTTAGTACAAAAATAAAAAATTTTATACTAAAACTCCGTTTTAGAAAGCAGTAAAAAAGCCGTCTCAAACAAAGCCTAAGTCTGATAAAGAAAAGTCATTTTTAGTACTTTCTAATGAAATCTTTTTAAGCCTATTTCTACTTGAATGCAAATGCAAATAGAGGGACAATTGAAAAATAAAAATAAAAAAGGGTTTCTTGGAGATATATCCCATGGGGCATGATTCAATGCACATCATTTTAAAAAAAATGCTAAAATCACATACAAATGAATAATATACTTAAAAAATAAGAGTTATGAGGAATAATGTTAAAATATAGTAATAAAGATAATATAACACTATTCAAAATGATGATATTGAGTTGAGTTCGAGTGAACTAGACTACAACAACAAACAACAACAATAACAAGCATTTATCTCATTATGTGGGGTTGGCTACTTGAATTCTTTTTCTCCATTTTTATTTTTTTTAATTTATTTTTTTTTCTCCATTGTGTCATGTTAAAGGTCAAATTCTCATCTAAATCTAATAAAGAAAGGTCATTTCTAATATTTTTTAACCAAGTATTTTTAGGTGTGCCTCTACCTTTCTTAATATAAGTCAAATCTAATATATCTACTTTTTTAACCGGGTCATCGGAAGGCTGTCGTTTTATGTGACCAAACTATCTAAGACAACTCTATCTAATCTTATCTTCCATTGGAGTTACTCCAATCTTTTAACGTATATGTTCATTTCGTATCCTGTCTTTAAGAGTAAAGCCACTCATCCAACTTATCATCCTCATCTCTGCAACACTTAACTTAATATTATGCTTCTCTTTTAATGGACAATAGTCTGCACCATAAAGCATTGTAGTTCTCACTATCATCTTATATATAAGCATTTAAATAATATCAGCTTTTCTAAAATCAAATGAATTATATGCGGATATTCATATGGCCCAAATTTTATCAGAACGACTCAGCCCAAAAATATTTTTTTTCATATATTTTATAGTTTCATTAATAAAATCCCATCTCAGTAGCCCACAGGTCCTGACATAATAGAATCCCATCTCAGTTTCCCATAAACGCTATCATAATAGAATTTCACCTTGATTGCTCACTAGCAGTGCCATAATAAATCATACCTCACACATTTCTTTCACCATTATACATATTTTTTGATATATTTCATTAATTAAAGCATAATAGGACTCAATTAAGAAATTACCAAAATGCCTTAAGAGTAGGCAATATAAATACTACTGAGAAAAAATTCATAATTTTCAAACATAACCAAATTATTAGAAATTGTGTAGAACATAATTATAAGACTTTAATTTTACTACGATACTATTTTTCAGAGTCTAAATTATTTTTTATTCGATAAAAATCGCACAAAATCTAAAACTTCTTGCGAAAAATTTTCAGAAAATATTCAAAATATTCGTATCATGAGCTCTATAAAATATACAAACTTACGCATTGAAAGTTCTGTCAATATAAAGTTATCCTCATTTTTCGGTGACGGAAATATAAATTTTATTGAATAAATCTCAAAAACATCAAACTATTAAAGACGAGATAGACAAAACGACACATACTTTGAGGCGAACAACTTTTCCAAGTAGCCAGATGACTAAAAAAGGCCTGAAGCGGCTCAAAATCCCTCTTCTTTCTCTTCCAAAACCGTCTCTTTCTCTCTCCTACTTGGCCGGTTGCATGCGTCAAATGAATGGAATAGTGGAAATATTTTAAATTTAAGGTGTTGTTAATGGCTTAGCACTACAACGCTATAATCTGAGTGCTGCAACGCTAGTTCAAAACTCAAATTCCAGAGTCGAGAGCACTGCAATGTCACTATTTGGCGTCTCTACAGCAGCGCTAAGGCGTCCGGGCACATAGCGTTGAGGCGCTCAAATAATAACATTTATGAGATTTTGTCGCAATTCACACCAAACACTTAGGACTCATTTTAGAATACATGCAATCATTTTCGTGCATTAAAATACTACCAAATATATGTAAATGGGTTCAAAATTAAAAAAATTTGAAGATTTACCTTTTTTTAATCAGTTCAACTGGTCTGAATTGAACTTTGATCTTGGAGTTCTCACATGCTAGACATTGGCAAAGTAATGACACATTTATTTAGAAGAGTTTTGAATATCATAACTTCTTTTGTAAGCACCACCAACACTATCCCTAGAGTTCAATTTTGTACTCATCATCCAATTTGCCTATTGACCATTCATTGGCATCATCATTAATATTCAGAGAAATTGGGTCATTAATATGCTTAGTATGAAGTGAGGGTGTAAAAAAGTTAAGTAGACCTCGGGTCACAACTAACTCAAGCTTAGCTCATCAATCCAAAAATTAGTTCGAATTTGAGGTCGAGCTTGAATGAAACTCATACTTTGGAGAAGACATCGATGGGACTAAAGTTGTTTGAAGAAGCAGATGTATTCGCTAAACTTGCGGCGGTTCGAGATTTATTAAATATTGTGGAGCTTAGGTTTAACCCCAAATCTAAATCAAGCAAGCTCATGAGTTGATGTTTTGATGACCTGACCTTCATCGAGCCCAAACTTGAGCTCATTTAATACATGAGATATAATTTCATCTCAAACCACTAGCTCGATAAGCTTAACTTATAAGTTATTTAATAAGTCGAGTTCGAGCTTACTCGCGAGCCAGCTCGGCTCACTTAAATAGTTAAATCCCTAGTTTAATGTCATGAAGATGACCCGTAAATGGCACCACTTCGCTTGAAGCCCTGTTAGATTTTGATCGAATAACATATTTGGACCATATTTTAAGAGTCAAATGTTATTAATATCAACTCACCAACATGCCATTTACATTAATTTTAATTTTTTTAAAATATTTTTGAATGATTCATTGAACTCATTATGCATGAAAGTACCTAAAATGATCATTTGAAGATCCCAAACCAAGGAACTTTCATTCTTAAAATCTATTTGTGCATTTTGAAATAGATTCATCCATGGTATTATGAAGTGTAGTGCCACTCTAAAATTAGTCAATTCTTTGCTTCCAAACAATCTTAATGATACAAAAAGTGTTAAAGTTTGTCGAAAATGTGTATGATGAAAAAGTGGTATGAATGGCAGTATATGGCCCTGCATTTCTGAAATTCCGAATTTTTTGCTATTTAGGCTTCTTCTTGCTTTTTAAAACAGTTTTTTAGTAGAATTTGAAATTTGTATACTAGAATGTCGTTTTAAAAAGTAGTACAAAAGCTGTCACAAACGAAACATTAATCTAAAGATGAACTAATTTGATGAGCCCTGAAAATAACTAAGTGGTTACCGACATTTTGATCTAACTAAAGATCACATCAAAATCATTTCATAATTATTATGGAACTAAATTTAGCAGAAGATTTTGATTTCTGAATGTTTCCATAGATCTGCAACTGTATCAAATGAATAAGTTTGTCGTGATTTGAACCAGTCCCAAACATTTCTTCTTCCTCTTACTTAAGTGATAACTTGTCAGTGAGATATATGTTAAGGCTAAACTCTTTACAAAATTTTAATGCAAGAGTGGTACATTGTTAAAGCTCTTATATCATTTCACATATCAAGATTCAATAGTAAAGTTTGATGTAGGTAGAGAGAAAAAAAATAATTAGCCTTTATCTTACTACATGAGTCGGTTACGTGAATTATTTTTATCCATTGTGTTCTATCAAGAGCAAATACACATTTAAGGCTTCTTTTGGGACGGCTTTTTTACTGCTTCTTGAAGCAGCTCTTTAGTACAAAAAATTTAATTTTTATACTAAAAAGCTGGTTCAATAAGCAAGAAAAAAGCTGTCCCAAACGAAGCCTAAGGCTTCGTTTGGGACGACTTTTTTACTGCTTTCTAAAACGGAGTTTTAGTACAAAATTTTTTATTTTTGTACTAAAACTCCGTTTTAGAAAGCAATAAAGAAGCCGTCCCAAACGAAGCCTAAGTCTGATAAAAAAAAGTCATTTTTAGTACTTTCTAATGAAATCATTTTAAGCATATTTCTACTTGAATGCAAATGCAAATAGAAGGACAATTGAAAAATAAAAATAAAAAAGGCTTTTGATGTTATAAAAATATTATGCAAATAAAATTATATTTAGTAGATTATGACAGAATAATTCATTGTTTATGATGAGATAACTTGCTTCATGGATGTAGGCATGTCTTCAGAAAGGTATAGAAGAATAATATATATTAAATTTACGAAAATAATTAAATATATTCGAAAATTTTCTTTTTTTTATTAATTAAAAGACCTCTCTTTAATAGAAGTCAGGCATTCATAGTTCAATCAAAATTTTGAGAACTCTTATATATATATATATATATATATATATATATATATATATATATATATATATATATATATATATATGAAAGAAAAAGGCTTACAATATATTTTGTTTTTATTTATACAAATATGTTAATATGTAGCACTTAGAGAGTTACATGATTTTTAGGTTTCGTTTGGGTTAGCTTTCTTATAGTTTTTTAAAGCAATTTTTAAGTACAAAAATGAAAAAAGATATTTTAAGAAGCAGTAAGAAAGTTGTCCTAAACTGAAGCCTCGATAGACATGTTAGAGGTTCCTTAACAACTCTTTCTTTGTTTGTTTGGAAAATTTAAATTGGTTTTAATGCAAAAAAAAAAAAAAAAGTAAAGTGTTAGCTTGAGTAAAGATGTGGAATGTTATATCTAAAAGAGCACTCCTCCAATTGCGTTTTGAAAATTTTGATTTGCTTTCCTCTACCAAACGCTTTTTAAATTGCGCTAATCATTTTTTGTACCAACGTCTAAATGTCTAATCATTTGCCTTATCTTAAATGATTTCCACATGCCACAGTAAAAAAAATATGAATCAAATCAGAATCTTCTCGCTGTTTCTCATTTATTCTTTGTTCTCTATAGAAATTAATCATACATCTAATCAGCTGTTGGTGACTTGTCAAAGGCTATATTAAATGAGATATTATCGCGTGCCGAGTCTTGGCATAGAGAATTGTCCGATTTTGTGGTAGTGAACAGTAAAAGCACACTTAATGTCACCACTGTACTTTTACTGTTTACAGTTATAAAACCAAACAGTTCTTTATGTCCGGATTCCGCACACAATAATATCTCATATAAAATTATGCTATAAGGTTTAGGGGTGTCAATTCAGGTCAACGGGTCGGGTTCGGATCAAACCCGGAATTGACCCGGCACTGTTCTGGTCAACCCGAACCCGACCCGTTTTTAAAAAGGGGTCAGGTTTCCGGACTCGAACCCGACCCGATTCGGGTCCGGCTATACTCGACCCGATTTGGGTCCGGGTCAACAAGACCCGACACGAATGACCCGAAGTTGATCTAAAATTGCTAGTTTTCGAGTCAATATCGGGTTAATCTTCAATTTTCGGATCAAAATCGGGTCAAAACGGGTCAATCTCGGGTTTTCAAATCAAATAGGAATTTTCGTGTCAATTTCGGGTCATTTTCGGGTTGCTGGGTCAACCCGAATCAGACCCGTTTCGGGTCCGGGTTGACCATAACTCGGATTTTTCCGGGTCGTGTCAAAAATTGACACCCCTATGGGTTATGCAAAATATTATCTTGTTTTGTTTGATATTTACCTAATAATTCATAATGTTCAATTTGTATATCTGCAATTAGGTTTTACAATTGAGATATTAGAATATGTAAAATGAGCTAAAATATTATTCCATTTGATTTTAAATCAGGTAAAATTTGGGTAATGATATTCTCATATAATTTGTATCATGAATATTTTAGATTTGTATTAAAATTAGTAGTCATTAGTATATACTTTAACATCAATGTCAAAACATTCTTTAAATACTAAATTTATACTTCAAAATACTTTTCTTTTCTTGTTATCAAGGCTCACACATACAATTCCAGAGCTAGACAATTTTTATAATGGTTGACTATTTTTTTATTAATAATATCATATTTACATTATTAAAGCACATATAAAAACACATTAATGAAAAAAAAAAGAGTTTTTATATATATTAAAATATTGTTATAAAAAAAATTGCAGCAATGATATAAACAATTATCAAACCAACGACTTTCTCTGATATATATTAACATATTGTTTAACTTTTTTTTGTTGGGTAGGGGTAAATTCACAGGGAAATTAATGAGTTCGGACACCGGATAATGTCCATAGCCCAATGAAAATACGTCACATCACTTCCTACTCAGTACTAAGCTTGGTATGAGCTTGGTACTTCACAGTACCGAGAAGTACTGAGCTCAGTACTGCCGAGTTCAGTATTACTCGGTACTGTGAAGTACCGAACGATAAGCTTTGTCTGATGTCTAAACCCAATAATCTCTCTAAATTCACAAATTTTAATCTCATGTCAATCTTTACAATAATGCCATTATCATATCATTCCAATTTTTTATTGGGTGGTCTGAATCAGCAATAAGAACTTGTTAGATGCAATGTCATGTCAATATATCCTTTGTAAATAGTGGCTGGTCGTTGCAAATGAACTAATAGATACTCTATCACGGCCAACATCCGAATGAGTTAAATGATCTCTTAGCCAATCTTTAAACCTATTTCCGCACTAAAAATTAAATAATATACGACCATCACAGATAAAGTGACTTAGCTACTATTTGATAACATCAGAATTTACGAACGTTGGTGCCACCTACATTAATTAAGATATGGTTGAAGGGATCTTCTGCCAATAACATAGTTATATTTATATTTCTAACATAAATGTTCAAAATTAAAAGATATTTGTTGCGTCCAAAAACATTCACGAAGATAGATAAATATAAAGTTTAACGTCTTAATTTTGTATGGAGATCCAACACGCATTTGGAAATCATTTGGGCCATCCAATTTATGGTTTGAACTTTCCAAAAGCACTTCGGGTCTTCAATTGGTACCCATTTCGGCTCGGATTGAGTCGAATTTGGTGTCGTTGGATTTGTTTTTTCAAGGCGCTCAGTTCGACTATAAATTTGTTGAAATCGGAGTTTGTATGGTCTCAAATTTAATTCCGAAAGCTTTCAACTTGATTTTGCCTCGCGATTCTTGGCCGATCAACATAATTTTTTTTTATGATACATGAATATTAAAATTTTTATCAAGATAAACTTAATTCATTATATTATTATTTTTTTTATTTTTATTTAAATATCTTTTAACTTCTAATATCTATTTATGATTTTAAATAATACTCGTGGACCACTTATGGACTTGGAGGAAACCTTATTTATGCTTTATATGTATCGGAGGAAGCTTGGTCCTGGCATGTCAGTCTTTTTCTCAAAGTGCCTAAACTCTCTGGTATCATGAAAGAGTATAAAAAATTATCTTCAAAGAGACTATAGGCCATACCAAGCATTCCCTTGTTGTGGTTACCTTAAAGGCTCCAAAAGTTTTCCAATTACATTGTTTCACGTATTTTTCTTGTCCATCAAACTATAGAAGAAAATTTCTTAATCTTCTTCAAGATATTTAAAGTCCAAGTTCTTTATTAAATTAAGAGTATTTGATTGAATGTTTTTAAGATATATGGGTTTTAAAAATAGTTTATGTTAAATATATTTCAAATAGAGTTTTATTATTGTTTTGTTTGTTGTCAAAATAATATATGTAGTTCTTTAGTTTTGTTTGATTAGCTGAAAAATAAAATATATTATAATAGTTCATATTTTTGATTCAGTCAAAAAATATTTTAGGGCTCATTATAAGTTTGATTTACAAATCATCTTTTGTAGAATGTAGATATTGTTTTGCTTTAATTATAATAATTTTCTCCTAATTTTATAAGAAGTGTAGATATGAAAAAAAAAAAAATTACTGTAATTTCTTAAGAAGTTGACACTTGCCGGCACAAGTGGGTTTTTTGGGATTGTTTATTATTAGTTTTGGAAACCGATTTCACAAGAGTCTTCTAGACATGTCGGATTATTTTATGAATATATTTTTCATAAATTTTGGATTCCAAATTTTGAAGATATAAAAAGATTTATATAAAGTTTACTCTTAAAATTAAACAATTGATTTAATTGCTAATACGTCCTCTGCATTTTTTATTATAAATATCCTTGCTCAATTCCATAAATTCTCAAATGGCTTTTGTATTTGGTTTTTGCTAAAACGTAGAAGTGAAAAAGAAAATTTTAGAAGAAAAGAGAGGAGAGAGAACCTAAGGTTTGGGGGTCGTAAAATCATTTTTTGTAAATTGATCCGGTACTTAAAATTTTTTTTCATCTCAAGGTAGGCTATCATTATCCAACCTCTGATTTCAATCATTTTATGTATTTTGTGTTTTATTAATTTTAATTTGACCAAAACTTTTAAATATTGAGATATCTCATTTTTAGCAAATTTTTACTGTGTAACTTTTAGTATGTTATAGTCTTAATCATTATGCACATATTGGTAGAAAAATGAATTCATAATTATCAAAATCTCATAATATCAATGTATGAAACTTGTTACAATGGATTTATATGGTGAAAAAGTGTGTACTGTATTTTTTGTGAATTTGACTAATTTTAAATAATGAGACAGATTGATATGATGATATGACATGCTAACAAACAAGAAGTGACAACTTTTGATATGAAAGTTACTTGACTTAAATGACTTCTGATATAACTGAGTCATAAAAATATGACTAATATGATTGAGACAGATTTCTGTAGAGTTGACCTACATGGCTAGATATGCTTAAAACTGATTTGTTTTTTTCATTTGATATTATTCATATGAGAAAATATGGGGTAATTTTCAGTGAAATCCTTTCCGGATAAACACTTCTTTTTCAGTGTAGATTATTATGTATCGGTTCAACCAATGACTATTCATTACTGCATACGATTATATATATATATATATATATATATATATATATATATATATATATATATATATATATATATATATATATATATATATATATATATATATATATAATATATATATATATATATATGATAAAATTACATATATAATTGATATGACATGATCTACATAAGATATAAGCTATGATTAATATAAGTATTTGACAAGATTGATAAAAATATACAAACATATTTGATATATATGAATCACATGATTTACATGATATATATGCATAACATAGACATTATACAATATGCATATAGTAATAACATGTGTGCAGATGTAATGAGATGCTATATAAACTATTTTAAAATATTTTGAGCTATTTGATTAGAGTGTAAAATAAATACATATGATCTTTCTTTGTGTTTGATTTGAAGCAAAAGAATTCAATGTAGAACCTCGTAATTACAGTAGTTGTGTTATTAGCTTGCGGCGTGGCATAAGTCAAAGTTTCACATTTTTATCAAAGCTTCTTTCTGCATTCTGTATTCATCTAAATAAATACCTAAAAAAATAAATTCTCTGCATTTGTAAAACTTAAAATTGTTAACAACCAAATGGCTAGTAAAAATGACGGCATTAGATATTTCTAAGTCAATAGAAAAATACTCTATCACCACTTTATTTCATATTAAATACTTAAAAGAAAAGTTTAAACATTTGTTTTTCTTTTACTCTTATACACAAACAATCAAGTTTTGAGGGCAATTATTTTTTTTAAGCATTTAAAGAAAACCACATCCAACAACTGCACCTTATATTGCATAAGTTTTATTTTTACTATTATTATTGGGCTATTCATAAGTTGTCAATTTTATTTTTTAACTCAAAAGCTTATAAATAAAATAATAATGTATTTAAGATAGATTTCTCTCTACTTTGCTTTTAGACAAAAATCATAAATTTTTTTTTTTACTATTGCTTACTTGATGCTTTCTCACTTATTTTCAAAAATTTTGTTAGTAGAAAGTTATTTTTTATGACCATAACAACTAAGTTTTTTCCCTCAATGACTTTACAGCTAAGTTTATAAAAATGTTGTAGCTGTCCAAAGTAAACCCTAGACTTTTATATGGAATTAAATCATTTAGTAGATAAAAAATATAAGTTGGTTGGTTGAGACATTATTCTTACTAACTTGTTTTTCAAATCACAACCAGTATTTCTATTTGGCCATTGTTTTTTCATTTTTTTGTATAAGGAAGCTACTTTCTACAACAACTTTTAAAAAAATTTATTTTCTCCACAGTACCTTTACAACGACCTTTACAAAAAGCTACAACCGTTCCAAATGGACCCTAAGCTAAAATAAAGATTCAAATGGCTTTAAATTATAAACCACATTATAAAATTTTGGAACCATTCGATCTCAATCAAATGTTGGCTCAAATTCCGCTTCTTAGGTTGTCATGACTCAATGGTACATACTCTTAAAAATTTATTTTTAACTAAAAGATTTAAGCTTATAAATAAATATAATCAATATTCTTAGACTGATATAACTTTCAATTATCTTTTAAATTGAAAGTTTAAAACCCGATAAGAAATAATTTTTAATAAATGAAATTCAATTAAATTTAAAATAGGCCAACTTGCCAGTTAAACAGGTGCTAGCCTTGCCACATCAATAAAAACTAACAACTATTAGAGCAATAAATACGTTTGTACCTAGTATAATTATGTATCTGTCTATGTAGCTTTATATACATCACGATATATCAAACTCTATAAATATAGTCTGTAACTAGTCTAATAATAATAAGAAAATATTATTCTCCTATTCATTCTTGTCTGTTTCTTTCCTGTCTTCTTCTCCAACGATGCTCTCTTCTTGAGCAAGCACTTCTTGGATTTCTTCATGGTATCAGACAGATCTTAAAGATCTCTGGGATTCATGGCATCGTAAAGCACCTCTACGCTGGGAGAACAATCGGATGCATCTTCCTCAACGACTTCGGTTCTCTCTTCATCCCTCAAATTTGTTCTCTCAAATCTCAAGAACACAGTGCAGAATCAGCTGTCTCCAGACAACTACCCGTTGTGGAGCTCGCAGATTCTCAAAATACGCAGGGCAAACGGACTGGACTCACTACTCGACCCGTCATCTCCGGTACCGAGCAAGTTTCTTCATCGAACCGATGGGTCCAAGGTTCCTGATCCGTCGTATGCCCAATGGGTTCTAAATGATCAAAACCTGGTAGCTGCCTTATGTTCTACAATTTCGGCTTCAATTTTATCGTACGTTCTTAATCTTGATACAACGTCGGCAATCTGGACAACTCTTCAAACGAGATTCCAGTCCACGAACAGAACTAGGGATTATTCAATTAAAGAATGCTCTCCATAATATTTCTCTCAAGAACCTCACCATGGTTCAATACCTCAATGAGGTGAAGGCGCTGGTCGATCAAATAGCGGTCGCTGGTGGTCACATTGAAGAAGAAGATATCATTATCTATATTCTTCGCGGGCTACCTCCGCACTATCAATCCTTCAAGACCTCGATCAAGACGATGACTCAACCACTCAATCTGGATCAGCTATACTCCTTCTTAATTGCAGAAGAAATTCATATGGCTGCCGATCTTGCTGTAAACGCACGGCTAGTACAACACTGTTCTCAACCCACGGCAGGGGTCGAAGAACAAGAGGTCGTTCATACAGCAATGTAAATGTCACTAAAGAACCTACAACACAGGTTCCGACATGCCAAATATGTCTCAAGAAAGGACACACAGCAACCGATTGTTGGCATAGGATGAACACCCAGTTCATTCCCAAACAGCAACAGTCGAATAAAGCCCTGCTGGCAGATCAATCCGCGGATTATACTGACTGGTATCTTGATTCGGGTGCTTCATTGCATCTCACAAAATCGCTCAACAACCTTTCCATATCCAGTCCCTATACCGGCAATGAGGGTATCACGATCGGCGATGGGAGTTCGGTAAGCATAGCAAATTCCGGCAAAGGATTGCTACTGACTCCCTCTCGTAAGCTTATTCTATCTCAAATATTTCACTCTCCTTCAATACATTATAACTTACTGTCTATCTCACAACTAACAAAAGATAATAATATTGCGATTATCTTTAACCCTTCTGGATTTGTGTTCAAGGATCTAACGACGCACCAAACTATCCTTCAAGGACCATGCAGTAAGGGGCTGTATCCGATTAGGACCCCAACAACCATACAGAATCGCGCTCTTCACACTGTTACAGAAATCTCCAACATATGGCACAATCGGACGGGTCATCCCAGCCAACGAACACTTCACTGCATTGCTACCGCTCAACCTCATTTGCATATAGATTTTAATTCTTTAAACTGTCATTCCTGTAATAGGGCCAAGATGCATAAACTACCGTTTGAATCTTCTAAACATAGATCCAATTTACCTTTAGAATTAATTCACTCTGATATATGGGGTCCTGCTCCTATGCTTTCCAATTGTGGGTTTCTTTATTACGTGCTTTTTATTGATGACTATACGCGCTTCACATGGGTGTTTCCTATGAGACACAAATCGGAAGTTCCTCAAATCTTTAACACATTTAAATCTCATATTGAAAATTTTTTATCTTATAAAATCAAATGTATTAGAACAGATGGAGGCGGCGAGTATTTAAGTACTACGTTCACAGGGCTTCTTCAGAAATATGGTATATCCCATCAGATCTCGTGCCCATACACGCCTGAATAAAATGGGGTCGTCGAACGCAAACACAGGCACCTCTTAGAAACTACCAGGACACTCCTGTACACGGGGTCGGTACCAAATAACTACTGGCCTGACGCAGTCCTGACGCAGTCTTAACAGCCACTTATCTTGTGAACAGAATGCCATCGCCTAATACAAACAACATATCACCTTATGAACTCCTGCATCAGAAAGCTCCGGAATATGAGCATCTCAGAGTTTTTGGATGTGCTTGCTTCCCTCTAACACCTTCTCAGCTTCGCAATAAATTCCAACCAAAATCTCAACTATGTGTATTCTTGGGTTACACGACTAAATACAAAGGCTATAAGTGTTTAGATTTATCTACTCATAAAACAATCCTGTCTAGGCAGAGAGTAACCAAGAATCATACGAATCATATTCTTACAAATTCCTCACACCGACATCTGTGGTTCAACACAAGAATGCTGGCACGAGTCAATCCAGACAACAAGAATCTCAGACTCAACTTATAGCATTGGAGTCTCCCGTCACCAACTCAACTGTTGGTGATTCATCCATGCAGGTTACCTCATCTGAACAGATCAACACTCAACCCATCTCTCATCCGATGGTCACAAGATACAAGACAGGTTCTCTTAAACCTCTCAACCGTTTGAATTTAATCCACACCAAAAATGATCTCAGCAGCCAGATCACTCCAACTACGTATACCGAAGCCAGTAAACATGAAAATTGGCGCAAAGCAATGACCGATGAGTTTCTTGCACTACAGCTTCAAGGCACATGGTGCCTTGTTCCACGACCACCCAATTCGTCTATTTTGGGATGCAAGTGGACATATCTCACAAAACATAATTCCGATGGATACATAGAAAAATACAAGGCCATGCTAGTTGCGCAAAGAAACCACCAAGAGTATGGACTGGATTATAACGAGACGTTTAGTCCAGTAGAAAAACTACCCACCATACAAATTCTTCTTGCGGTCGCTCTGAATCACAATTGGCCGGTTCATCAACTAGATGTAGCAAATGCATTTCTTCATAGCTCATTGTCGGAAACTGTTTATATGAGGCAACCACATGGCTTCGAGGATACTACCAATCCTAACCACGTATGTCGTCTAAACAAAGCCATCTACGGGCTTAAGCAAGCCCCAAGACAATGGTATAACACTTTCACGTCATTTCTTGTTTCAATTGGCTTTACCCACAGCAAATCTGATCCATCTTTGCTTATGTTTCATCAAGAAAATATTTCTATATATTTGCTTGTATACGTTGACGATATTCTTATTACGGGTAACAACGCTAATGAAGTTAACAAAGTTATAACTGCACTTAATGGAAAGTTTGTAATGAAACAGCTGGAAGAGGGAAATTCATTTCTCGGTATACAAATACTCAAAGACAAAAATCGGTATTTTCTTTCCCAATCTATCTATGCGAACTCTATCCTGCATATTGCTCAGCTAACCAAATGCAATCCAGTATCCAATCCGACGTGCACGAAGACGCCAAAAGACATTCCGCCGGACCCAATTCTAAGTGAACCAAGCATGTACAGGAAAATCACAGGTTCGCTACAATATCTGTGTCTCACAAGACCAGATATCGCGTACAGCGTCAATCTCCTATCCCAACATATGCATCAACCAATGCCCGAGCATGCATATCTGTTAAAGCGGCTGCTGCGTTATATAAAAGGTACGATCGATTATGGAATTCCTATCTCCAAATCTAATCTATCCCTTACTTCTTTTTCAGATGTCGATTGGGCAGGAGATCCTATCTCAAGAAAATCCACATCCGGCTACTGCTCGTTCTTGGGTGACACATTGATATCCTGGACAGTCAAGAAGCAAACCACAGTAGCCCGGTCTTCCACAGAATTAGAATATCAGTCTCTTGCAGCACTAACGGCTGATGTCATCTGGCTACGTCATCTTCTACTTGATTTCGGCATAAATCTCAAAGAACCCACAGACATTCTGTGATAATACCTCTGCTATAGCTTTGGCCAACAACCCGGTGTTTCATGCCAGAACAAAGCACATCGAAATCGATCACCGGTTCGTTAGAGATCACATTCATCAACAGAACATTCGGATTCGGCCCATCAGCACAATCGACCAAATAGCTGATATTTTCACCAAATCATGATCTACACCGAGGTTTCATCTACTTCGAACCAAATAGACTGTATGTAAAGCAAATTCAGTTTGCGGGGGAGTATTAGAGCAATAAATACGTCTGTACCTTGTATAATTATGTATCTATCTATGTAGCTTTATATACATCATGATATATCAAACTCTATAACTATAGTCTGTAACTAGTCTAATAATAATAAGAAAATATTATTCTCCTATTCATTCTTGTCTGTTTCTTTCCTGTCTTCTTCTCCAACGATGCTCTCTTCTTGAGCAAGCACTTCTTGGATTTCTTCAACAACATCATAAAGCTATTTGCTCATTTAATGAGCGATTGGCTCCTTTCACATTTTTTGTGTAAAATCAAATTAATGAAAGGTCAAAATATAGCAATTGGAGGGCGAGCTAGTCTAAAAAATGCATTTATGTCAAAGGTTTTAGGCAAAATAGAAGAGTCAAAACATTCAACCATGGTACTTTCACGAAACTAAAGGTCCCATAGAAGAGAAAGTTTAACCATATGATGAATTTTGTAAGAAATATATTGCCTACTAGAATTTCCAGCTTTATGTAGAAATTCCTAGTTTTTTGAAACTTATCAGGAGTCAGTTTTTAAATGCATTCAAATTTATATCTCCACCATGATGCAAGAAGTTAAATATAGTTCAAGTATCTCAAAAGCAAAGATCAGTGATAATTGAAGGCGAGATTATAGATAGGAGGAATACTAAGGTCTCCAATGTGTTTCGGCCTGCATGTATTATACTAAGAGATGAGGTGTAGTTTTTCGGTGTAAATAATACACCATGGTAGAAGAATCTAGAGCTTAGTTTGTTAAGAAAATTGCAACACGTTTTAGGGATGACCGCCCCCCTCTAACTAAATAGGTATAGAGTTTTAAAAAGTAAAATTTAAAAATTTCAATCTCTTAGCAAAAGAAAGTGTTTTTGGAAATCCAGTCATCCATCAAGACAGAAGTCTTACTAATAAGAGGGGTGTAATTTGAGTTGTGAAGCTTTTTGATCGAGATAGGAATCCCCAAATAAGTAATTGATTATAAGAATAAAATGCAGCACTTTGAGGTGTTGATAATGAAATAAGAGAGGCATTAAAAATGAGACAAGATACCCTTCAAAATATTAATTTTGTTCACATTTGACTTTTATAAAGACTAGTAAGTTATTAGCATACAAAAGATTAATAAAGTGATGGAATTCTATATTGATGGCATAATAGATACTTCTATTAACTGCATTATAAAAAAGTTTGGAGAGATAATCCATAATAATGCAAAAGAGATAATGAGAAAGAGGATAACCTTTCCTTAAACCAATGATGGAGGACAAAAGGCCTTCCACGTTTCCATTTATGCATATAGAGTAGTTCACATTATCAATATAACCCTTGTTCTAAGAAAACAAAAGTTGAGGAAGCTAAAAGTTCGTGAAGGTTGTTAAACCTTGAGAAACTAGCCCGAAGCTCACCAAGAGAGGGGGGGGGGGGGGGGGCTGAATTGGTGCTTTAAAAAATCTTCTTGACTTCAAGATAATAATAACAATATTTTTGAAAAACTTTTCAGTAATTAAAAATACCAAAATCTAATTTATTGTAGAAGTGAGAGTTTTTTTATCAAAAATATTAGAGTTTACTACAATGAAATTTAGATCTACATGAAGGAGCAATAATCAATTTTTTTCCATGCATTTATAAATGGAAATGAAATACAGGAAATGTAGAAGTGCGAAAAGGAAAAAAAACACACTAGAGATTTTTATAGTGGTTCGGTCAACCTTGACCTACATCCACTCCCTAGAGTCCTCCCTATGAGAATTTGCACTAAAATAAAGTGACTCTCCTTTTGCTTTCAAAGCAAGGTATAGAAGCCTTTACAAACTCACTTTCACTAAACCTTTTATACGGCATAGTGTCGGATGCTGTCACCCTCTCGGTGATGGAAGGGAACCTTAACTTATTTTTCTCCCTCTTGGAGAAGGTAGAGAACCTCAACTCTTCTTTCTCCCTGTTGGAGAAGGTGAACAACCTCAAGGATTGGACTAAGAAGTCTCTCTCCCTAGAGAGCTTTCAAAAGACTCACCAAGGTCATAGGAGGAGCAAGGGTGCAGCTAGCTCGGAGTAACCGTGTGTTCCCCTCACACTACTTCTCCCTCACGCTTAAGCTCACCTTATCATTCCTTTCTCAAACACTGATTTTATTCTCAAAAGCTCCTCTCTCAGGGTTCCTCCTTCAATCACACTTTTCTCCCTTAATTAACAAGAGAAACTTAAAACATAGGTTTTGTAATAGGCTTCAAGAAACCCTAAAAATTTAATTTAGCCATTACTATTCGTACCATACAACTCAAGTTCATACAATACGTTTAGTTCAAAATTAGTCCCGTTCAGTATGATGTGAACAGTTGTTTAAAATGAACTATTCAAATTTTATGAACACATCGTACAATACGATCTGTTCCATTTCAAATATTCGTACGGGTCATGGGACGACAAAAATTCATCTCTACTATTTGTTTTGTACTGCTCTTTTCATACATTATTGTTAATTCATTTCAAGTAGGTTGTCTAGTACACAATCGTGATTTTGTTTGGTATGATCTCTAGGAAGGATATATTTTGTCTCTATTAATCGTTTGGAATGATCAATATCATACAGTATGATCATATATCATTAATTAAACCATGATTTGATTGACTAATTATTGAGATTTATTTTAGTAAGATTTTAAATATTCATTTTGTACGACTAATATCTTATAGTATGATTAGTTCAAAACTCAAATTTTAAAATATTACTTAAATTAATCTGGCAGCTAGGGATTTAGATCATAATGAATCATACAATATGATCATTATCGTATATTATGATTAGTTAAAAAAACCTAATTTTATGAATATGTTGTTAAGCCTATTCCATATAATAAATCATACAGTACGATTGAAAATTGTACATTAGGATTAGTTATAAAAAAATTTTAACTATAAAAATATTTTTCCCTCCTCATTTTTTTATATGCATGGTCACCCAAATTGCATACACTCTTATGTGGCCAGACTCAAGAAGTAAAAAATAAAGAAAATAAAATTGTAAACTCTTTTACATCCAATTCTACTTAATCTTGAGTTTCCAGCAGTCTTGAGCTGTGCATATCTTACCTGAAATATTAGTGCTTACAAATAAAAGAAATATCATAATATTTAAAGAGAAAAGAAACAATTCAATAAGTAAAGTTTGTCATTATCAAAATCACAGACTAGATATCCTAGATTGCAACAAAAGTGCTTTTTCATGGAGCCTATCCATAAGATAACATCTAGATGTGGTATCAAAAGCTTTGAATATGTCTACTTTAGCCTAAGAGGAAGGCCTATTTTTAACAACTTCCTGATAATTTGATACAATTTTATTTATCAACATAATATTGTCAATTAAGATTCTATATTGTAGAAAGTTATGTTGAGTAGGGTGGATGATATAAGGCATGATGATTTTGACTTTAGATGCAAGAACCTTGGCAGTAATCTTGTAAAAATTATTACATAAGGAAATCAACATGAAGTCATTAATGTTGCAAACATGTTAGAGTTTGGAAATTACATCTACAATAATTGCCTTAACTTTTTTAGGAAGTAGGGTTTGAGGAAAAAAATTCTTCATAGGCAAGCATACATGGAACACCACATTTTTCTAACGAAAAGAAATAATAATTCAAATGTGAAATGATTGGGCACAAGAGAATGATTTTTTGAGGCTTAGAAGATAATGGATTTAATCTCCTCCTTAGAAACAAGAGTAGTGAGGAAGGACATAAGGTGTTGAGGCAAACAATTGCAAGCAGGGTAGGGAGAAACCAAGTATGGAGGGGAATCAAGATGGTTAAATTAGTTTTTAAAGTGGGAAATAGTGATAGCTATAATATTATTATGATCAGTGAAGGAGGCAAAAACATAAGAGATTTTCTTTATGCAGTTATGATTTTTCTTACCCTTGATTTTGTCATAAAGAAATTTGAAGTCATTTTTCTCATTCATCAACCATTTGGCTTTTCCTCTTTGAACAATCTGAGAAGTCCAATAAGAGTGAGTGGAAGAAAGTTTCTCAGAAATTTGTTCATCAAGAACATTGAGACCTGAGTGGAGAGGTTTAAATTAATAGATTGATAGAAAATCTCTTATTGATTTTCCAAATATTTTATAGTAGTTGCAATGTAAGAGGCAAAAAACCAATTGGTTAATTTTATGGCTTCTTTGAAACTATATAATTTATTTCAGAGAGAAGTAATAAGGTCACCTTATATGACATTGGTGAAAGTGGAATGGATAATATCCCCATAAATAAGCATTTTAGTCTAGTCACTTTTGAAGTGGAACCTATGAGGTCTTTTGCTTTGGTGGTGGGTGTGAAGGATTAGAGGTGAATGATCAGAGCATTTAGGGCTATCAATTTTGAAATAAGAAAGAGATAAAAAGTCAACCCTTTCTTCTAACTAGAATTCTATCTAATCTAATGTGAATGAAGCTATTGTTGTTGCACCATGTATAAGATATTCCCATAGAGGCAAGCTCTTTCAACACAACATCAAAAACTAAACTATTGATTATCTCATGAGACTTACTTGGAGGGTTAAGGGTACCTCCAAGCTTCTCCCTATTATACCTAAAATAATTAAAATCACATAACATTGCCCAAGGTTGTGTAATTTTAAAATATAAATCTTTGATAACTACCCAAGAGCACATCTTTCTTATGGTGTTTTTAACAGTAAAGACCATTGAAAGCATAAATGAGAAACCATTACCATTGGAGGCATTGCCATGAATGATTTGGCTGTCAAAGGTTAATGGAGAAAAAATAATTCTATTTGAATTCCACTTAATTCATATGCGCCCAGGATTGAAATGGTTAAAATTGTGATAACTATCTTTATTATTATACATGAGGTGGGGGTTGCTAAACTAAGGACTTGAGCTTGAGGTGCATTAATTTCAGCTTCCAAAATGAAAAAAAAATTGCATGATTGGTGGATTGAATCATATTCTGGCAAGTAAGAACAATAAAATCCATTAAAATCTCTAACATTCCATGATGCTAGAACATACATAATCATTGGAGTTTTGATGAATTTTTAGCTTTTTTTTTTAGCTAGCGAAGCATTGTGAGCTTTGGTGTAGTACAAATTTGTTTGTGTTTGTTGTTGGCTATGAGAGAAAATTTTTTGAGCAACAAGTAAGGATATTAAATCTAACAATGAGCGTAGACTAGAAAATTTATTTTTAGATTTGGAAGAAAGTGAAGAATGGCTCAAGTGATGTTGGGAAAATATTCAGATTAAGATTTTGGCCAACAAATAAAGTGGTAGATAGTGGAGTCGTGGTGTTTTACTCCTTATATACACAAGAAGTGTTAAGTAGAAGACAATGAGAATGTGGACCGGATATTGTGAATGAGCTCATAGAAATTGTTTTATTATTTCTAGTTAAACCTATTGGTTCTTGGCTTTCGACAACAATTTCTTCCTCTAGAGGCAATATTAGGTTGTGGGTGAACAATAGGGTTTGTTGGATAGTTGGGAGAGATAAAGATTTAAGGTATAGGTGAAAAATCTGGAAAAGGCAGGGAGTGAGCTTTCAGTCATATTTAACATAAAGAGTTTGTTCTTTGCCATTTATATAAATAATAATTTCATCAAGTAATAATATATATATATATATATATATATATATATATATATATATATATATATATATATATATATATAATATATATATATATTATATATATATATATATGGATATATACACATTCACTAGTGACAAACTCTAGTGAAGATTGACCAGTTTTCTCTATTGTTAGAGAATCAAAAGACAAAGGAGCCACAATTTTATTAGCAATTTTAGAGAAGCCGGTAGGGTTCCGATGACTTAGAGGAATATCAATGATTTTAATCAAAAGAGGGATCGAAGAGAACTATTCTCTTATTTTTTTAAATTTTGTTGTCCACTTTTGATGAATGAATGGTTTGCCAAAGAAATATCAAAGCCCCCTAAAAATGCCATATCATAATCTTTGAAAGAGGAAAACTTTAGAAGAAAAAAATTGCAATTTAGATATAGGAGATTAAGATTACCTTTCAGTCTCCTAATTCTCTAACATTAATTTAAGCCTCATAAAAGGGACATTTACCATTCGAGCAGCCAGTCAGAGAAAGATCCCATTTTTGGCACCTTCTTCAATTTCTTTAACTAAAAATAGATGAGATCGTCATATGGATGGAGAATGTTAACCAGGATATGTTTTGCCAAAATACTCTTTCCTATGAGCAGGCTATTTTAGTTTAGAGTTGTGGGTTGATTAGGTTTTCTAGGGATGTATTTTGATTTGAGAAGAATACATGATAAAAGAGAAATGAATAACTTCTACAATTACTTTAATTTCATAAAAATAAAATTATTAAAAACTATAAATAATTTAAAAAGTGCCCTTCAAATTAATCAACAAAAACTAAAAAGAAGAGCCACTTGAAATTTAAACAAGCTATTAATATTATGTTATCTTAAACTTATTTCAACTTAAATGAGACATAAATAGTTTTTGCTGTTTAAATGGCAAAACAATGAAAAAAGATTTTTCAATTAATTTAAAACTTCATGTTGGGTTCTAAAATTTCGGTTCTTTGAGAATAATTCAGTACTCTTTTTTGTTTTGGAAAATTTTGGAGCTACAGCTCATGTATTAAGTTATGAAAGAAAAAAGAACTCCAAAACACAAAAAGAGAGTTCAGGAGAAAGAGTGAGAAAATATTAGGGACTTAGGTATAGGAAGCATCCAAAAATACATCAGGAATCAGTTAACTGGCTAGAAAGAAATCGCCCAGCAAAAAAAAAAAACAACAAAGATGTTCCCGGTTGCCACAGGAGCAGTAGAGAGAACAAAATTCTGCGCAAGGGACATCCAGGGGAACCACCAGCAAAATGACCAGTCAGGGATGCTCTTAGGTCATCATCATCCCAACCAAAACCACCAACTCAGCAGCCACGTCCAGCATAACAAATTTGGCATCAAAATATCTCATCAAACTTATCTTTAAGCAAATCCACATTCCTCCAGCTATTAACTTTGCCACGGATTGTCATTTTAATAGAATTCACCACAACCATAGGGTTCAAAGAAGTATTAGACAAATTCCTGTTGTTTCTCACCTTCCATAGATGATAAACAATATAAACAATGATAGAGAAACAAAAGTTTTTCTCTAAATTTGCAGAAGCAAACTTAGAATCCTGAAAGTCATAAACCTGAGAGAGATTAGGCTTGAATAGGAACCTCTCAAAATTAAAAGGGTCGGTTGGCTATGTATGCCACGCACATCTTTTAATTGATGGGTGTTGTATGGTTATCAAGGCATATGACCGACATAATTTATGGATCTTATAGGGTTGGCTTGCCCGGCTAACCCTTTTTTTTTTTTTTAAAGGAACCTCTCAAAATTCGGAAGCACCGCATAAAGAACCGTAAAAGGAGAGTCACAATAAAAAAAGAGATGATGGAGAAATTCCGAGAAATTGTTACACAAAAAATAGATTGCTGGAATTTGAATCCCAATTCGAATAAGAATATCCGCACATTTCAATTTCTCCAACATAGCCATCCAGACAAAACAAGAAAATTTTAGTGAAGCCTTCTTGTGCTAAATGAATTTATGCCATGGAACCTCCTCCAAATTAGAGTAAAATAGATTAGTGAATTGCTTAAATTTAGGATTGATTGAGCCATTCCATGCCAAGGCTGGTTGATCCAAAATAGCAATTTTAGAAACAGCCAAACATAATTGCAGAGGAGAGAACTCTGGTAATACCCAACGACCATCAACAATAAAATCCCCAACATTTTTATGATTAAATATGGCATCAAAACATAAATCTGCAAGCCTATTCCCATCCACTCAAGGATCCCAATTAAAGGAAAAATTGCAATGAGGGCCAACAGTTTGAACAATAATCGGTTTAATCTTTTGAGCCACAAAACCAATATATTTCCAGAATTTGGATGCAGTAGGATGAGGAGATTTCCAAGGGGATTCATATTTGGCTCTAAACCAGGAACCCTCAAAGGAATTCATATGAAATAATCTCCAAATGAATGAACAAGCGACCCAGAAATACAGAGCTTCAAAGAAAAAAAATACCAAGACCACCATATATTTTTGGTTTGGTAATACACCAACAAGCAATTAAGTGTAATTTCCTATCTTCAATATTCCCATGCAGCAAAATTTTTGAGCAAAGCTTAGAGATGAAAGCACAACAAGCTTTAGGAAGAATAGCTCCTCTAATCCAGTTAGCAATTGTATTAGCAATTGTAAACTTCAAAAATTGCAATTTCCCTACAAAAGAAAGGAACTTAACTTTCCAACCCGCAAGTAGAGTAGAAACTTTGCTCAATAGGGGTTGGAAGTGAGAAAAAATTAGGCGACTAGGGGAATAGGAAGACCAAGATAGGTTAAAAAGGTGCTTGTATGATGAATTTCTAACATATCAGAGATAACAACAAAAAAAGAAGCATCCTTCGCAAAGATAATAGAGCTTTTAATAGGATTGATATGAAGATTTGAAGCCTCAGCAAAGTGGTTTAAAACATCCTTGAGACAAGATACATTTTCTGTAGTAGCTTCCGGTGGCTAATCTCCACACCATTGCATATAATACCCTTGAAGAGGGGAGGCTGAATACAACAAGAAAGTCCATCCATAGCAATACAGAAAGAAGTGGAGAGAGGGGTCATCCTTGTCTGAGGCCAGAAGAAGATTTGAAAAAACCTTCAAGTGCACCATTAATACAAATAGAAAAACAGACATCCAAAATGCAACCTTTAATCCATTTAATGAAAAGGTGGGGAAAACCCTTAAGCTTTAGACGATGGAGAATATAGTCTCTAGATAAAGAGTCAAAAGCTTTACGGATGTCAAGTTTTGCACAAAAGAGGTTTCTATCGGCTTTAAATTCACTGAGAATTTCAGCAGTAAGAAGGATATTGTCAGAAGAGCTCCTTTTAGAGATAAAACTAGTTTGACTATCACGAATGATATGGGGAAGAACCAATTTCAATCTATTAGATAGAATTTTTGCCACCACCTTATAGAGAACATTGAATAAAGAAATGGGCCTAAAGTGCGAAATATGAGAAGCATGGGAAGTCTTATGAATTAAAGAAATCGCAGTTTCTTTGGTGGCTCTCGGCATATAACCAGTGAGAAGAAATCTTTAATAGCTTTACAAACTTGCGGGACCAAAAGATGCCAAGTCTTTTTATAGAATTCAAATGAAAAACCATCCGGGCCAAGAGCGCAGAGGCTTTGCCTAAAAAAACAATTCCTTTAATTTCTTCATCAGTTACCGGAGCAATGAGGGAGGGCAAAGCAATTGTGGAATAGGGTTTCCTACATGGATGGAAGAGTCGTCCCACAAAAGAGGATTGGGAGCATTAAATACAACCTTAAAGTGATTAATGATAGCCTTTGAAATTTTTGAATAAGAATTGAATTGGCCATGATCAGTAGAGATCACCATGATAAGGTTTTTATTTTCTCTCTCTGATTTTAGCATATAAAAAACCCAAATCATCTTCACCCTTAGAAAGCCAATAAGCCTTGACCCTCTGAGCAATCCAAAAGGACCAAGTAACTTTAGAGGAAGCCAAAAGCTCATTAACCAACTTAAGATTGAGGTTTAAATTCTGATCCAAAGGATGAGATAGTATATCACATAATAATCTATCTTGTAAGTTCTTCAGCTCAATAATGGTATTAGAAAAGAAATTGGAAGAGGCCCAGTTATTCCTTTTGAGGGATAATTTGAGGAGCTTAAGGAAGTGATAGAAATTAGAAATAGGACTTCCCACAGCCGGATTTGCAAACCAGTCATAATATCATTCCATAATCCTTCCATCTTCACCCAATAATTTTTAAACATGAACCGTGCTTTGGGTGTATGAGTGTAGGTATCCAAAAAAATCAGAGGGGAATGGTATAAACCCCGGGCGAGCCCACATTATAAAAAGAAGTATTGAAACAATTGAGAAGGGCCGGATTGACCAGAACTCTGTCAAGTTTTATATGAATAGGGAGATCCACCCTTTGATTGAACCAAGTATAGTATAACCTCGTCGAGGCAAGGTCTTGTATTCCACAATCAAAAATGCATTTGTTAAGCTCCCCAAAGGGCTAGGAGGGAGAGGGTTACCACAAGCTTTTTCATAATCGTATCTGCAACAATTGAAATCTCCTAAAATAACCCAAGGTTGTTCCGAAGAAGGAACCAACTTGCGAAGATCATCCCAAAGTTCTTTTCTGTCCACAATATTGTTAGCAGCATATACAACAGAGAGTTGAATAGTAGAAGCAGAACCAGTCGAAAAAAAGCCATGAATGATCTGAGAGGAAGTAAAGGAAGGAGTGAAAGAAACACAAGACTTGTCCCATTTAAGCCATATCCTCCCAGGAGAGGAGTAACAGAAATTGTTATAACTAGCTTCATGCTAAAAAACATTGTGATTATTAATAAACCAAGGATCTAAAGTAGACTGAAGTTAAATTTTTGCTTCAAGTATACACAGTAATTTGATGTTGTAGGAAGAAACGAGATCTTTACAAAATCTCACATTGTCCGGGTTATTAAAACCTCTCACATTCTAACTAGCAAATGGTCTGCAAGACATTAAAAACGGGAACCTTTAGCCTTTTTGGCAGTTTTAGGCTTACCTTTTTTTGATTCTTTATGAGAATTATAATTGATTTTTGAGGAGGGAATTTGGTCTAAAAAAGAGCTAGGTTCATTAGAAGAAGATGCTTGATCCGAAGAAGACGGATCCTTGAAGCTATCAGCTTAATGATGGTTTAACAGGGAAGGTATAGTAGCTTCTTCAGTATGCAGGGAAGCAATCATACTAGAAACAGGGAGTTTAGGAGGAGGGAGATTGGAATTAGGGGAGGGCAATTCGGTGGAAGAGGAGAGTTCAGTGGGGAGATTGAGATTAATCAGAGGAGGACTTTTACTGTAATTGTAAGAATTGGATTTGTGAATGAAAGGAGGAGAAGTTGCTCTATTCATGGCAGGTAATTTAAGTGAAGGGGAAGCTGCCTCAGCAGGGATCACAGGCAAGGAAGGAATAATGGGGTTATCAATAGAAGGAGGCGGGGTTGGCTCAGTCAGAGCCAAAACACTTTGGGGTTGAGGAGGTTTTGAGGCAGCAAGCTATTTCTTGGGTCAAGGATGTCTACTAATACTATGACCATGCAGAAGGGTCACGGAGGTTGAGGAGGTTTCGTGTTGGGGTTCGAAGAGAAAAGAGAGAAAGGATGTATTAAGGATCCGCAACCTTTGCACGGAGTTGACTTTCAATCATAAACAACCTTGAGAATGATGTCTTTCCCATCAATTTCAATCGGAATATCCGCCTGCAAAAGGGAATCCTTGGAGATTTGCACACAAACTCTAGCGAAAGTGAGACAAGTTTGTTTTACCATAAGCGAGTCTATAGACAAAGTAATACCAATGTAGCTAGTAATTCTAGAAATTCCCATAGGAGTTCATAAAGCCAAAGGAAAATCTATAATTTTTATCCAGATCTGGATGGAGGCGGACTCAATCCCGGGCTGGTTTGAACTTCGGTGACTAGCGTTGTAAAATGAAAGGCTTTCCCAAGAGAAAACATGCACCCCCCCCGTCCAGACCATCTCCAGGTCCTCAAGAGAAGTAAATTTTAATAGAAAAAAATCATATGCAAGAGAGAGAAGGGACATCGAACCTTTAAGATTCGAAGCCTTTCTCATATCTGCTAATAGCCGTTCGTAATAAGGATGTTGGCCAACCGAGTAACCAACCAGCGAAAGCGTCCAGATAGTTGAGCCTTCGGAAAGATCATCTGACGAGAAGGTAAGCTTCTGGGTGGGGGAAACAAAAGACATAAAAAATCAGGGGATTTAGAAGCAGGTGTCGAGAGGTTGTCGGCATATGAACTTGCAGGAGTGAAGGAGGACCCGGGGGGGGGGGGGGGGGGGGGGGGGGGTAATCATGAGGAGCTATCTCAATCAGTAGAAGGGGGAGCCCCTTCCCCGGAGGGAAGAGCCAACCGGGAAAATCACCGGGGAGAGCTCCAAAACCCTAGCAGAGAGCTATCTCATACACTATCCAACAAGCAAGCAAATCATCCATTCAGTACTCTCACTTCAAGAAAAAAAAATCCCAGTAAAATTACGTCGAGTACTTCTGCTTTGAAGAGAAAAAAAGAGGAAGAAATGTTTGCTTTTGCTTTTATTGAACTCACAAGATCTACCCCCCAAATTTCACCCCCTCTATTTCCTACACACTCTCTCTCTCTCTCTCCCAAAAAGCTAAAAGCAGATCAAATCTCTGCAATTCCTCCATCTAATCAGGTATAGGCCTGCTGTTCAATGCATCCTCAAATCTACTACAGGAATCTACTCTCATTTCTGTGCTCATATCATTATCCGGCGCCGGGTAATAATCCTCCCTGAGCTGTACATCCCTCAGATTCGGCATCCCAAAAAAATCTCATGAAATGCTCATTTGCAGTACCATGGATGAACAGCTTCCTCAATGATGAACATCCTTGTATCAATCCAGAAGCTGGAAGTGATAAGCTTCTCTGATTCACTTCCTTGTCTTGAAGCGGCCAGTAGTCGAGCTCATGCAGGTTCAGATCTCCAATTCCATGGAGATAGAATCTCTCCCACAAGCTGAGATCCATGTGTCCTGTGGGAGCTGTCAACGCATAGCCAATGGCTTCTCCGCAGTCAAGCTTCATCTTTGACAGCTGAGTGTATAAGGCCAGCGAGCTCAGTCCGAAAACTGGCTGGGCAGGCCTTGGGCAAGTTCTGCAATCACCTTCCACCTTGATGCTGATCTCCTCCAATTCAGGACAGTTCTCCAGCCCCGATTCCGTAATGGGCTAAGAATTTCTCCCGCGGGAACCCACAGCGAGAGATAACGAAGGCGATCGAATGTATTGCACCAGAATTCGCTGCCGCCATTGTTGTAGAAGTTCTGATCAGAATACCTGCATTTCTTGCTCGACATGCCTTCTTCATCGAACTGGGATTCGTCATCATCGCAATCAAGATCATCTGTTGCGACCTCAGCCGGCAAAGTCCCGGCTTCCCCCAGATGCAGTCGATGTGGAGGCGCTCAATGCGGTCTCGAATCGGTGCCAGGGCGCAGCGAGGAAGCTGCATCAAGGTTTCGGCAGTCGGAGATCATCACTTCTTTGAGTGTGGAGCGAAGCACTGCAGCCAATCTCTTGATCCCTGTCTCAGACACCAAGGCGCAGCCATGGATTTCAAATCTGGAAAGCTGACGGCAGCGCGAGCAATGGTGGCGAGGCTGGAATCTGAAAGATCATCGGAGTTCTTGATGCAGAGATTCCGCAAACCCCCGCAGACCGCGACACCGTCGAGGTGAAGTCCCGCGGCTATGCAAACCCCCTGGAATCGGCCAAATTTCAAGGATCGGATGCGAGGGCATCGGTGGCTTAGAACTTCCAATGCTGCGCCGGAATCCACCACATCATGGCATAGATCTAGGGTTAGATCTTCAAGAAGCGCGAGGGCTGAAAACATCCCCTGAAGACCAGCGCGTGTGACGCGTGCATCATCGCGTGGGGTGGTGGTGGAGTCAGGAATTTCGCGGGAGGGAGAAAGGGTTGAAGGATCAGCGAGATGAAGCAACGAGAGATTCGGGCAAGCCGCGGCCACGGCGAGAATGGCATCGTCACCGACGAAATCGAAGAACCTTGGATTGAACACGCAGGGAACAAGCAACCGACGGAGATTAGGGGAAGCCGTCGCAATCGCAACCAGCTCCGATGACCGGTACCCCTCGGACACTGCCGAACAGAGGAGGTCGAGATGGGTCAGAGATTCAGCAGCCGAAGGGTGAGAGGCCAACGCAGCGGGGATGTCCTCCGGCCAGCAATAGAACCGTGAAAGATCCAAAGACGTAAGATTAGGGCAAGATGAAAGAAGAGGACTGAGATCAAAACCGGGTGGCTGATTAGGCCGCGGATGCCACCGCACAAGCGCAGCGTGCCGGAGATTCGGCCAATTGGGAACCATGGCTGCGGCACGAGCATAGATGGTGAGCGAAACGACGGAGGGAAAAGCGAGAAGGAAGCGGCGAGTGAGGAGATGAAAGTCGGCGGGGTGGTGGCCCCATGGCGAGAGGAGGGAGAGGTCTAGATGTGAAATGGAAGGGAGCAGGTGGGGAGGAAAAAGAGGTCACGGATGTTGCCGCGGAGGGAGAGGTTTGTGCGTGTTGATCGTTCGAGCGAGCGCCACTTGCGGCAGGTGAGTGAGACAGAGTTGCGGGTGCGGACGTCGATGATAAGGGAGAAGGTTTGTAGAAGGACGGCGTCGGGAAGGTCGTCGAGGAGTGTTAATCGGTCAGTTGATGCTGTGCCGCCACCATCCGCCATGGATGAGCTTCTTCTCAAGGAGGAGAAGTTTGGTTATGGCTGTGTCTGTCTTGAGCGAGAGAGAGAGAGAAAGAGAGAGAGGAGAAGCTGAAGGAGAAAGGTAGGAGACTAACGAGTAGATGGAGGTTGGGGACCGAGTGGATTTTGTCGAGCATGATAAACCATGTGATTATCATCAGCTATTTCTCGTCCCGTTGCTTTCCGCTCAGGGCTTTGCTGTTAAATTCCGGTGACTATTTGTCAATTGAGTGATAAAATAAAAGGCAATTTTTTATTTTTTTTTATTAAACTTTTTTTTTGGAAAAAATTGGGGCAAAGCCCGTATATTGATCACCAAGAGTTACAAGCAGCTAAAATTACAAGTATAGAATCTATACCACCAAAAGTAAAAGAACCGTGCTTTGGGTGTATGAGTGTAGGTACCAAAAAAATCAGAGGGGAATGGTATAAACCCCCGGCGAGCCCACTTATAAAAAGAAGTATTGAAACAATTGAGAAGGGCCGGATTGACCAGAACCCTGTCAAGTTTTATGAATAGGGAGATCCACCCTTTGATTGAACCAAGTATAGTATAACCTCGTCGAGGCAAGGTCTGTATTCCACAATCAAAAATGCTTTGTTTAGCTCCCCCAAAGGGCTAGGAGGGAGAGGGTTACCACAAGCTTTTTCATAATCGTCTGCAACAATTGAAATCCCTAAAATAACCCAAGGTTGTTCCGAAGAAGGAACCAACTTGCGAGATCATCCAAAGTTCTTTTCTGTCCATATTGTTAGCAGCATATACAACAGAGAGTTGAATAGTAGAAGCAGAACCAGTCGAAAAAAAGCCATGAATGATCTGAGGAAGTAAAGGAAGGGTGAAAGAAACACAAGACTTGTCCCATTTAAGCCATTCTCCCAGGAGAGGAGTAACAGAAATTGTTATAACTAGCTTCATGCTAAAAACATTGTGATTATTAATAAACCAAGGATCTAAAGTGACTGAAGTTAAATTTTTGCTTCAAGTATACACAGTAATTGATGTTGTAGGAAGAAACGAGATCTTTACAAAATCTCAATTGTCGGGTTATTAAAACCTCTCACATTCTAACTAGCAAATGGTCTGCAAGACATTAAAAAGGGAACCTTTAGCCTTTTTGGCAGTTTTAGGCTTACCTTTTTTTGATTCTTTATGAGAATTATAATTGATTTTTGAGGAGGGAATTTGGTCTAAAAAAGAGCTAGGTTCATTAGAAGAAGATGCTTGATCCGAAGAAGACGGATCTTGAAGCTATCAGCTTAATGATGGTTTACAGGGAAGGTATAGTAGCTTCTTCAGTATGCAGGGAAGCAATCATACTAGAAACAGGAGTTTAGGAGGAGGGAGATTGGAATTAGGGGAGGGCAATTCGGTGGAAGAGGAGAGTTCAGTGGGGAGATTGAGATTAATCAGAGGAGGACTTTTACTGTAATTGTAAGAATTGGATTTGTGAATGAAAGGAGGAGAAGTTGCTCTATTCATGGCAGGTAATTTAAGTGAAGGGGAAGCTGCCTCAGCAGGGATCACAGGCAAGGAAGGAATAATGGGGTTATCAATAGAAGGGGCGGGGTTGGCTCAGTCAGAGCCAAAACACTTTGGGGTTGAGGAGGTTTTGAGGCGCAAGCTATTTCTTGGGTCAAGGATGTCTACAATACTATGACATGCAGAGGGTCACCGGAGGTTGAGGAGGTTTCGTGTTGGGGTTCGAAGAGAAAAGAGAGAAAGGATGTATTAAGGATCCGCAACCTTTGCACGGTGTGACTTTCAATCATAAACAACCTTGAGAATGATGTCTTCCCCATCAATTTCAATCGGAATATCCGCCTGCAAAAGGGAATTGGAGATTTGCACACAAACTCTAGCGAAAGTGAGACAAGTTTGTTTTACCATAAGCGAGTCTATAGACAAAGTAATACCAATGTAGCTAGTAATTCTAGAAATTCCCATAGGAGTTCATAAAGCCAAAGGAAAATTATAATTTTATCCAGATCTGGATGGAGGCGGACTCAATCCCGGGCTGGTTTGAACTTCGGTGACTAGCGTTGTAAAATGAAAGGCTTTCCCAAGAGAAAACATCACCCCCCCCCCCGTCCAACCATCTCCAGGTCCTCAAGAGAAGTAAATTTTAATAGAAAAAAATCTATGCATACGAGAGAGAAGGACATGAACTTAAATATTCGAAGCCTTTCTCATATCGCTAATAGCCGTTGTAATAGATGGAGAGAGTCCAACCGAGTAACAACAGCGAAAGCAGCAGTCCAGATAGTTGAGCCTTCGGAAAGATCATCTGACGAGAAGGTAAGCTTCTGGGTGGGGGAAACAAAAGACATAAAAAATCAGGGGATTTAGAAGCAGGTGTCGAGAGGTTGTCGGCATATGAACTTGCATGGAGTGAAGGAGGACCCGGGGGGGGGGGGGGGGGGGGGGGTAATCATGAGGAGCTATCTCAATCAGTAGAAGGGGGAGCCCTTCCCCGGAGGGAAGAGCCAACGGAAAATCACCGGGAGAGCTCCAAAACCCTAGCAGAGAGCTATCTCATACACTATCCAACAAGCAAGAAATCATCCATCAGTACTCCACTTCAAGAAAAAAAAAATCCCAGTAAAATTACGTCGAGTACTTCTGCTTTGAAGAGAAAAAAGAGGAAGAAATGTTTGCTTTTGCTTTTATTGAACTCACAAGATCTACACCCCCCAAATTTCACCCCCTCTATTTCCTACACACTCTCTCTCTCCCTCTCCAAAAAATGCTATTTTTTTTTTTTTTAAAGGAACCTCTCAAAATTCGGAAGCACCGCATAAAGAACCGTAAAAGAGAAGTCACAATAAAAAAAGAGATGATGGAGAAATTCCGAGAAATTGTTACACAAAAAATAGATTGCTGGAATTTGAATCCCAATCCGAATAAGAATATCCGCACATTTCAATTTCTCCAACATAGCCATCCAGACAAAACAAGAAAATTTGAGTGAAGCCTTCTTGTGCTAAATGAATTTATGCCATGGAACCTCCTCCAAATAAATAGAGTAAATAGATTAGTGAATTGCTTAAATTTAGGATTGATTGAGCCATTCCATGCCAAGGCTGGTTGATCCAAAATAGCAATTTTAGAAACAGCCAAACATAATTGCAGAGGAGAGAACTCTGGTAATACCCAACGACCATCAACAATAAAATCCCCAACATTTTTATGATTAAATATGGCATCAAAACATAAATCTGCAAGCCTATTCCCATCCACTCAAGGATCCCAATTAAAGGAAAAATTGCAATGAGGGCCAACAGTTTGAACAATAATCGGTTTAATCTTTTGAGCCACAAAACCAATATATTTCCAGAATTTGGATGCAGTAGGATGAGGAGATTTCCAAGGGGATTCATATTTGGCTCTAAACCAGGAACCCTCAAAGGAATTCATATGAAATAATCTCCAAATGAATGAACAAGCGACCCAGAAATACAGAGCTTCAAGAAAAAAAATACTAAGACCACCATATATTTTTGGTTTGGTAATACACCAACAAGCAATTAAGTGTAATTTCCTATCTTCAATATTCCCATGCAGCAAAATTTTTGAGCAAAGCTTAGAGATGAAAGCACAACAGCTTTAGAGAAGAATAGCTCCTCTAATCCAGTTAGCAATTGTATTAGCAATTGTAAACTTCAAAAATTGCAATTTCCCTACAAAAGAAAGGAACTTAACTTTCCAACCCGCAAGTAGAGTAGAAACTTTGCTCAATAGGGGTTGGAAGTGAGAAAAAATTAGGCGACTAGGGAATAGGAAGACAAGATAGGTTAAAAAGGTGCTTGTATGATGAATTCTAACATATCAGAGATAACAACAAAAAAAGAAGCATCCTTCGCAAAGATAATAGAGCTTTTAATAGGATTGATATGAAAGATTTGAAGCCTCAGCAAAGTGGTTTAAAACATCCTTGAGACAAGATACATTTTCTGTAGTAGCTTCCGTGGCTAATCTCCACACCATTGCATATAATACCCTTGAAGAGGGAGGCTGAATACAACAAGAAAGTCCATCCATAGCAATACAGAAAGAAGTGGAGAGAGGGGTCATCCTTGTCTGAGGCCAGAAGAAGATTTGAAAAAACCTTCAAGTGCACCATTAATACAAATAGAAAAACAGACATCCAAAATGCAACCTTTAATCCATTTAATGAAAAGGTGGGGAAAACCCTTAAGCTTTAGACGATGGAGAATATAGTCTCTAGATAAAGAGTCAAAAGCTTTACGGATGTCAAGTTTTGCACAAAAGAGGTTTCTATCGGCTTTAAATTCACTGAGAATTTCAGCAGTAAGAAGGATATTGTCAGAAGAGCTCCTTTTAGAGATAAAACTAGTTTGACTATCACGAATGATATGGGGAAGAACCAATTTCAATCTATTAGATAGAAATTTTGCACCACCTTATAGAGAACATTGAATAAAGAAATGGGCCTAAAGTGCGAAATATGAGAAGCATGGGAAGTCTTATGAATTAAAGAAATCGCAGTTTCTTTGGTGGCTCTCGGCATATAACCAGTGAGAAGAAATCTTTAATAGCTTTACAAACTTGCGGGACCAAAAGATGCCAAGTCTTTTTTATAGAATTCAAATGAAAAACCATCCGGGCCAAGAGCGCAGAGGCTTTGCCTAAAAAAACAATTCCTTTAATTTCTTCATCAGTTACCGGAGCAATGAGGGAGGGCAAAGCAATTGTGGAATAGGGTTTCCTACATGGATGGAAGAGTCGTCCCACAAAAGAGGATTGGGAGCATTAAATACAACCTTAAAGTGATTAATGATAGCCTTTGAAATTTTTGAATAAGAATTGAATTGGCCATGATCAGTAGAGATCACCATGATAAGGTTTTTATTTTCTCTCTCTGATTTTAGCATATAAAAAACCCAAATCATCTTCACCCTTAGAAAGCCAATAAGCCTTGACCCTCTGAGCAATCCAAAAGGACCAAGTAACTTTAGAGGAAGCCAAAAGCTCATTAACCAACTTAAGATTGAGGTTTAAATTCTGATCCAAAGGATGAGATAGTATATCACATAATAATCTATCTTGTAAGTTCTTCAGCTCAATAATGGTATTAGAAAAGAAATTGGAAGAGGCCCAGTTATTCCTTTTGAGGGATAATTTGAGGAGCTTAAGGAAGTGATAGAAATTAGAAATAGGACTTCCCACAGCCGGATTTGCAAAACCAGTCATAATATCATTCCATAATCCTTCCATCTTCACCCAATAATTTTTAAACATGAACCGTGCTTTGGGTGTATGAGTGTAGGTATCCAAAAAAATCAGAGGGGAATGGTATAAACCCCCGGGCGAGCCCACTTTATAAAAAGAAGTATTGAAACAATTGAGAAGGGCCGGATTGACCAGAACTCTGTCAAGTTTTATATGAATAGGGAGATCCACCCTTTGATTGAACCAAGTATAGTATAACCTCGTCGAGGCAAGGTCTTGTATTCCACAATCAAAAATGCATTTGTTAAGCTCCCCCAAAGGGCTAGGAGGGAGAGGGTTACCACAAGCTTTTTCATAATCGTATCTGCAACAATTGAAATCCCCTAAAATAACCCAAGGTTGTTCCGAAGAAGGAACCAACTTGCGAAGATCATCCCAAAGTTCTTTTCTGTCCACATATTGTTAGCAGCATATACAACAGAGAGTTGAATAGTAGAAGCAGAACCAGTCGAAAAAAAGCCATGAATGATCTGAGAGGAAGTAAAGGAAGGAGTGAAAGAAACACAAGACTTGTCCCATTTAAGCCATATCCTCCCAGGAGAGGAGTAACAGAAATTGTTATAACTAGCTTCATGCTAAAAAACATTGTGATTATTAATAAACCAAGGATCTAAAGTAGACTGAAGTTAAATTTTTGCTTCAAGTATACACAGTAATTTGATGTTGTAGGAAGAAACGAGATCTTTACAAAATCTCACATTGTCCGGGTTATTAAAACCTCTCACATTCTAACTAGCAAATGGTCTGCAAGACATTAAAAACGGGAACCTTTTAGCCTTTTTGGCAGTTTTAGGCTTACCTTTTTTTTGATTCTTTATGAGAATTATAATTGATTTTTGAGGAGGGAATTTGGTCTAAAAAAGAGCTAGGTTCATTAGAAGAAGATGCTTGATCCGAAGAAGACGGATCCTTGAAGCTATCAGCTTAATGATGGTTTAACAGGGAAGGTATAGTAGCTTCTTCAGTATGCAGGGAAGCAATCATACTAGAAACAGGGAGTTTAGGAGGAGGGAGATTGGAATTAGGGGAGGGCAATTCGGTGGAAGAGGAGAGTTCAGTGGGGAGATTGAGATTAATCAGAGGAGGACTTTTACTGTAATTGTAAGAATTGGATTTGTGAATGAAAGGAGGAGAAGTTGCTCTATTCATGGCAGGTAATTTAAGTGAGGGGAAGCTGCCTCAGCAGGGATCACAGGCAAGGAAGGAATAATGGGGTTATCAATAGAAGGAGGCGGGGTTGGCTCAGTCAGAGCCAAAACACTTTGGGGTTGAGGAGGTTTTGAGGCAGCAAGCTATTTCTTGGGTCAAGGATGTCTACTAATACTATGACCATGCAGAAGGGTCACCGGAGGTTGAGGAGGTTTCGTGTTGGGGTTCGAAGAGAAAAGAGAGAAAGGATGTATTAAGGATCCGCAACCTTTGCACGGAGTTGACTTTCAATCATAAACAACCTTGAGAATGATGTCTTCCCCATCAATTTCAATCGGAATATCCGCCTGCAAAAGGGAATCCTTGGAGATTTGCACACAAACTCTAGCGAAAGTGAGACAAGTTTGTTTTACCATAAGCGAGTCTATAGACAAAGTAATACCAATGTAGCTAGTAATTCTAGAAATTCCCATAGGAGTTCATAAAGCCAAAGGAAAATCTATAATTTTTATCCAGATCTGGATGGAGGCGGACTCAATCCCGGGCTGGTTTGAACTTCGGTGACTAGCGTTGTAAAATGAAAGGCTTTCCCAAGAGAAAACATACAGCCCCCCCCCCGTCCAGACCATCTCCAGGTCCTCAAGAGAAGTAAATTTTAATAGAAAAAAATCATATGCAGAGAGAGAAGAATGGACGAACCTTTAAGATATTCGAAGCCTTTTCTCATATTCTGCTAATAGCCGTTCGTAATAAATGATGTGTAGCCAACCGAGTAACCCAACCAGCGAAAGTCCAGCGTCCAGATAGTTGAGCCTTCGGAAAGATCATCTGACGAGAAGGTAAGCTTCTGGGTGGGGGAAACAAAAGACATAAAAAATCAGGGGATTAGAAGCAGGTGTGCAGGTGTCGAGAGGTTGTCGGCATATGAACTTGCATGGAGTGAAGGAGGACCCGGGGGGGGGGGGGGGGGGGGGGGGGGGGGTAATCATGAGGAGCTATCTCAATCAGTAGAAGGGGGAGCCCCTTCCCCGGAGGGAAGAGCCAACCGGGAAAATCACCGGGAGAGCTCCAAAACCCTAGCAGAGAGCTATCTCATACACTATCCAACAAGCAAGCAAATCATCCATTCAGTACTCTCACTTCAAGAAAAAAAAAATCCCAGTAAAATTACGTCGAGTACTTCTGCTTTGAAGAGAAAAAAGAGGAAGAAATGTTTGCTTTTGCTTTTATTGAACTCACAAGATCTACACCTCCCCCAAATTTCACCCCCTCTATTTCCTACACACTCTCTCTCTCTCTCTCCAAAAAGCTAAAAGCAGATCAAATCTCTGCAATTCCTCCATCTAATCAGGTATAGGCCTGCTGTTCAATGCATCCTCAAATCTACTACAGGAATCTACTCTCATTTCTGTGCTCATATCATTATCCGGCGCCGGGTAATAATCCTCCCTGAGCTGTACATCCCTCAGATTCGGCATCCCCAAAAAAAATCTCATGAAATGCTCATTTGCAGTACCATGGATGAACAGCTTCCTCAATGATGAACATCCTTGTATCAATCCAGAAGCTGGAAGTGATAAGCTTCTCTGATTCACTTCCTTGTCTTGAAGCGGCCAGTAGTCGAGCTCATGCAGGTTCAGATCTCCAATTCCATGGAGATAGAATCTCTCCCACAAGCTGAGATCCATGTGTCCTGTGGGAGCTGTCAACGCATAGCCAATGGCTTCTCCGCAGTCAAGCTTCATCTTTGACAGCTGAGTGTATAAGGCCAGCGAGCTCAGTCCGAAAACTGGCTGGGCAGGCCTTGGGCAAGTTCTGCAATCACCTTCCACCTTGATGCTGATCTCCTCCAATTCAGGACAGTTCTCCAGCCCCGATTCCCGTAATGGGCTAAGAATTTCTCCCGCGGGAACCCACAGCGAGAGATAACGAAGGCGATCGAATGTATTGCACCAGAATTCGCTGCCGCCATTGTTGTAGAAGTTCTGATCAGAATACCTGCATTTCTTGCTCGACATGCCTTCTTCATCGAACTGGGATTCGTCATCATCGCAATCAAGATCATCTGTTGCGACCTCAGCCGGCAAAGTCCCCGGCTTCCCCCAGATGCAGTCGATGTGGAGGCGCTCAATGCGGTCTCGAATCGGTGCCAGGGCGCGAAGCGAGGAAGCTGCATCAAGGTTTCGGCAGTCGGAGATCATCACTTCTTTGAGTGTGGAGCGAAGCACTGCAGCCAATCTCTTGATCCCTGTCTCAGACACCAAGGCGCAGCCATGGATTTCAAATCTGGAAAGCTGACGGCAGCCGCGAGCAATGGTGGCGAGGCTGGAATCTGAAAGATCATCGGAGTTCTTGATGCAGAGATTCCGCAAACCCCCGCAGACCGCGACACCGTCGAGGTGAAGTCCCGCGGCTATGCAAACCCCCTGGAATCGGCCAAATTTCAAGGATCGGATGCGAGGGCATCGGTGGCTTAGAACTTCCAATGCTGCGCCGGAATCCACCACATCATGGCATAGATCTAGGGTTAGATCTTCAAGAAGCGCGAGGGCTGAAAACATCCCCTGAAGACCAGCGCGTGTGACGCGTGCATCATCGCGTGGGGTGGTGGTGGAGTCAGGAATTTCGCGGGAGGGAGAAAGGGTTGAAGGATCAGCGAGATGAAGCAACGAGAGATTCGGGCAAGCCGCGGCCACGGCGAGAATGGCATCGTCACCGACGAAATCGAAGAACCTTGGATTGAACACGCAGGGAACAAGCAACCGACGGAGATTAGGGGAAGCCGTCGCAATCGCAACCAGCTCCGATGACCGGTACCCCTCGGACACTGCCGAACAGAGGAGGTCGAGATGGGTCAGAGATTCAGCAGCCGAAGGGTGAGAGGCCAACGCAGCGGGGATGTCCTCCGGCCAGCAATAGAACCGTGAAAGATCCAAAGACGTAAGATTAGGGCAAGATGAAAGAAGAGGACTGAGATCAAAACCGGGTGGCTGATTAGGCCGCGGATGCCACCGCACAAGCGCAGCGTGCCGGAGATTCGGCCAATTGGGAACCATGGCTGCGGCACGAGCATAGATGGTGAGCGAAACGACGGAGGGAAAAGCGAGAAGGAAGCGGCGAGTGAGGAGATGAAAGTCGGCGGGGTGGTGGCCCCATGGCGAGAGGAGGGAGAGGTCTAGATGTGAAATGGAAGGGAAGCAGGTGGGGAGGAGAAAGAGGTCACGGATGTTGCCGCGGAGGGAGAGGTTTGTGCGTGTTGATCGTTCGAGCGAGCGCCACTTGCGGCAGGTGAGTGAGACAGAGTTGCGGGTGCGGACGTCGATGATAAGGGAGAAGGTTTGTAGAAGGACGGCGTCGGGAAGGTCGTCGAGGAGTGTTAATCGGTCAGTTGATGCTGTGCCGCCACCATCCGCCATGGATGAGCTTCTTCTGAAGGAGGAGAAGTTTGGTTATGGCTGTGTCTGTCTTGAGCGAGAGAGAGAGAGAGAGAGAGAGAGGAGAAGCTGAAGGAGAAAGGTAGGAGACTAACGAGTAGATGGAGGTTGGGGACCGAGTGGATTTTGTCGAGCATGATAAACCATGTGATTATCATCAGCTATTTCTCGTCCCGTTGCTTTCCGCTCAGGGCTTTGCTGTTAAATTTCCGGTGACTATTTGTCAATTGAGTGATAAAATAAAAGGCAATTTTTTATTTTTTTTTATTAAACTTTTTTTTTGGAAAAAATTGGGGCAAAGCCCGTATATTGATCACCAAGAGTTACAAGCAGCTAAAATTACAAGTATAGAATCTATACCACCAAAAGAGCACAACTAAGAAAGGAAAATTCTAAAAAAAGAGAAAAATGGACTAAGGAAAAAAGGTCTACAACACAAAGGCATCAATGCCTAGATCATAATAATAGTAATCCACGAAGCCAGCGATAGAGACACAGGTTGCTCGAAAATCAGATTTGACTGGCCATCACAGTGCCCAAAAACACAATCCTGGTTGCCATCAGACCCTCCAAGGATGCATTAGAGATGTAGACCTTGCACATCATTGTCCCAAAAATCAAAAAAGCATCCATCCGAAGAAGAATTGGGATAAACTAAGGAAACAAAAAACTCCCTAAGGCCCATATACATAAACCATCGTGGAGATGCCAAAAACCTCAACAGAGCAGATACAATCACAGCCATGGCCCAAAAAAACCCCCAGCTGCGAACAAAAGAAGAGCCCTCCAAATTTGGTAATAACGATCAACCATAAAAACCTCCGGCCAACAACTGAGAGAGGCAAATCAGCCCAGAATTTCCACAAAATGTTCTTTAAGGAGCTCATAATGTTTCCACTGCCTAGATTTAGCTCGTATAGCATGAATGATAACACTTTTTAATTCATTAGGTTTTCTCTAATCACTGGAAAACCTCCTATTGTTCCGTTCTCTCCATAAATAATAAACCAAAGTAGGTAAAGTAAAAAAACAGAAATTACTATCAATTCTGCCATAATTCCGCATACTCCCCAAGAAGTCATAGACTTGTAAAAGGTTAGGCCTCAGATAAAAATTAACCATCGAAGGGAACAAGGCAGTGAGGATTGAAAATGAAAAATCACATTAAAAAAAACATGTGAATGAGTTTCCAGTTCCCAAGACAGAAAGAGCAAGAGGGGTTAGCCGGAATACCCCTAAAAATAAGATTATCAGCCGTTTTGAGTTTCCCTATCATTGCCATCCAAGCATAACAGGCATAACGTAAGGCATAATCTTTGTGCCAAATATATTTAGTCCAAGCCACATCATTATAATGAGAGTGAAAAAGATCCATAAAATTCCTGAAAGAGGGACTAGGAGAGCCGTCCCAAGTAAGCACCGGCTGCTCACCAATAATGTCAGTATTCAAAATAATGGATCTAACATCAACAAGTAAAAAGTTAGGGAGCGCCCAATGGTCTTGATCAATGAAATCCCTAACCCACAAATGATAAAATCTGTGAGAATAAAACATTTCCGCAACAGCTTTCTTAATGCACCAAGGATCCCAAAGGAAAGAGAAATTGAAATTCCAATAAACAGAGTGGGAAACAACAGAGCTGATGGAAGCTGCCGTGCGGTAAAATAATTTCCAAAATTTAGAAGCTGTAATAGGGGGCAACTTCCAAGGAGAATCATACTTCTCCCTATACTAAGAGCCAATCAAAGTATCATAGTTGTACATCCTAAAAATAAAAGAACAAGCCATATTATGATACAGAGAATCAAATGATGGCAGGCCAAGTCCCCCTTTGCATTTAGGTAAAGTCACAGATTTCCAAGAAATGAGATGCATCTTCTTCTCATAATGTTACCAAAGAAGAGGAACTTGGAACAAATTTTAATAAAAAGATTTTAGATAATTTTTTTTATTAAACTTAATATCTTTTTATTAAAATTTGATCAAAATACAAAAATTAACAATAATATTTTAAAACATCTTATCATCACACTCCATAAATTTAAATTAAATGAATCATTAAATAATTCAACTACATAAATTTAAAACTTATGAATGTACCATTAATTTTATTAATTTCTAAAATATTTCATCATCATCAAAATGATGAAATAAATTATATACATACATACAGACATACACAAATAATCCATTTATTAGTGGATCAATTTTTCTTTTCTATTTTTAATTAATGTTTAATTGCATTTATTTATCTATTAAAATGACACATGAAATTTTAATAATATTATCATTATGTTAAACTCTTTTTAAGAAATTAATTTCAATTTTGAAATGTAACCCTTTAATAATCTTATTATAACTCTTCATTTATAGTTGTATTGTATTTAAAAATCTTCATGGATCACATATACTCATGACAAGGCTATCAAATGATAAATCAAACTATTTAAACTTAAAAGTTCATTGCAAAGAAATCTTTTACTTCTTTTATTTGATTTTTATTAGTTTTTTGTTTAATTTTTTTAGTCAATTTATTTCTCCTAATTTTTAGATTGTAGAAAAAAGATTGATGATGTTAGTGACTTCATTCCTGAGAGAGATGTACAAGCAAATGAATGAAATTAATAGAAGTTTTATCATAAAGCTTAGGAAATTGGCCATAATTTTAGATGATTTTTTTTTTCTTTTTATGGTATCGAGTAGAAGGAAATAAAAACATATATATGAAAGTTCTTATTTATTATACGTTATTTTTTATAATTATTTCTATTTGATTCCTTTTTTTAATATGAATATTATTATTATAAAGTGTTATGCAATTCTTCATATATTAAATATTTGTCTTTCATTAAATTTAAGTCAATATGATGGTTTTAATCTTAGCCTTTTATTTTTAATAAATTTCTTCATTAATTTAAATTAACTTTGTAATTAAATCATTAAACTCCTTAAAATTTAAAACTTGCTAAGACACAATTAATTTCATAGTAAAAAAAAATTCACCATCCTCAAGTAATAAAATGTCATATATTTATATAAATAAAAATAAAAATCCATTTATTAGCTGATCAATTTTTTGTTTAAATTTAATTAGAACTTAATTAAAACTATTTATCTATTGAAATAACAAATATGCAATTTAAATGGGAAGATCATTATGTTAAACTACTTTTAAAAAATAAATTTTAAAGACAAAGGCTAAGGAGAAGGTCACTAATCAAAGCTCTACATAAAGATTTAGGCTATTGGATGTATAACTTTCAATGTAAGGCCATAAAAAAACTCACAATCACTTCAATTTATGCAAGGAGAATGCTTAATAAGCTTAATTTAAGGTTCTTTGATAAGTATGTGGGCCATATCATGCAAGGAAGAAAACAAAATAAAAAAATTGCTTGACTTATAGACACCTCTACTTATCTTATTTGATCAAATATAAATTTTCATCGTTTTAGAAGCTTTAAATTTTATTTTATTTCTCTTTTTTGGTACCCTGATAAATTATGAAGCATGTAATAGTATTTTATTGGATAGTAAGGCTTTCCAAAGTTGTCTAAACTTGGAAAAAGTCATATTTGTTGAATAAAACTTATTTTAGCTTTGTAAATTTTATGTAAAAGGATTGGTGCTTGTTTTACTCTTAGGTGAAGTTTGGATGTTAATCCTCTAGGACTTCGGTTAGCATTTACCTACTTTTATCATTCTTATTCCTCCATTTTCCAAACATAGTCCTTATATCATCTGCATAACATCTTTCCTAACTTCACTCAACACATCCATTAATCTAAAATCTATAAAAAAAATTAGTTTTAGTTTACTAACATTCCAAACCTTTGATATGAAGTTCCTTTCTTATTGCCTTCAGTGATTTCCTTTGATAGCTTAAAAGTTTTAGCATCAAATATATCTAAACCTTGAATACCCATTTTACGACCACTCAAATTACTCTTCCATCACCACCCTAAGAGGACCCTAATCAACTTTTTGCATTCAACAAAAATAATCTATAGACCCTACATCACTAATGTTTCGTTTGGGACGACTTTCTCACTGTTTCATAACGCATCTTTTTAGTACAAAACATTTTTTCTTTTTGAGCTAGAAAACTGCTTTAAGAAGCAGTAAGAGAGCCGTCCCAAATGAAGCCTGGGACGGCTTTTTTACTGCTTCTTAAAGCATCTTTTTAGTACAAATTTTTTAATTTTTGTACTACAAAGCTATTTTAAAAAGCAGGAAAAAAGCCGTCCCAAACTAAGCGTAAGTTAATATAATTCCTATTAGAACAACTTGAATATACTAAGGAGGGTGAATAAATAAAATAAAAAATGGCTAAGACAAAGGAGATAAAGTGAAATGGGCATGACTAGGCCAAGATTAAATTAGATAAAAAACAAACTATGGTGATGTCAACACTTTCATAAACCTCTTAATTATCATATTTTAAAAATAATATATATTTATTTATTTTAAAACCTCTTTCAAGCATATCAAAGCTCATGTTAACATGTTAAAAGATTTAAATTTAATATACAATAAAATTATGATTATATGAGAAAAATCCTTTGATGTAGCCTTGAGAGGGACTACTCTAAAGCTTTTAATTACTATAGTGTGAGCCTAATGATGTGGTACGGTGGACACTGTTTTGTAGTTGGAATAATCGTATTTACACACAACTCTCCTTGGCCTATTGGCTGAGAGCTTAGGCTTCCAACAAAGAGGTCCAGTGTTCGAGTCTATGTGTATGCGTTGTGTGTGTGAGTTTGCCTTTAATGGCCTAAATGTCCCAAAAAAAAAAAATTATCGTATTTGAGATGGTGGTGAAAAGGAATAGCATGCTAAGGGATGAGCTCACCTTGGAGATTTTGATATAGGGGTTTTTATGGTGGAGGGTCAAATGCTTGAAGGAACTTAAAAATATTTGAGTAATGACGATAGATGCGCTCTAGGGTATTTGGTTCAGCTTTAAGTAATTTTAAGGCCAAAAGAAAGGTATACAAAATGTTTTTCATGATTTTAACATAATTGATTAGAGAAAAAAAAAGAGATCGAATGATTTAAAACTAAGGGCACAAAACCTAATTATCTTACTTAATTGTGAGGAAGAATATCATATCATGTCAGATAAATAAAATTAAATAAACAATATTATAAAACTATAGTTATGTGATATTATTTGATTCATTAAGTAAGAATAAAAGTATAAATATGGCCAAAAATAGAGAATTTTTTTAAGATAATACTCATATATTTAAAAATTTATATTATCTTTCTATGATTTTTAACTCAAAACATTATGTGCATTATAATCAAAATAAAATAATACAGCATCAATTGAGTTTCTATATATTGATCAAGATATTACAAATCACGAGTTAGCCATTTTTACTACGAATAATTCAATAAAAATAATGTGTAATAATAAAAGCATAAATACGGCCAAAAATAGAAGATTTTTGGCCAAAAATACTCGCCACCCAAGGAGAGTTTGGAAATAATTTAAAAATACTTAATATTTTATTTTATATATATATATATATATATATTCCTTTAATTTTGAGAGATCCCTTTGATATTTCAAACAAAGGTTGTGCATATATTTATCATTCATGGGGAGGATTAGAGAATGATTGAACTCCAATCATTCACAAATCTCATCATTAATCTCACTTAATTTTTATTTATTCTTCTTTTGCATGTGTAGGTTACATGAGCACTTAGCCTATGCTCTCATTATTATAAGGACTTGGTGTGCTATGTTTTTCTTCATTTTCCCTTTATGTTACCCCAAGGGTTAGTGATTGACCCTTGATTGATACATATTTGACGTTGCGACACCCCAAGGATAATAATTAAGGGCCAATCTAGAAAACTTAGAGAAATTCTAGGGGTTAGGGTACACTTTTGATTGATATGAAACTTGAAACATTTAAAATTTGTGACATAGTATACCCCCTGGAATTTTCTAGAAATATTTAGGGTCTTTAAACCCCTTAATTATCAAACCCTAATTTACCCTTTAATTAAATATCGATAACTTCAAAAAATTCTAAAAAATTCAAATTAAATCTAAAAAAAACCTATAGTACATAAAACACTTTAGAATTAAACCTTAATCTCAAAAAATTAAAAGCCCCTTAATTGGACTTTAATTTGAATACTAATTTAATTTTGATTAAAAATCACTCTTTTAAATAAATTAAATTATCAAAATTATTAAAAATTACAAAAATTTTCTAAACACGTGGAAACTCTTCCTTGGGTCATTCCTGAACTTTAGAGGTTATTCCAGAAGGTTTGGAGCATATTTGGATCAAAATCCCTAAAATACCCTTAATTAAACAATTTTAATAATTCCTTAAATACGCAAACTTTAAAAATTCATAACTAATTTCAAAAATATTCAAATTGGGTAAAATAAAATGCATTCAACTTTAATTAAAATTTAATATTTACTAAAAATATGAAAATTCTAAAAATGAAATTAAATTAAAAAATCAACGTTTCGGTCAACTGTAGTTTGATAACTAGGACCCAAAACTACTAAAAAATGTATCTTCTTGTAAAAAATTCTAAATCCAGCAAACTCAAAGTCTAATTACTCTTGTTAAGGTCTAATATTTAATAAAAATACTAAAACTTTAAAATCTAACCTATTTCTAAAAATATCCTTATATACTCCTTTAATTAGCGGGTGGGATGACCCCGGATTTTCTAAAATCTTTTAATCCAACTTAAACTTCAAAGAATACTACCCTAATTATTAGAACTAACCCACAAACTAAATATATTAAAATTGACCCCAAGGTGTTAACACTTAAACTTTAATCAAAACTTCCCCATTTGGCTTTTAACGAATTCGATCACAAACAACTTGAACTAGCTACCCGACATAGGAGATATTTGATGCCACACATCCTACTACACACACAAAATTATTTTCTAGGGCACTACTCTCTCTAGATTAGGCCAATATTTTTCTTTTCTACTTCTTTAATGTGAAGCTCTTGCATATGGCATATGTGCTGATTGCTTTGATTTATTGTGATGATTACTATGAGCTTTAGTTGTATATTATCTTTATGATGTGTTATGTGATAGACTACCCATAGGTTAGGGGTGATCTTGATACTAACGATGCTTTTTGTAGGTGTCCATGCTCATGCAGCACTAATAAATGGGGCTAAAATAATAAATAAATCATATAAAAGCTTGATACAAGTGCTTCAGCCGCTTAGCCCCTAAATAAATAAGAGCATGGCTAATTCTAGCTAAGATGAGTACTTTACTTTCATATATTACTACTTGGAATATTTTTTTTAACTACTTAGGATAATCATGCAGGAGAGTCTAGAATTTTATTTTTCAATGATATAATTGTAATTTGATGTATCGAGTTGTAAAAGTTTCTAAATATAAGGTATTTTAAATAACAGGGATCTAAAGGGAAAAAGAAAGTCCCTTTATAGGGATTTTTTTTTTATTTGGGTACCCTTTCTGAAAGATGAACCACATGAAGACCGAAGGAAAGTGGTCCATAGAAAGACCAAAAGATAAAGATGAAGACGAAAAGCCTTATTTTTAAAAGTTGCATCAATCTGTAGGATTAGAATCTAGGTTATTATCGGTGGGGCTTGACAACCATTACTTTTTTACAGACCCTGGGTTGTACTTTAAATGCCACTTACCATGGACTTTCTTTTATTACCATGATATTTTTATTTATATTTATGTGTTTACTTTGCTTGTGCTGTCAAAATTGTCTACTTTTTGTTGGTTTCTTTCTTGCATGTGTATGCACTTGATTTCATTAGGCTCTTTACGAATAAAATCTTTTCTAATTGTAATTACAATTTTTAGATTTTAAGAATTAAATAACATAGAAACCCAATAACCTAGAAAATAACCAAAATTATTCGGGGTCGCATGTATATTAACGCATCTTCTCTCTCCTTGTTTTAAGATAATTCCCTACCTATGGATAGAGTCTAGATAATCTGTCCTATGAGGATGATGTGCTAGACTTAGGGAAGCCTAGTCTTTCTAAAAAACTATTTTATAAGCCTTTTTAAAATTTCAAGCTTATCTGATTTGGAGACTTCAACTAGCATGCTTTATATTAGAAACTAATTAAATCAAAAATTTAATTGCATTAGTTCTAGAAGCATTCTACCCCATATAAGTACAAAGCTACTTAGGGACCTCTATAGATTACGACCTTACTTCTCAAAAACATAGCAAAACACCCATCTTTCATAAAGACCATATAACATGATTTTTATATGATTAGGTGGTTAGTTGGCATTACTATTCACGTAGGATGTAAGTCCAAAATGCATTAGCTAGAATATGAGTATTAGTATTATGTGTAGAACAATAAACCCACATTAGATTTAGGGTTCAAGGCTACTACTATCGTTGTCTCGTAGTACCTCATAGGTTGGAAAGTCCTCTATTTCTTAGAGGCTATCAATCCTGCCTATCTGAGTGCTTTTGTATGCTCTGAGTGTATTATTTATATCTTTTTTTTTCTCCAGTTTCTTTTCATTATCTTAGTCTCTCTAGATGTTGATGTAAGCCTTGTATGTTGACTAAGCTAATTTGAACCCTTTATTTCCCTTTGAGTAGGAACTTCCTAGTCTTCTCCATATATGCCAATCCCATTTAAAAGAATAATATAGAATCCTTAATCGAGAATCTTCTTAGGCCCCGACTTAAGATGTAATTAACTATGGGGGTTTGTGCCCATGGGAAATCAAATCCCACATCAAATAAACTTCACTCGAGCTGATGTATCAGGTGGGGGAAACCTCGTTACTCTGATTATGTCATGCATATTATTACCCATCGATGTGCTTGGGTGAAAGATGTTATCCCAATGGTTAATTATATGTATGATTTAATCTACCCTTCCATTAGTCTGCTTGCAAAGAGCGCAAAGGCTTGCGATCATCTCATCATTTAGGATGGTACAGTCGTACCCTATCCCCTGTACATCGGTGTTCCTTTCGGAAGTCCATAATTATGTGAGAGGTATATTTGATCCAACTAAGATAAAAATATTTCTTGTGTTGCTCGATCTTAAGATTAGCCTTTAATTTTATAGGTTAAAATGACATTCATTGCACTTACATAATATATAACTAATCTATATTTAGTAGCTATGGAGGATGCTTATAAAGTTAAAGAAGAGATTTAAGGTGTTTATAACAAGTGTTTAAGAGGATCAATAAGTAACTTAAGAAAATATAAGGATAACTAGCTAACTCATCAATGTTTGGAAAACTACTTGAAGCCAACAAGCACTAAGTAAATGAAAAATGCTTCTCCACCAAATCATTTAATTCATCAATACAAATTTTATTTCCCATCTTTACTGGCCTTGTAAGACTCATAGGCAATCACTTTTGGAAAGAAAAACAACAAGAACACAACGACCAACAAGAATAATAACAACATCAAACCATATCCCACTATGTGGGGTCAACTACATGAATCCTTTTTCTCCATTATGTCCAATTAAGAGGCAAATTATCTTAGAAATCTAACAAAGAAAGGTATTTTATAATATTTTCTAATCAAGTATTTTTAAGTCTACCTTTACCTTTCTTAACATAATCCAAATCTACTTATCAACTCTCCTAACCATTTCATTGGAAGGATGCCATTTTATGTAATGAAACCATCTTAAGCGAGTCTCTCTAATCTTATCATCCATTGCAGCTACTCCAACCTTTTCACGTATATGCTTACTTCGTATCCTATCTCTAAGAGTAAAGCCACTCATCCACTTGAGCATTCTTATCTATGCAAAAATTAACTTAATATTATGTTTCTCTTTTAACAGCCAACAATTTATGCCATAAAGCATTATAGGTCTCACATCCATATTATAGAATTTCTCCTTAAGCTTGAGGGGAACTTTTCTATCACACAACAAGCCTGATGGATTCCTCCACTTCAACAATCCAACATGAATTTTACTAATAATATCCCTATCGACTTCACCATCACTTTGAACAATAGACCAAAGATTTTTAAAATATGTACTCTTATTAATATTTTAATATGAAAAATGATAATCCCCACATTAGATCTATTTTAACTAAAATTATACTCCATATATTCAATTTTATATATACTCAAATGAAAATTTTTAGAGTATAAGGTTGACGTCCATAATTAAAGTTTACCTTCAACTTTCTTTTTAGTATTATTAACAAGAAAAATATCACTAGATAAAAATATACAAGAAAATATAAAATCACATGACTAAAGTAAAAAGATATGGGCATAAGACTGATGCTTGATGTATTCCAACCAAAATAGGAAAATACTTGGTCAAACAATCTTGTGTTTGCACATAGGTAACAACTCTTGCATACATATCCCTAATGACTTGAATATAAGCATCATTAACCTCTTTCTTTTCGACAACTCTCCATAGCATTTCTCTCGGAACTATATCACATGCTTTATCAAAATCAGTAATTATCATATGTAGATCATCTTTTTTCTCTATATACTTCTCCATCAAACCTCTTAATAAATATATATTTTCCATAGTAGACATACCTAACATTAATTCAAATTGATTTTATGAAACATTAGCATCATGTCGTAACATATACTCCATAACTCTCCCCCAAAATTTTAAAGAATGACACATTAACTTCATTTCTCTATAATTAAAAAAACTTTGTGCATCATATTTATTCTTAAAAATAGGAATCAACATACTCATTCTCTACTCATCTTACATCTCTTTAGCCTTCAAAATAATATTAAAAAGTTTATTGAGCCAAGAAATTCCTTCTTTTCCTTAGCATTTCCACACCTCTACTAGATTATCATTAGGTCCTAGAATATTTCCACACTTTCTTTTCTTTAAAGCATATCTAACTTCAGTTTTACTAATACATTGACAAAATAACAATTTTTTATTTTCATTTATGATGCTAAGGTTATTAAAGTAAATCATATTCTCAATATCTTCATTGAAAAGTTTAGCAAAATATCTCATCAACCTTTACTGAATGTTATATTCTAATAAAACTACTTTTTAATCTTCATCCTTAATTCACTTCACTTGAACTAAATCCTTACAACTTTTATCTCTTTGTTTAGCTAACCAAAATATATAATTTTTTCCCTCTTTAGTATCTAATCTATTATATAAATCATTAAATGCTAAAATATTTGTGTCACATATTTCTTTCATGGACTCTTTACGTGCCTCTTTATACCTTTTATAATTTTCAGTGTTTTAAAATCTAAATCAATTCTTATAACAATGCTTCTAATTTTTGATATTTTATTCTAAATTTTAATTCCACCATCAACTATTTTTACTATTAGGTGCTTTTTTCTTTGATACTACAAGCACATTCTTTGTAACATTCTTAATATTAATAGCTACTTTTGCCACATAACATTAACTTCCTCATGATTAGACAAAATTTTAAGGTCTATATTCTTACTTTCAAATTTTTTTGTTAATATTCTTCAAAAGCTCCATTTTAATCCTACAAAAAAGTGTTAATTTATTTTTAATATTATGCCCATTAATCTTAAAGTCAAAAATTAATCAAGCAATGTTGGGTATATAAACCTTTCTCAGAATAACTTAACAATATTTGTAATCTAAACAATCTAATTTTCTTATAAAAAAAATCTATGTTTTACTATATCCATTCTTTTAAGTGATGAGATGCTAATATCTTTTCTTAAATAATTTATTGATAATTATAAATTAAATCATAAGCTATAGAAAACTCTAATATGATTTTATCACCTTCATTAGTCACTCTAAACTAATAGCCACCATGAATGTTTTTGAAATAATTTATCTCTTTACCAATGTGCCCATTTAAGTTTCCTCCATTAAAAACTCTTTCTTCAAGAGATATCTTTTAATTTTAATTCTTCTAATTTATTAAAAATATTTTATTTTGAACACATAGTGAAATCTATATGAGTATAAGCCCTTATAATATTAATACTTTTAGCATTAATAATCTTATTTAAAATTATAATTCTATCTTTAATTATATTAATTCTTATAACATTATTATTCAAACTCTTATCTATAATTACACTACGTAATTTTTAGTACGACTCCTACTAAAATATCTTAGTATAAATCCTAAACTATCAATCTCCCTATCCTTCTCTCCAATCAATTTAGTTTTTGAATGCATTTGATTATTTATCCTCCTATGAATCATTATATTTATTATTCAATTAATTTGCCTATAAGAGAACCAATATTTTACATTCCAATCCTAATTTTAGTTTCACTGACTAGCTTTTTTGCCCACATTTATCTATGATGTGAAAATCCTTGTCTATTTAACACTGCATTCGGGCACCAGTGCAACAACCCTTGCTCACTTCTCACTGCATTCAGGTCATACAATGTGTCACTTTTATGTAGCACCCTAACATTTACAAAATATATTAAATTATTCATATCATAATCATTGATCAACAAGTTTTACGCTGATTGTCAACTACCAAATGCAACTCTCTAGTGTTCTCTTCAACGACTTGGGACTTGGCAACAATAGTGTTGGGGCTCTTGATTTTGGAGAAAGAAAGTGAAGTGAAAGAAAATGGTGTGTGTGTGTGTTGGGAAGGGGGGTTTGGTTGACTTTAATAAGGAAGAGTTCCTATCATCTATTATTAATATTTCATTTACACAAAATCGTATCATGAGTAGAAATATAAGTTTCTAAATGAAGAATAAAATAAAAATAAAATAGTATTCTAAATTACAAAGCTCTTTATTGGGGTTCTTGATTTTTCTCTCATAATTAATCCTTTTCTTCGATCTTTTCCTTGGGCATTACTCTAAGCTCTTGTGATTGTACTTTTAGCTTGAGTATCTTCATCAATGTAATGTGCTATATCACATTTTCACTATAATTTATTATTTTTACGCTAATGTGCAAAATACAAAACAAATTTCTAGAATAGATATTCAATTATGACAATATTTAGACATATTGAGATTTTTTAGTGTTAACTCTTTTAGAATTAGTAGCTTATGGTGCTTATAAAGGTGTTGAACATAATTTAAGTTCTAATTATAGAATATTACTAATCAAACCTCAAAGAAAAAGAATATTAAAATATGAAGATTATAATCCATTTATAAACTATACTTTCCTCTTTATAAACTATACTGTTTCTCCAAGCAAAAGAAACAAAAAGAATTAACAGAATGGTTCATACAAATTTGATATAAATAATAATGATGAGAAAGATGATGATGATCTGAAATTCCGAATAAATTAACAAGTAGATAAGGCCACGCCAATCAAGACCCATCTCCAAAAAGGACAATCACATCAACTTCAGACGGCAATGGCCATATAATTCAAAAGCTCACTCAAATTTATCCTTACAGTGTGTACCCTTTTCTCATGCACTTCCAAAATAGACGTGTGGTTTACATGATCACCTTCCTGTTTCACAGCAGCTTTGATCCTTCCACCCATTCAAACGCAAGCCACTGCGTACACGTGTCCGCCAACTTCTGCGATATCATGAAAGTAATATACGTTATTTCATTCTTAATACGTGAGGTCTATTTTTGTAATATGAAATTTGAAATAAATTATTTTAAGTGATTTTGATGTTTATTTTAAGAGAAGTCTGTAAAGATAAATAGAAAAAAATGATCAAAATTAGAGGAGTATATAATAATTATTTATTTGGCATTATAAAATATTACATATTTTAATATATTTTTATAGAAAGAAAACATATTCTTCTCACTCAGTTTGCTGCAATTTATAATTAGATAAGATTAAAGAGCATTTTTAAATAAGTTGGTCACATAAAACATCAGTCTTCTGATGATCTGGTGGTGTATTAGGTCAAACCTATCTTAATAAAGATAAATATAGACCTAAAATTACTTGGTTAGAATCTATTAAAAATGACCTCCCGTAGTAAGGAAGAAAGATTAAAGTTGTTATTGTTGTATTCACTATGATAATTTATTTTGATTTGCTAAAATAGTTTAGAATATAATAATTGGTAAAATTTGACTAAACTAATCAAGATGATAAGTGCCGAGGCATTGAAGTGGTGAAGGAAAGTTGTGGTATGAAAATAAATTATGTAAGATGATATGTTGATAAACGGCATGAGATATTGGCATAATAATAAACCAAATGGGATGGCATTGTAAGGGACAACATGCCTAGCGATTGCACGACGAGGAATTTTTATCGAGTGCGGATATCGGATGTAGCTGTACATCCGGACGCCTGTAAAATGACGCCACGTAGCGACCCAGCGACCCGCAGACCCGACCCATCGAATAATCAGAATATAGCACGTGCGTTTTCGATTACCGCACGGCCCAATGACCCGACCCCAAAAAGAACACGAAAATTTAAAAGAAACGTGACTTTTTTTTAGGAACGGGAAAATTTAAAAGAAACACACCTTTTTTTAGGTTTTATAACATTGGCAGAATTTTTTGGACACATGAGACATGATATCGCCATAGAAGAGAGAGTTGAGAAAGAACATGTAAGAAGAGGATATGGCCAAAAAATGGAATTCTCTTTGGATGACGTTGAAGAGTGCGAGCAGATTGATGTCTTCCAAAATGTCGAGGAAGTCTTACGGCAGCAATGTATGGGAGATAAGTCTTGAATATTATCGGTAAGTTTACAAATCTTAAGAAGACTTAGAATTTATCATTTGAGAATGTTACCGTGGTCTACCTACCATTGGATAGTTTGAAGCTTCTGGTAATCGCTTGTTCCAGCTTGTCGGTACCCTTTCTTAGAACTGAGCAGTAGCGCTTTGTGGTACCGAGCAGTACTGAGAGGGTCTGTCTACATTGTGATAGTGTGAAGCTCTTGGGAACTGCTTGTTCCAGCTTCTCTGTACCATTTCTCGATATTGAGCTGTAGCCCCTTGCGGTACCGAGCAGTACCGAGAGGGTTTGTCTACTTTTCGATAGTGTGAAGCTCCTAGGAACCGCTTATTCCAACTTCTCGGCACCCTTTCTTGGTACATAGCAGTAGCACTTTGTGGCACCGAGCAGTACCGAGAGGTGCTTATTAGATTTCCTATATCTCTACTCCATACCATGAATAGTTTCTACTTTATATTATTGATTTTTGTGTACTTCCACATTTTTATGTGATTGTTAAGTATGTTTGTCTTTTTCATAGGGTGTATATAACTCCGAGAAGGAAGCATATAACATGTATTGTGATTATGCTCATAATCATGGTTTCAGTGTTTTGAAAAAACATCATTTTTATATGCATAATAACTTAAGGAGAATTAAATCAAAAGACATTGTATGTTCGAAAGCTGGGTTAAAGAAGGGCATTGACTTAAATGCCAAATCAAAATATCAAAAATCAAACATGAGAAGATTATATGTAAGTTTACAAATCTTAAGAAGATTTAGAATTTATCATTTGAGAATGTAACTTTTGCCTATCTACTTTTGGATAGTGTGAAGCTCCTGTTAACCGCTTCTTCTAGCTTGTCGGTACAATTTCTCGGTATCGAGCAGAAGTGCTTTGCAGTACCGAGACGGTCTGTCTACTTTTGGATAGTGTGAAGCTCTTGGGAACCGCTTGTTCCAGCTTCTATGTACCATTTCTCAATATTGAGTAGTAGCCCTTTACGATACCTAGCAGTACCGAGAGGGTTAGTCTACTTTTGGATAGTGTGAAGATCCTAAGAACCACTTATTCCAGCTTCTCGGCACCCTTTCTTGGTACCGAGCAATAGCGCTTTGAGGAATAGAGCAGTACCGAGAGGTGCTTATTAGATTCCCTATATTGATACTCGATACCGTGAATAGTTTTTACTTTATATTGGTGATTTTTATTTACTTCCATATTTTTATGTGAATGTTAAGTATGTTTGTCTTTTCCATAGGGTATATATAACTCCGAGAAGGAAGCATATAACAAGTATTTTGATTATGCTCATAATCATGGTTTTAGTGTTTGAAAAAACATCATTTTTATATGCCTAAAAATTTAAGGAGAATTAAATCAAAGGACATTGTATGTTCGAAAGCTAGCTTCAAGAAGGGCATTTACTTAAATGCCAAATCAAAATATCAAAAACCAAACATGAGAATCAAGTGAATAGCTATGATTAGATTTGCTGTGACTGAACATGGGGTTTGGTCAGTGCAGAAATTTATTGAAATCCACAATCACGAATTAGCTAGCCCGGAAGATCAACATTTTCTTAGATCATGTAGATGCATTAGTGATGAGAAATCATCAATTACTAAGTCTATGATAGATGCTGGGATACAAACAGTTGATGCATTTATATACATATCCAAGGCAGTGGGTGGTCTAGAAAATATTTGATTCTCTAAGAAGGATGCATACAACTAAATTCTAAAAGAGAGAAGATAGAAGATTAAGAATGGGGACACAAATTTCCTAATTAACCTATTTAAAGAAAGACAAGTACATGACAGCATGTTCGCATGGGATATCCCAACTGATGAGGAGGATAGATTGCTATATTTTTTTTGGTTGATGGGTTTGAGAGAATAAATTATGACTGTTTTGGGGATGTGATAATTTGACACTAGCTATAGGCTTAATAAATATAATTTAGCTTGTGCACCCATCATCAGAGTTAATAATCATTGGAAGAATGTTCTGTTAGGGGTAACATTTTTATCAAATGCGACAATTGATTCATTTACCTACTTATTTTGAACATTTTTATGAATAATGGTTGATAAACAACCCATAATGATATTTATTGATTAGGACCTACCAATGATAAGGACAATAAAAATTGCCTTGCCTCAAACACGACATAGGCTGTGCCAATGGCATATCTTCAAGAAGGCTCCTTTATAGGTGTGCTGCTTTAATAGCTATAACAAAGGCAGGGGTCTATTTTATTATTATTTAAGCAAGTGTGAATCTAAAGATGAGTTCGAGAGAACCTGGGCCTAAATGATAACTAAAGGGGACTCTTAAGAGTCATGACTGATTTAAAGAACTTTATAGAATTGGACACAAATGGTCAACAAGATTCAACAAGTATTATTTTAACTTTGGCATTCTTTCTACACAACATAATGAGTCCACTAATAATGTGTGCCATGGCATCTCCAAGACAACAAGTTGTTTAACTGATTATTTCTTGGGCTTCGAGAAGGTAATGAAGAGTTGGCGCCAGAATGAACAGGATGAAGATTTTAGATGCAGTCAATCTGAGGTATTACCTTTAATAAGAAGTAGCCCAATACTAAAGCTAGCCGCATGATTTATTCAAGAAAATTGTACGGATTTTTTGAGGAGTTCTTATAGGGTGTGGGTGCAATGTGCATTATTCACGCTTCACCTGACACATTTATATTTTCTGTTAAGAATGTCGATAAATGTGTTCAGTCGCAACTTTGGACTATTCATTTTGATGCAATGGAGGGTACCATACCATGCAGCTGTGGAAAGTTCGACATAATGGGGTTGTTATATTCACACTGCATGAGAGTTATGAGGCATCTAGATATTATTAACATTCCTTCAAAGTACTTAATGAAATGATGGTCAGCCAGAGCTAAAAAAGAAATATATTTTGTGCATTCGTTGGAAGTTATGGGAAAGAGTATTTACCATCTCAAGAGAGATCTAAAAGAATGATATTAAAAATTATATTAGCATATTTGCATATCAAATTAGCACACGAGCATAGGGGAATAAGGATGCAAAATAGTATGTATTTGATGTAATGACTGATATGGCAAAAATGTTGACTTCATCCTAGAAGGAAAAGAAATTAATCACAAGTTTGCTGCCAACATTGTGTGAGTGGGCAAAAAAAATTGAAAGACCCATTGAAGCATCGACCTAAAGGCATTTTTAATGTAGAATTGAAGAGCCACTAGGAGAAGAGAAAAACAAAAAAAAGTTAAAACTTCTAAGCAAAACACTCCTACACCACAATGTACAGCTGAGGATCCATAGAGCTAGTCATTTTTTGCAAACATACCCGCATGCTTAATAGACAAGTACATTTTTCGGCGGCCAACTAGCCACCCAACAGCCTAATATTAAAGAATAATGAAGGGAATAATTGATTCAAAGAAGTTTGGATGATTTATAATTTATTTTAAATGTAGTAAACACGTGCTCTGTAACTCTCGGTATTATTCGGTATTGCTCGGTATGACTTGGTACCTCTTGGTACTGAATGACATCACTCTAACCGGTATTGCTCGATACCAATCAGCATTGCTCGATATCGATCAAAACCATTTAGCTTAGGTTTGTTCCAGTACATAATTATTATATTCAATTGTCTTAAATATCGAAACATTAATGGCACATTCCTTGTAACATTTATTGTAATTTAATAAGGTCTGCTATTGTGTTACTGCCTCTTGGTTGTTGTGAGGTAAATGCTATTTAATAAGTATGAATTAAGCCATTCTGCATAAATATTGGTTAGGATGAATCTGCTTGAGTTGTGGAATATTGAACTTTTATCTTCCAAGCCCAAATTGTATTTATTCTTTCTTGAAATAAAGAGACATTTTTTGTCTGCAAGCTTCATGTATACTCGACCATGCAAATGCCTATGTGATTCATGGAAGGTAAATACCTCTCGTACTTAAGAACCATTTATGTGTAACTATGGTATGTGTTTTTTTTTTTGAAAAATTTATGTTGTTACTTTATCTGTATTTAGATTATGATCTATAATTTGTGATGGTCAAGTACTAACCTAAATGTAGATGTAATAACTAAAATCTTTGTAAACATAGCCACCATATTGATGCATGACCGAATGGAAAAATATTCGGCCATTCCACTAGGTGTTTTATATTATGTACTCAATAATCGGTAGTCAGTACTTTGTACTCGGCACTCAGTACTCGGTACCATTTACTCGATACTAAAACCATGAACTCGATACTCTATACTATGAGTAAAATTTATAAGTTTAATTAAATAATTAAAGTACGTACAACTATTGTATGTATGTCCAATGAATTATATATACGTATTACAAAAAGCACAAGTAAAAAATATGTTTATTTCCTAGTAGCACATAGAATGGCATATGCAAATTTAGCACTAAATTTAGGCATACTAGCTCACTAGTCTCTATGATCATCCCATTGAACATGTTCTGATTGGTTGATAACTTCCATATATTTACAAACATACATCTCATAGTAGACCCTATTTTTTTGGGTTGGCACACTTGTAATTGTTTGGATCGACCACCTGTATATGTCATGATCAAAAGAATTTTGTTTTTTCTTGAATTATTGAGATATCTAAAAAATAAAATTTATTTTTTTTGGAAAACACACAAAGGGGCCTACGCATTCATTAAAGAAATAATTAAAAAGTTCTTAAAGGGAACTCAAGCTCCCTACTGCTTAGAAGAGCTAAAAAATTCAAAAGCAAAAAAAAAAAAAAAAACCTATGAGATCGAGTTCCCTGCTAAGCAAAAATACATTAAAACCTAGGTACATTTTATGGTGCACAAGAAAGAACATCCAAAACACCATAGAACTATGAAAGGCAGTAGTCCTCACCAGCTTCCCCATCAGAAAAATAATGTCATGTTCATCAGCACTAATCACATTCTGCAAAAAAGGTAATACACAGAAAAACAAAGGCAACAAAAGTAATAATAGACATTATGATAAGAGTACCAAAAGTAGAACTAATAATCACCATAAGGTATGCCACCAGAACTGACGGGGTACCACCTCATATTCCACCAAACCATGTACATAAAGTAATACAAGAGAATCTTATAACTATTCCACGGCCATGCAGACAAATAGTAGACTACCCGAACAAATACCACAGGCAGAGCAAAATGCATAAAATTATCCTTGTAATAAATAAGGTAATTTAAATATCCAAAAAAAAAAAACACAATCCAGAAACACCATAAAGCACCAAAATCCCAGCTTAAGATATTCCACAAAAAATTAGCACAATCATTGAAATTAACAGCCAACCAGACCTAAGAAGAAAGATGGCCAGAGCAGAATGAAACACACCCAACCTCAAAGAATACCAGGAACAACCACAAAACACCTAGAAGAAAAAATACACACACCCAAACAAAAAAAAAAGCCTGAATGAAATAGGCACAACCTACTCCTAGAAAAAAGGCAAAGAGCCCAGCAATCTGATAAACCAACCAGCCAAGCACCAGCAATGGAGTTGAAGAAAACCCAGCCATAATACAAACCAAACACTAACAACCACAATAATATTTTGAAAAATTTAAGCTAAGCTAATCTTATCTAATCTTAATAGGCCTTTCACATGAAGAGGGAGATTAGAAACCATGAATCAACCATAGAATCCAAACCACAGCTCCATTTAGCAATCGAATGGGCATAAGAATTGCCCTCGATAGGGATAACAGAGAAAGAGAAGTTTAATAGGGTCAAGAAGTTTTTAATGTTGCTCCTCATGTAAAATAAACCAGTTGCACAAACAATATCATCCCTAGAGTTAAAAAATTGATAGCAGTTATTCGAACCAACCTCAATAATAATATTAATAAAATTAAGCGAGAAACAAAGTCTTTAACCATGAAAAATGGCATAGGAAATAGCATTATTAACATCATAATTATATAAAGGAATAGCAAAAGCCAAAATGTTGTTACCTTCAGAGTCTCTGGTGATACCACCACAACCCAACATTTAGCTTAATAAAGTTGCAAGGAGGCTTCATCCAAGAAACAGTCCTAGAAACTTTATGAGTTTTATCCAACTCTAACTTAATGCCCAATTCAGCCATAGAGGAAAGATAGTTTTTAAAATTCTTGAAAGAAATTATCTTAGCAGAGTAAAGATCCACAACCTTATCCTTAACATTTTGAATAATTCTATGGAAGTTCATAACCATGCCATTCAAATAAGAATTGTTCCTCTCCAACTAAAAGTACAAAGGGACGAGAGACGAAATAACAATTATGATATGACCTTTAGAATTAACAAACCAACCATTCAATAAAATATTAATGGAAGGAGAGACATTAAAATAGTTTAAGTGAAAAATGTCATTAAATAAGTCCATGCTTTGACCACAAGAGGACCAAAAATAAAAATATGATGCATATTAGCAACATGATAGCAACATTGGCATTTATATGGAAGGATAAAACCTCTTTTAATCAAATTGTCATCCGTAGGAATAAACTTGTGTAAAATTCTCCAAACAAAAATAGAAACCGTAAAGGGAATACTTTTATGCCATATCATATGAAATTTTTTGGAAACCTCTATTTTAACCCTAAAGGAATGCCAAGCATCCTTAAGCAAAAAAAAAAACCATATTTATTCAATTCACATAATTGAACATCATTAGAATTAGTGTTCATAGGGATTTTCAAAATTTAGTGAACAATAAAATCCAGAAGACAACTAGAAAATCAAGATCCCAACCATTGTCATTAAAAAAATAATTAACCTTAATAGTTGCATTAGAGCTATATTAGTAATAGAATCAATGGACTAACCTCCCAACCAGCGATCCTGCCAGAAGACAATATTACCACTACCAAGACCCCAAAGAAAAAATGGCTCAACATCCCATTTAACTTTGCAAAGATGCTGCCATACTTTAGAATTACCATTACTAAAAGAACACAAGGTGGGATGCTCCCCCCCACAATATTTGGCAACCATAAAGTTAACCCAAAGGCTCAACTTAGCATGGAAATTATACCATAACTTAAAAGAGAATGCATAGGCCAAATCCTTCAAAGACTAACACCCCAAATCACCTTCATTCAGCATACCATAACATTTATTCCAAGAAGACCAGGGGATTTTAGAAGTGCTACTCGCCCCTTTCCAAGAACACTTATTGAAAATTCTATCAATCTTGTTACAAACCGTCTGAGTAGGGAATAATGTTTGAAAGCAATAAAAAGGTATATAATAAAGGATGCTCTTAAGAAGAACTAACCTACCACCAAAGCTTAAGAAATTCAAATCCTAGGACAAAAGTTTGTTTTGCACAACCATAATCAAATCATCAAAAAGAAATGACTTCTTTCTACCCTTATAGAGAGGCACACAAAGATAATTTAAAGGCAAAATGCTATGACTGAAACCATTTAAATTCTTAATAGCAACAATATGATCAAAAGGGACTTTCTTAGCAGTAATAAAACAACATTTATAATTATTAAGTGCCAGCTCACTCACCAATTCAAAATGTTGAAAAAACCTCAAAAGTATATGAATCCTATTAATCAAAGTATTCATAAAAATGATTAAATCATCAGCAAAACATAAATGAGAAATATGAAAGCCAACTAAAGTTCTATAATAAAGGCTAGGATGCTTCTCAAAAAGATCAACCAGACCACGAGAAAGATACTCAATAACAATAATAAAGAAGGCTAGAGAAATGGGATCACCCTATCTCAGCCCATGATAACCCTTAAAAAATTATAACTCTTACCATTAACAATAATAACAAAATAAGGACTATCAATATAAAGTTTAATGAGGTTGATAAAATTTAAGTCAAAACCAAACAACTTCATAATATCATAGAGAAAATTTCAAACAATATTATCATAATCCTTGGCAATATCAAGTTTCAGAATCATATTATCACCTCTAACCTTAGCATCCAAATCTTGACAAAATTCTTGAGCCAAAAGTATGTTACTAGCAACAGCATGACCTTTGACAAAACCCATTTGAAAGGGAGAAATAATCTTAGGTTAAACACCATTAAACGATTCATTAAATTTTTTTAAAGTAATTTGTAAAAAAAGGTGCAAACACTGATAGGTTTTAAATCATTCCAAGTACTCATAGAGTTATTTTTGGGAATAAGCATAATAGAAGTTGAGGTAAAAAACTTAGGTATAGGATTACCATCAAAAAAATCCTTAACAGTAGAAAAGAGATCATAACCAATAATATGCCATGTTTTCTAAAAGAACTTCATAGTAAAACCATCCTACCCACTAACCGACTCACCATTCATACGAAAAATAGTCTCTTTAACCTCCTCCAAAAAGGATGTTTAGATAAGTAAACATTATCATCATGAGAAATAAGAGAAGGTATGATGGAAGAATAATTAATAATAGTAGGGTTAAAGGATTTATGAAGATGATTATTAAAATGTTGAACAACTAAATTAGCAATCTCCTCCCCATCTTCAATAGTAGAACCACCAGCACGATTAATTTTATGGATATAATTCATAGCACATTTCCTCTTAACCAAAGCATGAAAATATTAAGCATTATTGTCACCTTCAACCATGTTCTTGACTCTTGATTATTTCATAGAAGAGGAAAAGTGGAATTCTGATAAGCTGAACCAATTTTTTGGAATAGAGCTCCAGAATATCATCCAAGAGGTGCAGATTTTCTGCAATGCAACAAGAGATCAAATGGAATTGAAAAAATAATTTTCTGGTAAAACCATCTCTGCCCTGCTAACTGAAGATTATTATGGAGATGTTGCTTCAAAGGTAATGTTTTCATGGATTCATAAATTAAAAATCAATGCTCGGGTAGAGGTCTTTCATTGTAGATTAAGCATTGATGCTATTCCTACAGAATTTTTTCTTTTTAAAAGAAAATTATCTGTTAATTGTATGTGTCCTATGGGATGTGGTGTGATTGAAAATTTGGATCATATCACATCTAATTGTTCTAAACTTTTGGAAGTATGTAATGTTTTACAAGATTGGGGGTTCAATATTCCATTTTTCATTAATTGGAATGATTTGAACAATGGCCTTAGAAGTTTAATAAATCATGATATCATGACTGCTAGAATCTATGTTTTAACCATATGGATGGTTTGGAACAATAGATGCAAAGTTAAACATGGAAAAAGTTGAAGTAGTAAGTTGTTGATTGCTTCTTCTATTTTGAGCTTTCTTAGCTCGGTAAAATAAGAGGTTTTCCATTCAGACCACTGGGATGCTTACCGGTCCAAAGGAATGCTTTCTCATTATTGGCATCCTCCTCCACCTGAGTGGCTTAAAATCAATCTTGATGCAGCTATTAGAGATAACTATATGGCTGGGATCGCTGGTGTGGTAAGAGATGATAAAGGCAGATTTATCTTTGCTTTTGGAAGAAAGAAGATGCATTGGGATAGTGCACAAATGGAGCTCTTGGTATTCAAAGCTTTGGAAGGAATCTCTCATGAATGGACAAGAGTTATAAAAGGTATTATTTTGGAAGGTGACAATAAAAATGTTCTCCAATATCTCCAAAATTTGTACAGCAAACCGAAGATTATTAGAGATAACTCATTGGGAGATGAAGGAATATCATTTTTAAGTAATTTCAATAATGTCATCTTTAATTGTGTCAATCTCAATTGTAATAAGTTAGCGGATTATTGTGCTAACTTAGCTTTATCTTTTAATTTTGATTGGGACTTGTTTCTTGAGGATAACCTTCCTTCTTCCTTTGTTAAATTAGTAAAGGAAGAGAGTGAAAGGTGGTTTAATCCCCATTAGCTTGTATCTTGGTTTTTTATGCCTTTTTTATATTATTGCTACTTAGCATTTCTCAAAAAAAGAAAAAACCATGTTCTTGACAGCCACTTTTTGCTTCTAAAACATTTCCTTCTGAGCTTGTAAATTAGAAAGACAAACTTTAGCATCTCTTAATAAACAAAGATTAGCTTCAGAAGGCACCATTTGACACTTAGTCTCATAGGAATTCACTTTATCTTCATCAATTAAAATATTAGAAAAAAGATTCCTAAAAGTATTATGATTCCACTAGTTTAAAACAAACTTAAGCCTTTTAAGCTTAAACCACAATCTTCTCATACCAGAAATATCATTATCAGGGTGTAAGGGAGCATGCCAGTTATATTGAAGCTAATTCATAAAGGAATCATGTAATAGCCACATATTTTGAAATCTAAATTAAGAAGGAACACCCCTAACTCTAGGCTTAATTTTAATAAGGGGAAGAGAATGATCAGAGAGGGTCCTACTTAGATGTTCAACATTAGTAGATTCAAAAAAGTTAAGCTAATCATCATTAAATAAAACCAGATCAAGCCTTTGCCATAAATAACCACAATTTCAAGTAAAGTTATTAACAGTAAAACCAATATCAATTAGGTTACAATCCATAATAATACTATTAAAATCCTCCATAGAATAATAGTTAGGAAGTGATCCCCCAATGCGTTCAGACAGGTTAGCTATAGTAATAAAATCTCCCCCAACAATCCAAGGAAGGTTGCAAATACTATGAAAATGAACGAGTTGATCCCATAAAATTTTTCTAGTATAACGAGAAGAAGTAACATAAACAAAAGAAGCAAAACATTGAAAATTAGAACTTTCAATATTACAATGAATAACTTGAGTAAAATCATCAATAATGTCAACCCGAACAAAATCTTTCCAAAACACCCATATTTTATTTGCCACATTCGAGAAAGAATATTTAAATCCCAAAAAATTAGCAGTACCAAGAAGCTTATTCAAGGTAATAAGAGGCTTAAGTAAAACAAGAATCGAAACATTATAAATATGACATAAATTTTCAACTCTAAATTTAGAAGATTGACATCTAATGCCCCTAACATTCTAAATAATAACAACAAACATAAACACAAATGATTAATGGGAAGTATGCGAATGGGTGTTTCTAGGTGATAGTATGAAAAAATTCTTTTGCTTCCTACCTATCCTACCACTCTGCTTGGAATAACTTGTATAATTATCATCTCTAGCAAAACATTTAGCCAACATATCCATATCCTCCGTGTTAGTAAAAACATCACTATAATAATGAACATTTAATGAAAGCTTACTTTCATTAATCAAACCTGATTGACCCTTAAAAAGAGGCATTTCTCCATACGTATAGAACACACCTCTTTCCACAAGAGTGTCATTGTTCACCGTGTTACCAATCTCCTTCACCATTTTGCTTTGGACCAAATCCTGAGCAGTCATATTAATTTGATCAATATCCTCATCCACACCAATATTATTAATCAATATAGCATCCATAAGAGGCATATTAGAATTAGAAACATTCTTAAAGATATTATCAATGATTTGATCTATCTTATTATGATAAGTAATGTGTAAAGGGGCTATAGATTTTTGATTGACTTCCTGCACTTGATTTAACTCCTCAACATTTGAAGGATTTTTCTCAACCTGAACATAATCCAAATTCAAAGAATCATTAATAGGAACTTTCACACAAGAAGCATTTCCCACAATATCATCAGGATTAGGAGTGACAATATCCAATTCATTTGAAGGTAAAACACTTTGATGCAAAGGTTTAGAAGAGTCCTTTTCTTTATGCAGCTGCGGGTGAAGTTTATTGCAGGCATTTAATCCATGCCCATGCATATTACAATGTGAACAAAAAATAGGTAAAATTTTGAATTCAAATTTTTGAAAGTAGCCGTTACGTTTCGAACCAATCCAAACCTCATTCAGATGCTTTTTCAATATATCCAATTCAACTAACACATGAGCTACATACAGCCTTGAAATGGATGCTGTAGCTTAATCAGTTTGTAATGGTCTACCGAAAATAGAAGCCAAACCAAATAAGATTTGTGAATTAAAGAAATGCAAATGAAGATTGGGAAAAGAAATCCAAACAAGCACTATGGGAGATTCTTCATGCACATTGAAATCATGTGTCCATTTCGACAATCTCATTCGACAGCCTTGAATATAGTAAGCCCTTCTAGAGAAAATCTAACTATAATCTAAATTGATATTGAGTTGAATCGCAATATGCTTGAAATCCAACAAACTAACATGAAATGAACCAGATAATTTCAGATTAAGAAAAAACTTGTGAATAATGTCAAGGTTCGGTCGCCGAAGCATGAACTTGCTAACAAGAGTTAGCATAAAAGGTGCCACCAGCATAGAGACCATGAAATCCTCAAGAAACAATGACAGACAACCTTTAAAGGAAGACTGAATAAATAGAACTTTGGATGAAGAGGAAGAAGATGCACCAGCCAAAACATCTTTAAACAATCGTGACTTAACAATAGGAAGAATATTAGTCGCAGAGATAGATAACAACGGGGTCATCATCTCCCAAAAATGCCAAAACCCTAAGACACACAAAAGAACCAAAACTAGAAAAAAAAAATGAAAATAAAACAAGAGGAGAAAAATGAACAAAGAAAGCCATGAAAAAACATGCCAGAGACAAAGACAAATGAGAATGGGGATGAAAACCCTAGAGCTCCTTAGAGTCAACTCCGAATCTCTTTAGTGTAGCAGATAGCTGTTGGTTAAGGAGGTGGGTATCAAATAAAATTCAATTTATTATATAATATCATCACCTGGACTATAAATGAGATATCTGCATGTCACTTACAAGTTTAGGTAGTTTGTCTCTGTGAGTATATTTGGGTAGTGAATCATAAAATTCCCACACTTTTTTTCTTAGATTGCCGACTATGAGGGTCCATAGAGCCGTGTATGATGGGAACAAGGATTATAATTGCAGCCATTACAGCTTTTCTGGTGATATGGGAGACGTTTGCTATTGTGTCCGCCTTATAAACATGATAATCCCAGTGTAAAGAGAAGTGGTGTTAAGTTAGAAAAAAATAAAATAACAATACAAATTAGTAACTAACACAATGCAAGCTAGAAATAAATAGAAAAGGTAGGAAGAAGCCCGAGCATAATTGATTCTTCTTGGCTAGGAAAATACCAAATGTATCATCATGGTTATTATCAAGGTATTCTAATGCTAAAAGCTTATCGATTTAGCTTTTGTAAATAACAACATTCCCAGCAGTTAAAATAATGTCACTCCTAGAAAATTGAAAAAATGGTTATTAGAAGAAATGAATACACAGCAAGGGCGTATCTATACTGCTCGATAACTTTACACACTGAGGAGTACCGAGTAGTATTGTCTTGTATCGAGCAGTACTGAGTATTTTAATTATACTCGATGTGGATCGGTATAAGACGTTACTGCTCCATATAGGGAGAGTGGCATTCGATAACGCGTAGTATCGAGTGGTATCGAGCATTTTATTTAGACTAGGTACTGGTCAGTACAATACATTACTGCTCAGTTATAATGTTCGATATATCTCAGTATCGCTCGTTAAAGGATCAGTATCGCATCTTATTCATTATAAAATAATGCATGTAACTCACTTGCCATTAAAGTTATTTCAGACAATTATCAATGAAAGTGCACTTTTCATCATTTATTAATAGCCGACTTGGGAAATATACTATTTATAGTGCTGGCAGTTATTGAAACTTGTTCAATATGAATTAGGTTGTTAAACCTAAGCTTATGTCCCAGCGGCTAACCAAGAGGAGGGGGGGGGGGGGGGGTGAATTGGTAATTAAAAATTAATCCCTATTTAAAAAAAATTTAAAACCGAGAATTAACTTTAGTAAATTTTATAGAAAGAGATTTTTCAGCCACAAGTTAAAACGATAAAAATAAAAGCAGTGGAAAAATAAAAGACATGAGATTTATAGTGGTTCGGTCAAACACGACCTACATCCACTCCCTGGAGGCACCCTCCGAGTATTGGACTAATACCACTAGTGACTCTCCTTTTGCATTCACAACAAGGAGGAGAAGCCTTTATAAAACTCTCTTCCACCACTATCCGGTGCGGAAGAGAACTGTCATCCTTTAACACTCTTCCCAGTGTTGGCAGAGAACCGTCCATCCTTTCACACTCTCCCGATGTAGACAGAGAACCCTTCGTGTTTTCACACTCTCCAAGTGTGGGCAGAGGACCCGTTGGGTGTTCACACTCTCCAAGTGTAGGCAGAGAACATTTTATCCTTTCACACTCTCCAAGTGTGGGCAGAGGACCCGTCGGCTGTTCACACTCTCCAAGTGTAGGTAGAGAACCTTTCGTCCTTTCACACTCTCCAAGTGTCGGCAGAGAACCAGATCTCCTTGATAGATCTTCTCACAAGAAATCTAGAAGGAAGAGAGAAAAGAGTGAAGTAATCAAAAAACACTAGTAGAGACTCTTACGTTTGAGTACCAAGTGAAAACTTCATGCTCTAGTAGTAAGAATCCTCCTTCAAACACTCTCTCACACTCTCTATTTGGCTTTCCTTTCAGTAGGCACGAAGATCAGTAGGTAAAAAGATTAAGAGGCAAATCTAATTGGACTTTATATAGGAAAGACTCAAAAAATCGTCTAAAAATTGCTGATTTTCAAGTCTTTACAAAGTGGATCGTCCCGTACGATCGTGGATCATCCTGGACAAACTTACTTAAATCAGTTGCATACGAACCCAATGTATATTAGTATGAACTGACTTCGTACCCAATTATCGTCCCGTACGAACTAAGTTAATCCGGTACGAATAGTTATACCATAGGTCGGTTTGACAAACTGCATGAAGTTATCAAAATGGGAAATAATAAAACATTTTCATCCTGGAACGAATAAGAATTCGCTTGGATGAAATTTTTACAGAGAGCATTTCATCCTGGGCCGAATAGGAACTCATCTGAACAAAAATTTTTTAGAGAGCATTTCATCCTAGGACGAATTGAAATTCGTCTGGACAAAATTTTTACAGAGAGCATTTTGTCCTGGGCTGAATATAGGATTTCATCAGAATCAAAATTTTCTAGAGAGCATTTTGTCCTAGGATAAATTGAAGTTCGTCTGGACAAAATTTTTATAGAGAGCATTTCGTTCTGGGCCCAATATAGGATTTCATCATAACGAAAATTTTCCAGAGAGCATTTCTTCCTAGGATGAATATAAAAATTCGTCTGGATGATCAGGACTTAGAAAAATTTTCTTTCTTCCTGTTCGTTCCATTGCTTTTCCGAGGGGATAACTGACTTGATCATCCCGTACGAACATGGTTCGTCCCGTACGATCAGTATGAATTTTAAAGATCTCCCTAAGTGTCTGTGTACTAAAATACTTAATTACAATCACTCCCTCTCAAACTCAATACAATGAAAAGTACAAGCTTCAATTTATAAATTATCTCATGCTGAATTTTGATTTGAAGTCTTCATTAGTCTAGAGTTCGATTATCCTAAAATGTTAGACCACCAAGAGCAAAAATAATTCTTCCAAAATGTGTTAGGAGAATTCAAAACTTAAAATAATAATATTTGGAATCATCAAAATAGTACAAGTTGCAAGAATATAAAACATGCAATTAGAAACTCTCTTAATAATCTCCCCCTTTTTGAGGATGACAAATTATTATTTGTATAAATTTCAAATTTTAAGAATCTCCTAAACTCCCCCTGAATTAATGAACATATGAAAATAAGGAGGCATTTCACAATAATTTTATCTTTTATCTTTTTTTTGATACAAAATAAAACAAGCACAAAACAAAACAAGCACATAGATACGAGACAAACATGCACACAGATATGATACAAACAAGCAAACAGATACAATACAAATAATATTTTCTCCCCCTTTTTGACAACATCAAAAAGTGAAGAAGAAAAAGAAGAGAAATGTAATCAGTCAAATGATAATCCTTGGATAATTGATCCTTGAAAGTGATTGAAATAAATATTGCAAATAAAATCAAATCATTAGGTAAATGCAAATAATTCATAGAATTTAAGAAGAGATATAACTTTGATAATAAAAAAATATCAAAAATATGAATCAATTTAGACACTAAGATAAAAAAAATCATTACAAAAAGGATGAATATAAAATTTGTATATTTCAAATGTCAATACGAAATAGAAATGTACAGAAAATCAATTAGAATTAAGAGATTAAAAGAATGTGGAAAGAAATGACTACCACATGTGGCGCTTTGCGCATATTTTTCAATATTTTTGGCACATTTTTGTGCATCTTTTAACTTGTGGGCTTATTTTGTGCCTCTTTTTCAAATTGCGAACCATTGTGCATTCCTTTTGATTTTTGTATATTTGTACATTTTTCAAGAGTAATTTTGATCTTTCTAAAATTAATAATAAAAAATTTCAAATTTTTCTAAGTGCATCAATATTTATTGATAAGTGAAATACAAAATAAGAAAACATCACAATTGCAATAATAATATTAAACATTAATGTAGTTTAATAAGAAACATGAAATTGATAATCTTAATTATATCAAGTTATAAGCAAAAATTAAATTTAGAAAAATTAGATTTTCTAATGAATTTAATTTTAAGTTTCACTTCAAGATATAGCACTTGTAGGATCAAAAACTTTAGGGATTTTCATATAAGCTAACACACATTTCAAAACAAGATTAAAACTAAAACAAGATAAGTTATATTGATATCATTATAATGGATATTACAATCTATGAATGATATCAATGCCACATAAAACTCAAATATAAAAATATCTAATGAAACAAACATATAACTAAAACAAAATTCATCATAATATAACACATCACAAACTACTACATCACAAAACACATCAACTAAAGAAAAATATAACCAAGTACATGAATCACTCTGATGGACCCTGATCTGGAGGAGGAGGAGGAGGTACATTATTGAAGAAGTTAAAATAACTGCTTATCATAAGCATGTTGGAACTAATATCATTCATTTGCTCTCTCATATACCCCATATCCTGTTTGTATTGAATATCCTGCTGCTGCAAATGAGTTTTAATTTGATCAAATCTTTGATCAAAATGGGACTCTAAGCGATCAAATCTCTGAACCAAATCCTGATAATTTGGTTCACTAGCAGGTGTAGGTTCATGTTCCTCCTCTGAGTCACTAATAACATGTGCTTTACTTGGTTTATCTTTATTGAAGATTGCCCTAAAAGATCCGTCGTTGTAGTAGAGAGGTTCTTCAAAATCTTCAACTGGATGAACCAATTCATACTTCTTTCCAAAATGTATGCAACAAGATGTCCTAAAGCTATGTTCTTCTTTCTTTTTATGTTCGACATGACCAATTTCAGAAAGTCCATAAAGATAGTCAAGGATTAGTTGGGCTTCATCTATAGGTTGTTTAGTCATAATCAAGTAGGTTACTATTGAAAGAAGAGGAGTAATGTTGACTCTATCACCAACTTTAAGAATTATGGAAGTTCGAAGAACATGCTGGATGATACAAGCATTGCGAATAAGAGAGGACACTTTAGGCATATGTTCAATAAATATAATTTTTTCTAATCACTTCATTAGGGATTAATTTCACTCCAATCAAAATCAGAAGTAGTGGTCATGGTATGGGCCCTAATTCCCTCAGTCCTTAAGTTCAAAAAGTTTCCTAGGTCAGCCTTGGTAATTTCAACTTTTTTCTTAAAAACACAGGACTTGATTACAGAATGGTCGGAGTTGAAAGACATGTTTGTAGAAAATAATGAAAGGTCTCTTTGTTATAGAGGTGGACTAGTGTAAGAATGAGACCAAATTGAGTTGACGTAAACAAGTTCATTATCTGATAGGTTAGTTGTTCCTGGATAAGAATTCTAGACGGGGTGATCTTAGCGGAGGCAAATCTAGGAAAAGATTCTTCATTGGATTTCGACAGAAAATTATCAGAAGAATTTCTGTGTCGACCCTTAGCGAGAACCTTTTGTTGCTTGCTTGAACTTGCCATGGATAAGATCTAAAGGAAGAAAGGGTTATGAAAGGGATGTGTGAGTGTGACTGTTGAGTTCAAAGCCAGTCAATTTAATGAAAAACGAATGTTCATATAGACGAAAATATTTTCATCCTGTACGAAATTCAGTTCGTCTTGTACAAAAAAATTTCATATGGATGAACGAATGAGTCCAAAATGAAATTACTTTTCGTAATCACACAACTTACGAAGCGACCTTTCGTACAGACTTTTGACCAAACAATCGTACAGACGAACAGGTGTTCATCCCAGACGGTCAGAAATTTGTGATCATTTTAATGGCAGTTGAAACCCTCCCCCACATCGATTTGCCAAGCGTTCGTCTGGACGAACCAAAGGTTCGTACGTATGAATATAATATTAAAAACAATCTTATCCATTTAACTTCCATTCAATCATCCCATCATTTCATAATTTCGTCCGGATGATCGTGACGATCGTACAGCGAAGTGAAAAAATAAAAATGGAAAAACTACACCTAAATGGTTTAAATCCGACAGTTGACACACTACACAATTCGTCCCGTACGAAAATATTTTCATCCTGGACAAATGTCACTTTATTTTTCAAAACATGCACTTAATCAAAACTAAAATATAAACAAAATAAAAACACAATAGAAAAATGAAAACACAAACTCAAAATACAAAAAAAAAATCACAAACACAAGGATACACACAAAAAATACTAACTAAAAACACACATCAATGTTGTAGAAACATTTTATTTAAGCATTCAAATAGATCATACCAAGCCTTGTTCTTAATGCACTGAAAGTATCAAAGGCTAAAGGTTTTGTAAAAATGTCTGCAAGTTGATTTTCAGTAGAAACATTAGTGAGTTCAATTTCTCCTTTAGATACATAATCCCTTATGAAATGATGCCTGATGTCTATATGTTTGGTTCTTAAATGTTGAATAGGATTTTTAGAAATACAAATAGTACTTGTGTTATCACAATGAATTGGAATAGTGCCGATAGTTAATTCTAAATCAATCAACTGTTGTTTCAACCAAAGTACCTGTACCACACAACATCCTAAGACAATGTATTCAGCTTCAGTAGTAGATAGGGATACTAAATTTTGTTTTCTACTAGACCAAGAGACAAAAGAATTTCTAATGATCTGACATGTTCTAGAAGTGTTTTTTCTATCCACCCTACAACTTGTAAAATCAGAATCTGAATAATCAATTATTTTAAATGAAGAGCTAAACTTATGATACCAAATTCCTAGGTTTTTAGTTCCTAACATATATCATAGAATCCTTTTTACTGCTGTCAAATGTGATTCTTTTGGATCCGATTGAAATCTAGCACACAAACAAACACTAAATATGATATCAGACCAGCTAGCTGTCAAGTAAAGTAAAGATCCAATTATCCCTCTAAATTTCTTTTAATCAACAGATTTTCCCTTAGGGTCCTTATCCAACTGAACTGAGGAACTCATAGGTGTACTAACATGTTTAGCATTATCCATTTCATACTTTTTGAGGATGTACTTAATATACTTTGACTGAATAAGAAATGTACCCTTCTCAATTTGCTTAATGCTAAAGCCTAGAAAGTAACTTAAATCTCCTTTTAGACTTATCTTAAATTCACTACTCATTATTTTAGAAAAATTATCACAAAGATTTTTATTTGAAGATCCAAAGATGACATCATCCACATAAATTTGTACAATGAGTATGTCCTTTCTAGATCTCTTCAAAAAGAGAGTTGTATCCACACTTCTTTTTTCAAATGATCTTTCAAGTAGGAAGGTGTTCAACCTCTCATACCAAACCCTACGTGCCTGTTTCAATCCATATAATGCCATTTTCAATTTGAAAATATGATTTGGGTATTTAGAATTTTCAAAACCTGGTGGTTGTTTTACAAAAACATCTTCTTGAATTACCCAATTTAAAAGGAACTTTTTACATTCATTTGGTACAATTTAAATCCTCTAAAATAGGCAAAGGTTAACAAAACCCTAATTGCTTTAAGTCTAGCTACAGGGGCAAAAGTCTCATAAAAATCAATCCCTTCAATTTGATTATACCCCTTAGCAACTAATCTATCCTTATTTCTAATGATTATTTCTGAGTCATTCATTTTATTTTTGAATACCCACTTAGTTCCAACCACACTTTGATTCTTTGGCCTTGTAGTTAATTCCTAAACTTTATTTCTTACAAATTGATTTAACTCTTCTTGCATGGCAAAAATCCAAAATTCATCCGAAAGTGATTGATCAATATTTGTGGGTTCTACAGTTGAAATAAAGGCTGAATGATTGACTTCTTTGTTTAATTCACGCCTAGTCCTTACACCCTCACTAGGTTCACCAATTATCAACTTTTTTGGGTGGTTTTTAGAAAATCTCAAATCTCTAGGCAAAGAGTTTTCTATCTCCAAATTTTCTTCCAAATTCATTTTATCAATCTTTTGGGAGTTATCCTCAATCTCTTCTTCTACAACATTTAGATCTTCCAACATTTTAGATTCATCAAAAACAATATGTGTGATCTCTTCAATTACCAAAGTTCTTCTATTGAATACTCTATAAGATTTTCCAACACTTGAGTATCCAACAAAAATTCCTTCATCTGATTTTGGATCAAATTTTCCTAAGGAAGATTTTCCATTTTTTTGTATAAACACCTTGCAACCAAAAACATGCAAATGAGACAAATTAGGTGTTATACCTTTTAGCAACTCATAGGGTGTTTTATTTAATTTAGATCTCACATTCACCCTATTTAGAATATAACATGCAGTGCTAATCGCCTCAGCCCAAAAATATTTAGGAAGTGAGTATTCTGCCAACATGGCTCGAGCAGCTTCTATTAATGTTCTGTTCTTTCTTTCGACAACCCCATTCTACTGAGGGGTTGTAGGTGAAGAAAAGTAATGATCAATTTCTTTCTCCTTACAAAAATTCTCATATCTTTCATTCTCAAATTCTCCTCTATGATCATTTTATATCATCATTATTTTACACCCTAGTTTTCTTGGAATCCAAATCGAAAAATTTCTAAATTCCTCAAATGATTCACTCTTATGAAATAGAAATCTAACCCATGTGAATCTAGAGTAATCATCCATAATTACAAATTCATATACCTTCCCTTCTAGACTTATAGTTCCAACTGGTCCAAAAAGATCCATATGCAAAATCTCCAATGGTTTACTACTTCTAAGATCCTTATTGGACTTAAAAGAGGACTTCACTTATTTTTCTAATTGACATGCATCACAAAGGTGGTCCTTAGTAAAGTCTAGTTTTGATATACCTCTTACTAAGTTCTTTTGGGTAATCCTCATATTTTTTATGCTAGAATGACAAAGTCTCGTATGCCAAAGCCATGACTCATTAGAAATAGTTTTAAATAAAAAATAGTAGGAGTTTGAATGCAATTTAAGTCTAGCATATAAACATTATTTATCCTTTTACCATTCAAAATATCATTTCCATTTAGGCTTAATATGCAGTTAGTAGGAAAAAAATTTATACAACATCCTTTGTCACATAGCTGGCTTATACTTAACAAATTATGCTTTAAGCCTTCTACCAATAACACATTTTCAATGTAAATTTTTTTAAGATTTCCAATCATACATGATTCAACCACCTTCCTTATGGTGTTATCTCCACGTATAACCTTGCCTACACTCCTGGCTTCCAGCGATATGAATTATGCAGTATCTCCAGTCATATGCTTTGAACATCCGCTGTCCATGTACAATATGCTCTCACGAGATCTTATATGAGAGCGACTCTGCAAGATTATCAAACGTTAGACCTGGAAACCCAAACAAGTTTGGGTTCTCCTTTTGGCAATTTGTAATGAGATGCATGTATGATATGCCTAGGTTTATGCATCTTAGGTTTCCACACCAAATAAGTTTTCTTCTTCAAAGTACAGGTGTGGGTTATGTGCCCAATCAATCCACAATTGTTACATTTGACTTTTGAAAAAGGGTTCCTAAGTCTTCTACTATTCATTTATCTATTTAGGGATTGAATAAATTTAGGATACAAAATAAGATTAGTGAAATCTTCAAGTTTAGGGGGTATCCTATTATCATTGAGAGCTTTTATCATTAATTTGTAAAATAAATTCATATCTTATAAAATTTGATTTGTATAATTGATTCTATAAATTTTTCTTTCTAATTCATCCTTAAAATTTTTAAAATCTTTTTTCAAGTTCTGCATAGGATGATTTTAAACTTTCATGATTTTTATTCAAGTCATCAAACTCATCAAGTAATTTCATGTGGTTATCATCAATTAAAGCATGATCTTTCCTAAGGACACATGATCCTTTTATAGTTCTTCAAATTCTAAACTTAGACTAGCATGCATTTTCTTCATTTTCCTTTATGCATCATGCATGTGTTCAGAAACATCAAAAAGCTCATCATAAGTTAAGTCACATGCCTCTTCTTGATCTGACTGATCAAGACTATCGGCCATTAAGCACATATTAGTGAATTCCTTTTCCTTTTCTGTCTCTGATGAGTCTGAAGCTGAGTCCGCCTAAAAAGCTTTTTGGAATTTCTTCTTCCCCTTCTTCACAAATGGTTTCTCTTCTACCTTCTCCTTGCTAGGAGTGACTTTAAGTTTCGGGCAGTCTGTCTTAATATGTCCAGGTTTTCTACACTCATAGAAAATAACATCATTTGAAACTTTAACATTTCTATTAAATTTACCTCTATTTCATTGATGGCGTCTCTTCTGCTTCCTCTTCAGAAAGCTTCTGAATTGTCTAGTCATCAGTGCGATATCGTCTTCATCCTCAAGTTGTGAGTGTTCACTCTCAGACTCATCCACTTTCAGTGCTATGTTCTTCTCCCTTCGTGGTTCACCTGCATCAATCTTTCTTTGGCTAACTCTTTGCTCGTAAGCAATTAGCGAACCAAGAAGATTGTCAATAAAGTATATGTTTAGATCTTCAGACTCTGCAATTGTAGTAATTTTAGCATCATAAGCAGCAGGCAAATAATGAAGAATCTTATTAACCATTTTAGCATTTGTTAGTTCCCTACCCAATGCATGTAAAGAGGTGACTATTTGTGTGAATCTTGTGTACTTATCATAAATGGATTCATTAGGTTTCATGTGAAATAGTTCATAATCATGCAACAAGATATTAAGTCTAGATTTCTTAACCTCATTAGTCCCCTCATAAGTTATACAAAGTCTATCCCATATGTCATTTCCACTCTTGAAAGCAAAAACCTGCTTGTAGTCTTCTGATTTAAGAGCACAAAAGAAACTATTTAAGCATCTGGTGTTTAATTGTGCCAAGTCACGTTCTTCTATTGTCCAGTCCACAAAAGGTATTTCAACTCTAACTCCATCAACTAATCTAGTTGGTTTTGTATACCCTTCATGAACTAAGATCCATATTTGGTAATCAAGTGACTGTAAAAATGTAGACATGCGTGTTTTCCAAAAATCAAAAGGAATATTATCAAACAATGGAGGTCTAGTTATAGAGTAACCCTTTGGTGTATTTCAGTTTCCAATTATAGCCATCTACGTTAATCAAAAAGTAGTCTAAACTTATGATTTTGAAACAAAGCTATAATATCACTTGTTGAAACTTGTTCAATATGAATTATGTTGTTAAACATAAGCTTATGTCCTAGTGGCTAACCAAGAAGGGGGGGGGGGGGGTGAATTGGTAATTAAAAATTAAATCCTCTTTTAAAAAAAAAAATTTAAAACTGAGAATTAACTTTAGTGAATTTTATAGAAAGAGATTTTTCAACCACAAGTTAAAATGATAAAAATAAAAGCAGTGGAAAAATAAAAGACATGAGATTTATAGTGGTTCGGTCAAACATGACCTACATCCACTCCCCGGAGGCACCCTCCGAGTATTGCACTAATACCACTAGTGACTCTTCTTTTGCACCCACAACAAGTTAGAGAAGCCTTTACAAAACCCTCTTCCACCACTACCCGGTGTGGCAGAGAATCATCGTCCTTTTACACTCTTCCAAGTGTTGACAGAGAACCGTCCATCCTTTCATACTCTCCCGGTGTAGGCAGAGAACCCTTCATCCTTTTACACTCTCCAAGTGTGGGTAGAGGACCCGTCGGCCTTTCACACTCTCCAAGTGTAGGCAGAAAACCTTTCATCCTTTCACACTCTCCAAGTGTGGGCAGAGGACCTATCGGCTATTCACACTCTCCAAGTGTAGGCAGAGAACCTTTCGTCCTTTCACACTCTCTAAGTGTCGACAAAGAACCGGATCTCCTTGATAGATCTTCTCAGAAGAAATCTAGAATGAAGAGAGAAAATAGTGAAGTAATAAAAAAATACAAGTAGAGACTCTTACCTTTGAGTACCAAGTGAAACCTTCACGCTCCAGTAGTAAGAATCCTCCTTCAAACACTCTCTCACACTCTCTCCTTAACTTTCCTTTCAGTAGACATGAAGATCGGTAGGAAAAAAGATTAAGAGGCAATTCTAATTGAACTTTATATAAGAAAGACATAAAAAACTGTCAAAAAATTGCTGATTTTCAAGTCTTTACAAAGTGGATGGTCCCGTACGATCGTGGATCGTCCTGGACGAACTTACTTAAATCAGTTGCATACGAACCCAATGTATATTGGTACGAACTGACTTCGTACCCGATTATCATCCCATACGAACTAAGTTCGTCCGGTACAAACAGTTATACCATAGGTCGGTTTGACAAACTCCAGGAAGTTATTAAAATTGGAAATAATAAAACATTTTTGTCCTGGGACGAATAAGAATTCATATGGATAAAATTTTTACAGAGAGCATTTCTTCCTGGGCCGAATAGGAACTAGACAGAACAAAAATTTTCCAGAGAGCATTTTGTCCTGGGACAAATTGAAATTCGTCTAGACAAAATTTATCAAAGAGCATTTCATCCTATGCCGAATATAGGATTTCGTTAGAATGAAAATTTTCTAGAAAGCATTTTGTCCTAGGACGAATTGAAGTTTGTCTGGAAAAAATTTTTATAGAGAGCATTTCATCCTGGGCTGAATATAGGATTTTGTTAGAACGAAAATTTTCTAGAGAGCATTTCGTCCTAGGATGAATATAAAAATTTGTCTGGACGATCAGGACTTAGAAAAAATTTCCTACTTTATGTTCGTTCCATTGCTCTTCTGAGGGGATAACTGACTTGATCGTCCCGTACGAACATGGTTCGTCCCATATGATTTATATGAATTTAAAAGATCTCCCAAGTGTGTGTGTACTAAATTACTTAATTACAATCACTCCCTCTCAAACTCAATACAATGAAAAATTCAAGCTTCAATTTACAAATTATCTCAAGCTGAATTTTGATTTGAAGTCTTCATTAGTTTGGAGTTTGATTATTCTGAAATGTTAGTCCACACAAGAGCAAAAATAATTCTTCCAAAAAGTGTTAGGAGATTACAAAACTTAAAATAATAATATTTGGAATCATCAAAACAATATAATTTGCAAGAATATAAAACATGTAATTAGGAACTCTCTTAACAACAGTGCTATTATTTTTTTCTTTATCATCCACATGAATAATATTAGTAGCAGGAGCATGATCCATTGCCTCAATTTAAGTTGGCTTTTTCCCAATTAATTTAGCATCAGCAAGAGTAGATGTAGGAGCAAGCTCCATCGTAGTAGGAGTAAGCTTTGTTCTCTTCTTTTTGACGATCAATTTATCTTTCCTAATCTTCCTCTCATTAGTGGTGAATGGAGTCAACACAAATTTCCTCTTCCTGCCAATTCGTAGGTGAACTTTCTTGCTATTCCAGCATGGGCTGATGAAGTAAATCACTCTTCCTCAAAAAGGCTAGTAGCTTTTTCTCCATTATCGACCATGTTTTGGTCCTCCACTTTTTTTGATGTGTAACTTCCATAGTAATTAGGACAGCTGATGGGGGTAATAACATTATTGCCTGTAATGGTCCTTGAAGAAGATTTTGCAGGACTTCCAGTTTGATTACATTTAAATTAAGTAGGGAGGTGGTCTACCAAAGACCTCATTATGCCTGTATATTTCAATTTTCTCTCTACTTTCAACTCAAAAACTGAATGTTCCAAAGATGAGGGTTCCACTTCGGCAAGCTTATTTACAAGTAAGTTGTTCTATGTGATCACTTTAGTGATGGATTAGTTCAGGCTCTACCAGTTAGGATCTTTTGAGTTAGGAGAAGTTGAAATAGGAGCGATGGATGATTCTTTATAGGAGCGGGTGCTACGGGTACGAGGTGGGCTTGGAATTCTGGTGGGACCTCGAGGAGATTTCAGGGCTGGAGTGGCGGGGGAGTGGAATTTTGAGTTTCTAGTGGACATGTGATTCTCTCTAGAGTAAGAATGGGAGAACTCACTAATAACCTTCTCTCTCCTTCTATAACTCCTAAATAAGTGCTTGTTAGGTCTAGCTCAATTCAAAATTAATATATGTGCTCCTTCAATCACTACCTATACATCATCACGATCAATAAATAAATTAGTAACCTCTTTCTCATTATACATAAAGTGGATTTCCCAACGAACAAAATGGGGTCGAGACAGGTCATCCACTACTGCGTGGACTCTTGCATGCTCCAGAAACCAAATATGTAAATATTGAGTAAAAAATGTTAGTCTACTCAAATTAAATGATGTTTTATTGTATCAAAAACTTAAACCATATGAGTCATTTACTCATAATTATAATGATTACAAATCCATTAATGTAATCCAGTGAAGTTCCATTGGAATACTTCTTTGCAATGGCATTGAACTTCATCACTAGGAAATCCCTAATAGATTATGGCCAGTTGTACGTTAAAAAGTCATCTACATTCTTAATAACATTAAAGATTGCAATCGATACCCAGAAGTTGGTCTTGGGAAAGAAAAGGGTTGTTTCACTAGATCTTCAATAGGAGTGGACACATCAAGACTTTCAATGTCATATATGATGTCATTTGCTATTTCCACCTATTCTACCACTTCCTAGCTCAAATTTAACACTGTTGGGCAATCCAAGCATTAGAGCAACCTCATCAGAAGGGAACTATAGCATCTATCCATTGATAATAAAACACTCCTTCAGGATCTCCAACTTCGTCAGTAAAATATACACAAGGGGGTCATTCTGACGGAATGGAGGCAATACTAGTAACTAAATTATGTGGAGCTGCCTAAGTCTATCAATGATTTGTTCTTCGAATGTATTAACCAAATGATTGCAAACTTCTCTAAAAGTAAAAGTTCTATATCAGAAATGAATCTATGGAGAATATCTCTGCATTAATTGAGAATAAATTAACAAAATTAAGAAAAGGAGATTTTGGTACCTAGCGGTACTGAGCTTGTACCGACTATCCGTTCTGAGCTGTACCAACTTTACATAACTACAAGTTCGAAACTTCGGAGCCTAAAGGTACCCGGTTATCATGGAATTGATCATGGTACCAAGCGGTACCTATCAGTACCGAACTATACCGAGCGTTCATACCGATTGGTACCGACCATCATTAAATAAGATTTCTTTCAATATAAGCATTTAATTTATATTATACCAACCACAAATAATTCCTATTACGCATCGTTTAGAAAGTTTAACAATATTTGAAAACCTCTTTATAACTGTGTACCAAGAGGTATCGAGCAGTATCGAGTGGTACTGAGCGTTCATACCGATTGGTACCAACCATCATTGAATAAAATTTCTTTTAGTAGAAACATTTAATTTATATTATACAAACCACAAATAATTTCTAATAAGCATCGTTCATAAAATTTAGCTATATTTGAAACCTCTATATAATTGTGTATTGAGCGGTAACTACTAAGTTCAACGGAAGCAGAATAACCTCATTGTCGAGCCACAAAATAAGTTGATCAAAGAGAGCTTCCGTTAGTAATAAATCAACTTGTGATTTACTTGAATGGCCTAAATTGATTAAAAATTGAAATAGAAATAGTTCAAAATAAGCAGCCTTAGCCTCACAAACGCTAGCTATATATCATGACTAGTTTTGTGCTTTGAGGCAATTTTTTGAAATCTGGAGGACTTAATACCTTCTTAACTTTTTTGGTTGGTTTCGTCCTACTTTGAAAATTACTTATATATGAGTAGTTTACAATTGTCCCGCTCGTCTTCTGTTCTGCTTACTTGTAACTGTTCTTACCTCTAACTTTTCTTATGAATGAAATTTTTGTTTGTGGTCTAACTTTTTTTATGCCAAAATTTATTATAAATTTTAATATAATTTTAAGGTTTCTATATAAACAAATTATAATAACAGAATCTGCTTTGTAAAAGTGCTTTTAACTACAAAAACCTCCTCAAAATAAGATAAAAATAGTGTTTTAAAAATGTCCAAAAGAAGCCTGAGGATTCGTTTGGGATGACTTTCTTTCTGCTTTTTAAAGCAGCTTTATAATATAAAAGTTGTAAAATTTAACTAGAAAATAGTTTTAAGAAGTAGTTCGAAAGACGTTCCAAACCAAGTCTTAGGCTTCGTTTGGGACGGTTTTTTTATTGCTTTCCAAAACGGAGTTTTAGTACAAATTTTTTTATTTTTTAACTAAAACTCCGTTTTAGAAAGCAATAAAAAAGCCATCCCAAACGAAGCCTTAGTCTTTAATTTGGATAGATTCTTTATTGCTTTCTAAACCAACTTTCTAATACCAAAATTTTCAGCTCAAAAAATTTTTATATTAAAAAACTGCTTTAGAAAATAATAAAAAAGTACTCCCGAACACTAAAAGCAAAATTTTAAGATTTAGCTATTATTGATTTTCTAATTATTTAAATTATTATTCCGATTTATCAAAATTTTATATTCTATTTAATTTAAAAATAAAAAATAAAAAAATTTATACAAAATCCATTATTAAATACTCTTTTTTTTTTTATAATGAAAATCATAACTAGAGGAGGTAACGCTATCAAGGTGTAATCAGAATATCAGATAAAGAAGCTCTTACTTCTAGAGATAGTAGTAAAGAGAAAGTCTTATTTGTTGAAATGACTGATTTGAGGATAAAACTCTAACCGCAGACAGGATAGACCCCTATGGTGAAATTTTTTTATTAAATTAAGATATTTTTGCATAAGCAGCTCGATTTTAATATTTTCTAAATAATAATAACTAAAAATTTTATATACTATCATGTAATTTTTTATGAGCAAAATTGTTGCGTGCTAGAATATACGCGGCAGTAGAGTTAGGAAATATTCGTCTTAGCGTTGCACGAGTATTCCGCACACAAACAGAAAAGAGAAAATAAACACCAAGGTTTTTACGTGGAAAACCCAAAAGAGGAAAAAAACCACGGGGCCTCGCCCAGTTGCAAAGTTCCACTAGTATTTGTTTGAAGTACAAAGGTTGATCCGTCTTCCAAATCAAGACGATCAATTTAAATCAACTTCTCACAAAGTTACAAAGTTCTGCAAATTCTCGGCGTTTCCCAAAAATCCGGCAGAGTTCCGGCGTCTTCAGGCGGCAGGAAGAGTTCTGCCGGTGGTCGAGAAGGTGAGGAATCTCCTTTTCCCCTTTCTTCTCTTCTTCTTCTCTCTCTTCCCTTCCTCCCCTTGGTGTAGAATGAGGGCTCTATTTATAGTTTTTTTGGAGTGACATAGCCCGTAAATAGGCGTGAGATCAGGGGTGAATTTGGAGTGTTTTGAATGGACGGTCGATATCGAACCCTTTGATTATGCACCATTCGTTGGGCATTTGAAGGCCTTAATGATTTCGGAATTCGGCGATCTTAAGCTCGTCGGATTCGTCTCGTCGAGCCGTTCGATTCGAGTATAAGTTCGTCAAAATCGGAGACTGTTTGGTAACTCAAATTGCAGTTTGAACCTTCTAACAGCGCTTTGAGCCCTTGATTCAGACTCATTTGGGCTCGGATTGGGTTGATCTTGGTGTCGTTGGGTTTGTATTTCCGAGACGCTCAGTTTGACTATAAGCTCGCTGAAATCGGAGTTCGGGTGCTACCAAAATTAATTTTTGAAGTTTCCAACTAGCTTTTGCCTCGAGATTCGTGCCCGGTCATGCTAATTTTGTGATGACATATCAAAAATAAAATTTTTTAAACTGATTTTCAATGATTTAAAACTGTACGGCAATTTGCCAAAACCTTTTAAAATTTTTACTTTTTATTTTACAAATAATTACAAATAAAATTATTTTAACTTTGTGGAAATAATTATTCTTTTTAATCTTGAGCTTTTAACCATTGATCTTTGTTAAGGAGGAACGCAGGGCATGATAAATTATTCATTAACCGAAAAACACGGGTCTCACGAAGCTAATGTGAGCTTGAGTGTTGAGGTAGATAAGCATCATATTCTTTTTTAGAAGTTATTTATTAATTTTTTTTTGCAGTTAAAATATTAATTTTACATCCATCTTCTAGCCAACTTATTATTGGATAATTCTGTTTGTTTTATGTGTACTAGCATTTTAAGGAAATTATTTACTATTCCAAATTTTTGAAGACTTCAAGATAGGATAGAATGAGATTTCATGTAATAGAGTCTATATATCTCTATTTTTTATTTCCTGAGTCTAAGCAAGAGTAATTATAATTGGGTAACCATGCACAAACACAAGGAGAGAGTTGTAAAAATATTTTTATGTCTGGTTGTACTGGATGATATTTAATCGTACTATACATTTTGACAGTTTTTTTCCTCCATAACACAGTTAATCAAATCAAGTCCTAAATTTTTTGAACTGTTCGTACTTTACGATGTTAATTCATACATACGACTGACAGTGAATAAAATTCCTTTTATACCAAATGAACTAGTTCATTTTGAATTATTCTTACTATACGATGTCAGGTCATATAGACGACTAATAGAGTATGAAATTCTTTTCGTACTGAATCATACCAAACAAACATGTTTCTTTTGATATATTAATATAGTACGATGTCAGGTCGTACAGACGACTAATAGAGCTCGAAATTCATTATGTAATAGATCGTACAATACAAATACATTCATTTTTTTAACTACTCTTATAGTACGATGCAGGTCATATAGACGAATGATAGTGTACAAAATTAGGTTCATATAAGATCATACCATACGAATACATTTGTTTTTAAACTATTCGTACAATATGATTTGAATTCGTGCAGGTGACTGACAGTGTACAAAACTAAGTTCATCCTAGCTCATACTAAACCAAGCCCAGATTTTTTGAACTTATCATACCATACGTTCTATGATCATATAGTAGAATGTAAGTTAGTTCACTTAAAAATTTCAATTTTTTGACAATTTTCATGTGATTTATAGATAAAGAGACCTAAAAACTGTCACATTATCCTTTCCTTTGAATTTCGTTTATGAGTGACCTTTTGAGAGTGTCTTTGAGAGAGATTTTGTGACTGAAGAGTGAGAGATCAACTGAAGTGGAGTTATGAGGGATTCAGAAGGTTACCCAAAGTAAGGATATGTTTGTCTTCTATAAGTTTCTCCATAACTTCTTTAGAGGCTCATGAGAGAAGATCTTCAAGACTAGATCAAGGTTCTTTACTTTCATCAGAAGGGTGAAAATGGACGTGACTGTTCTCTGCCTTCACCAAAAGGATAAAAAGGACGTGATGGTTCTCAATCTTCACTAGGAGGGTAAAAAAGGGCGTATAGGTACTTTGCCTTCATCAGAAGGGTAAAAAAGGATGAGAAGGTATATTGTCATCACTTAGAGAGTGTAAAAGCTGATGGTTCTCTACCACATAATGTTGGTGGAAGAGAGTTGGTAAAGGGTTCTCTACTTTGCTGTGGGAGCAAAAGAAGAGTCACTTGTGTTTAGTGCAATATTTGGAGAAAGGATCTCCAAGTGTAGATATAGGTCTAGTTGGACCAAATAAGTATAAAATTTCGTGTCTTTAAGTTACCTTTTACTTTTCCCTATATTTATATTTTATTGCATTTAATTTTTGTGGATGAATAAGATTATATGTGGTAATTAATTTTATAAACAACTTCAAGTTTTAGGATTAGTGATTTAACTTTCAAAAAGGATCTAAAAAAGGTTTTCAAATATTCAATATTTTTTTATAACTAATTCACTCCTCCCCCCATCTTGGTTAGCTTTGGGACAGTTCTATAAGGACTAATAACCTAAAGAAACTTTCAAGTCGTATTAGAGTCAATTTCAAAAGTTAAAGTTTAGACTACTTTTTAAAAAATTGATCATGGCTAATTTTGGAAATTAGAATACTTCTAAAAGATATTTAATCACTTGGTCACCTTTATTTGATAACATTCCTTTTGATTTTTTGGAAAACTTGCATTATACGTTTTTGCAATCACTTAACTATTGCATATGGATATTAGCACAAAAAGTTACAGAAGACCTACTATACTTATTGATGAAATTAGAATTGAAACACAATTCACTAATTAGACATTAAAGAAAAATAATTAGCATTGTTAAATACCAAATATTTAAATAATTTTTTCTCTGCTTTGAAATCTGAGGATTATATTTGTGTTTCTACTTGCAAAACTTGAAAAGAAATTTGGGATTGACTTTGCATAACTTATGAAGGAACAAATGAGGTAAAATAATCTAGGTTGAACATTTTATTACATGGCTATGAACTATTTCGCACGAAATTCAATGAGTCAATTTATGATATATATAAATATATTACTCAGATTATTATCTTATTGAATATTTTTGGTAGAGAACTTACAAATTTAGAAAAAGTTAATAAAATTTTAGGTTTTTTTACCTACTACTTATGATATAAAGATAACTGCCACAACTGAGTCTAAAAATTTAAATGTATATTTTGTTGATAATCTACTTGGATCGCTGATTACTTACGAGCAAACAGTGAATCAAAGACAGATTGTTGTAGGTGACAAGCAAAAAGAGAAGAATATATTTTTGATAGTTAATGATTGAGAAAGTGATCAATCAATACTTAAGGATGAAGAAGATATTGCACTTATGACTAGGAAATTCAAAAGTTTTCTTAAGAGAAAGAAATGAAGACGTCAGCATTGGAACAAAGGTAAGTTCAATAAGAATGTAAAAGTTTCTAATGAAGTCATTGTTATGAATATAGGAAGTGTGGATATATAAAGACTGATAGCCTAAATCTCAAAGCTAATTCTAACACAGATAAAGTTGAGGAGAAAATGAACATTATGAAGGGTATGAAAAGAATGCAAAGAGCTTTCTAGGCTGACTCAGCTTTAGATTTTTTAGAAATAGAAGCAGAAGAGAATATTACAAATTTATGCTTAATGGTAGATAAACTTGATCATTTAGATCAAGTGGAGATATGTGACTTATCTTATGATGAATTATTTAAAGTTTCTGAGAAAATTCATTATACATATAAGAAACTCAAAAAATTGCATGCTAATCTTAATATCTAATATCTAAACCTACAAAAAAAAAAAAAAATATGAGGAAGGATCATGAAAATATAGATAACAATCACATGACTTTGTTAGATGAATTTGATGATTTGAATAAGAAGCATGATTTATTGAAAACATATTATAATGATCTTGAAAATGATTTTAAGGTATTTATGGTTGAATCAGATTAAAGGGAATAAAATTTGAAGATTGAAATTTGATTTTAGAGAATAAAAATTCTTATCTTCAAAAGAAAAAAAAAAAGCTTTTGGGGAAAATAAGTTACCACCCACAATTGAATAATTTTATAATCCTAATCAAAAGTTAATAAACTCAAAAACTAGGAAAAGATATTATAACTCATATAAATTTGTAAATCATTTTCTTGGTGTTAAATATTTTTTATGTGGAATGTTGGGGCATATATCTCACACTTTCACTATTCATTATAGAACACGTTTGGTGTGGAGACCTAAGGTGCATTAATCACAGAATATCAAACATGTATTTGGATTATTATTATTAAGAGGAGAACCCAAATTTATTTGGGTTACCAAGTCTAGTATTTGATAATTTTATAGAAATCCTCTTGTACAAGCCCTCGGGTGAGCATTTGGTACCTAGACAATGAATGCTCAAAATATATGACTGAAGATGCAAATTAATAATAATCGCTGGAGGAAAAGTTACATTTGGAGATAATAATACTGGAAGAGTGGTAGGATCATGTTTGATTGGTAGCAAGAAAAATTTTTTGATAGAAAATGTTTTATTGGTTGAAGGCTTAAAATATAATTTGCTAATTTTTAGTCAGCTTTATGATAAGGGTTTTAATATAAATGTTTTTCCTACAAACTACATTATATGCTAAAATGGAGTTGTATGGAGATAGGGTAAAAAATATTACATGCTTAATTTAAAATATGTTAAGTCTTCTAATAATTTTTTTTCTCTAAAAACTATTACTAATGAATCTTGGTTATTACATAGAAGACTTTTTCATGCAAGCATGAAAAAATTTAGGAAGATTACCCAAAAAGATTTGGTTAGAGGAATACCCAAATTAGACTTTACTAACGATCACCTGTGTGATGCATGTCAACAAAGGAAATAAGTCAAGTCCTCTGTTCATTCTATTAAAGATGTTAGAACTAGCAAATCCTTAGAAGTCCTTCATTTGAATCTCTTTGGACCTGTTAGCACTATAAGTCTTAGAGGGAAAGTTTTTTGGTATGTGATTATTGATGATTATTATAAGTTCATATGGATTAGATTCTTATATTATAAGATTGAATCATTTGATGAGTTTAGAAATATTTCTACTTGGATTTAGAGGAAGCTAGGTTGCAAAATTCTTACAATTCATAGTAACCACGGAGGAGAATATAAAAATGAAAAAAATTATATTTTTTATAAAGAGTAAGGGATAGATCAAACTTTTCAGCTCCTAGAACCCCTCAACAAAATGAGGTTGTTGAAATAAACAACAGAACTTTGATGAAGCCATTAGAGACATATTGGCTGAATATTCACTTCCTAAATATTTTTAGGCTAAAGTGGTTAATACATCTTATTATGTTCTAAATAGGATAAACATTAGATATAAATTAAATAAGACACCCTATAAACTTCTTAAGGGTAAGACTCTTGATCTCTCACATATACATGTCTTTGGATGTAAAGTGTTCATTCATAATAATGATAAAACTCCTTTAGAAAAATTTGATCATAAATCTGATGAAAGAAATTTTCTAGGATATTCGAGTGTTAGCAATTACTATAGAGTTTTTAACATAAGGAAATTGATAGTAGAGGAAACCATATATGTATTTTTTTATGAATATGATATTTCTAGATAGTCTAGGTTAGAAGAAGAACATGTTGAAGAGATTTCCTATGGAATTAAAAATGCAAATCTTCAAGAAAAAGTTTGAACAAAATTACAATGCCTTGAAAATGGAAATATCCTAAAAGTTATCCTAAAGAATAGATTATCGGAGATCTTAGTGAAGGAGTTAGAACTTGGCATGGACTTAACAAAGAAGTGAACCACTCATAATTTATTTCAATGATTAAACTCACTAATATAAATCAAGCAATTTCTAATGAATTTTGTATTCTAGCCATAAAAGAAGAGTTGAATTAATTTGTTAAAAATGATATTTTGGAGTTAGTAGAAACACCTAAAAATTAAAGTATTATTGGAACTAAGTGGGTTTTCAAAAATAAGATGAATAATTCAGATCTAGAGGTTAGAAATATGGCAAGATTGGTGGCTAAGGGGTACAATCAAATAAAAGGGATTGATTTTGAAGAGACTTTTGCTCCTGTAACTAGACTTGAAGCAATATGGTACTTCTAACATTTACCTGTATTGAAGAATTTAAACTATTTCAAGTGGATTTTAAGAGTGTCATTCTTAATGGGGTGATAAAAGAAGATATTTATGTTGAGCAACCTCTTGATTTTAAAAATTCACAGTTTTTTAATCATGTGTATAAATTGAAGAAGGCATTGAATGGATTAAAATAGGCACCTGGGGCACGATATAAAAGCCTAAGCACATTCCTACTAAAAAAATCTTTTGTTAAAGGGAATGTGGACACCACTCTCTTCTTAAAAAGAGTAGGAAATAATATTCTCATTGTTCAAGTATATGTTGATGATATTATATTTGGATCCACAAATAAAAATCATTGATATGATTTTTTAAAAATAAAGAGTGATAAATTTGAAATGAATTTGATGGAAGACTTGGGTTACGTTCTTGGTTTTAGCATAAAATAAAAAGAGGATGACACATTTCTTAGTCAATCAAAACACATGAAGTACATCCTTAGAATTATGAAATGGAGAAAACTAAATTAATAAGTACACCAATGAGTTCCTCAATTCAGTTAGATAAGGATTCTAAAAGCAAATATATTAATCAAATGAAATTTAGAGGGATAATTGGATTATTACTTTATTTAACTGCTAACAGACCTGATATCATGTTTAGTATTTATCTTTATGCTAGATTTCAAGCTAATCCAAAAGAATCCCATTTGACTTCTATTAAAAGAATTCTAAGATATCTTTTGCAAATATAAAACTTATGGTTTTGGTATCCGAGGAACAACACTTCTTTTGAAAATTTTAAATATTTTGATTCAGATTTTACAAGATGTAGGGTTAATAGGAATAGTTTTTCTAGAATGTGTCAATTCATTAGAAACATTTTAGTTTCCTGATCTAGAAAAAAAAAATAGAATTCAGTATCTCTTTATACTACTGAAGCATAATATATAGCCTTAGAAAGTTATATGGCACAATTTCTATGATTAAAATAATAACTTAATGATTTAAGCTTTTTAATTGGTACTATTATAATTTCCTATGATAATACAAGTATCATTTGCATTTTGAAGAATTCAATTCAACACTCCAGGACTAAGCATATAGATATAACACATCACTTTATTAGAGATCATGCCACTGAAGGAGAAATTGTACTACATCATATAGCAATTGAAAATTAACTTGCAGACGTTTTTACAAAACCACTTGTTTTGAAACTTTCAATACCATAAGAATAAGATTGGATGTTATTAATAATCATGCTTGACAATTGTAATTTTTTAATTAGATTTGTGGTGCATTTCTTTTGTATTTATGATTGTGTTTTTGTTCTTTTTTGTGGTCTATTTTTATTTGACTTTTGTATTTATAATCTATTTTGTGGTTGATTTTTTTATTTTTATTGTTTTTTATTATTTGTTTCAAGGATTTTGTTTGAATTGTTTTAGAAAAGTATCTTGATCATAATGTAAAAATCTAAATTTTTTTCATTTGTAATATATGTACCACTTTCCTACTGTACAAATTCTCTATATTTTACATGTTTTTTTTTCTGAGTTGGACATATAAAAATTTGATATTTTTAGTAATCATACAGTATGAACACATCATCATATGTACAAACTATCAATTATTCATATGTACCAACATGGAGGGCATTCCGAGGATAGCTATTTTTTTAACATTGTAAGTACGAACACATGTTCATATGTACGATCTAGTTATCAATCTACATGTATATGAATTTACCTGACACGTATGATTATAATTAACCAATCATACCAAACGAATACTTGTTTGTCTGTACAATCTGGTTGGTCAAAGGTCGTATGAAATAACTTTAAAAAAGGAAACTTTATGAAAAGTTGTTTCATTGCAATAACTATTCTTGACAGTTTGTGTTCTTCTGTATGAATTTATGTTCATAATGTACAAATTTCACAATCTTACATACGAAGCCAATTTCATATTGTACAAAATCATTTGATTTCTATAAATTGAATGCATTCCTTTGAATTTCTTCATAATCTTTTCTATTTTCAATCCTTATGTTCAATTCTTCTCAAATGGCAAATGGGAGCAAGAAATTTCGTCATACTAAATGGAGTTCATCTCATACTAAATGAGATGACAATTTTCTTTCAATAGAAAATGAACAAGCCTATCCTCGATTTGTTTAAGCTAAGATTGTTCCTTCTCGTCTTCATATTCAATAAGATGTCAACTTTCTGATTATGCCCTTCTTAAATCCAATCAAATTTCATTCATTCTCACTTTGATTTATGCTTTTAATTCTAAGACCTTTTATTATTTCTCACCAATTTGAGAATGAGAGAAAATAACACCATTATGTCCTCATATGTCTCTCACCAACGTGTTGAAATCACTATAGAGGATTTGGGCACCTTTTTGCATCTTAGAACTAAAGGAATTAGTGCTCATTCTATGACTTCTAAAAGTGATTTTTATTGGACTACTATTAATCAGACTCTTAGGGAAATACCTTCAATCCAACAGTTACCCCTTGTTCAAACTTTGAATCAAAGTGCCAGGATCATCTAGAATATTTTAAGAACCTCTTTTATTCTTAAAGCTGATGATCAAATCAATATCACTCCTTTACTTAGTATAGTCACATATTATACATTGTCAAACAATCCATTTGATGAAGCCTATTTGAATATAGACTTCCTGCCACTAAAAAGATGGAGAATGTGGCTTTAGGACACTTGATTGCCTACATTATTGATAAGAAGTATAATCTTATTCATCCTGATCCCTTAGATAATCTTCCTGTCTATTTTACTAATGCTTCATTTCGTATTATTTTCGATCAGGATCAAGGGGATGGGTGAAATGAATTTGATAAAGAAGGAGGATATGCTCCATCACCTACACCTACTCCTGCTCTTGGATCTGTGCATCATTTGTACCAAAAAATAAACCCTAGATTTGATCGACTTAAATCTCATTTTGATCAATGATTTTTCATATTAAGACTCACTTGGACTAGAAGGATTTTAGATACAATGAAGATATATGCTCGGTGAGAGGACAAGTTGATTCAATTAACACTCAAGTGGCTATCATCAATAGCTACTTTACCTAGTTTAGTCCTTCAGAGTCTCCTCCAGATTAAGATCCCTTGGCTATTATTTTGATTGTTGTATTTATTTTTTAGATATTTGAGTTTGATTGTAGTTTTTTTTAATGTTAAATTTAGATGTTTTGTTTTGAAATTATTGTATTTTCTTTATGTTATATTTTATTTATGTTTGAGTTTAAGTATGTACTACTTTATTTAAAAAAAAATAAATAAAGAAGGATTTGCTTGTTCTTGAATTTTTGTTCCTTCTCTAATTGTTTATGCGTTATTATTGACTAATCAAAAATATTGATTTAGAGGATGAAAAATTTTAAACTCTTTGCATTATAATTTTATGTCCATTATTTTTTTAGTCAAACTTTAAATCAAATTAAAATTGGATTTTGAAAATGAGATCATCTTCATGTTGAAATAGATGTTTATCTTATAGTTATAATTGTTGTAAAAAGGTTACTTACTTTTCTTTTATTTTTAATTCAAAATGTTGATTTTATTATTATCTATTAGATTTTATTTTATGGTTTAATCTTTTTTATATGAGAAAAATTTTCTTTTATTTAGAAGATGGTCACACTAGCTATGATTTGCTGATTTAATTTATGGAAATAATTAAAATCCAAAAGATGCATAAATAGTACCAAAATGTGAAAAGATGCATAAAATTAGCCCAACATAAAAAGATGCGCACTATTCACCAAATAAAGTTCAGAATCAAAATATATGCAATTGAGATAACATCTCAATTCTAGTTGATAAGAGGCATAAATTGAACCCATACTTCATTTGACTCTTTCCTCTATATCTCTAATTCTTAGAAAAATTCATGCATTAAATAATAATTTTAACTAATTAATTTGATTTTTTTGTGAGTTATTTTAACAATAATTATTCTATTTAATATTTCTATTTTCAAGAACGAACATTTGAACCTGGTCAACTTTTCTTTTCTTACTTGTTCTTTGATTTAAAATATGAGTTTAAAAGTTTATGTAGATATTTAATATTGTGAAATTTTTTACAATTTTTTTTTCTCATATCAACATTTATATTTATCCATAAGAACTTTCATATTTAAGGGATTTTCTTTCTTTTTTTCCCTCTTTTTGCTAATTTCAAAAGGGGGAGGTTTTTAGTATTTTGGTTTGAAGTTCTTTGTGTTGTTTGTGTTTGGTGTGATGTCAAAATGAGGAGGTTTTTTTTTTTTTTTTTTTTTATTTTTGAAGTTTTCTTGGTCTCGTGTCGTAAGGACTTTTTGATGTTTGTTTTATAGTATATGTGTGCTTTGTATATTGTTTTGTTGTTTTATAAAAATCACAAAAAAGGAAGAATGAAATTCTTTTTCCACGTGATTTTTATTTTTTTATTCATTGAGGGGGAGCTTAGGAGAGAAGAAGTTTTATTTGTAATTCAAACAATAATTATTTTAACCATTATAAAAAAGTGGGAGATTGTTGCAACTTAGGAATCAAGATTTGGACTATAATTTTTTATGCTAGAAAAAATTATTATTATTATAATTTTATAATTTCTCGTACTATTTATTGGATATTTTTTTGTGTGTACTAACATTTCAAGAAAATTAATTTCTACTCCAGATTGTTGAAGACTTCAATACAGGATAGAATAAGATTTCATGTATTAGAGTCTGTATATCTCTATTTTTTATTTTGGGAAAGAGTGATTGTAATTGGGTAGCCGTGCACACACATAGGGGAAGTTGTAATTTTTTTATTTAAGCTTGACCATGCTTTACGATATTTAATCATATTGTATAATTTGATAGTTTTGTTTTCCAGAATGCAGTTAATCAAATAAAGGCCTAAATGTTCTGAATTATTCATACTATACGATGTTAATTCATATAGACGATTGGTAGAGTATAAAATTCCTTTTGTACCAGATCATACCAAACAAAGTCGTTTATTTTAAATTGTTTATATTGTATGATGTTAGGTCGTACGAACAACTATTGAAGTATGAAATTCCTTTCGTGCCAAATTATACCAAACAAAGTCTTTTATTTTGAACTATTTGTGTAGTATGATGTTAGGTCTTATAGATGACTAACAGAGTACAAAATTCAATTCATACTAGATAGTACCATATGAATACATTCATTTTTTTGATTTTTGGTACAATATGATGTCAGTTCATACAATCAAATTGCACTATATGATATTAGATTTGTACAAGATCGTACCATACAAATACTTTATTTTTAAAACTATTCATATAATACGATCTGAATTCATATAGATGATTAATAGTATATGAAACTATTTTAGTCCCAGCTCGTACCAGACAAAGCCCTACTTTTTTAAACTGATCATATCGTACCATATAATCTAAGATCGTATAGTATGAATGTATGTCAGTTTAGTTGAAATTTCTAGTTTTTGGATGATTTTTCTTTTGGTTTCTATATAAAGAGTCCTAGAAATTGTCATATTATCCTTTGCTTCAAATTTCTCTTGAGAGTGACATTTTATGAGTGTGTATGTGAGAGATTTTTTGATTGAAGAGTGAGAGATCAAGTGAAGGAGAGTTGTGAGGTATTCACAAAGTTGACCAATGTAAGGATCTCTTTATCTTATTCAAGTTTCTACCCAACTTCTTTGGAGGCTTTTGAGAGAAGATCTTTAAGACTGTATCAAGGTTCTCTTCCTTCATTAGGAGAGTTAAAAAGGATATGATGGTTCTCTTCCTCCACTAGGAGGGTGAAAAAGGATGTGCCTGTTCTCTGCCTTCACCGGGAGGATGAAAAGGATGTGTAGGTACTCTGCCTTCACCAGGAGTGCAAAAAAGGAGGAGTAGGTATGCTGCCACTTGGAGCGGGTAAATGGTTATAGTTCTCTACCACACTAGGTTGGTGGAAGAGAGTTTGTAAGGAATTCTTTGTCTTGTTGTGGGGGCAAAAAGAGAGTCACTTGTGTTTAGTACAATACTTGGAGAAGGAGTCTCCAGAGAGTAAATGTAGGTCAAGTTGAACTGAACTACTATAAAATTTGGTGTTCATCTATTGCCTTTAATTTTTCTTGCATTTTTATTTTACTCCATTAAAATTTCTGGTTGAAAAATTTATCTATGGTAACCATTTTTATAAACAATTGGAAGTTTTATGATTAGTGATTTAACTTTCAAAAAGAATCTAAGAAAGGTTTTCAAATATACAATATTTTTTATATAACCAATTCACCCCCCCCCCCCCCCCCCCTCGGCCCTCTAGGTTAGCTTTGGGATAATTCTATAAGGTCTAACAACCTACACAATCTTTCATATTATTATTTCCGAGGGATATATGATGGATTCAAAAATTTCTTAGGATGATATAAGATCTTACTAATTGACCTTTTTTGAGTTAGTGCTAAAGAATCAAATGATAAACTATATAGTAAGAATGAAAGTAAGTAAAAAGTCTTTAATAAATCTATATGTAATATTTATAGCATGAAGTCCAAAATATAACTCTTTCTCTCATATTTATAGAGTTCAAAGGATTGTGGGAAACACTACAAAATAAATAAATAGAAAAAATAGTTCATAAAGAGATAAATGTAGTTTTACATAATCACTTTGTCTTATTGGATTATGTACGCATAGAGTCCTATCTCTAACTTCTTACCATCCCTCAAGGGAGTATCTTTAGCTAATATTAAAGGGCGATTGCTTTGGAAAAGTCTTTAGGACCTAGCATGTAAGACAATTTTTTGAATACTAATCATTAGGAACAAGAGGCATATCTCTCAGAACTACTAGACATGATCTAGGGATGAGTTTAGTTAGTGAAGTTATGGCAGTAAATGATTGGTATATAATTCATGTAGCTTCATTTGGGAGAATATTATTGGTCAACAACCTTGACTGTGGATAATTATTATGGTTCATTGAGTTTATTGGGGTGAATACCACTAAAGGTGACACTTATCTAGATAAGTCATTCATGTGGACCCGCATAAGATGGTTGCAACCTTGGTTATATCTTTAACTGAAATTCTATATATGGTGATCTCCAAAGGGGTAAGTAACTAATTTTTCAAAGATTGGTGTTAGTAATAATTTTATAAGGCAAAGCATCAATTAGGCTACTGCTAATTTTAACATGTGTTCCCCCTAAATAAGTACCATGAACTAAAACCAAATGGCATGCCAATGACTTACATACATTAGCATATAAATGCAAACATTTTGTTCCATGATTATGAATTTTAATAATGTATAACTGAATTTAAGATAAAAAAGTATTTATTATCTTTATAAAACTACAAAAGAAAGAGTGAAGAAGAATTATTTCCACTACTGTGATTGATATTCGTTCCCTCAAAATTTTTATTATAATAATAATTTGATCCCTTTACTATCTCTGGCTATAAATAGTAGCAAAATATGGTAGTGTTGCTGTAATTCTTTTCTTCTTTCCTCATTTGTTTCATACTAACTTTCTTAGAATGCTTGAACTAGTTCCTTTAATATGTTGATATGGGTCGTATGAAGTTGAAGATGGTTCTCCTCAAAAAGCATATGTTAGCCAAAGCTAAAATAAGAAGTATAGCTTGCCCATAAATATGAAGCAAGAAAATTGTTGTCAAAATGAATAAATGGATGAGCTAAGTAGTGCAATGATGATTGGAATGAATTAGGTGAGAGTCTTTCTCTCATTAAGTTATGATATTGTTTAACGTACTAAAAGTTATGCTCTATGATTTATATATTATGGGGACCTTTTTTGGTAGTTATTGTGGTTATAAAAAACCGTAAGGTGATAGCTCTATAGTTTTCTTTGGTGTTGGCACAATCTTTAGTGGAGCCCACAACTAGCCACAGAGGCAGAACCAGCCTTTCATTTCAGGGTAGGCAAATTTGTTATAAATAGAGTAATATTTTAAAAAATAAAATAAACATAATCAAAATCAAAATCTTGATGATTGAAAAATTAAATATTATTACAAGCTTAATAATCTATTTTGCATTTTATGATAATGTTGCATTAAAATTTTATTAGGAATTAAATCAAATACATCTTTTTGAATATAAGGCACCAATCACTCACTGAGCCAATAATCACCCATCCTACCGTGTAATCAAAATTTAATAATCCATATTACAGAAAATGCTCTCTCTACTGTAGTAGTAGCAATTGATAAAGTCAATGGTAAAATAATGAGTACGTAAATTAGAGCATGCACATTTTCCTTCTTAAACTTAACAATTTTCTTTAAAAGATCAGCAATACTTCTTAGAGTGAAGAACTTATCACCGATATGCATATAAATAATATAAGTTGATAATTGACTTTTTGTAGTCCTAAGATCAATTATAAGAAAAATATTTTGGATATAACTCTACTAGACGTATCAATTTCTTCTCATTATAATCTAGGAAGGTATCACTTAGGCTTTGGCATGCCACATAAAGAAGCAACTCAATACTAGATTCAAAAAAGTGATTATTTAACTCTTGAAGTTCTATATCAACTACGGTCTAAAGTATCTCAATATAATAATGATATGGATTTATTATTTCTTCACCTCTTCATACTACTCAATAATGAGTTTTTTATGTTTGATTTATCCTTGGAACATTAAATTAAAAGGCACTACAAAAAGGAGAAAGTTCATCTAGTAGAATAGTACATCCACTCTCCTTTGGTATTTATAGCCAATGTTTTGATATATGCACCAATTTCATTTTATTTTCAATATCCATATATTTTCTTTGTAGTAACTATGATGATAACTCATTCATAATCTCCAAAATATTAATCATCAAATACATTATGAAAATGAAATCAAAAGACTTAATCACATAAATTAAAGTATATACTTCAATTGATTGTTGATTATTTTCCCCTTCTTTAATGATCTTTAATGATCTCAAGCACCTTGATTACTGAAGTATACATACACGGACTTACACTTGTCTTCTACTGAGTTTGAATAGGTAAAAATATAAACTAAATGCAGCATCTTTGAGTATATTATACTCCAACCATCTCAGACATTCTTCAAACCATTTAGAATTAAACCTTCGAGCAACATTTCCTATTATTATTTAAGGTAAATTATGGTTTTTAGGCTGATAAGTCCCCTTCCCCAATTATTCTTGTTGAACTATATCCCTATCATTCACATCATAACCCCATATAAAAAGCCTGAGGTAGATAGTAAGATTATCAATTTCAAACTCAACATGTTCCTTCCTTTTCAAATTATTGTTACTGCCTTGAAATAGTGAAACCCCATTTCAATGCAATTGCAAGAAATCTATTTAATTGGATATAAAGTTCTCAAAATATATTTAATAGTGTTTAAATTGTTAATGAAAAGGGTGGAACAATACTCTATAGAATAATGTAATTATAGAAGGCCAAAAGGATAGAGTCAGTATGAAGGTCAAACATTTATGGCTTTATGTCTGTGAGTTTGTGTTTTCTAGGTCTGGTTGCCAAAAACGTTTTCATATTGTCGTTAGAGGTTTCGATATCAGATTCAATGTGCTACATCAAATGTTAACTTAAAAAAAAATAAAAAATAAAAAATAAAGAACACAATAGTTAAAAAATGTTAGGGTTGCCAAACCTCGATTGTTGGCTGTAGATGTTGAGCCATCGCTAGCTTGCGGCTCTAGTTCCCATGTGTATTTAAAATTTTGAGCTAGGCACTTAGTTAGGAAAAAATGAAGAATGATGCTAGCATGCAGCTCTCGTTTGAATGCTTGCTCTATTTTCATTTTTTTCAAAATAGAGCATTTGTTGGTAGAAATGTCTAAAATACGCTTAGTTCAACAAAATTTAAGGGTGGGCAATTACCCACCTTGACGACTGCTTAGGTCCACTGCTGACTAGCCATAACCCTATGTTAGAGGAAGTGAACCATTGAGGTGACTATTTGAGGTAAACAAAGTTCCTTTTTAGATGTTGAATGAATTATTCTTAAAGATGGAATGTTATAGGTCTTGAGCAAGCCAAGAGTCGACCTGACCTCAAAAAAATTCATAAGTCACGTGCAAGAAGATTTTATAGTGTTTGCACTAATTATATGGGCCCTTAGCTTATAAATGTTGTTTTTAGACCACTATGATAATTTTATATAGATTTCAAATAACCTATTAGATAAAAAATTACTATTTCTTGATACTTTCATAAAAACAAAACTAATGATCCCATCAGAGCTTAGCAAAGTTAGTCAACTAGCAATAACCTCCATAGAAACACATTCAACCAAGAATACTTTTATGGTATTAGAGTGTGATGATTCAAAGAAATTGATACAGCCATTCCAAGCCTAGGAACTACGCACTACCTTAACTTTTATGACTGTAATATCTCACAAGTTATCTCCTCTTTTTGGTGGCCAGGGTGTAATGGTCCTTGCTTTAAGGTTGTCTTTCCTAGATGCTCTTACTAAGTGAGTATGTTCCTAGAAGAAGGAGCTTTCCTCTTCTTCATGTGAGTTTGAGAGGAGAAATAAATCCTTGAAGTTGAAAATGGAAGTAAGTTAGGACTCCAAATTATATAAGGAGGTGTCATAGCTTAAAGTAAAGGTGAAGGAAACTAATTGACTTCTAGGGTCATCGTAATCAAGTTAGTTCTTGTCTAGTGAGTGCTTCATCCTTTGAGACATAGTAGATAGGGGATTGGTGCAATCTTAAGTTGTTATTATATCCATTGTATAAGTTATTATTAGGGGATGTGTATGTTTATAATGTTTTGTAAATGTCAAATGTAATGTGTATATACAAATTTTAAAGTAATGAAATTTTTTGAAGTGCTTGCATAATATTTTAGAAAGTGTGTATTTACTATATTTATTTTCCTATTTTCTTTCATTAGGTGGCTATTTAACTTTTAGTTATAGTGAATGCTTATCATTTGATTTTGTAATTTATATTAAGGTTGTGTATATATTTTTAGTTTCGGAGTGATTCTTCAATAATTGGCTTTGAAGGACACATAATACGGAAAGTTCTGGGGAACTCTATGTAGTATGAGTTGAAGAAAACTCTTTACAGATTTAGATGATGATAACTCTTTTTATTATGAGTTAAGGGTGACTTAGAAATTTTCCAAATAAGTGTAACCTTTTGTTCTTTCTATGAGAATGGCTTTAGATAAGGTAAGTAAAAATAAAATATAGCATTTAAGCATTAATAATAAAGATATAGTAAATATATGACACATTAACAATAAATGTGACTCGAGCCTCAGAATCAGGGTCACCAAATTTTCTATAACTACACCTTTATTGAATGAGAAGAGGCAACTTCTCTTTATTTCTTCATAGATACTCTCATTCTCATAATTCCCTTCCTAATCTTCACTGGAATGAGTTTTTTTTTACATGCTATTTTTAGGGAGGTGCCATAAGTTATTTGTAATGTTTGAGTATCATCAGGATTAATTGGAAACTAAGAAAGTTATGATTATAATCTTTTTAATGTACTACTATCAGAACAATAATATAGTGCTCCTAGTGCCCAATGAGGATGAGCAATTCAATACCTTCTATAATGATATGTTGTATCATTTAAGATCATTTTAACTCTACCTAAGACTCACCTCATATTAAGAGATGGCCAAGATTCTAAATTTTTACTCGCTCATACTAATACATATAAGGGATATAATTTTAGGTATCATTTTCTTCTAACCACTGAAATCTACCTGTGTAAGATCATTTTATTCCCAAGTTTTCTTCTCAAATTAAATTGAAACAATTTTCAAATCAATCTACACTTAAATTGAATCATCAAACAAATCTTATAAATTCCATTGATTGCTTGGGTTAATAATAACAAGTGTGATTTACTTTTCAAGCTCATCACACTAGTTGGGAGACCATTTGTTAATCAAATTTTTTCTTGTGGTAAGAAAAATATTCAAACCCTAGACTATAATAAATAAGCTCAGCGCACTACTCCTTATAGTACGTAAATGCCTTGACTTCCCCGAACTACCATTGTATTTATTTCCTTCTTAGTTAATCCATCTCCTTTTTCCCAATCTTTCCAAGCCTTGAAAACTTGTTGGTGAAGAGATATAATGGTGACATATAACTTCATCATTCTTGGATTTCAAACTCTCCATACAATCTTCCTTCAGTGTTTTTCTCTTCATAAAAGTTCTTTCTAGGAAATTAAGGAAGAGGATAAGCCCAATATCAAATTTTGAGACTCACCTTATAGATGTAAAAATATAGCTCTAATCCTAGACCTATGATTTTAAATTACTCTCAAAATATGCCATGTGAAGCCCTCAAATTTTATATATAAAAAGTTTAAATGGTTATCAACAATACCTATAAATTTCATGAAATTTTGATTAGTAGATAATCCATTAAAAGCAAATTAAAATTTCTTAAGAAAATATATTCTAAAAAAGAATAAAAAATCTAGACTGTCAATTTCACATTAGGCAGCATTGATTATATTGCATGGATCTTCCAATGTGACCATTTCAATCCATATGATAAACCACTATCCGTCCGACCAGATCACAACCATCAATCCCAAACTTTATAGATTGGATGGTCATGATCAAATCTAACATGGTTATGTTGCCAATCACTATGTGATGCGTGGTTGTTACATTCAATCCATAAAGAATTAGGATAATAAATATGCGTGGTTTGTTACATTTATGCAAGGTTAGACACACTTAATTATGGGCCTAATTGAACACTAGAGATACTTAGGGAAAATAGCTTGGGGTATGGTATATTAAATTTACAAAAATTCTTCAATATTCTACCTACATACAATAGGGATGAAACTCAAACCTTGTAAACTTAGTGACATGATGAACCTTATGTTTTAATTTTACCTTAATCATATTTCATTAGATCACTTATATAATAAACACCAAAATATACACCTATTTTGATGCTAGAATTTCTAAAATACATAATTAATTTTAAAAAAATACTACTATACAGGATAAACTTCAAACTACACAAAATAAAGTATACAATCAATTAAATTAAAAAATAATCCTCAATTTCCATTAAAATTAAATCAATGTAAAATAAAATTTTGATTAAAAATTTATTAAATAACTTAATGTAAATTAAATATTAATCAAATTAATACAAAAATTTTAGAGATTGATCCATGGGTTATTCCTAACCGATGATATCAATCGTTTGAAGATTTGAAATTGATTTGATTAACTAAAATTCAAACCATGTTCCTTCTATAAGAATGAAATTAAATAAAAAAGTAATAAATATAACAAATTATAATCACAACTAAATAAACTAAATTTAGAGAACTTTAAATCAAATTTAAAATTTAAAATAAATTGAAATTACTCAAATTACCTTTCATAAACTCAAGTAAACTAATTTAAACATCTTAAAGTTAATATATCAATTCACTTAATAAATATTTAAAATAAATTAAGAAGACCTCTATGCACTATGTTTGATTCCATTCGAGGATAAAAAAGAATTATATTCATATGTCTTTAATAAATCTCTAATGAATGGAAGCCTTTTTATATGCATATATTATATTTTTTTTGGATGGCACATGCATTTGGTTCATAAGGCTTAAAATGTCAGATTGAGAACTTCATATCAATTTGTAGTATTTCAACTAACATGCTCTTCATAATAACTATCTTTTAAATCATTAATCAAAATATTAAAAAAAAAACTTTAAGGAGTCTATGCAATCATTCTATCCTATATGGGGGGAATGAATGTGTTATATTTATGAACCTTAGGACATGTAGGCTAGTGACTTCTACACTTTAGAGTCATTAGTTTACATTATTCTTTTAAATTAAATAATTAAAGTCAAATATTTTAAAAAATAAAAAATAAAATACTAAATTATTAAGACTTGAACTCAAATTAAAAATTCCCATGGCATATAATAAACAAATAACTTTAAAACAAAATAATTCAAATAATAAAACCCCTTAAGGCATTTCAAAGCCATAGAACCTTCTTTTCATACCATAAATGATTTACTTGGAGAACTAACTTTAGTGTAGGCTAGGTCACTACTTGTTTTTGTGTACTTACAAATTCCAGTCTTAGATGATATCTTATGTCTGTTTTCTTACTTTTGTATTATGCATAATTAGGAATAGTAGGTGTGTGTAGGATTGCATTACACTTTATTTCATGCTTATAATTTATACCTGTAGTAGAAATTCTTTAGAAAGTACTGAAGCTTTCAATGGAAATAAAAAGTTCAAATATCAAATGTAAAGTGTCTAGAATATATCTAGATTGAGTTGAACAAATTTTTTAGAATAAGTTAAAGGCATTTGATTACAAACATAGGGCTCCAAAAGAAAATGTTTTCTCTTCCTATGAGGAGCATTATATTTGGAATATTATAAGTGACATGGATCCAAAAGATAATAAGTAAATTTAAACCCACATTCATTGGAGTATAAATCTAAGCTTGTTGGGGTTAAGTTTGGCCACCTTTATTTTTAGCAGACCTTGGGTTGTATTTCTATTTAAAATAAATGAATAATAGTTTTATGTATACATTGCTGTTTCTTAATTTCATGTTACATGCATAACATTCATATGGGTGGTAGATTTTTATTAGAAGGCAACCTTTTCGTAGGTTTTCTTGTGTGAATTTTTTGGACTTTATAGGAACATGTAGTTTAGTTTTGGGATGATGCGATAGTGTTATCATATACACAAACACCTTTATCCTAACGTGCATACATCAAATTTCTATAATGTTCACTAAACCAAGACACACAAGCCTACAGTAATAAATAAGGGGGCCTAATCGACAGAGAAGCTCTATATTCCCCATAGGTTTAGGGTTATTATGCTACCAATTTTATTACTTAGAAAATTTCAGAAATTTAATGTTAAAAAAAAGAAAAAGTTAGAGTTTAGGTTATCTTTATATCAAAGTTGCATTAGTTTGGTACATATAACCCTACTTATCTTGAAAATTTTAATTATAAATCTGAACCATAATCCTTAATTTAAATGTTAAAATATCTATCTTACTTGCACATATTAGGCCTGAAATTCTTGGTTTTATAATTTTGTGCTTAGATGGTTAACTTGTAAAGCACTATAAGCAACTGTAAGCTAAAATGCATTTACACCATTCAATCTTCCTTTCATGAGAATTATCCCGACCTTCAAATTAATTTATAAACTCTAAATTTTTTTCAAAAATATTGATTAAAATATTTGATTCAATAAAATCAAATATGATAAATTTAAAATTTAAAATATGTCTAATCATTACTTTAATAAAAAAATTTATGTTCAAAGATATAATTAACTATAGATGCTTGCCTCTATAGGTGTCCAAGAACCTATTTTAAAATAAACCCTATTTTAATTCATTAGGGAAGGGGTAATTTTTCTAGATACAAACTAAACCTAATCCTTGGTTAGTTTTATTTTAGAATTATAGGTGAATGTGAATTTTATCTTTTGTGATAAATTTTATATTCCCTATGCTGAGTTTAATTATTAAAATAAAATTCATTTCCCTTTTCAAGTTGATAGAGAAGCATTAGTTTATATCTTGACATAGTATAATGGTAACTATGTGGATTTAGTTAAGGAAATATAAAGTGAATTAGTGACATATTTATTTTTCCACATAGAGAAGATCATTCTATGACTCATGTTGATGGTTGATATTTTAAGAAGCATATGCTTGATTCTATTAGGATATAATATCTTAATAAATAGAAAAAAATTTAAATGTGAATTTATTTTACTATTATTATTTTTGTGATGTACTCAATTTAAAAGTGAGAAGTTTAGTTTTTGAAAATTGAATTTGACTAAAATTATTAAATTTCTTAAACACTTTTCTTATTAAATTTGCGTATCACCTAAGGTGTTCTTAAATTTTCCTACTTCTTGCTAGATCTTAAGGATATGTATTAGTATCCTCAATGGCATCCTTTCCTTAGAACTTTGGTTAACTAGGTAACATCTTTCCAGGTATTTTTTTTAGTCTAACCACTTTAGCCAACTAAATAGACTTACTACTTGCTCATTCTCAAAGTTCATTTCACGTACTAATTTAGGCATTTTTTACTTAGAACTATATTTAACTCAGTGACATCTTTCTAAGTTTTTTACCTAGTCTAGCCCACTTTTCCTCCTAAATTTTCTTGTTTCATGCTTATCCTCTATGATTGGTTATAAGCATTATTATGTAGGCCTCCTTTCTTTAGCATCCTAGTTGACTAATGTCAGATAATTCCTTTCATATAGTACTTACTCTAACATTTTACCTACTAAATCCACCTATTATCTATTGCCTTCTTACATCTACAAATTGCATGCTTAAACATGGCAATTAGGATGATCCCTTTTAGGTATTTGCTTGCTAAATTTTCTATTACCTGACTAAATTTTCTTTTTCATTCAATTGCTTATTAAATTTAATGCCTATTAAATCTTGAGCAGTTAGTACTTTATCTACTTATTTTTAGCATGATTATTATTTTAAATAAGAAATCAAGATTGAGATTATGATTTTTGATGATAAAAATATTATTGTTATGATTTTATTATTTCTTCTAGCATATTTGGATATTTATGTTTGTTTCTATGTGTACTAATATTTCAAAGAAACCATTTACTACTCCAGATTACTAAAGACTTCAAGAGGAGTTTGATTAGGATTTCATGTAATAGAGTCTGCATATCTCTATTTTTATTTCTTGATTATGAGTAAATGTGATTGTAATTGGGTAATCGTATAAACACACACATATAAAGATAGTGTGATAAATTTTTTTAATTGATCTTAATGTATGATATTTAATCAAATTGTATGATTTAACTTGTATTTTCCTCAAAAATACAGTTAATCAAATCATGGCATGAATTTTTGAAATATTCATATTATGCGATGTCAAGTCATACAGACTACTTATAGAGTACAAAATTAGGTTTTTACCATATCATTAAACGATCACATTCAAATTTGAATTGTCCATACAATATGATGTGAATTGGTATACATGACTAATAGAGTATGAAATTAAGTTCATACCAAATCTTACTGAATAAGCATATTCAATTTTGAAATGTTCATATAATATGATGTGAATTCATACAAACGACTGACAAAGTATAAAATTAGGTTCGTACTAGATCGTATTGAACAAACACATTCATTTTTAAAATATTCATATAATATGATGTGAATTCGTATAGATGAATGACAATGTATGAAATTGAGTTCATCCAAGTTCATATATAGTGAAACCCTAATTTTTTTAACTATTTGTACCAAACAATCCACAATCATATCGTATGATTGTATGATGATTCTCTTGAAAAGTTTAATTTTTGGACAATTTTTTCACATATAATCTATGTGAAGGGTCCCAAAACTGTGTCAACAATCCTTTACTTTGAATTCCTCTTAAGAGGAACCATTGAGAGTGTATTTGGGAGAAATTTTATGTGTGAAGAGTGAGATCTATTGAAGGGGAGTTGTGAGAGATTCACAAGGTTGCCCAAAGTGAGGATCTCTTTATCTTCTTCAAGTTTCTACCCAACTTTTTTGGAGGCTCTTGAGAGAAGATCTTTAAGATTGGATCAAGATTCTCTGACTTCACTTGGAGGGTGAAAAATGATATGAAGGTATGCCACCATCACTTGAAAAGTGTAAAAGGAAACTGTTCTCTGCCTTCACCAAGAGGGTGAAAAAGGACATGATGGTATACTGCCATCACTTGGAGAGTATAAAAAGTGATAGTTCTCTACCGAATCAAGGTTGCTGGAAGAGTTTGTAAGGGCTTCTCCTCCTTGATATGGGTTAAAAGAAGAGTCATTTATGTTAACATTGGGCCAAAGGTAAATTCAATAAGAATCCTAAAATTTCTAATGAACTCTTTTACTATGAATACAGAAAGCCTGGACATATAAAGACTGAGTGCCCAAATCTAAAAGCTAATACAAGGAGAAGGTTATGAGGAAGACTAATGTTAAGAAGGGAAAGAAAAGAATGCAAAGAGCTTTATAGGTTTATAGGTTTACTAAGCTTAAGACTCTTCAGATATAAAAGCAAAAAAGGATGTTACAGATTTTTGCTTATTTGCAGAAGAGCGCTTGATCATTCGGATAAAGAGAAGGTATGTGGCTTATCACACGATGAATTGTTTAAAATTTTTGAGAAAATTTATAATGCATATAGAAAACTTAGATTTTCATACTCAATATTGAGAAAATCAAAGGAATGATCATGCAAACATATATAATAATTACACAGCTTTGCTAGATGAATTTGATGATTTGAATAAGAAGAATGAACTATTAAAAATATCTTATAGTGAGCTTGAAAATGATTTTAAAGTATTTATGGGTGAATCTGATGAAAGGGAACATGATTTGAAGATTAAAAATTTGATTTTGGAAAATGCAAACTCATATCTTCAAATAAAATTGAATTCTTTTAAGGAAAATAATATAGTTCCCACACTAATAAAATTTTATAATCCTAAAGAAAAGCTTAAAGTTCAAAACCTGGGAAAAGACATTACATGCTATATATATCAGTAAATTATTTTTCTGGTGTTAAATATTTTTCATATGAAATGTTGGGGCATATTTCTCACACTTGAACTATTTATAGTAGAACATATTTAGTGTGAAGACCTACGATGCATCAATCATGACATATTAAACATATATATATATATATATATATATATATATATATATATATATATATATATATATTCATTGTCAAGAGGTGAAACCAAATTCATTTATGTTCCTAAGTCTAATGTTTGATAATTTTATAAAAGTGCTCTCATACAAGCTCTTGTGAGAGCATTTGGTACCTAAACAACGGATGTTCAAACTATATAGCTAGAGATACAAATCAATTTATATTAATGGAGGTCAGGACTAGCGACATAGTGACACTTGGAGATAACGCCACTAGGAGAGGGGTAGGTTCAGGTGTAATTGGGAACCCAAAGAATTTTTTGATTGAAAATATTTTTTTGGTTGAATGCTTAAAACATAATTTACTAAATATTAATCATCTCTGTGATAAGGGTTTTAACATAAATTTTTTTCCTACAAATTACATTATAATACAAAATGGAGTTGATGTGCTACATGGAGAAAGGGTAAATATTGTTTATATTCTTGATTTAAATTATGTTAAATCTTCTAACATTTTTTGTCTAAAAACTATTACTGATGAATCTTGGTTATGACATAGAAGACTAAATCATGCAAGCATGAAAAATCTTAGGAAGATTATCCAAAATTAATTTATTAGTAATACCCAAATTAAACTTCACTAAGGATCACCTATATGATGTTTGTTAATTTAGGAAATAAGCCAAGTCTTTTCATTCAATTAATGATCTTAGAATTAGAAAACAATTAGAACTACTTTACATGGATCTCTTTGGACATATTAGAAATGTAAGTCTAAAAGAGAATGTTTTTGGGTAGGTGATTGTGGATGATTATTATAGATTTACTTGTATTAGATTCTTATCACGTAAGAGTGAATCATTTAATGAATTTAGAAATTTTTTTACTTGGATTTAGAGGAAGCTAGGTTATGAAATTCTTATAATTCATAGTGACCATGGTGGAGAATTTGAAAATTAAAAATTTAATGCTTTTTGTTAAGAGCAAGGGATAGTTCACAACATTTTAGCTCCTAGAACTCCTCAAAATAATAGGGTTGTTAAAAGAAAGAATAAAACTTTTATAGAAGCTGTTAGAGCCATGTTAGCTGAATATTCACTTTCTAAATATTTTTAGTCTGAAGCGATTAATACAACCTCTTATGTTTTGAATAAGGTGAGGATTTGATCTAAGTTGAATAAGACACCCTATGAACTTCTTAAGGGTAAGACCCAACCTCTCACAACTAGATGTCTTTGGATGTAAAGTGTTTATTCATAATAATGAAAAAACTCTTATTAGAAAATTTGATTCTAAATCTGATGAAGAAATTTTTTTAGATATTCAAGTGTTGGTAAATCCTATAGAGTTTTTAACAAAATAACATTGGCAGTAGAGGAGACCACTTATATATTTTTTGATGAATTTGATATTTCTAGAGGGTCTAGGTTGGAAGAAGAAAGGGTTGGAATAGAAAATAAAGTTCCTAAAGAATGAAAATATTCTAGAAGTCAACATAAAGAACTAATTTTAGGAGACCCTAGGGAAGGTGTTAGGACTAGGCATAGACTTAGCAAAGATGTGAACCTCTCAGCATGTATTTCAATGATTGAACCCACTAATTTAGATTAAGAACTTTTTGATAAATTTTAGATCTAGCAATAAGAGAATAGTTGAATTAATTTGTTAGAAACGATGTTTGGGAGTTGGTAGAAAGACCTAAAAATTAAAGTGTTGTTGTAACTAAGTGGGTTTTCAAAAATAAGATGAATAATTTAGGTGTAGTGGTTATACATAAGGCAAGATTGGTGGCCAAGAGGTATAATCTGAAAGTGCTCAGATGACACTAGAAAGTGCTCTGATACCACTTGAAAGGTCATTAGGAATGTTAGGCCCTTATGAACTGGCCCAATGCTAAACAATAGAGAGGTGGATTGGTTGTTTAAAAATCTTTTAAAACAAAACTACAAACTAAAAACACCACAAAGAAATCAAATGCGGAAATTAAATGCGGAAGTAATAAAGAAAGAACACATCAGATTTGTAGTGGTTCGGTCAAACCTTGACATACGACCACTCCTTGGAGGAACCCTCCAAGTATTGCACTAAACTAAGTGTCTCTCCTTTAGCCCCCACAGCTAGGCGGAGAAGCCTTTACAAAATCACTTCCACCTTCCCTGGTGTGGCGGAGTCGCCGGGTCCTTTGACACCAAAGATATCTTTTTCTTTGGTGAACTTCCCTCAAGACAAGCCTTGAATCCGACGATATTAAGGTGCAAGCCTGCCAGAGCAACCGTGTGGAATCCCCCTCCACACTCCCTTGAGTCCCCCCTCACAGGATCTTCTCTCTCTCAGACTTCACCCGTTCTTCACTCCCTTTCAAGCTCTCTCTTCAAGTGCCCCCCAAAAGAACGAAGCTACAATGGCTTCCAAAGACACTTTATAAAGTGCTTTGATATCTCTTAAATAGAAGGGCTTAAAATGAGCTCATTAATGCAAGTTGCCGACATTATCGTCCAGGACAATACTAATATCATCCTGTACGATTAGTACAATTTAAGCCCAATCAGCCGGGATAATTTGAGTCGATCATAAGAAATTTGTTCATATAGTCCAGGATGATAATATATCGTCCTAGAAGATCAGTATAAATCATGGAATATCGTCCTGAACATCACCCTGAAAAATAGCTATCTGATGTCCAATCGTCCAGCATATCATCCCGGACGATTTTGAGATCGTCTAGAATGATTTGACCGTGAAATCAAGTCATAACTGCTTTCCTTAAATTCTAGAGAAATTTTGGAAAAATTTCCCTGGATCGTCCTGGACGATATTTTATAGTCCTGGACGATTCCCCTGGGATGATGTCCAAAAATAAGTAATTCTTAAATCAATCTGGCGACAGATCCTTTCTATTTTGAGCCTATCATCCTGGCCGATACAAAATTTTTCAGGACGATGTGTTTTGCATAATGACGGCTGCTTTAATGGGGATGCCCTAATTAGGGTTTTTGCTTCTGAACAGATCATCCTGACTGATATAAATATCATCCCGGATGATGTTACCAAAAATAGTAAACTCTAGGGAACAGTCAGAAAATCTTCTTAAACATGGTAAATTACTCTTATTTTATTTGTTCTTTCATTTAAAATATGAGTTTTTGTATCAGAAATTTAATGTTGGTCTTACAAATTTTTAAAACTATTTTCCTTATCGACTTTTTGATTCATCCATACTTGCTTTCATATTCAAAGGATATTTTGTTTTCTTTACTCTTTTGATAATGTTAAAAGAGGGAGGTAGTTTGTATTTGTTTGAAGTCTTCTGGTCCTGTGTTTGTGTTTTGGTGTAATTGTATTTTGGCATTTTTTGTTTTTAGTTATTTTCATTTTATGTTTTTCTTATGTTATATTTGATGTTTATATAGTATTTTTTTATGTGTATTTCTTTCGAGTTTTGTGTTTGTTCTATAAAAATCAAATTTAAAAAAAAAAGAGTTAAAAATTCTTTTTCCCCGTGATTTTTAATCTTCATTCATTTAGGGGACCTTAGGAGAAAATAACTTTAATTTGTAATTCAAATAATAATTGTTTTTGCCATCATCAACTTGTGGTAGATTATTACAAATAAGGAATCAAGATTGAGATTATGATTTTGGATGATAATGAAATATTATTATTATGATTTCATTATTTCTCTTATTATATATTGGATATTTTTGTTTGTTTCTTCTCTAGATTTTTGAAGACTTTAAGAGAATGTAGATAAGGATTTCATGTAATAGAGTCTATATATCTCTATTTTTTTGTTTCTTGAGTATGAGCAAGTGTGATTGTAATTGGGTAACTATGCACACACACATGGGGAGTTATTATTTTTTTTAAACTGATCGTATTGTATAATATTTAATTGTACTGTATAATTTGACATGTATTTTCCTCTAGAATGTAGTTAATCAAATCATGGCATGAATTTTTAAACTATTCATATTGTACGATGTCAAGTCATACAGATAACTAGTAGAATACAAAAATTAAGTTCATACAAGATAGTATCGTACAAACTTAACCATTTTTGAACTATTTATATAATATGATGTTAAGTCGTATAGATGACTGATAGAGTATGAAATTATGTTCATACTAGATCATATTGAATGGACACATTCATTTTTTAGTTATTCATACAATATAATATGAATTCATACAGACGATTGACAGAGTATGAAATTAGGTTTGTACTAGATCATACCAAATGAATACATTTAATTTTGAATTGTTCATACAATATGATGTGAATTTGTTCACATGACTAATAATGTACAAAATTGAGTTCATCCAAGTTCCTACCAAATGAAGACCTAATTTTTTAACTGTTTATACTTGAAGATCCACTATCATACATTACGATCGTAGACAATTCTCTTAAAAATTTTAGTTTTTTTATGGTTTTTCACATATTCTTTTTTATATAAAGGATCCTAAAACTATATACTCTATCCATTTCTTTGAATTACTCTTGAGAGGGACCATTGAGAGTGTGTTTGTGAGAGATTTTGTGAGTGAAAAGTGTGATCTATATATAGGGACTTGTGAGGGATTCACAAGTTTTCCCAAAGTGAGGATCTCTTTGTCTGCTTCAAGTTTCTACCAACCTTTTTTCGATGCTCTTGAGAGAAGATCTTCAAGATTTGATCAAGGTTCTCCGCCTTCACCCGGAGGGAGAAAAAGGATGTGAATGTACGCTTCAATCACTTGAAGAGTGTAAAAGGCGATGGTTCTCTGCCACATAGGGGTTGGTGGAAGAGAGTTTGTAAGGGCTTCTCAGCCTTGCTATGGGGCCAAAAGGAATGTTAATATTGTTTAGTGTTATACCTTGAGAAGGAGTCCAGGGAGTGGATATAGGTCAAGTTGGACCGAACCACTATAAATTTTGGTATTCTTCTGTTGTCTTCAATTTTTCCCCATACTTTTATTTTTCCTACATTTAAACTTTTGTGGTTAAAAAATCCTCTATGATAATCATTTTTATAAACAACTGCATATTTTAGGATTAAAGATTTAATTTTTTAAAAAGTTCTAAAAGGTTTTCAAAAATCCAAGAAATTTATTTAATAGCCAATTCACCCCCTCCCCCCTCTTTGTTAGCCTTGGGATAATTCTATAAGGTCTAACAACTTACATGAACTTTAAATTATATCAATCAAAATAAAAAGGGTATTAAAGTATCCTAATAAATACTTGTAGATCTTAATGATTGTCTCGATCAACACCAATATTTATGGAGAACTTGATGGAGTTTAACATACCTAATGAGGGGTCCATTTTAACCTTATTTATGAATGAGGTTTAAATACCTTCCCAACTCCCCATAATGCTTAGTTATCTTAACCTTTGGTGTAAAATAATGAATAAGGTTTATAAAAATAACCCTAAGAATTTTGACCTTAACCAAACCTAAATAGCTTAGGAATCTTAAAAAAAAAAAGGATTAGTAATCTTTTAAACCATTCTCTTAAATGATAAAATCCATCCAAAGCCATTTCAATCCTTGCTTCATGGTTAATCATTTTGACTATAAGAGGTTCATTGAGCTTATACACATATCTCATGAAATTAAACCTAATTGCTGTTAAATCCTAACTTCCAACATATTCTAATTATATAAGCATGTCCTAAATTGAACCCCTTAGCTAGTCTAGGCTCTATATTTACTCACCAAACCCTAAATTCAATTATATATTTCCTAACCTCTCTCTACTTTGCAAAAAAAACCCAACCAAGTATCAAGACATACAACGCTCATGCTCTCTAGTGACTTGAAGGCAATATATGGTTTTGCTTTCCGTGCTCTGGGCTCGTCACTTCTGGCATGGATTTCTATTTTTTTCACTTTTTCTTTCACCTCTTTTATTTGATTCAATTGTATTGCAGTCTGATTTAAGGTTTTTTTGAGTTTGCTCGATTTGGGAGATTACATCTTTGGTGTCATCTATCCCTACATCATCTTCATTTCCTCATGGAAAATCACATTCATTTAAGGAGGTTTTAGCAGTTTCTTCTTCTTCTTCTTATGCTAAACTTCAATTTGTGCAAACTATATTTAAGGGTCGTCTGGCTTTGATATTCGATGATTCAGTGGTTTCACAGCTGGCAGCTCCTTTCACCTTACTTTGCTCAGTAAGTGTCTTCTTCGTCACCCTAATTTAGATGTTATACATAAGTTTTTTATTAACCTTAACTTTCTGGCTCTTTTCACATTGGTTTGTTGGACCCAAGACATATTTTGATTCAACTTAGTAATGATCAGGACTGTAAATGCATTTTTTCAAGGAGATATTATCACATTCAAGCTTGTCAAATGAGATTACTCAAATGGACACTAGATTTTGATGTTCGAGAGGAATCCTCTATTGTCCCTGTGTGGATCTCCTTCATGAATATGTGACTTCATTTTTTTAATTCTAAAAATTTATTTGGATTTGCTTTGATCTTTGATAGGCTGTTGCAAATGCACAAAGCTATGGCGTCTATCTCTATGCCATCTGTGGCTCATGTTTTAGTTTAGTTTGATAGTTTGAAGAAACATCCTATTGAGATTTGGATTGGACTGGAAATGAATGGGTACTTCCAAAAGTTGAAATTGAATATTTTCCCATTTTTTGCTCTCATTATAAGATGCATGGTCATGGGTTAAGTGAGTGTTATAGGATGCATCCCCATCTCTGAAAGGAGAAGGAATCATCTCAACAATTGCATGGAAATGTTGTTTCTTTGATTTTTTAAGATATTCTGATTACTAATCATGTTGTAGTTGAGGGTAATGTTCCTAATATCCAAGATACTATTGAGGATTATATTCCTGATGTGGTTGAGGGTAATGTTACTAAAGTGCAGGTTGTGATTGAGGACTCAATACCTCTTGCCATAATCCATAATGAACTGCAATTCACTCTTAGTGATAATCCTAGTCATTAATAAGGAAAAAATCTTAACTCTATATCTTCTTTAGCTAATGGTTCTCAAAATGTGGATGAGCAAATGTTGGCTATTACTACTAATCAAAATATTGATTCATCTTTATATATTACTCATTGTGCTCTTGATAAAAATCTTGCCTTATATGGACTTTATGAAGTTAAATAATACTTGTTCTAATATTGTGCATTCTCAATCTATTATTAATGGTCAGGAGGAGGGCCAAATTTGTATGGTGAAAGGTAACGTTAGTAGTGACGTGAGTAGTAAAACTAATGTGGAGGTTGGTTGTATCTTTGAGGTGGGTGAATTATAGTAAGAGATGAGGTAGGCAGGTATGAAAAATGATAGTAACTTTCCCTTAAACTCTCAATATCATAGTGATGCTTTTTCTGATATAAAGGATATGGATATTATGGTTAAATGTTTTGCTAAAGATGACAAGGACACTAGCTACATCAAGTTTCATAGTAGGAGAGGTCGGAAAAATAAGAAAGTCATTTTGTAATCGCCTATAACCACCTGTTTACATATTTCTTATTGAACTTATTTTTATGTTTAATTCTATTATTTGGAATGTTAGGGGCATTAGGTTTCTCTCCTTTAAGTTAAGAGTTCAGAATTTATGTCGTGTTTACAATGATTCTATTCATGTTTTGCTTGAATCTCTTATTTTGTATACTAAATTTGATTGTTCTACTAGATCATTAGGTTTTAAGTATGTTATTTCTAATATAGCTAATAAGATTTAGGTGTTATGGAAGGATCCTGTTAGGATTAATGTTATTGGAGATTTCACTCAAGTGTTGTATTGTAATGTTGAAGTCTTAAATTTTTTATTGTGCCTCTTTTGTTTATACTGCTTCTTCTCGGTACACCAGGAAATTTCTTTGTGATAAACTCAACAACTTCCATAGTATTTGTAATTTACCCTGACTTATTGGAGGTGATTTTAACACTATTTCTAACCCTTCTGAACGTATAGGGGGATCTTCTCTTTCCTATCGATCTATGCAGGATTTTAACAACATGATTATTGACTATACTTTAATTGATATTGATTTCTCTGGTAATAAATTCACTTGGTGCGGGGACACTTATGACAACGGTTGGATCAAGTTTTATTTTATGATTACTAGTTTAACTCTTTTATTTCAATTACTCTTGATCATCTTAGCATGACTCTCTCTGTCAATTATCTTTTTTTAATTAGCCTTAAGACTAGGAAAATTAATACTTCCCCTCAATTCAGATTTCAAAACATGTGGTTGTTTCATGATTCATCTCAGGACTTGGTTCAAAAAAATTGGCAAGCTCCCTTACATCTGGATAACTCCATCTTTGGCATGAGGAGACTTTAGTTTAAGCTGAAAAGGTTAAAAAAATATAGAATTGGTGGAATCATAATGTTTTCAAAAATATATTCTCCAATATTTTGAATGTTGAGCAGCAAGTGAATACTTATGAGACTAACTGGCAATTAACTCCTTCTGACATTAACTTCAACTTACTGAAGGATGCTAATGATTGCCTTTTCAAATTACATGCTCAAGAGGAAACTTTTTGGAAACAAAATGATGTTGTGAAATACATTGTAGAAGTTTATAATAATACCAAATATTTTTGTGCTTTGGTTAAGAGGAAATGTGCAAAAAATTGCATTAATAAAATTCATAAGGAGGATGGTTATGTGAGTGAGGATAGCTTGGAAATTGCTAAATTGACAGTTCAACATTTAAAAAATGTTTTAATAAGGATTTTACTCCTGGTCATATTGAAAACCCTACTATTATTTCCTAACCTTAAATTCAAGAGGATGAGTTTCTTTCTAACCCTCCTTTAGAGGAAGTTAAATAGATCGTTCATGGAATGAATAGTGATTTTTTTACTGGGCCGGATGACTTCACCACTAAGTTTTTAAAGAAATCCTGGCATATTAGTAATGATCTTTATTCTTTTGTTATGGATTTTTTGCTGGTAATTATATTCCTAAGTTTTTTGCTTCAACTTCTATTGTGCTTATTCCCAAAAATAACCATGTTAGTAACTAAAATGACTTTAGACCTATTAGTTTGTGCACCTTTTTTTATAAATTGCTTTCTAAAATTCTTATGAGCCATGTAAATTCTATTATGCCTAGAATTATGTCTCCTTTTCAAATGGATTTTGTGAAAGGGTAGGCCATTGTTGATAATATTATGTTGGCCCAAGAATTTTGAAAGACCTCGATGTTAGAGTGAGAGGTGATAAATTGATTTTCAAACATGATATTTCTAAGGTATATGACAACATTGATTGAAATTTTCTTTATAATATTTTGCATCTTTTGGGATTTGATTAAGTTTTCATTAAGCTTAATAGAACCTGCATTGAAGGCTCTTATTTCTCTATTATTGTTAATTGTACAATGTTTTTTTTCTTAAATCCTCTCAAGGCTTAAGATAGGGTGACCCAATTTATCATGCCCTCTTCATTGTTGCGGCTGATTACTTATCTAGAGGCCTAATAACCTGTTTGAGAATTTCCCTGGCCTTTACTTTAGAACTTTGGGTGGTCTTCCTATATCTCACTTTTATTTTGCTGATGACTTTATCATGTTTACAAATGCTTATGTTAATAGGATTAATAAACTGATGGATTGTTTTCATCAATTTGAAATGGTTAGTGGTCTTTCTATGAATAAAAATAAATGTTGTTTTATTGCCTCCAAGAGAGTGTCGAATGACTGTATTGTGGCTATTGAAGACTTAACTAGTTTTGTGCATGGTCATTTACCAATTAAGTACCTTGGGGTTCCTTTATTTAAAGGAAAAAAGAAAACTTTTCTTTTTTGATGATTTAATTACTTTTGTGCAAAAAAAGCTTTTGTCTTGGGATTCTAATTTTTGAGTTTTGGGGGTAGATTAATTCTTATCAAAAGTGTCCTTTGTTCCTTGCATATTTATATTTTTCAAACTATGCTTCCTACTCAAGCGGTTTGCAACATAATTGATAAACTTCTCAATAAATTCTTTTCGAAAGGGGCTAGTAGCAATTCGAAAATTATCTAGTATGCTTGGGATAATTATTGTGGTGTGTTGGATGAAGGGGCCTTGGGTTGTAAGAGTATGAATGATTTGGCCAATGCTTTTTCCTTAAAACTATGGTACAATTTTTGTGCTAAAGTGAGCCTTTGGACTAATTTTATTTTTGCTAAGTATTGTGTGGGAAAATACTCGACAACTTGTTACTTTAACTAAGGTGATTCTAAAGTGTAGCGAAGACTTTACAATGTTAAATGGGTTGTTAAACTCTTCATCTCTTGGGGGCTTGGTAATGGTTACATTTTCTTTTGGCAAGATCATTGGTTGGGTGACCAATCTATTGATTCTATTATTAATGCCTCTTCCATTTTGGCCATTAAGGTGATTTACTTCATTACTGATAATTAATTGGATTATCAGAAACTTTTTAATGTTATTCCTGACTTTATTGTTCAACAAATTTTGATCCTTCCCCTGAATACTGAATCTCATGATTTAATTTTATGTGATTTTCTCAAGAATGGTGGTTTTAGATTAAAGGATGCTTGGCATGCTTTTAGATCTAAGAAGGAAGTTACTAATATCTTTTATATGATTTGGCATAAAAGTATTCCTTCCACTTTGGCTATCTTTATTTGGAGGATTTTGCATAAGTTCAATCCTACGGATGATAAATTAATTAAAAGAGGTTTAATTTTTTCTTCTAAGTGTGAATGTTGTTATCATGTAGAGAATATGCACCATGTGTTTATTCTAGTCCTTTAGCTGTTAAAACTTAGGTTTATTTTGATGATTTATTTTAATTGAATTATTTTAATTCTAAATTGTCTTTTATTGCTATGCTTAATTCTTGGCTTATTAAGATAAAGGTCTATCTAAAATGTTATTTCTTCTTTCATTTTGTGGTATTTATGGTTGAATAGGAATAATTCTCTTTTTAATGGTGTTGTTATGAACCATCATAGGATTATTCAGAATGGGAAAGACAAGGTTTTTTCTATTTACTCTGTTAAACTGCTCTTTATCAAGAACTTTAAAAATTATCATTTTATTGCTTCCTCTTTAGGTATTAAATGGGAGGTTGGTTTAAATTCCAATGAACCTAGGGTTACTTATTAGATCAAAAGCCCCCAATAATTATTATAAGTTGAATGTTCTTATAAGTTGAATGTGGATGGTGTTATCATTTGTTTCTCCTTACAGTGTGGTGGGGTTACCAGAGATAGTAATGGTATGCTTATTATGCCTTTTGCTTGTCCTTTATAGAAAGGTGATGTGAATTATGTTGTGATCTCGGTTATTCTCAGTTGCTTACGGTTATGTATTTCTCTTGGCTTAACTAATATTGGTATTGAACTCAATTTTGATTCTAGCTTTCAATTTTTAAATTCTGTCATTGATATGATGTGTAATTCATAGCTGTTTTATCTGGTGAGGGAAATTAAGAATCTGATGATTTTTATGAACAATTCTTTACATCATGTTTAGAATAAAGGAAATACTTATGTGACTTGGCTTGCCAATTGAGGTTATGGTTTGGATTATTTATTTGATTTGGTTGGAACTAACTTCCTGCTCCGTTGAAAGGGCTCTTAAGATTAGATGAAATTAATTTACCCTATATTAGAATTTAAGGGTTTTTGTTGGCTGGAGCCTGTGGTTCTATTTTCCTTAGGTTAGGAGTTTATTGTGTCATTTGTCTGCTGGTTGATTTTCGTGTAGTTTTGTGTTTTTCGGTGGTTGAGTCACTATTGGGTTTGTTGTAGTTTCTCTCAATTTGAGTTTTTTTATCCCAAATTATTCGAATTTTATAGTAATTTGGTGATTGGTTGGGGGTGCTAGGGGGCTTTATTTTGTTTCTTTACTTATTTTGCTGTGATGTGGTGTTTTTCCTCTCAATGCTGTAGTGTTGATCCAGGTATGTTACTAGATGATGTGTCTCTCTGGTTGAATTATTTTGATGCATGGTTCTGGCTCTGGTAGAGCAAGTTCTGATATTTTGTCTTGTTGCCTATGGGCCTGCTGGGGCCTTTGTTGGAGGTTTTTTCCAAGATCTTTATTGTATTTTCTTGGTTCTTATTTGGTTGGGGTTTAGCTATTTTGCTACTTAGGGTTGCTCGTTCCTAGACTATTTCATTTATATGAGCCTGAAGCAATGCTGTGTAATGGGGGCAGGTAATCCGCTTGGTTGGCATTTGGGAAGGTGCTTTCCTGGCAGTTCTATTTTTCTATTTTTAAACTATTATAATCTCTCTTGATGTTATCTTGACATTTCTATTTATCTTTACTTTATTCGTTATAAGGTGTTGTGTCTTTCTTGCTGCATATTATTTTCATCATGTTATTTTGTTACTGTTTATGAGGTTAAATTGCTTGGAATATCATAAGATCCATTTTGACCTATATTTTTATATGTCTATTTTGCCTATCAACCTTTTTTACAGGAATTTATTTTTTGCAGATGATCTTAGGGATGATACTTGGGAAGGTAACGTGGAGCTTCTTGCTATTTTTTGTTTTGCTCCTTCTTTTTGGGTGCTCTTTCTTGAGCACCATCAAATGTTCTTAGGTCATTTTGTACTTTTGAGTAGTAGGGAACTCGAGCTCATAGCTTTTTTTTTTCCTTTAATTTTGTAGCTATTTTGAGCATTAGCGAGCTTGATGTGCCTTTAAAGACTGTGTAATCCTTTTTCTTAATCAACACGTAGGCTCCTTTATTAGTTTCCAAAAAAAAAGTCTCTATATTTACTTGGGTAACCTAATTGTGCGAACAAAATTTAGCCCAAATGAACCAAAACCCAATTTAAGTAGAATTGGCCTATCTTAGGCTTGTCCATGTGACACATTATGAATATTAAATTTTTCTAAACTCATCCATGCCCAAATGGAACCAATGGTAGACTTAAATTATATGAAGTCCCAACTTTAGCCCGTGTGTAAGGAACTTGATACTTTTAATCAAAACAAATTAAATCAGGCTCTTAACTCCTTTTAGCCACTTTCTTCCACCCTAGTGGTTGGTTCGAATCTAGCCAAACCACATGGCATGGCATCCTCTAACTAAATTTACATCCAAGTACATTTAGTTTCACTCCGTAAATGCGCTCATGCTCTCTTAAGCCAGGCCATTTTTTTTATTTCCTAAGCTTCCATAATGTGTAAGAGACGAAGCTTTTACATTCCTTAGCTTCCCCATAAACACTTGGAGTGAGTTAGCATGGGCTCTAATAATTTGAGCTAGTGAGTAGATTTTGTTCAATTTAGTCCTCCTTATAAAACTTGATCCTTAAAGAGAAGTATCTCTACTTTTCTTGATGAATTCATCATAATCAAAATCCCCATCAATTATTCCTTGTCTTGTGGTTACACTCAAACTTATAAGAAATTCCTGAGGGGCAAGAGAAATTTCGAAGAAAATATTTAGTCCATGGTGATCCAATCATTTGATTAGACAATTTCTTCATATAGATACTACTGGATCTATCTAGGAAACATCAAATTCCTAGATGATAATCTATATATTATATCATGTAGCACTTTTAAATCTAAAATTTCTTAGGGTAATACAATAATCTACATATTGTCTCACAAAGTCAATTTAAAATATTGGATTAATCCATTACGATATATCATGATTTACCCAACATTGTTAGGCATATTAGCATGGTGGTCAATGATCCTTTTATGGTTTGATATTAAATTTACTCTCACATGTGATATGAAAGGTCAAGCATTAGCAAGTTTCAATGCAGCACATCCAATTCTATTGATTCACTATTAAATGTCAAATTATGAACTTAGAAATATAAAAGAGCTCTACCTGGGAATTTTATTTTAATGGTGCTACATCTTTCAAAAGAGATAAAGGTCCACAAGATGTTATCCAAGGGAAAGCTAGAATTGATATTATATTTAAAACTCTAAAGAAAGACCTATTATATTACTCTTACCGCTTATCCGGACCATAGACAAACAATGAAGATTAGTGTAATGAACTAATAAGTAGTTTAGAGTTAACAATCCTAAATAAAATTAAAGATGTTAAAATCTTTGGAGATTTATATCTATTCATCAATTAATGTATTAGAATTTATAAAGTATTAAAGGTATATGATATACCTTATTACAATTATACAATGATGCTCCTTGATTATATGCATGACTTTGCATCAAATACTCAATGGAACAAGTTCTATGGAAGATACCATAGCAAAGCTCACAAATAAATTAGTATGCCCAAAAGAAAATTCAATTTTTATAAAGTTACAAGGTTATAAGATTTTTTCACCCATAGTTTTGGAATATATAAATAAAAAAACACCATTCGATAGTGAGTTTATTCTTGAAGTGGATGATGAACACTACATGAAAGTTAACATTTTGTTTTTATGCACTTCTTCATCAAAATTGTTGCATCCAAACTCACAACTCTTTATCTTTCTTTTGTAGTAGCCAAACTTGAGGAGATGGGAACTTTGTCATTGCGAAGGTATCCATCTTTCTTCCTTTTGTGCACCTCTTCATACAAACCCTAAATATGCTTTTATCGCAACAGTTTATATCATTAGCAAAATTCATACCTTGCATTTTATTCATAGTGATGGTGTAGATTGAGTTATTATTAGCATAATTCATGTTGGATGGTTGAAGTGGATGAATGCATTGGGCTTGTTATTTGATAGAAATGTTCCCCTCAAACTTAAGGGAAAATTATATAAGATGTGGTGATGCTTTATGGAACATAATGTTGGCCATTAAAGCATACGATAAATCCAAAAAAAAAATGAAAGAAAGTGTTGCATATACTTTCCCATGCGTAAGTCCCTACCTTCAATCTCAACATACTCCTATAACATATCGTTAGTAGGATCTCAGTTGCAGCTATTTGCCTTAACTAATAATTCTTCTCTTAACTTCTATCATAAATTCCTCAAATGAAAGCATAAAATATAAGAATTTTTAAAATTCGCATTCAAAAGATTCACTGAAAAAGATTTAAAAAAAAATCTAATGCTATATTATTTCACTCAGATTTAATGTTGAAGACACTAGTAGCTCAAAAGCATTCAAGTTCTCAAATATATGGTAGAAGTCACATTCTTTCTGCATGTAAGTCTAATCTTTAAATCTAAATAATAGGAAGATATAAAGTAATTTCAATCCTACAATAGGTGGGAAGCTGATGGAGATGATAGTAAATTTTTAGAAAAGTACCAAAAGATAACATGATTAATCACAAAAATTTGTAAAAGGTTAATGACACATTTTTCCATGTAAAGGCACAAAATTATCGCCAACTTGTCCATGTCATCATAACTTTTCCATGTTTATTTACCTTTAGACCAATATTTTAGAAAATTGATTCAAATCTCATTATTTTGTTGTAGGAAATCATAGCCTAAGCATGTTATGAATATTCAAAACTATAGAAGTTGAATGTATAACTGACTATTACTTGGAGAAGTTAACAGATGAATTTTTGAATGGAGTGAATTATTTCATTCAGGCAGGTTGTCAATTAACTTACTTTGTATGAGAGAGAAGGTTTTGTTTTCTATATTTCAAAAACAAAAATCAAGCCTACCTCACATAAGATGAGAATATTATTATCTGTATTACAAAGGATTCATTTTAGAATATTCGTATTGAACATCACATGGTGAGTATGAGGCTCATTTTAACTCTTTATGCAGCATGTCTATAAGTTCTAACATGGTTGAGGAAGATAGATTTAGGACATTTAGGGACTTGATTTATGATGCAACTAGGCCACAATTTCAATAATATATATATATATATATATATATATATATATATATAATACCTCAAATAAGGAGGCACAAAATTTCAATGATTTGTTGTATATTGTATAACAACCAATTTGGAGTACGTGCACTACTAACTCAAAGTTATCTATTACTGTAAAGATGTTAAATATAACAATTAAATATAATATATTTAGAGAATATTTTAATCAATTCATTAGCCTATTCAAAGAGACCAACCCTATAGATAATTTGATCCTAATAGATTTATATTAAACAAAATAAATGGTTTCCAAAAATAGCTATAAAAATATATTATTGTGTTAATAGTTGCATGTTGTATTATGGGTATAATTTATGAAAGATTGCATGTCATCATGATAACACACTAAGGTTTAAACAAAATTCTAGAAAAAGAAAAAGTAGAATGATATGCTAGTTTGTCGATTGTTCTACTTACCCATGATTCCCAGATTATAACATTAATATACATCTATTCTTTTCTACACATATGAGATAATATAACGAACACATCTTACAGGTAGGTGTTCTAAAATATTCGTCAAAAGTAGAATCCTAGAAACACCATGTATGTATACATTGTACCTTTATCGTAGAACCAAAAATAGAGCATTAGGTTTAAGTAGAGATTTTTTTACTCTATTTGGCCAATCTACCTCACCTTACTCATGTTGCCCATGATATTCACCGACTATAATATTTCTGTAGAGTTTTGTATGACAACACTCTATAAGTTTCTAACACTTATCATTCAAGGCCCATATAATTAAAGGCAAAGATAGATGTGTTCTTGCAAACATAAATCAATGACTTAGAATTTGGAGAATAAAAGAGTTACTACATATGGTATCTCCACCAAATAAAATTTAAGATTAAGGGAAGCATTACTTTGGATAATTAGTGAATTTCCAGCATATGATATACTTTTTGGTTCGAGCATTGCAGGTAAGCTATCTTGCCCATATTGCATAAAAAATACAAAATCATTCACTATGAAGCATTGGGGAAAGAACACTTGATTTGACTGTCACCGTGTATTCTTACATGAAAACCATCCATTCAGGCAAAATAAGAATTCTTAAACTAAACATAGAGTGGAGATGATATAGCCTAGCTCCACCAAAGTTAAGAAGTGAGAAAATATTTGAAAGAGTAAATTTTATACACACGATAATCGATTCTTCAATATTAGTTATTTACAAAGTACCGGTAAGGAGTTACTCATAATGTAATAAAGAAGAAAATTTATTGGTCATTACTATTTTAGTGAACAAACTTGATCTGATATAATCTAGATGTTATGTAGATAATGAAGAATGTTTTTGCCAATGTGTTCAATATAGTGATGGCATTAAGAGGAAATCTAAAGATAATGTAAAGGCTAGGATGGACTTGAAGGATATTTGTAAGAGGAAAATACTTGAGTTGAAGAAGGAGCAAAATGATAAACTTCTAAATCCAAAAGCTCATTCACCTTTGCTTTAGAGTTGAGGTAAGTAGTTTTTGAATGGGTGTAGAGCCTAAAGCTACATGGTGGATATGCTTCCAATCTTAGTAAATGTATTGAAATTATATTGGAGAGATTATTTCGATTAAAAAGTCATGATTGTTACATTATCATGGAATGTTTTCTACCCACTGCTTTCAGTTATCTTCCATATTTAATCTTGGATATCTTGATCAAACTAAGTATATTCTTTGAGGACTTAATCTCATCAAGACTAAATGAAGAAGCTTTGGTCAGTATTAAAGATACCAATTCTTTCATTTTGTACAAGTTTAAGAAGATATTTCCTACATGATTTTTTTACTCTATGGAGAATCTACCAGTGCATTTATCATATGAGGCTATAGTTGGTGGACCTTTTCAATTTCAGTGGATGAATCCTTTTAAATGGTAATTTTTTGTAAACATAACATATAAAGTATTATTATTAAATTATTAATTCATAACCTTAAATCATTCAGGAATTTATATAAACATAAGAAGATAATAAAGAATAAAGTATGTCTCAAAGGATTAATATGTGAAGAATACTTAATGTATACTTAATATATTATATTTACATTCCATCAATCAAAAATATTTTATCAAAATAG